>VZRJ01011172.1:339995-949368 GCA_013397565.1 Ptilonorhynchus violaceus
CGATCAGGACGCAGCCGGTGGGCGAAGGCGGCCCCGGTGGCCCGGCTCCGCCGCGGGGCCGTTCTGAGCCGCAGGATGGAGAGCGCCGGGGCCTTTTGTTCCTCTGGAGGAAGCCGCTGTCCTGACATTGTCTGCGAAAAACACTTGTTTAAAGGCAAACTGCCAGAGCCCCTCTTTCAGCTGGCGTGCAGTCACCACCACTGTGCTTTCCCTGTGAATCGCAATGAGTTATGCGTCTGGAACACAGCCACTGCTCAGGTAAAGCCAGAATACAGCCCTTCGTAGGCTACTGCTGCTTCGTAGGCTGCTACTTTAAACTAAGTTATAAATAAAATATTTGAGGGTAATGTAGAAGTGTCAGGTTTCACTTTAATGCTGGAAAGATACTAGCATTTGTTGTGAGCTTTGCTATTGTGATAAGAGTAGAATAAGTTGATGGGGTGGGTTGGCCCTGGCAGGCAGCTAAACCATCACCCAGTCTCCTGCTCATTCCTTCCCAGAAGGGTGGGGGAGAGCATAGGATGGGCAAAAGTGAGAAGTCACAGGTGGAGACAAAGATAGCTTGATGAGTGAAGGGAAGAGAAAGAAAAAAAAGCTATACGAAGGCAGTCACTTACCATCCCCCACAAGGAGACCAATCCCAATACAGGCTTTGAGCAACAATCACCTTAGAATCAATCTCCCGGGCTCTCAACACCTTCTTCCATGCAATACCCCAGTTTTATTACTGAGCACAGTGGTAGGGAGTATCCCTTTGCCAGTTCAGCAGACTGACAAAGTTGATCCTGCTGTGTTCCCTCCCAGCCTCTTGTGCATCTTCAGGCTATTATTGGGATGGGGAAACTGAGAAAAAGTGGGGAAAAAGGAGAAGGCATTGATACTGTGCAAGCAGTATTTGGCAACAGCCAAAACATTGCTGTGTTATTGTCACAGTTTTTGTCACAAAATCCAAAGCACTTTGCCATGCAAACTGCTGTGAAGAAAGTTAACTCCATCCCAGCCAAACCCAGTACAACTATGCTGTAGTTTAAGTGATTTTAAAACTGCAAATAAAAATTAGTTATTGTTTTGTTGATTTCATGTACATTATCCATTTGTAGTTTTGTATTGTTCATAATCTTTGTTTGAAGTGATTCATTTAACTCTTTGTCTACATTTGTCAGCCATTATATTTGTCAGGGCATCATTACTCAATTTCTGCATTGTCATTTGGAAGTAAAGTCGATCCACTTCTTGTCTGCTCTGCCTCTCATGAACGTGTGGTAGTGTGGAATCTTGATGAATGTACACAGAAGGTGCGAGAAGGTAGAGTATTGTTTGTATAATATATATCTCATATATATAAACAAAGAAGTGATGCAAAGGCAGTCATTCACCACCAATCACTCAGACCAATGTCCAGCCAGTCTCTGAGCAACAGCCACCTTGGAAGACCACCCTCAACACCTCCTTTTCTCCCACTGCTCCTTCTGTAACAAGATTGTTATTTCTGAGAAGTACACCTCCACCACTCAGATTCGGCAGCACTAACAGCAATACTAGCGCTGTATTTCTCTGTTGCTCTTCTTCGCCAAAGGCGAGTTGAACCAGGCCGGTAGCTCAGCCAGTCAGGTCATTGTACCTTCCCTGGAGATCCCGCATTCACCACCGGCCCCGGGCGGAGGTGGCCCCGCGGCCACGCTGAGCTGGGTCGGGAGCTGGCCGAGGTGCTGTGCGGGAGCAAGCGCCTGCCGGCAGCCTGGGGAAAGCACAGAGAAGCTCTGCAAAGGCGGTGACGTTCTGCCACCGTGGAATAAAATGTACGGAAAGATATTAACCATAGCAGCATTGCATAATTAACCATGCAATGCCAAAATAACTAAATGGTACCTTTTTTGGAATATCTGTGGAACTAGTGTTTTGCATCCTGCTTTGTCTGGTCTTGCCTCTCCTTCTGTCTCCGGAACGCTGTTGTCATGTCTGCGTGTGTGAGAGCAGTGCAAGTATCTGATTTGGGAGAAGAGTGCCTGAGTGATAGGGCGTTGTGGTGAGATAACACACAGAGAGCAGGAGTTTTAGTGTTCCGACCACCAGCTTGGTTTGGAGCCTCAACTAATGGAATTAGATTCTAGGGAGCACTGGTAACCTCCCTTCAAGCTTAAATGCATTGGAAAGTAGAGGAATAATGAAAGAGGGAAAAAAAAAAAAGGAGCAAGACCTCCCAGAGTCACAATTCACTGGATTCCCCGTGGAACTCTGTCCAGAATATATTGTCATGGCGTGGTAACTGAGAGGTATTACAGTCCCTCTTTTGTGTCAGTATTTAAAGTTGCGTGGCATTGTCCAAAATTATTAAAAGTTTCTTCCTTGTTACTTATAGTTAGAGATTTACCGATGACTTAATGTGAGGGAGTTCTCTTGTAGTCTGACCACTTTGAATTTACAAGTCTATATAATATGTAAAGTAATGTTGTAAAGAAAAATTTGGCAGTATAAGTGCTTTTTATAAAAAATGACACTATTACATTTTAATCTATGTAAGAGTAACACAGAATCAAAGTGTGCTTCAGGAACTGGGAATAAAATGGGACTATGAATTTGGAGGAAATAAAACCAGAAGATAGGAGTAGACAGTAGCAGAAAGATAGAGAGTATGTGCAGTTTTAGTACAAAGGCATTTGACATCCAGATTGTCTGCTGCTAGATTTTTTCATTCTCTTTTTCTCTCCATCTACAGGCTCTTCAACAGATGCTGTAGTTTTTGTCTCCCCAGACTGTCCTCTGCATATTCTTAGCATGTTTTCTCAGACTATCTTCTAATAAACTGTATCAAAGTAGTTAGAGAGTTCTTTGTGTGATCCATATCTCCATGCTGGTAGATCTTGAGCTGTTAATCAATTGTAAAAACACTCCGCAGCATCTGAAAGCCTGAACAGGACACCTGTAGGTGTTGTGCCTTTATTCTAGCTAATATGTTCCCTATGAAATCCTGAAATCATCATAAAATAGGGATCTGCAGAAACCAGTCTGCTTGAACCAGTGAGATGACCAGAATGAAGTCGTGAGGACAGTATTGAAACATGACCTGTTCTCAAAGCTAGTCTTATCTGAGTCTGTAATGATACTTAGTGGTGTACTTCCTCTTTCAGCATTTTCCCACAGAAGAATTAAAACCAGAGAAGGAAAATCCTTCTTACTTGTTGGCTGAGTGGCTGATATATTCTCTCAGGAAAAGTATTTTTTAAAGCCCTGTTTTGCTGGGCTTCAGTTAGGATTTCTTACCTCCAAAGTGAATGTGGCACTACTATGGGCATATCACCCTACTCCAAAAATCCTGTCTCTGGCAATCCTCAATGGAAGCATAATTTGGTGGGAATTATTAATATCTCAGAGAGTACCAGATCATGTCTAGGCAACAAGGAAGATGGAGGAATTTTACAGGTGCATTATTCTGTGCTTTGCTTTCCAATATCCTGGTGTAATTAAACTGTGTGTTTTTCTGTACATCTTCCTGACAGAAACTGGGACAGCTCTGTGGTTAGATAACTGCTATGCAAAGTTTCTAAGAATCTCACTGCACCAGATTTTTATATTTCATTGAGTCTCATTAACAATACAATTGCTGCAGGGCTTACACCTCGAGGAATTGTTATAGGAACTCTTTTGGGAATGGTGCTTCATGTAAGATTTAGCCCAGATGATCAACAAGTGGCAGTATGCGCTGGAAATCGGATCTACATGTTAAGTGCAAAGGTGAGATGCCATTCTTTGTAGCCATGGTACTGGTATTTCTTTTACTTATTCACTTTCAAATAAAATCATGATAGAGAAGCATTAGTATAATTCAGCAAAAACATTCATTTTGTGTCAAAAAATAAGTAGGAACTGATGCTGTGCATCATAGATAGAAGACTGAGCTTAAAAAGTTGAAATGAAACAATATCTCAATAACTTAGGTTCTTAGGTCATCTGAAAAATTATTCCTCTATCATTCATTCTGAAGAAGCAAATGTAATGTGTAGTGGCTTTGCCAGCAGGATGGTATACAGGGCTTCCGTTTCAATATGAAAATCTTACTGAATTATACTTTGAAAGCAAATCTGACAATGCTTAGCAACAGTTATTAGTTATTAAAACATTTACTTAATTGTCAATTTTATTTTGAAATCTAATCTGTTTTTATTTTTGACTTGATAAATCACAGAATGAAGCTAGACTAGCTGAACTGGATGGTCACTTGGCTCCGGTGACTGCTGCTGAGTTTTGCACGTGGGAGAAAAGTATGCTTATATCAGTGTCAGAAGACAGAACCTTTAAGGCAAGGAAACTAGAGATGAACTTAAAAAGAATAATTTAGTGAATATGTGAAATAATCTTTTTTCCCCCCTTTAAATATTTTCTGAAAATTAGGCAAAAACATCTTTGACTTTATAAAGATAAGGACATTGTTCTTAGAATTTCTTTGGAAATAACTGTAAAAATTAATTACTCTTTTAAAAAAATGCAGGGTTTGCATATTAAAAACTTTCCACAGTTAAGTGTTAACATTGGTGATTATTGTCATTGGCAACTAGAAATAAAATATTTTGATCAGTTTAGCTGTTACTGAAGTGTTTCAGGTATGCTGAACTGAATGAAAACAGTTCCCTTTGAGTCAGCTTACATTGATTTGAATTTTCCCTTTTGGGAGTATTGGATTGGGTTATTGTATGCAATTCACCTCTCCCCTCCTCTCCCCTCCCCTCCTTTCTCTTCTTTTTTGTGTATGCCTTTTCATAAATTTAGCTAAAATCACTGAGAAATCAACATAAGCAAAGATGATACTTAGTGTATCCTTATCATGTGAGTTTCACCTTTTTCACTAGGGATGTTTATCAGTTAAACAAAGCCCTTAATAGTTGGAAACAGGTGCTGAAAAAAATCCTTTCCTGAGGACGTCACTTTCGATGGCTGCATTTCTCTGTTTTCACCACGTGATGGCCATTAAAGGTTGTGTTTTCCATAGAGATCTAAATAGGTACCTATCTTTACATCTTTTTTTTTTAATCTAAAGGTGTGGGACTGTTCTACTGGCCAGTTAATATATCAGTCAGGAATAATAACAGGTAAGTTTTCTATTTTTTGAGGGTTTTTTTTGCATAGCAAAACCCTCCTATTTCTAAACGATAATTATGATTATTATAAAAGTTTTTAGTTGAAATAGTGGAAATAATTCTAGTAGACTAGGTATCAGTAGACATATTAACCTTTAAAGCCAATAGTAAATATATTTTCCTTTGAAGTCTGCTTCCCAGTGGATAGTTTTAGTGTACTTTCATAAGCAACTCTGAAAACCATGCCACAGCACCTTGGGTGGAAGGGTGCAGAAAACCACTGCCATGGTGGCAGCTTGGGTGAAAGGCAGTCCAGAGACCTGCAAATGGAAAGCCCTTAGCAGCACAAAGGCTAAGGCACACAAAGCACTGTGCAGCCATAAGGACTGCAGTAAGGGCTTTTTTCCCCCATTTTTATGAATAGGAAGATGAAATTTTGAATCATGTATATTAATTATCTAGTTTATGTCTACTCTAAAAATACTTTTATCTTTCTATTTTGAGCAGCATTTCCTTTGCTAAGTCTGCTAATTGATGAGGAGAACAAACAGATTATCACTGGATGTGCTGAGGGACAGGTAAGAATTGTCCATTAACTCAGTCTCTATGTCAAAAGAGTCAGCTATTATTAATGTTGCTGTCTATAAAAAAGACTATAAAACCTATATAAAACTTATAAAAAAGGTTCCCAAACTGCATAAGAGTTTTGAACTGTTAAAACAGTTGTTTTAGTAAGCATAATTCAGTGCTTAGAGGGTAAACCATAAATGGTATATAAGACCTCTGTTGGAAACCAGAAACTTTTTCCTGAAAACCAGGAAAATTCTAAAGAGCACAAGCAGTGATTATGTAAGAAGAGTACACTGAGTGCCTATAAATAAAAGAAGATTTTTAAAAAGGTGAAAAATAGGATTCTCCTATTTTGGCCAGGGAATGAAAAGCATGACAATAAATGGAAGAGACTATGATTTCAGCATATTGAAATTCTAATAAAAATGTGGTAAATATGAATATCCATTTAACCTCTTCTTTAATGGTAAGAATATATTTATATGATATTTTCCAGCTTTTTTTCTTCAGTGTTACTGTTCAGTGAATTCTGAAGAAAATTAAAGATTTAACTATAGTGCTGTCTAAACTGAGAAAGGTATAAATGCAATTCATTTACATGACCCAGTGAGCAATGACATGCATGTTACCTGCGATTTTTAATTTGGGAAGTAGTCTATGAGCTTTTTTCAAACACATAAACATGTGCGAATTAGATGTGAAGTTGAAGTTGATAATTGCTGCTTTTGCTGGTATTGAATATATTGTCTTTGATTGTCTTTGATAATCTTAGAAATATGTGTAATTGAAGTTCTTGTCCAAGGTGAGATGCCATATACAAAAGTTCACTAGTTACATGGATGGTTTTAAATATTGGGTCTTTAGTTTGTATTCAAATAAGCTTTGTATTTAGTGTCAAAAGGTTATTGCAATTGCTTTTTCTTTTTCTTGCAGCTTTGGATCTTCAGTTTAATCAGTGATCATAATTACCGTTGCATAGCACATATCGACTTAAAGAAAGAGCAAGAGAAATTCTGTCATAAAATATGGAAATCTGGAAAAGAAATAGGTAGTGCAGTGCTCCCAGAATGCTGTTTGTGGTATAGTCTAGTAGTTAGTGGCTACTGAGTACGTGCTTTTTATAACATGGTAATTTATTTTAAGTGATAGAGTTATGAGTCTCAGACTGTGGCATGGAATTCTTACTGAAGCCAATATGTAGTTGGGTATTGGTGTATCTGGAAGGAATTATGCAAGTATGTGTGTAATGAAATCTTGGCCATTGCATGATATACTTGTGTATATATTATGTATTAATGTATAACTTAATGATATATTAAGTATTTGGCTTTTTATTGAATTCATTGTCCAAGGCTTCAGTGAGAACAGAACCAGTGCTTAAAAATGAATCCCTTGTCTAAATGGAGTACCTTTTCTTGGTTGCCTTTGAAGTTCCTAGGAATCTCTTTATCTTTTTACTTTATTTTTTTAATCCACACCAGTGCCTTCATGATATGATATTTCTCTGTCTGTGATGTTTCTAGTGGGATAACACAGAGTGCTTGTAAGTCTTTACAGACTGCACTGGGAACCTTAGCAGGTGATTCCCTGATATCAAACTGGCTTGACAGTTCTCTTGTTCTGCCTTGGGATTGCCATGAGCAGCTGAGAGTCTTGGCATAATGGGAGGTAACTCTCTTGCTGGTGTGGTGCCAGCGCAGATGCCCATCCCCTCAGCACTGCTGTGACTTTTTTAGGGAAAGGGAAATCTGGTTTCCCTTGCTTGCTCTTTTTCTGGATCAATGACTGTTGTATTCTTACCTGCCTAGTGGTCCAGCTTCCATAATCCTAAAGTCCTAACCTAAGGAGAAAGACTGCTACATTTCTTCTTATTATTTAAAATATATGGATCTCACTTTCATGTTTCAAAGAGAGTGATGTAATGTTTGTGTCTAATGCTGAATTTGATGCTAGTAGTTGTTAAGTGTGAATTGCACATGCATAATGATTGGAGACTCCTTGGGAACATGAAACTGAGTTGAATTTTTATCTTGTTTTTGGATTCTCTTGTAACTTTAGTGTCAAAGGAATTTTCAGGCTAAGTGGAAAGATTCCCAGCATATTTAAGGATTGTTGGAATATGGCTTTCAGTGTCACTTCTTAAAATGAAGACACCAAAACTCTGCAAAGTCCTTTTCAGTCCATAAGTAGGTTCTTTGGATTTAGTCTTTAGGGATTTGAAAAAAACCCACATAATTATGAGGAAAGCTGTTTCAAGAGGGCTGGCTCTTAGTATATAGCCATCTTTTGAAACAAAAGTTTCTTGAGTGTGTTCTTAGTTCATGCTACTTTACTACTTCCAATTCTCTCTTAAATCCTATCTGTTTCCCTTATTTCATTGTTTTTTGATAACTAGTATTGTTGATTGTCTTTCTTAGGTGAAGGTCAGAATAATTCCAGGCTTTGCAAAACCGACAACATGAGACCAGAAGGATCAGTGGAAACATCATTGCCTATCCTCTTGATTGAAAATTGTGACTTTTTAGTATGTTTCCAAAATGAAGAAAACATGTAAGTCCTTTAAAATACCACCTAGTACTTGGCTTGCATTTATTCCTAGGAGTTCCTATTGGTTCTTGGATTCTTTTCACCACAATTCACTATTCTTAAAAAATTGCAACAGGAAAACCAAATAATATTTTTAGTGATCTGCAAGTTTTGTTGGCTTACTCTTAGGAAGATAATTTACACAAACCGATACAAAGTTAAAACTGGTTTTTATTCTGAAAAATAATTTTATAAAAATGCCATTGAGAATATCCATTTTAGCATCTATTGATACCAGTTGATCAGGGAAGATGATTTAAAAAGTAATTAAGAAACCAAATTTGTTTTGAGTTTGCTTTCTTAAAGAAATAAGTCTGGTGCACCCACTGTGTGTCTGTGTCAGTTTGCCTTCTAATAATAAATACTTTTTGAACTGCATAACCCGCTCCAGTCAAACTTGTGTCAGAGAGATAGGCAATTCAGAACATAATGCTTTTACTCCTTCCCATGGAATTGGTTGGCCAGGTAAAATTAATCCTTTTATGGCATTTCTTTCCTGAAGAGAAGTTTAACCATATTATCAGGCACTTGGAGATCTGTTCAGGGCACTGCCACAAGAACTGTCTCATAAAACAACCCGTTTGTGCTGTTATTTATGATTGTCCAAATTATTATAAATTTGGATAAATTTCTCAGCCGCATCCTATTTCAGGAAATTCTTACCCTAACCTTTGCCCTATGGTAGGTTATACAGATGGAACCAATTAATCTCTGGTTAGATATATAAACAGCTTTTGATAAACAAAGAAGAAAAAGATCCAGCAGACCTGGACGAATTTAGTTGCCTTTATGTCAAATTTAAGTAATCAACAGTTATTTTCATGGTGGCTGCATTTTCAGAAGTACCACCCTTAAGAGGAGTAAAGTGGTGATTTTTAAGATGCACATCTCAGACATACTTTAATGGAGTGACAGCACTTGAAGGCCAGATGATGAATTATTACAGTCACTCTTATTGCTTGTATAATACCACTCTCAAATTATCAAAACTTTGTCTTCATCAAAACTATAGGTTTGATTTGAACTGAAGCACATCTTTAAAGATGACTGGTTTTGTGGCAATAAAGAATCCACTATGTCCCTGATGAAGTTGTTCCAGGAACAGACTCATTCAATTTTACTTCTAATTTACTGAATTATTCTCTTTTCATGTGCAGTTATTGGCTTTTCGTATGTCTTTTATTCCTATAGTCCAGGACCAGCCACTTTCAGCTTCCCTCCTTGGACAGCAAATTACAGCTCATGAACAAGTTACTTCTGCACTTCTGGATAAAATAGTTTGTACCTTGTATTAGGCATGTTTTGTGTAACATTTTTAACATTTTCTTTTGAGCTTTTCTGAAACTCAATCTCATTTATTTTTCAATCCCCTTTTGGGACATGGTTGCCTGAAATGGATCCACAGTCATAGATTATTTGAAATAATTTTCTGAATTGAGATAACATCACTTTTCAATACCCATCAGTTACTGTCTCACATTGTACATCTGAGGACTATTTGTTCTTTCAGATATCATAGTTGAAAGTTTTATTCTACTTATAAACAACCATGGCCATTAAATTCTTGCTGTTAATCCAGTTCCATTATCTTTTGGTTTGAGAGTTTTGTATTTATAAATATTTTTCTATTTAAATTTTAAATACAGTGTGTTGGTTTTAGCAGGTGGTTCAGATTTGTCTGAACGATTGAGCAACCCCTGATATACTACTTTTCCTGCCTGCAATGAAAAGCAACAATGAAACATTTGTGGAACACTTACGTCCAAAAAATTGGGAATCTAACACTTCACTAAGCTTTTTGACATTGAGCATTTTCATCACAATGGATGGCATTTTATTATTGTAAAATGATATCTGCTTCCTGTATATATCACTTTTTATTGTTCATAATAACTTGCTAGTGACACTTCTTTATAAATAATGAAAAGAATTTGCAAATTAAATCAGTCTGTTACTGCCATAATGAAAGTAGTGCAAAATGCAAATAAAACTATTTGTATCACATAGAAGTATTACAAACCAGAATTGAAACTATTCCAACCTGCTTCTTAAAGTATTTGACTGTATATGTTTGGGGGTTTTTTTGCTTTTTTTTTTTTAAATAAAAAAAGTATTAAGCCATTGTGTTGAGTCTTTTCATACCAAGTTTCAGCTTCGTATTTTTCCATATCCTTACTTCAACTCTTGTGGTCTGACTTTACAAATAAAACTGATAAGTCTACTGACTCCTATTTGGAAAATTTAGTAGAATGTTGATGTCAATTTTTATTTATTGTGACATCAAAACATTTTTAGTTTTTTGAGAATGACAACTGTTATTTTGTTACAATTATCTTATGCTTGATAATATATTTCTTCCGTGACAGTGCTGACTGAAATTGTAACTGGTTGGTTTACTCTGTGGTGCTTGCAGCAGCTGGATTTCATTACGTGACTGCAGTAGTGCTGCCACTAAGCACAGGCTGCGACAGACATTCCAGGCTTGCCTGGGTTTTTTCCCCCCTTAGTTTATGTTGGCTTTTCTCTTGTACTTTTAATTTTGTAAAAACAGACTTTGAATTTCACTGCTTTTTGGGTGTTCTTTAGCGTGATAAAAGTAAACTATGTGTAGATTTGCCTCTTGGTTTTAATTTTCTCTTTGTGTATACAGTGCTTTTACAGCATCTCTCAGCTCTTACAAACCACAGTAATCCTTGAAGAAAAGTATTTCCTATGCTGTTTTAGATGTGCCATAAAGCACTTACGTGAAATCAAGGATTGTGTTCTCCTCTTAGCTTTCAAAACTTCACCAATTTTGCTTGAAATTTTGAGCTACAGATTTAACAAAAAATATGCTTTAAATTTAATATACTTTTTTGTGTGTGATTTGTTATTGTACTGGGACTGGGTAACAAGTATTCAAAAACCCCAATTTGCTGTTTGTTGTATGGTAATAAGAAAAGCTTCTTTATCCTACTCAGAGATATTTTTGTCCTTGTTTTAATAGATATTCTTCCCTGAATACTAACTACTTTTGGATAGGAACCTCTACTGGCTTGTTAATAGTTAATTTGGCAAGCTTTGAATTAGAAGCTTTTTTATCTTACAGAGGTATGTTTATAAGATATCTGATTACACCATAATATGATTGCTTTTGTTATCTGACATAAATGATATAAGAATTAGGTTGTGAAATAGCAGAATACAATAGAAACCAAATGTTTTTTAAAGAATGGTTTTTTTTCCTAACAGTTTTTGCATGTTGCTGATGACTTTTCTGAGAAGACATGTTGACACTAGATTTGTGTAGAGGCTAGCAATGAATTTTTATTTTATTTTGCAATTTATGAGTGTTAAATACAAGGAGTGTGAGGGTAAGCTAGAAGTATATATTTTGAAGATGTCAGATTAGTATGAGTAATTTGTGTGTGTGTGTGTGTCTTAGAGATGATAGTTTTTTTCTTCTGAAATGCAGATATTTTATAGCACTATGTTCTTCTTGGTAAAGATTACAGTGACCTCAGCATTCGGATTGCCAGATCATGTGCATTAACAAGGAAGGCACTTAATGGAAAGGTGAGTATACAGTAAACACTGCTTTAATAAATGTTAACAGTTCCAGTTATTTTCAATAAATATTAATTGTGCATTTTGCTAAGAGATTAATGTACAGATTTGTTTTATTTAATGTGAATTACACAGTAATTTCTTTGAAGAGGATTGATTCTTTGTTATGGAATCTACTAGTTTAAACAGCTGGGTAGTTTTAAAGCTCTCACAGCTTGTGTACAGTCTGAAGTGATTAACAAGGAAAAGGTGAGTTGTTACAGAGTTCAGTGTGTACCTTGAATGTCAAGAATGACCATTGGGGAAGCAGCAGAAATCTTTTAGGGGAAAAAATGATATAGACATTGTTATACCTTATTTCTCAAACAAATGTTAGGATGAACTACTTCTGAATCCTTCCAAAGGGTCTGTCAAAACTATTTGAGCTGTGAGAAAATTTCTGTTGAAAGTCACTAAAAGTGATTTTAAGGAAATGGAAGGCATTCTAGGCTGTATGCTCCATTTTTGATGTTGCAGTTTTCCTACAGAACTAAGCTCAATCTAGGCCTCTCTACCTATTTAACATAGCAGTCTTTGGCTTTAGAGAAATATTTTGTTTAAATTCAGCTCTTAGTATGTTCTCATCATATTGCTGAAGCCAATCTTTGTTCCACGTGTACTTTTTTTCACACAACTCCTACTGCAGAAATGTCTCTAGTGTAGGAGGTGTTGGAATTTCTGTCACTGTTATATATGTAAGTTTGTTAACACACATTTAAGAAACATAAGCGTATTTTTGAAGGATGGCATTAACCACTCTTTACTGCTTAATGCTTTTCAGGACTAACCCCATAGATATTTTTGACTAATTTTTATAAATGTCAGAAATTTATTTCATTTTTCATTATAAATGCTTTATTATTGGAGCTTAATTCATGACATAAATGGGGTGTTATTTTATGGTATAATTGCTGCAGGTTTTATGCTTGATCACCTCGATGTTTGAAGATATGATTGCTGTGTTGGAAGTTAACCTTGTTGCGTTGGTGAGAACTCAGCACAGTGATTTTCTGCCATGTGGAAGTGAGAAAAGTCTGTCGGTTATTGCCAGGTACAGAATAATTAAATAATTTTTCTCTGTGTTGGATTATGGATTTGTTTATCTGGCACTAAAATATATCACATGGTTTTCTACCGTGCTATTTGTTGACAGGACTTTATTTTAGTTCTTTTCCTGTCATGCTTTAGTTGTATAGAGAGGGAGAAATCAGAGAGTCACAGAATAGTTGAGTTTGGAAGGCACCTCTTCAGGTCGTCTTGTCCAATCGCCCTGCTTAAGCAGAGCCACTTGGAGTCGTTTGCCCAGCACCATGTCCAAACAACTTTTGAATATCTCTACAAAAGGAGACACCACAACCTCTCTGGGCAGCCTGTGCCAGTGCTCAGTCACCTTCACAGTAAAAAAGTGTTTCCAGGTGTTCAGAGAGAATTCCCATGTATCAGTTTTTATGCATTGCTTCTTGTCCTGGTGCTGGGCACTGGACACAGAACCTGGCTCTAGAGTCTGCCTTACAGCCTATACTGCTGCATAGTTGATCCTCTTCTGGTGCAGGACCGCATTTCACCTTGTTGAACTTCACGAGGTTGCTGTCAGCCCATTTCTCCAGACAGTAAATGTCTCTCTGCATGACGGCACAACCTTCTCCTCTTTAAGACACTCCTCTCAGCTTTGAGTCATCAGCAAACATGGTGAGGGTACACTCTGCTCCCTCATCCAGATTATTAATGCAGATGTTGAATGGAATTATACCCAGTATTGACTTCTGGGGTACTCCACTAGTTACTGTTTTCCAGCTAGACTTTGGGCCACTGATCATCGCTGTCTGGGCCTGGTTCTTCATCTGGTTTTCAATCCACCTTGCTGTGTGCACATCCTGCCCATAGTTCATCAGCTTCTATATGAGGTTCTTATGGAAGACAGTGTGGAAAGTCTTACCGAAGTCAAAGTAGACAATATCCACTGCTCTCCCCTCATCTGTCAAGCCACTTGTTTTACCACAGAAGTTTATCGAATTGATCAAGCAGGACTTCCCCTTGGTGAATCCCTGCTGGTTATTACTTTCTTGTGCTTTATGTCCCTATAAATGATTTATGAGAAAATGCTGACATCTTGAAGATGACTAAAAACCTGCAATATACGCTGAAGTGCAGATTTCAGTGCTTACAAGAAAATCATCAGTTAATATTCACAAAAATGGGATCTAACATGTAAATGTAATGGTCTGTGAATCTAGTCAGGGGCAAGGCTTGTCTGTACTGCTGAGCATCTGAGCTGATAACTAATCCACTGTGCCCAACCTGTATTTATTAAAATCTTATTGCTATGGCACATGTACATGCACACACGCAGACAAATAGCTAAAAAGGAGTTTTGGCACCTTGTTCTGATCTGACGCTTTCATCCATTCTATTGATCAATCTTTTGTGCTTGGTTTTATACTTAGGTGTGCTTTATTGACAAATTCTCCATTGTGTAAAGGCTTAAAGAAAAACATGAAAGAACCTTCTAGTAAAGCACTTGGTAAGTATAAACTAATCTTGAATTAATTAATAAGGTTATATTTCTAATAACAGTAACTGACTTCCAACTGGCTTGTGCCTAATACAATCAATATGTTGATTTATGTATAAAATATATGTTATACTATATTTATATTTCAGTAGGAAGAATTTTATATTTCTATTAATATTTCATATCATGCGTATGTATTTGTAGTTGAAAATTATGGTGAAAAGTATTTTTCTTCTTTCCAAAGCAATTCTCTGAGAACTTTCCGTGGATTTTAAAAGTGTTGGAGTGTAGAATGTTTACATTTGCATGATATTCTTTTTCCATAGCATGTAGTGTATTTTTCTGCATAAGTTGTGATTTCTTTCTCAACTTTGGTTACCTGTTTTGGTATATTTTATTGTTCTGAATAGTCTTTTGTCAATACTGCAAGTTTAGGAAGTTAATTTTTGCCTCAATGTTCTACTGCTTAATAAAAGGGGAAGATCTGACTTCCAGTTTCTGCTGAAGCACTTTCAGCTTTTTTTGGTTAGCAACAATAAAACAAAGTCCAAAAAACATTTATAAAATAATGTTTTCATCATCACCCTTTATTTAGGGAAGATATAAAAATGCTGGTAGCTGGAGACATGTAGAAATAATCTATTTTTTCTATATTGATTGCACTTATTTGGCCTGTTAGAATGTCAAAGGTTATATCTCTAGGGATTTATGATGTTTTCAGAATGCATCTACAGTGTTTTAGCTAGAATTCCAGGCTGGTTTGGACACCCAGCACTGATGACTGTACTACCTTTGTTGGCACCTCATGATCAGATAGGTAAGGTGCTGTAAGGAAGTCCTTTGGTCTCTTAAAGCAAGTGGTACTGGGAACTTCTCAGGAAGGACCTTTTTGGGCCTCATTGCTGCATAAAGAGAAAGGATAGCTAGTGGGGTTTGAAGGGACTTTTACCCTCAGCATAGGTAAATGTGTCCCTGAGATCACTCCCAATGCCTCTGAGGTTTTCCCCTGGGAATATCAACAAGATTTCCCCCTTACAACATTTATTTGTTTAGTTTGTTTTTGCTGATAGGAAATACTCACATTCAGTTTGGGGCTGAGGGGTGCCCTGCAGGCTTCTTTGTATGGCACCAGGCATGCAGACATTACCATGTAGGAACATAAATACTTGTATGTGCCCACCACTCAGTTTGTTAATGACCTTTAGATGCATTCCATATTCCAAATATAAGGTGTGAATACGTTATAGCTAATGCATACAAAGTCTAAGCAGAGGCAGTTAGAAAACACATTTGTGAATGAATAATGAAAAAAGTAATTCAGAACAATATTATTGCTACTTCAAAGTTTAAAGAAGTTCCTACTCATTTATATTATTGGAGGAGGGATGTTATACAATGTAACATCATATTTCTTTCCTTTTCTCAGTAATCATTATTTTAGAGTGATTGGTCATAAATGTGTTTTGTAACGTAAGGAAACATCAAATATTTCTATTGTGCTAGCCTATCTACCTTAACTGCAAAAATACAATGTTAAAAAACCATTTTAATGTAAATTAAATTATTTTGCTATAGGAGTGAAGAGCATAGTGAAAGATAAAGAATTGGTTTTCCATAATAAAATTAAATCATCAGGATATACAGCAGCACCACGGTGAGTAGATATATTACTATTTTGCCTATTTTATTGGTGTGTGATATTTTTTCACATAGTATAACTATGTAGTCTCGTGACTGTGAAATGAATCACTTGTGAAAAACAGTTACGATGTTATCAAACAAAAGAATTTAAAAAATATATTGTAAAATATAATTTTCACAGCTTCTGGTCATTGGTCAACTTCCTTTGAAAACTATATTAGGCATCCTGAGTCTTTCATCTGATTAGACCCTTATTTCTTCAGCTTGCAGACAGAATTGTCTGAGACCTTTATTTGTTTGGATTTTGACCTTCAGAATGCACTATTCAACAAATAAGTCACGAAATCAAAGTGCAAACTCAGGCATTAGATCATTAGAAATTTATATTGTCATCAAAGTATATTCTCTTACCTACTGACATTACCAGTAGACATAAATAGTAAGAAGGAATGGGATTGCTTTTGTTTGAAATAAGCCATTTCTCTCATGCAATGTTTGAAGTTTCATATAGGGGAGTCTGTTTTCTCTCTCACAGAACGACCATGTTTTCTCCAAATACTAACCTGAAAAGAAAAGAGGTATCAAAGTGGAAGAACAGTTGTAAATGGTAGGTAACTTACAACTCCATTAGAGGATGAATAAATTAAAACAAGGGTAATAACAGTTCTATTGAAAATACTGTTTGTCTCTGCTTCTCTCATTAGAAATTTTTAGTTAGGGTTGTCACTGGAACTAAAAGGCTTGGCAAATTTGACATTAAATGACTGCAGCAAGTGATTGGGATTATCAGACTGCCAATTAAATTTGAGTGCTTCATACAAAAGAAGATATGCATATCTTCTTTCTTAGATTTTTGTTGGTGGGAAGAACAGGTGCTAAATATGGTTGGAAGCTAAGTCCCAACATCTTCTTAAGCTGCAGTTCTAGTCAGAAAAATAACTGAATGTGGCACAGGGAGTCAGTGATTTCAGGTCATGTCCTCCATTCACCCCTAAAATCCTGTTACCTTAAGTTGATGCAAGCTTACTCTAATGGACTTAAAGAGAGTGTGTATAATGGTACAAATGGACCAGTGGAATCTTCATCACTGTGGATACAAAGAACAAATGTTTTTCTAGAGCTGGCATTTTCATGTTAATTTGTGTGGAATGTTAAATGGGGATATTGCACACATTATTTCTCTTTACTGTTATACAGAGTCTTTGTTCTATGTAGTACAAACATAAAAGTAAAGAATGATTGATGTCATAATTTTTCTCATTTAAAAAGAGCTGTTAAAGTGCTTTGTAAACCTTGCACGCATAAGTAACCCTTTACATGAGCATTTCAGATAATTTCAACTTCGGTTTGCACTGTTTTATACAGGTTAAGCTACTTAGTATTTTAAGTTTTGTGATTTTTTTTTTTAGTTAAATTACAGGTTTTTTTAGTTAATATTGTTTTTTGTCAGGACAAGGTAGAGTTTACATTCTTTAAATATTTTTGTTGGTTATTTAAATTAAGAAACTTGATACAAGTCTATGTTACTTCTGGATCTCATGAATTCATAATATTTGGTGATACGAGCAATTTAAGTATGACAATTTAAAATTAATTTGGCTCTTACCTTGCATTTAACATAATTTTTCCAGTAAATATTTGTATAAAGATGTTTAGAATAGTTCCCAAAGGACATTTATTTCATAACTGAAATGAAAATGTACTGGTTTCTTTTTTTTTTTTCCTTCCTTGAAGTAAAAATAAGGAATATCCATTGGAAAGTTATCCTCCAATCAAATATGAAAAAGAGATATCTGTTACTTGTAAACCAACCCCAATTTTTTGTGTTCAGTATTCTGGTAAGTACAGACTTTATAAAACGTGCAGTTGTGTCAGTGTACACAAAGAAAAACAAAATTTGTGTGACATAGTTTATAAAGACTGTGGATTTTCTGTGGATAAATTCCCAGAAAACTTTCTGACAATTCCACAAACTGTTTGATCATTATTTTTTGTCTTGCAAAACCGTGCAAGCTGTTACTATATATGCAAAAGGATTCTATTTCTGATTTTATGTCTTCTGTTGTTTTGAATTTTTTCTATTATTTTCCCACTACTACTTGAAAATTAATAGTTCTTTCACTGAGTTTATTTTCTGACACATTTACTTAGTGTCATTAGGGTGTATTAAAAACTGAAGTTCTGTTTCAAAATACTCAGAATAGTCCTATTTCTTATATAAATATTATTCAGTTTTTATATGTTGAGATATAAAAAAACCTAATTCTTCTGTGTGATCCACAGAGAGGCATTTTTCTTAACTGCTTGGGATAAATGACTCTTGCAATAGATTTTGTCAGTTCCAATGTAAATATCATTAAGTAGAAACCACTTCCTAGATTAGCAATCAAGCATTTTGCCGGGTATATAATTATGTTAATGTACAACCTGCAAGCCACAATATTTTCAAAGTATTTTAAAAATTATATCTTTATAATATTTTGAGGACAAGAACAACTTTAATCCTCAAGAAATAAAAGCAATTAGATGCAATGAGTAACTTTTCTAAAATATATTCCAGCCATCTCTCTGTTCCCTAGGGAATGGGAAGAAATATTATTTAAGGCTCCTGAAAGAAATTAGTTGCAGAGAGCTTATTTCTAGGAATATTATGTGTGCTTAAAATGAAAAGTTAAAAGTTCATTTTTAGCAAAGAAAATAATTGCTACATATTAGATAGTGCATTTTAAGTATAAATCCTCTTTGAGGAAGAAACATCTTTCTCTGTTTTTCTCTCTTGTCTCTTGCACACCCATGCATGCACACACAGGCTTAAATAATCACATTTTAGCAAAAATTGAAGAGCTTTGGGGTTTTTTTTAGTTAAAAAATTATATTATTGGAAGCTTGTAAGGAGGTGTTCTGTTATTGTTGTAGTCTGTGTTGACCAGATGGTTCCTAGTTTTACAATATATTTTCAGTTGCAAATTTGCAAGTTCGAATTGCAGCTTGGAACAATCTTCCAAAGAGTTTTTTTAAACTGTGAATCACAATAATTAATATTCATTAGCATTTCTAAACATAGTAGAAAGGAAATTAAATGGAAAACTTAAGTAAAACTTAAGAGATTGTAAAATTGCGTGAATGAGTTAGTGTGAACCTCAGTTATTAAATATTCTTTTGTGGTATTGAGGTGTTATGAGTTACGACTTGTTCACTTAGAAAAAGGTTTTAGTCAGAATTTAAGATGATATTCCAATAAATAATCCTAAAAAATTCTCTGCAAAATTATTTTCTCTCACTCTTTATGCACAAGAATGTTTATATATTGTTAATTCTCTGTGTGTGTGTGTGTATGATTTACCTTATTTACATACCTGATATAGTTAGCAATTAACCCTGCTGCTGAAGATCCATACTGTCAAAACTTTAAGAAAAGGGAGAGAAATCTGAAGAGCACTGCCCTTTCCCTCAAAGACTTCATGCCTTTGAGTTTGTGGGTCATGCATTTTTTGGAATATTTTGTTCAAGACTACTTATTTTTGTGATGGAAGTATTGAACAGCATTATTTAGTATGTTAAATTACTAATACTTGGAGAAGAAGTCAAGTGTTTGCTTGTCATATAAAAATTAAGAGTAGTTCTATGCCAGTTTAGTATAATGGTTCATTTAATAGCTGATAACAGAAAAAGAGATTCTGGAATGCCTCTTCTTAGTATGTATGTCAACCCCATGGTCTTTCTCACTTAGAATTCCCTTTTAGTAAGCGACTCTCAGAGATTATAAATGTGGATCTCGTATCTGTTTTTATTGCCATAATGTGGGAAAAAAAAATGTGTTGTGGAATATAGTATTCTGAACTTGCTGTGGTGGTACTTGGGCAGTGGATGGTACTTGGGCAGTGGATGGTACTTGGGAAGTGGATAGTACTTGGGAAGTGGACAGCAGTGCGTAATGTTGGTATTTTTATTCCTTCTCCCTTCAAAAACATGCTCTGGCGATTTAAGGGGGTACTCAGATGACACCTCTTTGAGAATACTATTTACAATGAACCTAGTAACATTGATTTGAATTCTGTGCTTCATTTTCTTACTTTCTCTTGTTGCTATCTTCTCTTGTTCCACCCTCCCTTACTTTATCCTATTGTATAATTTACCTGCTTTTTATTGTTTTAATTTTGTAATTTTAGCTGAAAGCTTTTGAGTGAGCAGTTAGATTTCACAAATATCTGCCATTATGTTGACATTAAGGGAATCTATCCTGTTATTGTATGCTGCTGCTGATTACCAATATAAATGAACAATCTAACTCCATTTGGATAATTTTTAGGATTATTTTATGAAGGAAATTCGTCATCTTTAAGAAGTGATCCAGAATGACTATTATGTAGTTTTTTTCTAATATATAAAAAGTTGATATAACTTTAATTGGAAAAAAAATATCAGAAAATAGATTTAAATGACTGCTACAAAATTCTGCACTAAAATGTTGTAGCACACTTTTTGTGAAAGTGAATTTCTGCTTTGTGTTGTAAACCAATTAGAGATTATGTCAGGACATAACATGAATTGCGTACAAATTCCTACAAAATTCTGCAACACAAATTTGTGATGTTCATACAAAATCTGTGTTCAATATATTAAACAAATGTCTGTTTTGTATGTTGTTGTAGTGACATAGTGATTTTTATGATTAAAAGAAGCAGCATATTAGCTCCATGTTGCTTTCAAATGTAATTCATTAGATGCTCTTCTTTATAGGGGATGGAGAGCTCCTGGCTTGTGGCCTGGCTGACAAAACTGCGCTGATATTCAGGTCCAATCTCACCAATGTGCATAATGTTTTTTCAGGTAAATTTATGAGTTATATTATTAAAGATATAGTATATGATTGAATTTGATCTAAAATGAATTTGATCTAAGATTCCACTTAAATCACCTTGAGAGCAAGAGAGAGGGAGTACTGATAATTCAGGATGTAGAATTTATTTCTCTGATTGCTTAATTTTGTCCTAGAATTAAACTGACTACCAGGTGTTCCCATTTCACAATTTTTTGTGATGTAAGTTGCAATCTATCATGACATATATGGCAATCTTCACTGCGATATATATTACAATAATTAAAGAAAAACAATAAAGGCAGTATATTGCAATAATAATGCATGTGTATGTTGCAGTAGTATATCGTATTGTTTATTATCCAAAAAGTGATGACTTGGCAAAAGATGTGTTTGGTTTGCAACTCCAAACTTCTAAAGAATAACCATGGAGAAATCCATATCTACAGAATGTATGCATGTGTAAAGACGTACACTTTTAAATGAGTCTTAAAACACCAGATTATTTCTAAATTTCTATAAGAACTACCTGTTAAATTTTTAATGACAGTAAATATTATGACTTTACATCAGTCCTGTTAAATGAATTTTCTATGAAAATTCATAATGGAAAATTAGTGTTTTTTACTAGATGACCCTAACAAGTATTAAAACCAGTCTATTTGAGTTATTTTAGAGTATTACTTCTAAGTAAATAACTCTGACAACTGATTTCTGAAAACTGTTTTTCTTTTTGAGTAATTTTCGTTATATTTAGTGGAAGAAGCTGACATGTTAAGGAGGCAACTTTACTGTTATTCTCCTTCTTTTGTGAGGAAATTGATGAAAATATGCCTTGTGGACAGAGTAATAAGGTCTTTTTCTTCTACAATACAAAGTTCTTGAATTTTGCACTGATTTATTTCATTGATATCCTTAATCCTTTATGTCTTTTTTTAATGATGCACAGTCTGAAAAGCAATGTAAACCACATTCTACTGTGCATGTAGTTCTTTCCAAAAGCAACATAAGTATTAAACTGCCAGATAGAGTAATGCAGGGGAGTAGAAATGACAAACCATTAGTTGCCTGCTTATTTCATTCACATTGTTTTTCTGGGCAGTTCAGATTATCATGCAATCACCTGTTTACTTTCCACTTTTGATGCTCTTGATTTAGAAGTGTCATAATATATGTGTTTTCATTAAAAACTATGATATGTTATTCTTACTCAGAGCTGCAATTGATGGTAATGTAAAACTTTCTTTTTTTCAAGAAATGGCAATTATATCTGTTCTGTGAAAAAAATTCAATTTCAAGATAGCATTAACATCTGAATATTGCTGCTTATCAAAAGTCATGGTTTTATAATGCAGCACCAGAGAGGAGTGGTGTAACAAAGTTTTGGTATAAGCATCATTTGTTCAGTCTTGTTCCCTGAAGGGCTCAGTTACAGTTTTAAGCAGTTCTGCATTCCTCTTCAGTGGTGGCTCTTTGGGTGTCTGTGTCCTGTAGTGAAGTGCAGGTAATGTTGACCAGCTGTAAAGAGTTACAGCCAGCAATGGCCTTTTTGAAGAAATCTTTTCACAAAACCAGCTGCTGTTCTCAATGTGCTCCAGGACTGGGGAACCCTGAGTAACGCCTGTTTTGAAACTTACTGGGCTCTTGCAAGCCAGCTGGCATCTCCTTCACTGTGCTTTGGGACTGAGGGGCCTGGAGTGTAGAGATTCTTAAGCTTTTTGCGTGGCTCTTCCAATTTTCCAAACCTCAGATTTTCCTAAAGTTTCTCATGTTCCTTACTACTTTGGAAAACTGTTTTGTATATTCTGTTGTGGTTTTCTTTTTTTTGTTTGTTTCTTTGATTGCTTTTGTGTTTTTTTTTCTTTAATGCAGATTATTCAAGGCTTCCAAATTTTTTTAGAAAATCAAAGCCTCTAAATAACGTTTTGTGTTGTAAATAAAGCAAGTATAGTACTTACATATGTATTTGTGCAGTACCTGTGCAGTTTTCTGGTGAATATTCTACAGCTGTTTGGTAACTGGGAATTAAAATATCTCATTTATAAGACAGATATATGTCATCATGGAAGATCGCAATTGCTAAGATAAATTGAATAGCCTTCCTGTAATTTAAAGCAAACTGGGGTTTTTTTGTATAAGACTTCAGTTGACTGAAGATAAAATGTGCACAAGAGGGCAGCATAAGAACTTTGAATATTTTAAGGCCAGATGAAATTAATCAGACTTCATCTGTCAAATTGGAATAACATGGGCTAAAGTTTGTTAAATTTGATTGACGTATATTCATTTTTGACCTTTTTGATCAGCTTCAGTATAGTGTTAGAACAAATTAATAATTTTAGCTTTTCACTAATTTTTCTGGCTTTTAAAGTTCTTTCTTTGTAAGTTTACAATCTTGTTTTTAACAAGCTATTGAAGTGGCATGTAGCTAGCTCAGTAATAAAAGGTTAATGAATAAAATACAGTATTTCAAGTATTTGCAAGGTCTTAAGGGGTTTCCAGATCATGTTTAATTTAAAATTTTGTTATAATATAATACTCAGATTCTTTTTTCAAGTGATACTGAATCGTTGCTTATATTTAATTTCAAGGATATTTCTTGGAAGTGCTCTTCCAATAACTTTAAAAACTTCAAGTTGGAATTATCTTAGTCTGTTTACTAATGAGAGACATTTTTTTGTGTTTTTTGGTGGAAGAAAATGTCAATAGCTGGTTTACTGTTACCAGTTTCAATCCAACAATTTGAAACCTGTACTTAAAATGTATTTTAATGTTGTGCATAATTATATTAAAACAATACCATTAACTCCAGAGAAATATATAAATGCAAGAAATCAGCTTTATGATATTTCCATTATTATTTTTATTAGGTCATGATGGTGCAGTTAACTCTGTTGGCTGGAGTCATGACAAGAAGTGGTTAGTTTCTGCATCAGAAGACAGAACTTTAAGGGTCTGGTCAGTCTGCAATAAGGAACCCGCCCTAGTTCTGGTAATTAGAAACTTCCATTGGTTTGGACACAGAGAAGACTGTTTTGCACTGTCATCTACTTCCACTTTAGAAGTTCTGTTGAAAGAACTAATTTTTACAGCTGATGAATGGTGACTCCAACTGATAGAATGATCTGGGTGATCTCCATCGACTTCAAATTAGGTTTTTCTCGTTATAATATGTCAAAAGAAAAAATCAGCCTTGGTAAAAAAAGCTAATGGGCATGTCTGGAAGTTCTGGATTTATTGTCTGGTCTGTGCGTTCTATTCATTGGCTCAGCTGTGCTTGACTTTATAGTCTACTCTCCAATTCAAATAGAAGTTTAGAGTACGAAGCTAGGTTGTATTAGGTTAAATGGACTATAGATACCATTAAATTTACTGCCAGCTAATTTAAGCAGAATGAAAACTTTATTTTGAGAGTAATAGATGTCAAAAATAGGAAGGGCCGCTACAAAGTAGGTTAACTTCCTGGCCTATGATGAGGGTAACAGGGAGGCTCTGCCTTAACACCTCAGCCAAAAAATATTTGTTATGTTTGAATCCATTCTCAATAAATTCCTTTGCATTTCAGGGTAAAGAGAAGTTCCATAAAAGCGTACGCTTTGCACAGTTTTATTTTATAGATACATTTATATTGCTGTGCTGTGGAGCTGAATTTCATCTATTAAGTTTCCATCTAGACACAACCAAGGATGACCTCAAACGGTGAGTTCATTTCTCGGTAACAGACCAGTGAAAGTACTTGTACTGTTTGATCAGGGATTTTGTGGGTGGTGAGGTGAGTTGAGGGGGCAAAAATATTACAGAAGACAAAAAATTGAACAAATGGTAAAAGCTACTTGCAAAACATTTTTGTTTTGAGTGGAAGGGCCAAAAGAATTATGGCTATAACACTGAAGTCTTAGTTGATATTGTGAATGGTATGTCCTGTCTGTTCATGATATTAAACAGTATTGGGCTGTATCCTTACATGGGAAAAACTGGTCTATTTCCTTGGTAGTTTTGCTGCTTCACAGAAAAACATACTAAACACAAGCTTAAATGGTTTTGAATAGGAGTTCTTTCCTGGATCGCGGCATGAACCTGGCAGGTGGAACTTCACTGAAACATTAAATGGTCATACAGAATTATGTAATACCTTTCTTCCATAATCTGATTACCTACTTTCTGTGTTACTTGCTAATTCTTAGTTTATGGAGATATTTATAAAGCAATAAAAGGGTAACCCAAATTGCTATATAAACTTCAGTCTCTAAGAGACAAGAACTAAAGTACAGCGTCCAGTTCAGTGTGTCCACAATGCCTGCCTGAATTTTAATTGACTTGCACTTTGAATTGAACATGTATAGGACATGTAGCAAATGAATTGTGTTAAAAAAAAAAATCTTAAATCTACTAAAATTCCTCTTTTTTTTCACTAATAGATACTCTTTATTTTTTTTTCCCTAGGTTACTTTAGTTCAGTTTTTTCTTAACTTGTGCTTGATGAATCTCAGTTTGAATGAATCTTTGTTGGTTGATTTGCTTTCTGTGTGAAGTTCTACCTGGGCAACACCCTGTGAGGGGTTTATCTGTAGCAGTCTGCAGTGTAGTAGCAAGGTACTTCAGCTAACTCAAAAAATTGTTCTTGCATTTGGGAGCAATCTAATTGTATCAGTAAGCCTCTTTTAGCAGAGTAAATTAGACTAGAGGAAGCCTTCATTAGATTGTTCCTATTATCTCTGTCAGTTTATTTAAAGTTTGCTTCGGTATATTTACCGGAAAACAGATATAAATAATTTGATCCTGAAGTCTATTGCAGTGTATTTTTTAGTTTATATGAATGAAATGCTAGTGGCAACTACAAAAGGTTCTTGGATTAAATTGCAAAACGCTGTGTATTACCTTCTGCTTCACCATCACTGCTGAAGTAGCTGTAATGTCCACCTGGAAATATCAGCAGCCCATTGTTTGAGAATGACAATGAATATTAAAAGCAAGTCACTAACCATTTTTCTTTTGAACAGATCTGGCTGATAAACATATTGCTTTTGTCAAATGATCTCAGTTTTGCAAACTTTTAGCATTGTTGGAAAGAAACAGTAATTATTCCTACAAGCGTATCATGCATGGACTTTTGTACTTTCATTAAACAGACGTGCTAAAATGCAAGTGTAATATTAACTATTACATTGGCATTATTTTAGCACTGTGCAGACCGTGTCCAGCAGTGGCTAAAACTGATGTGTTATCAGCACTGTTTTGGTCACAAGTGTAAAACACAGCACCATACAAGCTACTACAAAGAAAATTAACTCCACCCCAACCAGACACAGTTCTTATTAACTCTGTTTGTATTCCTTAGGTGATTTCTGTGAAAATCACACTCTTCTTGCCCCACATATCCATATCCATGGAGTTATGTTTTCTGTTTACTTTAAGAACAGATCCATGTTGCCTGTGCTGATGTATTTCAGTAAACAGAAAGTTCTAATTAGATGGAATAACAACACAATTTTGTGTTGTGTAATATAAATAAGTCTGAAGCCATTTTAGAGGTTTTTGCATGCTTGCCACATCTGCATGGAGCTGGCAGATAACCTACAGGACCCTAAAGAGTTCTGTGTATGTTGGGAAAAAAAATTCATTTGGTAGTGTGTGATCGGTCCCTTATTCTGCTCCCATCTAAGTGGGAAATATTCTTTCCTCACTGTTTTCTCCTCATTTTTCTTCCTGATTGCCCTATCATGAGCATATTAAATGCTACGCTGAAACAGTGGCAAATCTGCTTTTTGAACATAGGTGCCTTACAGATTTTTTTTCTCTTCAACATTTTCAATATACATACAGGATTATTTTAGTGTTTCATGAAACACTAGTTGATGAAAGATCAGTCTTCTGTATATGAATACCATGTTTGTTTTCATCCAAATAAATTTTGTTACCAAGTTTTTTAATAGAGTTCAGTACTAAGCCAAAAGATCTTTAATTTTTAATAATGACAGAAAGCATTTTGATTTGCTCTGTGATTCCAGTGGGAGCTTACTGGTAACCATAAATCATAACTTATTTCATTAACACTAGCATTCATTTGATATTCTTGCAGATACAAACAAAGAAGTGTTTGCAAATTGGTACAGAAGTTTCCCATGACTTCAACAGTGGAGATTACCAGCCTTTCAGCAGTAAATGATTTCTATTCTTGTATCCTTTGTATTTCTCATTTTCTATGTAGTTCTTTGGACTTAATGACATGAACATAACTTCAGTTAAAGTAAGTAGCATTTGATTATTTACTACTCCTTTTCTATTAGAATAAAAAACCTGTAATTTTTTGTGATGTTGAACTTCATCCTTAGACATAAATTTTTAGTGCTGTAAGATTGTTGGTGTTGCTCTTAGAGCAATAAATACAACAGAGTTTATATATATTTATTTATCTGTATTTTTGTCTATGTTTATGCTTTTCTTCCTTTAGATAAGTTTAACTTTAACACAGAGAACTGTGCAGATATTGTACTTACAGCTGGCAGCAACCGAGCATTGGAAGTTTTTGACCTCAATGCAGGCTGCAGCACAGCAGTGATACCAGAAGCTCATACTAGATCAGTCCATCAGATCTGCCAAAATAAGGTATATACTTTTTTGAATTTTACTGGTAGTACCACTACAACACCATCAACAAAGGAATTGGGGGCTAAAAATAGAATTGATAGTAATCAATAAGTTTCTATGTGTTGGGGAGGAACATGAGTCTATGTGATAGAGGCATACAGTTTTCATTTGCTCTCTAGTGTAGAGGAGGGAGCAGTGAGAATGACCGGGCAATCTTGCTATTAGAGAAGTGTTTATTACCCTTTGCCTTACTTGTGCTAGATTATAATACTGTAGTTCAGCAGGAATTTTTCCTTGTGTAAGTATTCTCTTCTGAAGTTCAATCTGACATTGTCTGATTTATTCTGAAACTTTGGAAACAGGAACCAAAAAAAATAATTTTTCAGTACTACAGTAGAATAGATGACTAAAACCCCCTCATCCTTGCTCTTTTTTCACCTTGAAGACTGATTTGAGTGTTTGTAGTTTTTTTATGGTTCCATACATTCTGGAATGCCTGCTGTGTTAGGTCTGGTTAAATGTGGTTCTTCATTTCCAGTTGGAAAGTCCTTGCTTCTGTGGGTTTAAAACAGTTCCTCGTTATTACTGTTGTAGAACTCTTTGTGGGTTTTCCTTATAGATGCAATCTGGTAAAACACTTAAAATTGTGCTATTTCAGTATTGTTTGTAACACATATAAGCTTAAAGTTCTGGCTTTTCCTTTTGCTTGGTCAGCTTAGTGCCTTCAGGTTATTTAATCAAGAAAAACTTTAAAGCTGTGGGCAAGTATCCACTGGGGGAAAAAAACCCTAGAGGTATGTGGTATAGCAAAGAAAATTGACCATTTTGGGGGAAAATTATACATCAAGGTTCTCTATGTTTTTTCAGTTATATAAAATTAATACTTTAGATAAGTCAATAGGAAAATTACACATCAACTATTTTATTACATTGGATAGTTTGTAGTTATTAGAGCAAATATAATTCTGCAAATATAATATATAATTCTGCATTTTCTTTAAGATTATATGCTAAAGTATTTTATAGACTTATAAAAATCTGTGGAATCCTGTGTGCAAGCTATATCATGTTTAAAGTATGAAACACATTGGAATCTAAGGTTAGCTAGTGATGAGACATGATTCAGTGGAAGCAAATATGTGGAGTGAAACAGTTGATGCTGAAGATCCAGTGCCTACACCCCAAAATTTATGAAGGCTTTTCTTTGGACTATTCCTAGTCTTATTGTGTTGATTGAATACTCATTAGTGATTGTAGTATATATATGTTCTTGAAGTGCATTTTATAGTCTAGATGAATGCAAAACATTACTCATGTTCCAAGACTGTTTTGTGATGCTACTTGGACAGTAGTAAGTGGGGATAATCAGAAAATTTATTCTTTAAATAAATAAAAAAGAAAATCTATCTAGAGGGTCTTGGGAAACACTAGGGAAAGTATGTTCTGATGAAGTGTGGGAGAAACCTGTTAGCAAATTATTAAATACACAGGATATCCTAGAAACCTTGGTGATCAGCATGACAGTCTCTTATTTTTGGTTTTAGACAGAAGCAGCTGCAAGTGAGTATATATAATTCGCCATGTAATGACTTTGATTTAAAATTGTTCTTTTGATCTGTTCTAGAGATTTTTTGCAAGAATTGCCAGTGTGTGAAATTCATTTCAGCCTGCAGTATATTGATTCAGCTTATTTTAACAGTTTGTTGCTTTTTATACTGACTTTTAAGAGACATAGTAAAATGAATTGATTGAAATATCAAACTCATATTCCTGTCTTAGAGTTTAGGAACATCTGAGATACAGAAATATATGGCAACTTGACATCTGACCACAAGGATTCAGAGCTTTGGTGTTAATAATATGTTTGTAATGCTGCAGAACATATTCTTTGAACACAAATCTATCATTGTCAGCCACAAATATTTGGATGGTATTATGTTCTGCTTGCATATTTATAGAGTACACTCATTTTCACAGAAACAGCAAAGTTTTCAGTTTTCTGCTCAGAGCCTTTTGTTTCAAAATTCATTGGTCCATTAGTTAGGAAGTGTACCTGATGTGAAGACTGAAAAATGTAATAGGTAACTCAGAAGTTTCAGTCAGTTAACTTTTTCATAACCGTAGTTACAATGTTGGCTACGGTATGAGATTGCCTGGAAGATACGGAGTGCTTTCTGAGACATCTATTAATCAGTGCCTTTATCATAATCCAGCTGCACTGTTTGGATGACACCAGTGGTGGTCATATGGAGTTAGTGAAAGAAATGGGGATTCTGTTGAACCATGTCCTTCCTGAGACTTAATTTTGTGTGGAGGTTGCAGTGGGGTTAGTCTAGAGAGAAGCTGGGAAGGGATTACAGTGATGGATGAGGAGGCTGATGGGGCAGAGGCAAGTGATTTGTCTACAAGAATGAAAGAATAGTTTCAAGAATGTGTGGGAATATGCTGCTTTTTGCATCAGATTCTCATAAACAATAGATTTGATAAATTGATGGACTATAAAAACACAAAGTGATAAATAAAATTCAGCTCGCATATTATCCCAACTAGTATATGTTTTCTTGTCTTCTATATCAATATTCAGCAGAAAATGTAGTTTGGAGATACAAGTATAGCTATGTATTAATAAAGTATATTGCTGACAAAATTTCAGGGCAGGAAAGGAACAAATGGATTACACTTCCCTAGTTTATTAGTTACTGTATTCTGTGTATTCTACAGAAAAGGAGTAGTGCACAAAGTAAATGTGTATATGTCTGTAGAACTTTTTATATTGAACTCTGTGATCATTGTTGACTGAAGCAAGGAATGGTGAGTAAAAGTTTCAAAAGCACAAAAAGAAGGCACACTAACTTTTAATGAATACTATCATTTGGACAACTATTGGCTTTGTCTTTTGCATCACTCTTTTTTTTTTTTTATAGTTATACACAGCTAATGTGAGAATGTGTAGACTTTGTTGGGAAATCTGTTGCACAGTGCATTTAATTCATCTTTTAGAGTGAACTATACACCAGGTTTCATAATGAATAGAAGATTCCTGGCAGTCAAATACTGATTGCAGGAAATTACCGTGAGGTTTCTGTAATGTGTTCAGCCAAATCAAGAAAGTGAATGGTAAGGAAAAGAAAGAAAGAGTTTCAATTCTTTGTATTTGGTTCCCTGGAGAAAGAAGTTTTTAGCCAGCAAAAAGGCTGGGATTTGCCAATGTGGATGTTAAAAAATCAGAGGTTTTAAACTGGATTTAATTCTTTAAAGGTATGAAGCCAAAATTAGTCTTGTTATGAATGAATGCAATTGCCACTGAAATAAATGTAAATTGGACACTTAGCCCAGGGCTAAACTTGTCTTATAATTAATTGTTGAGCTAATCTTTGATCCCTCCCTTTCACTGCCCTTATTTTCTTTCCTAAACATCCCATAAGGTCTTGTGCAATCACAAAAGGATATTCCTGTGCTTCACATTGTGAATCCCATACCCTGATATTTAGTAATCCCCATCAGTCTGTGAGATGACCCAGAGAACTTCTCTCCTTGACCATCATGGTGGGTGTCACCTCTGGACCAGAGGGCTCATGGCTCTCCTGGGACATCACTGAGAGGAGTTGAGGCCATGCTCCATTGCTCTGACTGGGTTATGGGGCTTCTTCCACATGCCAGCTTTTCTCTTCACTCCTTTGTGTGTGTGCAGACAAACTTTTATTCAAATAACCTAACAAACATTTACTGTTTATTTCTTAAATGGACTAAATTCTTCACTGAGTGGGTGGTTGGTCACTGAACCAGATTCCCCAGGGAAGTGGTCCCAGCACCAAGCTTGTCAGAGTTCAAGAGCATCTGGACAATGCTCTTAGTCTTATGGTGCAATTCTGCAAGGAGCAGGGAGTTGGACTCGATGATCCCTGTGGATCTATTCCGTCTCAAGATATTCTATGATTCTAGAAATAATTAATGCCATGACAATACTTACCTGAAACTGATTTACTGTTTTACAGGGATCGTCCTTCAGCACTCAGCAACCTGAAGCTTACAACCTTTTCTTGACCTCAGCTGCAGGTGATGGCATCAAACTGTGGGATTTAAGAACACTGAGGTAAGAATGAATCAGGTACCCTGGAATAAAAAAGCCATGCTTTATTCAGAATTGTCGTACTTGCTCTGATACACCAGTAGAAATTTGGATGTGGCATCAGATCTACAGGCTAATTGAAGTTTATTAGTTTTAAGAGACCAAACAAAATGCTCATTCCTCAATTATAGTTAGTTATGTGGATGCCGTTAAATATTTATCACCCATGTTTACCTACCTTTGTAGATCTAATTGTATATATATTATAGTATACTCAACTGAATGCCAATGGATTTTCCAAAATAGCATGTTGTTACTGCTGAAAGAGGTAAAAAAATATGCTCTATCTTTAAAAATATAAACCAATTGCAACAACATTATTACAAACCATGTATGTAGTGCCATAAATTTGCATAATATATTATCATAAACTCAGAATTAAATGCTACACTTTTTCTAAACACCTTTCAGTGTTGTAGTTGGCAAAGCCTTGGGGCAAAGGAATAGCCTGTCAAGGAGGGAACATTGCTCAGGAAAATAAATATTTGGGGCAACCTCTGTTGTGCAGGCCAAAAGAATTATGTTTAAAAGGAAAGGGGTTTAGACAGAAGGATATTTAAGCTTTAAAGGATAGTTTCCTATTTGCTTTCTGTGTATGTAAACAGATTTATTGAAAGATGTAATATAATTTTTCTAGTACTGAATTTTCTATTTGGGCAATGCTTAATGACCCTTTCATGTATTTCCATCTTTCTGTGGTAAGAATACATTAAATCTATAGGGGGCATATATGTTCTTTCCAAAAGCACTGCTGTATTACCTTCACTCAATGCCAGAAAGTAATGAAACTAGAGATTGCTGGGGTTGGAATGTGTTACCTTCTTATGTTTTTCTAATAAGCTGCTTAAACTGTGTTGGTGAAGAGTAATGAAAAAGTAGAAAGCTTTTCACAGATCACTTATCTGTCTCTTTGTTTCTAAATACTAATATAAGTAAAGTCGGTGGATGGTAAAATAGTTAAAGTGTAAAATCTGGGCAATCAATTAAATGAATGTCTTGAGAAGAAGGGACTAATTTATGTATGTTCTTGCTGTGTATTTAATTTGGCTAAGTCAGTGTATTCTAGTGTCTGCTGTGTTCTATTAGCCAAACTTCAAAAAAGTAATTCAAGTCCTTAATGACAGATATTTTAAGGGTGCTTATGAGGTATTATGTATATGTGTGTGTTTGTTACACATTACACAGTGACCAACGGTATTAACTCTTGTGGAGAAGAAATAGAAAAAATAAATCATTGTTTTTCACTTGCTAGCCACTTCCAAGGAAAAAAAGAAAAACAAACCTAATTTTTTTAAATGAAATTTTCTGTCATTGCTCAGATCAGAGACTGAGTCTTCTATATTTTAAAATCTCTTCTTGAGTTCTCAAAAGGAGGAAGACGTTCAGTTTTTCCTATGTGTTCACCAGGTGTTTTTCACATAAATAAATTTAAAATGTCTAAGTTTGGAAAGCTCTATTTGAACTTGGAACAAGTCTCTGCTGAAGTGTTAGGTCTACTATAGTTACACAGACTGAACACTTTTGCTTATTTTTTTTGTTCATAGGTCTTGTCCAATCAAATCCAGTCCATCCCTTACACTGTTGAGTACTTACAGGAGAGATTAGTTCCTAAACAACCTTATGGTGGGCCAGTACCTTTAATCTCTTAAAGTTGTTGATTTGTAAAGTTGGTTCATCAGCAACTATTTCCAGTCCCTCTGGATGACTTCTCTTTGTTTCTGCTTTGGGTTTGCTAGAATAGGGTTTGTTTAGTGAAATCCTTATCCAGTGTTCTTGAAATATAGCAAAGGTAAGTCCACCTTCTCATTTATACTGTTTGAAGTGTTGTGGATAGTAACACTTACCGCAAGATCTCCACTTTATTGTTTGTTTATGTTGTTATAGATATTTTCCCTGGACTTCTGCAGTGAAAATTGTTTTGCTTTTCTTTAATCTGCTTGTTGCCCTTAAGAATTCTATCCATTGTTACTTCATTGAATAATACCGTAAAGTACAAAATTCTGATTAAATAAGGGGGAAAAAACCCTCCAGCACAGTGCTCTTCAAAGCTGCTGTTGGAAGCATAGGAAATAATTTGCAGAATAATTCTGGAGAATTTCCCTAGAACTTTTAGGTGTTTTTTTATTCAGTTTCCTTGATGATGGTTCCTTTTCTTATGACGTACATTCTTTTTCTCTCAATTGACTGAAGAATCCTAGCAGAATGCTCAGGTTCTTTTTTGATCTGCTTAGATTAAGTCTTCAAACATGTTGAGCTGGCCTACAGCTTTATAACTTTTGAATATATTGATATTTTTGCTCTGAGTTCTAGAAGAATTTTTCTATCCAACCTGTGTTATCAAACTACATTTTTTCCCAGTGAAAATTCATCTAACTTTTATTTTGTTCTTGAATTTGGAGAGAATCGTTTGTAACTTCAATTTTCATCTTCTTTTCTGGATAAAGCTGTGAATCTGTCTGTCTCTTTCACCATTGATGATCTGGAGGCCTTCCAAGATTGCTTTAGAGAGTGCCAGAAAGTCTCATGGGTTCCTCTGAAGGTGGTACAAGAAAAGACATTTTGACTTTCTGATGCTGTCAGCCAACTTCCCACAGCCAGGCCATCTTGCCAATAAATGAGAGAATCTTGGACACTGCTAGCGGCTTTTGGATTTACTCAGATTCCTGCTTCATTTGCTCTGAAATGCATGGATTTGTAAAGTTTCATCTGAAGATTTTGAATATTTTTATACCTCTCCTGCATTTTCCTCATTTATAACTGTACCTAAGAAAAGTTCCAGATGATCTACAAAACAGACTTAGGAATAAAGAAGCAAGGAAGATAGTTTTTCTTGGAAGAAGAACCAGCTATGGCTACTCTTCTTCCAGGTTAGGATAATGAACTATGAGACCTTACGAATACATGTGTTAGCATAAGATAATAACCTTTGACCAACTTCCAAGACATTTTGAAGAGCAATTTAAGTCTATATTGTCTAGTTGGAGAACAAGTAAAATCACTTTCTCTTGTGCCCAAGGTGAAAGCAGTGAACATAGGAGTTAGGCTGAAGTGCTGTGGGAATCTGAATGAAAAGAACATTATAGTTACCAGCTTCAGGATTCCCAAGAAGGACTCTGAAAAACATTTAATGTTCAGGAGGTACAAAAAGTTAATACATTTTTATATTTTTGAAGGAGTCGAAGTGTTCTTTGTGATGAAACTTTGTAGAATCTTATTTGTTCATAAGACACAAGAATCTTCACCATTCTTCCCCATACTGCTGTGTGTATTGAGTGCATTTTGGAGACATTGCTACTCTTTCTGATGTCAGGAGTTTACCATTGCTTCATACCCATCTGTACCTGTTGTCTGCTTAAATTTAGTGTCTCAGAAAAGTCTGGATTGGTATGACACAAGTTGGTGAGTGCTTTAGACCACGGAGGCCAGATATATCACAAAATTCCAATACACTAAGCCTCCTTGTCTTCCAGTCCTGCCTGTGTTTAGTGACTATGCTCATGAACATATAGGGCAGTGACATGTACTTTGGCATCCCAGTGCTGTAAAACCAATACATAGAAAGAATGTAGAAATTTAGGAATTAATGAACATTCCATTCCCTTACTCAGTAAACCCATAACAACACAAAGTATCAAACTAGACTAAATACCAGCTGCTTTAATATGTTCATATATCACTTAAATTTCATATGACAGTTTTTAATTCTTCTTTACCAGTCTGGATTCTTTCAATTTCTCACTTCCGCCCACTTGTAGATTAGATAATTCTGTGCTTTAAATGTCCAGAAGAAAGGAAATTTCTTTTATTCATTATGTTATGACAAAACTATAAATTCATAGTGTTGCCCTCTTCACTTTGTTAAATGCATTTAGAATATTGACTAAACACTTAGTAACAGCAGCTCACATTCACTAGCAAAGTTACATGAATAGTCATATCAAGTTCAGCAAGGGGAAGTGCAAAGTCCCCTTGGCATTAAATGCAACTCCACGGCACCAAGACGTGCTGAGGGGAGCAATGAGATGGAAAACATCTTTGCAGAAAAAGACACCAAGATGAACATGAGCCAGAAATGTGCCCTTGTGGCAAAGAAGGCTAATGATATCCTGATCTGTATCAGGAAGAGTGTTGCCAGCAGGTCGGGGGAGGTGATGCCTCCCTTCTGTTTAGCATCGGTGAAGCCACACTGGCTCTATGTAGGCAGTGAGGTTGGATAAGATGACCTCCAGAGCTGCCTACCAACTTCAACCATGATGTCAGTCTGTGGTTCTATGAAATTAGCATTTGTTCTTTAGTTGCCACAGCAATATTGTGGGAAACTGGGAAACTTGCTAGGGGAACTGATTCAATATTGAATAAGAGAGCAAGATGTACAATAACAGCTGAAATTAGAAATTAATTTGGAAGGCAGGAAAGGGACAGTTGTGGTATGCTGTCGGATGTGCTTGTTATCTACCCAGAGATGGGGAGAGCAGGGAAGAGTTAGTACAGCCCAATTTAGATGTCTGGGATGCTAATATGAGAGTGTGAGGAGGTAGATGTGGTAGCTGCTAGATTACTGTTGCAGCTAATAAGAATAGCAGGGACAAGGTGTTAGGAGGAGCTCCCAACTCCCACCACACTAACACCTGTGGTGGCAGGAGCAGCCTGCCTCTGATTCACACTCTGACCAGATGAGAAATGAAAGTTCAGCCGCTCTAATGCTGTTTGCTGCTGAAGTAGCCATTTCTCATCTCCTTCTGAAAAATAAAAAAATGGCAGCGGGTGCTTATTGGGCTACGGTGAAGATTTGAGGAATATTGGACTACTTGCACACACTGAATTGCTTCTGCAGAACACTCAGCTGCATGATAATGCTTTGATGTATGATCCCAGGGAAAATCAGTTTCACCTTCCTTCAGCCTCTGAAAGGATTTGCCAATTGTATAAAGATAGTGTTAGACATTAAGGTGAAATCTCCAACTAGTGTTATGATCCTGTGCAACTAGATCATAAGCTTCTCTGGCAACATATTTTAGTAGAATTCCCGCAGCCACATGGAACTCATCTCATACATTTCCTCAGAATTGCACTTTGAGAGCCTTAGGGTCAGATTGAATGGGCAAACCTCATGCAGTTTGAATGGGTGACCCTTCAATTTTAAAATACATTTCAGTTTGCACCTCCACTGTGAACTGACTGCTTGACATCATCCTTAGCAAGAAGCAGATATACTCAGAATTTGATTACTTCTTGGTTTCTTCTGAAAATGAGGATCCTATGATTTACCATCTTTTTTTTTTTTCCTTGGAGCTTTTGAGTCTAGTTATCTGGATTCTGAGGGATAACAGAGTGGCTGGAGTTCCTCCAAGTTTGGGACTGGACATGCATGAAAGTACAGAGAATGGGGAACACAGGGATGTGGTCCCTCCTGGATGCTGTGCTGAAAACATGCTGAGCTCCTTTGTGAAGGGTTTGGTTTTTAAATGAAATTTATTTGTGTTTAAAATGAAACCCATGTGTACAGTACATCTAAGGTAACTACTACTACTGTCAAGTTATACTCAGATTTTGCAGAGCCTCAATAGATCTGCTGGTACTGAAGGGTCTCTGAGCAAGTACCAGAGCACTGGCACAAAATAATAGAACATAAATGGAAGTGGTTAAAAAAAAAAAAAATTTTTGTTTGCAGTTTGTTTTTGAGGTTTTTTTAAATGCATCAAGTAGAATGAAATAGACTTACTTGTGAGAGTACTCCCTTATTTATAAAAACACACACATTCTGGTATCTTTCTCTTCCAAAGACAGAAAGCATATTACATTTTTTTGCAATATTTTTCAAGGTTTTTTTGCAACATAAAAAGATACATATTTTGGAATGTAGACTAAAAGATGTACAATGGAGAACATAGGGAAAACTTGGCTGTTTGCTGTCCCATGCAATTACCAGATGTTTGTCATGGTAACCCCTGAAAAGCTCTGACCAGAAAAGCATTCTTAGGAGGCTGGAGGGTGTGCCAGCTGGCCACGTAAAGCCTGCAATATCCAAAATACTTTTGATCACCACCTGTTGCTACTTAAAAAAAAAAAAAATAATGAAAAAAGAAAATCTGAAAGAAGACAATCCCTAAAATAAGCTAAAATCATACACATAGCATCTATTTATTCTAGGATTTTTGTCCAGTTTTTTTTCATTGCTGTGATACCTGGAGATATCTGGAGTTAATAGGTTGCATAACAAAGTTTCTACTGAATTCTGTGGAAAGTTTAATTGGAATTATTTTTTTATAAATGTCTTTTTAGAGCACGATTTTGAGGAATTGGGGAAGTAGCTAAACTTGTAATGGAACATATATCCTGATATAATGTAAAAGTTGAACAGGGAAACAATTAAGAAAATAAAATCCAGGATATTGGTTATTAATGTGGCTGTACTAGCACGAGGAAAGGGGCACCATTCTATGACTCAGACATTGCTTTATATTGCTGTAGTATAGCAGAGAAAAGATCAGTGAGAGCCTTGGAATTCTGTTAGTTCTTACATATCTATTTATAGGTAAAGTAATTGAGTTATTGGTCACAAACACAGAGAAGGCAAATTCTTTTGAAAGGATGTTGTTTGCAGTGTTTTATTAGAGACTCTTCTGTGAAGAAGAAAAACCCCATTGAGGAAGTCATCTTTTACAGGCCCTGAGAATGAGGTCTTAAAACACTTAGCTTTTTGAAAATATAAATCAAATATATATTCTATGACATGTCTTCCATTGCCTAACCTTTGGAGTCACATGTGTTAGAATGCTGCATTTGAGAGGAGACTGAGGTAGCTAATATTCTCCCTTGCTGTCAATAGGAATCTTGAACAGAGGCAGATTATTCAGTAGACCAAATATGGCCATTGGTTACTGAAAGTCCCTAAATATTCATGTGAGAAAACTGAAGTTGAAAAATGTTTTTACATCTTAGTCACTGTGGTTTTATGACCATCTTTATAAATTGCTTCTCTTGAACTGTGGTGTTCTCTTAAATTGGGTTATTTTCAGCAGTTTTAGCGTTGAACTAGTCTGAGGTGAAAGGTCTGGTTACTGTATAATCAAAATGTCTGCTATCAGTAGCTTTTTTATAAAGAAATCCATCCATATATATACACTAAAGTTCAGAGTTAGGCTCTGTAAAATGATGTATTTTCATGCATTCAAAAGTGTCTCTTTTAATAAGTGATCGCAATTAGATCAGTCACAAAGTAATGTTTTTGTTTAAGTATGTCTGTTTCACCTGGGTGAATTAAACCAACTTGGCATTTAGTGCATTCTTACACATAAATGCATGCCTACAACAGAACAATATGGTATAAAAATTTAAAGCTTTCTGCACATGGGTTCAGTCGATTGAATTTACATAGCTTCTGTGCTTTCACTGGCCAGGAAAAAGTGTATATCACAGATGTTGGCAGGAGATTTTACTATTTCAAATTTGTTCCTGGACCTAGCACACATTAAAAAAAAAAAAGAATATGTGACAGCTGCATTATGGTGAAGTATGTGAATTTGTTTTGTAAGAAGGGTGGGTTGACAGCATTCATAATAAAGGCAAACAAAGAATACAGGTTATTATGTCTGTTTTGAAATAATACCTCAAGGGTATAAATATAAACTTCTGAAATGAGGTATACGTATGTAAATGACAGCTCTGAATGGTGTTGAAACTTGTATTAAAATGTCTTTTAATATTGAGGAAACTCTAAATAATATTTTTTTACCCTAGCTTTGTAGTGACTGCAAATTATCATGGTTCTTTACAACCATGTGGTGTTTTTTAGGTGGATATTAATCTTCATCTCATTAAAAACATTGTTATTTTTAAATGGCCCAACTGTGCTCAGCTATTTAAAACTTACTCCACAATGCTTCTTGCAATATTAACATGAAAAGTAGGAAATTAATTCCTTGCATTAATTTTAAATTCATTCCTTCCTTTAGAATGTATTTACACAGATAGGTAAGAAGTTATCTCCAGTTATAGGAGGGAGAAAGAGAGAGGAATTTTTCAGTTTGGAATGTCGTTTGGATATTGTATTTCTTGAATTACCATATAAAATAAATTAGTGTATGAAGTAGAAATGTAAATAGGCAACCAAGTTTAAATATTCAGATTTGGGTATAAGAAAAGCAAGCAATGATAATTTATGTTATGATTCCACATACTGTATCTTCATTTGATATAAATATCTTGAGGGAGATTTATAAATCTTCACAGAGCAGACTTTCACAACACCTTCCACTTAATGCATGAGTTTGTCTTTCCCTGCTGAGATAGCTAACTAAGGGTAGCTTAATGGTAGACATTAGAGCTCCTCATTGCTAATTATTAATGATGTTTCTATCCCACTAAACTAAACAAGGCCAAAGCATGGGTTTGATCATTGTCCTGGGGCAGTTTTGTCTGTTCATTTTATATTTAGTCATTAATGTTCTTTAATGTCTTTCAGTTTTGTCAAAATCCTACTGCAGAGATATTTAAAACTTAATTTGTGGATTTACCTTAGTAAATTTGCAGACTAAAGAAAACAGATGACACTTCAGCAGGATTTCATGAAAGTGGCTATAAAAGAGGTAACTTTTAGTTGGTGTTAATAACACAGAAATTTCTCTGTAGGTGTGAACGTCGTTTTGAAGGGCACAGTAGCCGTTGCTATCCATGTGGAATTGCAGTATCTCCTTGTGGACGATTTATAGCCAGCGGATCAGATGATAAATATGTAAGTAAAGTTTTTGTTTATTTTCCTCCTAAACTATAGGAACTACTCATATTGTACGTAAAAGAGTTTTTTCAAGCATGTTTCTAGGATTCATCTTAATGTGCAAAGTTGAAGTCTATGATAATGTGTTGGTTTCGCAGGGCCTGGTTTTTGGTAGTGGGGGGGCCACAGAGGTGGCTTCTGTGAGAAGCTGCTGGAAGCTTCCACCATGTCCAGCAGAGCCAATCCCTGATGGCTCTGATGATGGACGTGCTGCTGGCCAAGGCTGGGCCAATTAGAGATGATTGTAACACCTCTGTGATAACAGATTTAAGAGGAAAATCATAACAAAGTTGGTGGCACAGCTGTAATTTTCCAACTAGAGAGGAGTAGGAGTGAGAATATGTGAGAGGAACAACAATGGAGGCACCAAGGTCAGTGCAGAAGGAGGGCGAGGAGGTGCTCCAGGCGCTGGAGCCGAGATGTCCCTGCAGCCCGTGGTGAGGGCCATGGTGGGGCAGGTTGTCCCCCTGCAGCCCATGGGGGTCCACGGGGGATGCAGAGATCCACTCGCAGCCCGTGGGGGAGGTGCCCACGCCAGAGCGGGTGGATACCAGGACACTGTGATCCAGAGGAAGTCCCATGGAGAGAGAGGCCTTGCTTCCAGGCTGGAGCAGCCATCCTGGAGAACTGCACCGCGTGGCAGAATGACCCACGCCGCAGCAGTTTTGGGAAGACTGTCTGCCCGTGGGATGTACCCACGCTGCAGCAGTTTTGGGGGTGCTGCTGCTGGTGAGAGTGGACCCATGCTGGAGGAGTTCCCAGAGAACTGTCTCACGTGGGAGGGACCCCAGGGTGCTGCAGGGAAACAACTCCGCTCCCTGAGCAGCAGAAAGAAGATCTTGGGTGATGGACTGACCAAAACCCCCACCCTGTCTCCCTGCACCATTGGTGGGAAGGAGGGAGGGGTTGGGGGGAGAAAAGGGTGTCTTTACGGGTTTATTTTACTTCTCATTCTTTTACTCTGATCTTGTTAGTAATAAATTCACTTTATATCATTAAGTAGAGCCTGTTTTGCCCTTGAAGTGTTTTCTCCTGGTCCTTATCTCAACTCATTAACCCTTTGTTAAATTCTCTCTCCTCTGTCCAGTTGCAGAGCAGAGGAAAGTGAGTGAGCAGGCCTTTCGTGGGTGCCTGGCATTTGGCCAGTGTCAAACCACAACAGATACTTTCATATCATTCAGTTCAGTCACATGTAGCAGTTACATATGATTCATGATTATTTTGTCTGAAAAATCTCTGAACGATTAAATCTTAGTGCTCAAAGTAATTTTTAAAAGCTTGTTTCTACAGGTTTTGATATTTGACTCTGAATTGTCATGTGCCATCAAAGATGAGGAGAATGGTGTTCCCTGTAGCACAGCTTTATGTGTTCTGTACATATCTGACCACTAGGAACTATGTAACAACTACACATGGATTTACTTAAGCTCACAAATACAGCGTGATGAATCTTTCTTTATGGGTTTCTTATGAACCAAACAGCTGAATACAAAATGAGAAGCCATTCAAGTGGAATTAGAACTTTTCACAGCCTTTCTGTGTGTGGGTTTTCTCCCCAGACAGGTTCTCTTCTCAATCAATGTCAACCATATTTAAATTATTACACTTAGAAAAGAGTCCTGAGTAAACGTGTATTGCTACCTTTTTGAGCACGAACCTAATTTTAATTCAGTAATGCCTGCATTGTTGGCAGAATGCTTTTCTTGCTGTTTGCTAAGAGACAGATGATTGCTAACTTGTACTATAGGCCTTTGAAACTGGACTGGGGTTGGGTTTATTGCAAACACATCCTTTCAAAACATCTGAGTAGGAACGCTGTTTAAATTTCTTCTAAGTATTTCTAGGTTAATCATCAGAACATGACACAGAGTTTCTGGTCAACTTCAAATTCAGAACAAGAGGAATTTACTCTTGTGGCTAGTTTTGAAATACTGGCTCAAATAATGTGTGAAGGTTAGAGATTTTATTGGCAGATTGCTGGAGGTTTGGCAATAGGTATTGTGTTCTTGACATTTTCATGATAAAACGTATTTTTTAAGTTTCTGGTAAATAGCATTTCAAAATGTAGATTGCAATAAAAAAGAAGGGCTTTTCTCTTTGTGTGTGAAAAAATGCATCTAATATTCATCTCAGCTCATGACATATGATATAAATATATTAATTTGAGACTATAATTAAGGCAGCTTTTGAATTGTATAAAAAGAAGTGCAATCATGAGAAATTTTGTCTTCTCTTTTGCAGTAAGGTATTTGTTTGGAATTAGTGCTGGTACAAGAAAAGAAAGACACCATGATTTTGCCCTTGCTCCAAATTCTTGGTGCATGGTGGGTCATCAAAGGAAGCTGAATAGCTGGCATGCATCCTGCTCCAGTTGGCATGTGGTCCCTGGTGGGCACAGTGCCAGTCAATACTTTTTAGTGTGACTCCTGGGTTGGAATTTTGCATAATTTGCATCCTATGTCTGTAGAGAACTTTAATTGTTCTTCTTGTCCCCTCAGGAAAAGAGAGTCAAGTTTTGGACTCTTGCTTACACTGTACTGTTAGGACAAAATGCAGTTTTGGGGCATTTTTTAGGAGGATTCCCTTTGAAGTGTTGAGGCTGGATATACTCTTATGTTTCCTTTTGAAACAGAAAATTGAACATGGCACTGAATAGTCCATTCATATTTTTCAGCTAATAACATCCTGACAGATAGCCTAATATGCAGCTGGGACAATTTTAATAGTATCAAGAAGTCACATATTTTTAAGATTGTATGAATGAATGTCTACTGGAATAAGCTGCATAAAAAATCAGCGGTGTGGATACTAAGCATTATCTTGAAACAGAGAAGTAAGTTATGTAACTTTCCACTGAGGAGCAACTGCATCTTCAATCATCTTGGAGTTTGCTTTATCAAGTAAAATTCTTGCCCCCTGTGGTTAACAAATGTGATTGATTTTAAAGCCAAAAGAGGCATAATTGGAATATAATTGAGAGATATTAATCTTAAACTGCCTTTTATATTTCACAATATCTGAAGTGTTTGACAGAGAGGAATATGTTGTCTACATTGATTAATAGCAAAATCACATTCCTACAGGGCATAGAAACAGCAAACCAAAATATGTTACTGTAAAAAAAGGGATGAAAATTCTGTCTGCCTTTTTCTCTACTTAGATGGTGTATGACCTATTTTGTACAAGAGCTTGATATAGCTTCTGTGTGGCTGAAGTAGCCACTTGGTTTTCTTTGAACTGCTTTCCTGTGTGTTGGTGTGGGATTTGTACATACTGTAAATTGTGAGTCGAAAGTGTTTCCTTAACTCATTACTTCAACTTTAAGAGAACCTTTGTCAAGATCTTTGTAGGACTGGACAGTCTGATCAAGCATGTAACCAGTATCCTGGTTTTGAACTGTGATTTTTCTTTCCATAATTAATTGTGATTAGCATATATAGAAAGTTAACACTTCTCATATCAGATCTTCTCTGTATCCTAAATAGCCTAAGGTTACAAGTGAAATTAGTTGACTTTTTCTTAACTGAATACACATAATATTTTAATTTCTAACCATATTACAAGTGGACAGTCTAAGGTGTCTGACTATCAAAAAATAATATTAAGTATGTTGGACAAATATACCCTAACTGGGTTTAGATTTCCATTTTGCTGGGCTCTGTACAAAAATGTTTACCTAAACATTTGTTGACTAAAGAAATCTTAGTGTAAAAAGACAAAAAATATCTGGACAGTGTGAAATGCTACTTTTTATAATAAAGCTAAATCATTCTCTTTTGTGTGCCCTGTAGTTCTAGTTAGCTGTTTTACTTCATGTCTAATTAGGCACTTAATTTTTGTCTTTGAAGACAAAGGGCTCTCTGAATAAATTCCAAGTTTCCAGAAATGAAGTGGGGAATGTAGAAATAAATATTTGGCTCTTTAATTGTTTTCAGACTCATTCTTGCTAGCTCTTTTTGAACTGTAGACTCTAAGAGGCACATTTTGACCCTAGTGCTGAAACTGGATTTTCTAACATAAAGCTCTCTGTCCATGGCAAATCTCAAAGCCTGGGTTCACAGTTCACACAGTTTGGCCCATGTTACAAACCCAGAAGTGGTTTTTCAGCATAGCAGGTTGCTACATGAATAACAAAAATGCATGGGTAATGTATGACATTATCTTCCCTTTTATTTACGCTTTTCAACAAACTCTAGGATTTTGCCTACAACATTGTCTTTGAACCACATTCTAAATCCAAGATTAAATTTATGCCTTCCAACTGTGAAGGCACCAAATCTAGTGAGAGTAGCCCAGAGGGCATTGACATTGAAAGGAATAGCAGGAGACAGGATAAAGCAATTTGATGCTTACACATAACAGTCTAATAACCACTTGTTAATTCCTGAATGCTAACGTTTGTGCAAAATTGGTTTGAGAGTAAATTGTCATAATACAAGTGATGCTGGAAAGTGATGCTGGTCAGGGGGCATGTCAATAGAGTTCTGCAAACCTGTAAATGGAGGCTGGGTGCAAACCTGGATCTGATATTGTTTGCAGACTCGTTTTCAGATACAATATTCTGCATCAGGCATAACACAAACTGTAAAATTTGTTTATAGTTGACACCTTAGTTTTAAGTAGCTGCAGAGATTGATATTCCAAATAAAATATCAGTCCTGCTGAGCAATATACTCTAATGTTTTACTACCAAAAAAATACATTTGGAGGTTGGACTGCCAGCACTCTTTTGTTCTGTACATCTGCTCCTCTTGCAGTGCACTACTTCCTAATGTAATCATTGCCATAGAAGATTATGATATATTTCTTAACTCCCATAAATATATTATTAGTCACATTATTCTTTCTGTGGCTCAGTTCTGATTTATAAAATGAAGATTAGCAATGGTATCTTTCTTCTCTCCTCTTGTCTTTAAAAGAAGAGTTTAGATGAAGCCTATCTCAGTTATTGCTGTTATCAGTTGCTCTGATCTTATTTATATGAAATACTTCCATCCTTGTTTGTCTGTGGTGTGATAAGCTTTAAAATTGCATCTGATTAGGTTAAAAATTGCATTAAATGGTCTAGATATCAAAGAAGAAACACTCCAAGAACCTCAAAATGTGAATGATAAAATCATGTGGTTGGTTGTTCTCACTTTGAGACCTCAATTCACTAGACCTTTTTAGGTACTAATGCATGGCAGGTAAAAGATTACAGATGAGAGAAGAGGCAGGGGGTGGGGAAAGATATTCTGATATGGGTGTATGTAAATGAAAGAGGTGGGACTAGTTAATAGTTAAGAATGTTTTGTTTAATATCTCTTGGGAATGTATCTTGGAGGTATCACTGAGGTGTAAATTAGGTATCTTTGATATACAATAAAATTTGCTTTAATACTTTGTTTTAAAAAAGTAGAAGGATCTTTCCTTTACTGGAAAATTACTTTTAGAAATGTATGATAGTGGTATTGTATAGTATTTATTGTCTTGGTCTACACTTCATACCAGAGGGCTTGCAGAACAGAATGTATTATATGAAGCAGTGGTAGCAACTATCTGAAGTATTTTGGTTTTCAGTGTGATTGCTATTCCAATTATATATTACTCAAGTTTTATCTTATGTGTCCATACTGTTTAAATAAGATAGGCTCTAAGAGAAAACATCTGGAGAAAATAGCATTAGTAATGTTTACTGTGGAAAAGGCAGGACTGACATTGCTTGGCAGAACAAAATCCATAGTAGAGAATGAATGACAGAGACTGCAACTGCTTCTCTGCCAGCTACTGCTGGAGAAAATCTATCCCTTTGCAAAGAAGAAAACAAGTCTGTGTTACTCTTGATCCTTAGTTTTTTGGATTCCTTGGTAGCATGGTTGGCTCTTAGGCCAATTATCCTAGGACCAAACAGATAAATAAATATTGCTTTTTTATTAATCCAGTCCTGCCTCTGGGTATGCTGTTACTTCACTGTCTCTTTGGGTATATCTTTGAAGATGACTGCAAACCTTGGCCTCGGTAGATTATTTTATGAACCATGGAGTTATGGGAGTATGAGCACATTAATTGTACCTGTGTGCTTTTTGGTCAATTCAGGGTACAAAAATCTGATTAAAGTCCCTCTGCAGCATCTGAATCTTTCAATACTTCTGTCAACAGTCAACGTGAACACACAAACAGGGAATGCGATTATTGGTGCAGTTGATACAGAGGAGAATCTTAGCAGCAGCCAAAAAAACCCCATATCCAACGTGGGTGTGATCCATCCCTGCTCCTTCATAGTGAGAGGTGAGGTACATTTTCTTAGAATAAAATCTTCAACTAATAATTCTGCACTCTGACAACACTAAATATGTTATGAAAGTAAAGGCAACCTAGCTTCAGCAGTATTTGGTGCTACATAAATGTCATAGGCAGACAAATGTAAACAATCATATATGAGGCCTTGAAATTAGCTAATGCAATAGAAACTGAAATTGGCAAAAATTACAGTTTGGAAGCTTCTAAGAAGGGTGGCTTACAGAGGCAAGTCTGAGGTATGGTTTATATAACTGTCTTTAGTAAGGAGAATTCAAAATGTGTTAGCTGTAACTGCCAGCAGACATACATTTGAAAAGTATCCCCTGCATTTTGAAAGATAACTGATCTTGATAATATTAAGTATTTTAATAATAAAGAGCATTATTAATATTCACTCTTACTCCTTTTGTAGTTATGTCAAAGGAACTCATATGGAAACTGGGATCTTACTGTAGTGGGAAGTTTCCTGTGACTACCAGAAAGACAGCCTCCATAAGTGTCATTAAAAGCGAAAGGGACTCTGACAGGGTGTACTGTACTCAACATTTTGGTGCCAGGCTTGATTAGACTTTCCATGTTTCCATGTGGCAAGTGTATAAGATATCTTGGGACTGAAGAGCATTAATCAGTACTTAGGATACTTGTGAAATCTGTTTTATTATGTGTGGATTTGGCACCAATACCTATAGTTAAGGTAGTCTAACACTTTCCACTATAATTCTGTTTTCAGTTGCTTATAATTGAGAACATTTTGGGCTGAAACTTTCCATTCAGGGTGTCTGCTTCAGGTTAATTGTTACTTTTCTTTAGTGTAAGTAGCTTTTTCAGTTCAGGAGCTTTTTCAGCTTGAGATTGAGGAAAAATAGTTCAGTGGGATATGTGCCCTAGTATAAACTGGGAGTAAAGGAATGCAAGTCAAACAATTTTATCATGTACTGTGGGATTAGGTATCGTTTGATGGCACTGATGGAGGCAAATGGCCAATAATGCCTTATTAATATGTGCAGATACCTTTTAAAAAAACATAAGTTAGATTAGTTATTTTTCCTTCAAGGGGCTTTAACACTTCTATCTTCTGTAGCTCATTTGAAAACTTAAAAAAAAAAAATCACAGAAAAGTGATGACTTTGGCCAATCCATGCAAAACACGTGAAGAAAAAAAAATCTCAATTTGTGTAAAACCAAATTAAGTATCTTAGATATCAATGTCTGTTTGTTCGTTTGTTTGTTCGGTTCTTTTCCAGTGATCTGTTTGTAAAATATGCATTTGAGCTTAAAGCCGCAGCAGTAACGAAGGGTTTTCCTTGAAACTGGTGTTGCTTTTCTGATCCCTGTGCAAAAGCTGATAACAAGGAGAATTCTTCTGTTATTCTTCAGTGTTTGTGATTTGTTTCTGCCTCTTTCCTATCCCAGGAGTGGGTAGGAGTGTAAGTAGTTTGACACAAATGCATTTGGCCATGGGTTGGACTAGGGGGCAATGGGAACAGATGGGAGCAAGTTTCCTTTGAAAACAGAGTGTAAGAAAACAGAGAAAGAATTTACAGTGAAATTCTGCAAATAAAGCATCCATTAATCTAGCACACTCTCTCTACCAATGCAGTAGAATTAAGTAATTTTCCATTTGGATACAAATTCCTCCACTCAAGGAAGGGGCTTCACCCTTCTTCCTTGTCTTCTTGATACAAATTTAGAGAAGAAAGCAGAAGCTTATATATACATGTAAGGTGCTAAATACACTGTCACACTTTGGGTTGATGAACACTGACTACTCCAAATTTTCTTTAAATGTCAAGTGAAAGGAAATACAAGTAAGTATGTAGTTATGGGTCCAGGAAACTTCTTTGGGAGCTATTGGTACAGGTAAATTATTTTTACTTTTGGCTGACCCTCAGCAAGCAATGGAAAGGAAATACCAATATCTACTGAATCAGTATTTTTATTAGAAGAAATTGGTCTTAATATAAAAAAGGGGATTGACTTTGGCTAAAGTCTATAACATAATATGCTCATATGCATTTTGAGTATTGCTGAGGGCTTCCTAGCCTGTTTTGTTTTCTTTTTCATTACGTTTGGTTTGCTGAAAATCTGTGCTTCCTCTGTCATTGATTTCATATTTTCAAGCTTTTTTTAAAATTCTTCTGTGGCTAGTGTTATGGTATCATTTCTAATTCAGTTACTCGTCTTTTCTTTTTTCTGTAGAGAAGACTATGCTAAAATAATTTAGCAAGTATAGAATAGAAAAACCATTTGGATGACATCAGAAAATACAGCAAAACTTAAATGATGGCAGACTATAGTAGAAGAATGTTTATACTGGAGTTATTCCTCTTATGAATGTTATTTCTGTTAAAATACAATTCTCTTTGGGTTTTCTGTTTTCTTTTGTTTTTTAACTATTGAAGTTAAAAATAAATGTACTGAAAAGTTTTTCAATCTTTAACCAAGTTAACTTTTATTCTCAGAATTTAGACTATCACTGGCTAGTTTAAATATCTGTGGCTAGATCTGCTTAAACAGAAGCTGGTTTTATTCACTTTTATATGATGATGTTTTCCTTTTAACCACATTTTATTGTGTCAAAATTACTCTGAAAATTACTATTACTTTCTCTTAAATCTGGAAGAGAAGATGATAGCTGCCACAGCATCAGAAATGATTGTTGAATGTAGCTAGAGACTTTGCCCCTTTTTCTGGTGAAATTGAACCACAAGACCTAAATATTTAAGATTTATGAGGCTAGAAATACAGTATCAGAAAGATGCTTAGCACTAGTTCCATTAGGAGGGAATTGTAAGAGTGAAGTACAAGTTGTGTTCCCAGCCATGTTCTGTGTGTTTTGTCTAGCAGCTGTTCAGTATGAACATAGTCTTTGTAGTAAAGCTCAGGGTAAAGGCCCTTTCCCATGTCTGGTCTTTCACATGTCTTCCAGTGCTTCAGTGTTAGCTACAGGTGGCCTTCTACCTGTAGCTGCTTGTCATTACTTTTCTCCTCTCCAGTGAATCCTGTTATACAATGTGACAATTCAGAAGAGTGCTGCATCCCAGCCTAATGTCTAGCGCAGGGCTAAGAATCGTTTCTTGAAAGGTGGGAGGTAGGAGTTTGAATGCTTTTTAGGTTGAGAAGTGTGATTACACCACCAAATACACACTTGCTACATTATACTGAAGCTGCACAACTGCTTCATAGCATTTTTTGAAAGAAAGGTATGAGCCAAATGGTTGATTTAGAAACTGTGTAGAAGAGCAAAAATTACTACAATACCTGGGTCTCACAAACTTTGGATTTTTCTTCAAAAAAATAGTGAAATATTATCACATCTGTTTTACAGAGTGGAATGGGAACATAAAGATTAAGCCAAAAATGAACATGGTCCTTCCCGAATTAAACTGAGAACCTGGAATGGAAAATTAATTTTTATTGGATAATTTTGGCAAAGTTCTGTAACCCACTAGATTATGATGGAAACATTTCAGCTTCGCTAACCATGTCTCCCTGTGATATGTTCTCTTGGTTAAAAAATGTAGCATGTTTCTTCGTAGCTCAGAAATTCTTGGAAGGCATAGTATATCTGTGAATCAGAGCATTTTGTGCTCTTGATTCTTTCTGTCCTAGACGTTGTCTTTTCTTTGTGCCTCCTTCCATTTTTGGGAGGGAGAGTAGGCTTGAAGAGAAGTGACAATAAGGCAGTTTGGGGCCAGAAAGAGAAAATATGTTCAGTGATAGAAAGCGTAGTCCTGTCTGTTGGCTATAACTTTCTGCCCAAGACTGATCTAAGTATATGCAGAAAAACTGATGCAATTGCAGAGTAATGAACTTGTGAAGGGAAATAATTGCTTGGAATAGGAGTTTTGTAAATCTGTTTTACTAGATCCCTATGTTCCAGTTGTGCAGAGGCCAGATGACTTATCGTATGTACCAAACACCTGAATTTTGATGTTATTATCTCCAGAACAGTTCTATTCTGTTTAAATTCTTATTTCTAACAAAGATCTGTAGCGTGTTAAAAAACATGACATATTTGTCCTGTTTTGAACAAAGTTCCAAAGGCGATAGATGTGTTCAATAGCTATGAGGAATAGGATTTTATTTTATGATACAAACACTTTAAACTGTCATGACATTACTGAATATTTTGATACTGTTGAACCATTTTGACAAGAGGTCCATGGGATTTCAGAGGGTTGTTTGGTAAGAACGACTTCTCTCTGTTTTCACAAATACTCTTTCTTTAGTTAGTTAGATGTGTAGAAACATCCTGTTCTGGAGAGTGCAGTACAGCTTGTAATGCTTTTTGCTCACCTCTCACTCAGTGTACTCCTTTCCTTTCTGGAGTCTCCCTGGAATATGGACTTCTGCAGCATCTCATATCTCATTTTCTTGAGACTTGCATGTTGCAATTAATCGTGTGGGCATGACCGCTGTAGTCTGTTCTGGAACTGTGGTGGTGGTGGTGAAGTACAACCTGGTGCAGTGTCTACACCTCATGCTTACTAGAGTACAAAGGTGGTCTCTAGCACTCTGTTCATGGAAGGAAGACCTGTTGGAAGTCTGAACAATAGGGTTGTGTGATATAGAGTGTGACAAAGCTTGGTATGAAGAAGAGAGCGCAATGTTACAGGTACTAAGATATCACATAGGTGTCAGCATCTGATAATTTTGATACTAGTTGAGTCATGGTATAGTATCATCAAAATGAAGAATGGAAAGCTACTGTGGAGGGAGGAGAATGGATGGATGTGGCCTTATGCCCTGTAAAATAAGGAAAGGGTACTATTATGTTAGAACTTTGAAACATTCTCTGTTAAAGTCTAATAGCTTGGCAATATTGTAGTCGTTTTAGGATGTGAAGTAAATAACCAATAGTGCCTCTTAATTCTTTTATGTCAATTAAACAACTAGAGGTATTTGCAAAGAGCTGTTCTTCAGTTTGTGTATGGTAACAGCAAGAACTTGAATAGTCCTATGTACAATCTGATTTTACTAATACATGTTCTTGTACTTTCAATTAGAGGAAATAATTTCATGTCTTCAGATACATCAGAATGTTTTGCTTGTGTCATTATATCATTTTTATCTTCTTCGGGTTCCTCTTACCTATCTGTTCCCTTGTGAGCTGATCATATCCCAGGTGGTGGAAGTCACAGTAGCTATGTTATGGCCAAATATTTTAAAACAAACAAACAAACAATGCTGCTTTTATACCACTAGCAGTGACTACTCATTATTATAACCATTTTCCTGAGATGTTTCAAATTAGGGAGAAAGGTCTTACTTTTTAAGGCAGGATTTGTAATTAGCAAGTATTTGCTGTATCCTTCTAGAAAGGACACAATGATTTTACTACATTGCTGGAGACTCTGCTACCTTCTCAGTTAGCATGGCAATATCTGTGTGGAATGCTACAAAAAATCCAGAGTTTAAAAATGGATACCTACATTTCTCTGGTTTTAGGTACTCCATTAATGCCAGTAGATGGTTTTAATTCCATATCCTGGACTGCATTTGGGATACATGAGGTTTATAAACTGGATAAAGTTAAGCAGATTTACATTTGGCATCTTGATTTGCCTCAGTGAATGTGGTCATGAATGGAATATTTGACACTGAGGACAATCCAGAATTTCTTCAGTGCTGGTTAGGACTAGAGAATCTTTCATGTTGAATGATAAAATTTGTTTTCTTAGTGGAGCATTAAACGTTTTCCAGGACTAGCATCGGTCCATGAATCTTTTCGTAAATTGGGAAGACTGTCAGTTGAGTCCACAAGATTTTTGGGACATGTACCTTGTAGCTATTTGCTGTCTGGTTGGGGAAGTTCAGCAGCCTTGACTCTGAATAATTAAACTTATTTTAGGGTACTATCAGCAAAAAACTTAAGTCACAGAGTAATACACTGTTGTAATAAAGTCTGTACACAGTTTAGTTTATGTCAGGTTGTGTTCTAAATTCCATGTTGGTTAACTGCAGAGATTTAGTAAATATCTTTAATTTTTTTATTGAAGCTGTAAAGTTTGGATTATCATCTTTGACTATTTTTTGCATGCTTTACAATTTATTCTATGTTTCAAGATACACATTTTATTTATAATGTACTAAATAAGACTACATATGTTATGTGTCTGTTTTAATATGCCTTGTATATGCATAGTCTATCCTACAAATAATTCTTATTTTACTAGATAAGGAATAGTCTAAAACAATTCTGTGTGTCTGCATGTGACTCTCGCAAGTGTTTCTTATGTGGAGGACCTGTACTACAGGATTTATTTTAAAATCTTTTTTTAAAAAAAATGTAAATAACACTGATTTAATACCACAATACAACCATTTTCATAGTGTCAGCATGCCTATGACTTTCACTGAATTTGGGGTTAGTTTCCTGACGCAGTTTTGTATTGGCACTTCTTTATTTTTTTGAGGCTGTACCAGTAAAATTTTAATTTTCCCCTTGGAAAGCACTTTTCCCTTTTTCTTTTGAGAAACAAGGGCTGACAGTATACTTTTTCTCATTGATGATACCTACATCCCTTGTAATATTATTGGATTGCTATTGAATTCTATGCTGTTCAATTAAAAACTGCAAAGAGCTGTGTAGAAACTGAAAAATTTTATTTGACATTGGCGTTTTCAAATTTAGAAAGGTCTTAGATTCTACTTAAAAGAAAGCATTTAAATTCCAAAGAACACCATTTAAAATATATTTTAAAAGAGTAATTTTTTACCTGTCTGCTTGAAATACACCTAATGTTTAGTTTTTTTATGGGGAAATACTCTTTCTAAATACTGTTTTTCTTTTCACTTGAGTTAATTAAGCATTTGCTGAATTATCCCAAATTGTAGAAATCAATTCTAATACGTTGATGACTTTTATATCTGTTTAGCTATGATTAAAATTTCCTAACTTCTCTGTAGGATGAATATTTAGTGTTCCTATACTATAAGTTAGTGCTTCTAGAATGTGATAATTTTTTTAATAATGAAAATATAATCTCATTGTTTTTTAGGCTTACATATATGAAATGCGTTCAAGCACTTTTTTACATAAACTGGGGAGACACACAGAATCTGTCACCAATGTCACTTTTAGTCCCTCATCTCCACAGGTAAGCCATTGCTTTTTTTCCTCTTTGTAATTAAAACTTGTAAAATCCTGTAATTTTTTAACTTTAAAGTTACAAAATTACAAAAATACCCCCTTACTGTAGGTCTTGCTTTTTACTGCTCTTTTATTTACTTGCCAGTGTGTTGTGCACCTTTAGGGCTGTTCATCTACTTCCAGCTGTAGTGTGGTTATTGTGCCAATTATAAACTCATGCAAAATTCTGCATGCTGCAGAGACAAATGCTCTGATTAAGGGCCTGCAAAGAAGACTTCTGGCCTGGGAACTCTTATGAACCTGTACATGTTGAACATTGGGAAAATGCACATCCATGTCAAGTTACATCAAATGACTGTTAATTCAGAGAATGTAAGAGAGAAATAAGTAGGGACAGGGAAATGACAAGGGGCTCAGGCTTGCTGTCATTATTCAAAGGACTGAAAGACTTAAAAAGCAATTATTTTTAGTGTGCTGTGTCAGAATAAATATTGGAAAAGCTTTATCACAATATTTTGAAAAGCTGTTACTGTTGTGCTTTGAGCCTTTCAGATATCCGTAGGTAAAAAGTACTCCAAAGAAGTTAGGTATGATGCAGTTACAATTTCTGGTTTTTTAGTGGTCATTAATACTATGCTAAGAGCATTACATTTCAATGCAATGGCTTAACTATAGTGCAGCAATATATACAAAGGAATTTGTTTTCTAAGTTTTGTTTTGACACCCAAGCTTCCCTGCAGCTAGCTGATCATGTGAATTCATGAACACAGTTGTATACTGTTTTCAATCCTATTTAATTTCCTTGTTTTCATGTATTGGATTTGCATTGAATCCTTATACTTTCTACCTTTTTTCGTTATTTTAAAGACACAACAATGGTCACTATATATATTATATATAATATATATATAAAGGATTGCACAGTAGCTCCTGTTTACTTCATTACCTCCTCACCACTGGCTATACTTGTTGCTATTAAAAATATTCATGGAGTAAGTAAAATTTATTTACTTGTGGGAGTATTGTCACATTTACATATCTCCTTCTATTTGTAAATGAAGATGCTAGTACTTCCGTGATTTTAGAATTTCTGGAAGTTTTATTCCTTATGTATATATTTGAACTGAGAAATTGTTGATTGCTATCTTGCAGTGAACATTATGTATTTCTGGTCTTTGGATTCAGCAATGCTATATTCAGCCAAATGGTATGGTTTATTAAATTTTGCACCCAAATTATGAGCAGTGTAAGATTTATTACTGAACATATTTCTGCAAAAAAGATGTTATATACTATAAGAATAGAGCTGACTGTAGTCTTGCAGCATCCTGATCTGTGGTCCAGCTGTTGGAACACATTTTGGTGGAAAACATCTTATTAGATTTTAACTGTTAAAAGTCTACAGGCTCAGTTGCAGTAATACAATGAATCAAGACTTGGAAATAACTAAGTTCAGGAAAATCAGTTGTTGATCAAGGGGGCAGAATCTGTAAATGGTGTAAAATAAACTCTGACTGCAAGCCAGACTGGTTTGAGAGTGTGCCTTGGGACACAAACCCTTTAATATTGAACTTTATGAAACATCACACAGTTCATTAAGTATTATGGTTAAGAGCCAAATCTGAATTCAAGGGTCACAAACCCTTTTCTTGAAGAGCTCTCTCCTGAGAAATAAGAGCTGTGGATTGGAGCCAGCTGATGATTCTCCCCATAGGTACGGTTCTGGGGAAAGATTTTGAAGCTGATGTTATCAGGAACACTTTACAAAAAAGCAAGGAATGTGTAAAACCTGCTGCTTTGAAGAAGTACAGACGAAATGTAAATTTGATTAACCAAGTCATTCTGCATAATAATAATTCCAAAATGCTTTCTAAGTAAGTATTTTTGAGGGAGTTATAGAACTAAGAAAAAAAAAAAATTATCTGGGCTTTCCAATATAGAATTTAGCATGAAGTTACATTTAAGGGTACTAGGAGAAACTGCTAAGCAATGCAATGATAAGCTTGCAGAGTGGAAAAGAAGAAAACAGCAAATTAATCAGAAAAGAATAATCCCATGCCTTGAAAGAAAGACTTTGTATTAGGCAGTAAGAGTTTCCGATACTGGAAGATTTTTATACCTAGTGCTGCCACTAGTTAGGGATTTAAGATTGAGTCTATTCTTGTTTCATGGAATGTTTGAATGAATACAATTAAGAGTTATATTGGGTTCTGAATAGCCACTGCACAAAGGCCCATTGCATTCAAAGGGAAACACTGGCAGGGGAAAGAGAAAGGGGTGAAAAAAGAAAGTGGCTGATGAGTGAAATTCAAACGTTTAGCTAAGCTTTCTGCTGTCGAAAGATCCAGCCAAAAGTGAAGTGTTCTGGCAGTACTCCAGTTCAGTCGTTGCTTGCCCAGCACCTGTCCATGAGGTAGCTTATTCCAACCATTCTTACAACTCTCACTTGCATAAGTGTTCTTCCAGAAAAGAGGGAAAAACCCTGGATGGGTATAATAGTATAATAGGGGGCATGGTTGCTTTCATCATATTGTACTCTGCAATGATTTATAAAATGATTGCTATGAAAGCTGGAGAAGGGGAATAAGATAGAAACATTGCATTTATCTTAGTTTTCAAGATGATTTCTCTGTTTTAGCTCTTTATTGTCACTTCTTGGATTTCACTCATTGTTTGAAACTTATGTAGGGAAAATGTTTATCTTCTCAAAACCATCAATAGCATTTCAATCTATTTTAGGGAACATACATTAAAGGTTATTATAGTGTATAGTAACTGTAATAACTGTGGTTATTAACTATAGCTCATTTGAGTCAGTCTAAGTTAAAAAAGGGTGGGCGTCATCTTCCAAATATGGGAACAATAATCTCTGAAATGTTTTTGAAGTAGGATAAAAGCAAATGGGGATACTATTGTCATCTGCTGGTTTTTGGTGGCTGTTGTGAAGTTGAGTATTGGTATATACTGTGATAGAAGTTATTTTTTCATGACAGAATCATGACTTTGAAATCAGTGTGCATTGCTACCACCCTACTGATACACTGAGAGGTAGCTTATGCTTTTGGTGAGCTGAGGCTGCATTTGCAGTCAGTCAGCTGGCCTGGCTGAGAACCTTCTGATGCAAAGTGTGATTAAAATTGGGTGACAAACCAGAGATGACTGAGAAAGAGAGAGACTATTTAATGTTTTTCCAGCATGTTCTTATGTGTTGTGATATCAAGTCTTAAACTCTTTGCTCATTTCACAAACCTGTTCCCCTTTCGTTATATATTCCTTGTACAGTTTAGGCTGCTGAAGAAGAAATCTCACAAGTTTTCTTTATGAGCAGTAGTGTGCAGTAATGCAGTCTTTGTATGAAGACTGTCTTTGCCAAAGACTGTGCTGCAGTTTATGTCTGGTGAGAAGATACTTCCTTTACCAACATCCAGACAGAGGAGACAGTGGCATTAAAATAAAAAAAAAAGAGCCTGCTGCTGACCTCATCTATGAGATTTCTGAGGTTGAATGTATTTCTCTCCTTGTCTTCTTGAACTGTTAGCTAAATCTGTGTACTCACATTTGTGTAATCTCAGTGAATTGAATGAGGATATGGAGTGGAAATTTCTAAAATTTAATGAACATACCAGTTTAATTTTCCTATCCTAATTACTGAAGTATCAGTCTGATTAAATTTTATTAATATTTTATTTTTATTCACCATCATGTTGAATATCCTTATTTTTTTCATCTTTAAATGTACAGATTTATTATGATGGTATTCATCAAAAAAAATGGGATGACAGTTAATGCAATTTTTCTTAATCTTTCATGAGTTGTTCCAGTGTGATCAACTTTAAATGGTACCAAGACATTCATGTAAAGCAGTCCAAGGCAGCTGCATGTGCCCTTTCTTATTCACTAAGACTCTAAGACGTATGAGAGAGAGAGAAGTTGGGGTGAAAAGATCTCTTCAAAAGGTAACAGCACCTGCTGCATTGTGACAGTTAATGAAACCTTTGGTGTTTTTTATGTAAGATAGTGCCTTTTAAAAAAATTGTTAGCAGTCATTGACTGATGCGACTGTATCGTATACAAGCCTACAACATGTTAAAAATTTTGAGATAGTCTTCAGGTTTAGAGAATTGCATAACCGTTCAACTTTCAAGCTTTCAACAGTTAAGTGGATTTAGAAATTGAGCCAAAGCACGGAAGTGCTAGTCTAGGTGGCTTGGGGAAAAAGAGGATCTTCAACTCCGCCCACCTTTGGGAGATTCTCCAAGTGGGCTTGGTTTCCCACAGTGCCTTGTTTGGCTGCTGCCTTTAAGCCACTGGTTCTGTTTGCAGATCTTGGCCCTTGCCATCTTAAAAATTGCTTTGACGGAAAAGAACAAAGAACTTTGGGCTGTTCCACACTCCTGCTACAAGGGTAGTTGAGCCTGTGGAGAACCTATTAGTGTGACACAGCAGATAGTCCTACTGAGTTTATTCCAATCCCTGATAATTCAGAATTGGAGTACATCACTGCACATGTAAGTCTCTGTTTACAGCAGAAAGAGAGTTTCTTTTGCAGTTTCTAACCAACTCCAATAATGTTGTGTATCAATAGGAGTTGATGTTTTTTAGTGGAAAGAGTTGTTTATACGAAAAAAATTCTTCCAATTACATATGACAAATCTGAAGTAGGATGGCAGATTTTAAAAGAAAAAGAAAGAGCCTTTTATAAGCTGGAGATGCTAATATAATTCAGTTTAATTGTTGAATACTCCAGCCATTTTAATTGTGTTGCCAACAAACAACAGCTGTACACCACATGATTTTAGATAAATGTGCTTGCAGAGGCAAGCTTCTCAGTTCAAAGCATTTGTCATAAAATCTTTATGGTCCTTCTTACAAGGGTAGGTACTTTATTGAATGGCACTACTAGGTTGAAAGGGGTGGTGTGAAACAATTGGTTACTCAGCTGTTCAATGTGAATTCTGTTTACCAAGTATCTAGACAGAGTTCCCTGTGAACTGTAAAAACAGAGGATTGGCTGAGAGTGGGAAGGAAAGGCACTAAGTGTAGTCATAGGGATAATTTGGAGAACAGACAGCTTCTTGGAAGCTGTAAGATAGAGAGTGGAGAGAGAATGCTGGAGACTAAGAACTGGAGGGAAAGAATATATGTATGAGGTGAAGTGATGATATTGGAGAGATGAAGAGAGTGCCTAGAGGGAGGGAACAAAAGCCCTGAGAAGAGATGATAGCTGCAAGGTTAAAACTTATAGTTCCTGCATTTCTAGTTAAGCCTTTTTTCTGAAGAAGATAGGAAAAGTGAGGCCTGTGATTTCTGTGTTTTCAGAGTTGCTGAGAATCAGAGGTTGCTCTTCACTTAACAGTTCTGAAAATTGGTGAGCTCAATGCCTCAGGAAAAAAGCCCAGCTTTTCAAAGGACGGGAAGAGAAGCTTCCAGATGAGATAAACCTCACTCGCTCCCTTCACACACTACACAACTGTCTTCTAGGAGCCAATAATGCAATATGGAAAGGAGTAAGCGAGCATCTGCTTTTCATGCTCCATGAAGGGGCATGTAGAATAATACTTTGTGAAGTGTACTTTGAATACAGTCTCTTCCTCTGTCCAGAGAAGCTGAAGTGAGGAAGCTTTGGCAAACAGAAAGAACTAAAGGACTAATGTTTAGGAGTTTGTTCAGCTACATTTTTTATAGGGAAGTAGGAATTACAATTAAATTATCTTACGTAGCCCTTTAGGAAGCTGTTAAGGTTTCTTATTTATCTTTCTTGAAAAGTGTTGCATTTAACTTGGTCAACAGATAGTATTCATAGAATGCAGTTGAACATTTGCTGATACTAGAAACCATTCTGGAGGAAGTTCCAGTTCTAAAATTCATGGCCTTTTCATGTAGAACAGGTACAAAGCTTCTTCCCCCACTTCAATTAAAATTCAAGCATTAGCATTCCAAGAATTCTCCCTTCTTACATAGTCTTTGAGAAATTTAAAACTGAATTAATTGGCAGTCATGATACAAATGTATAGTAAATGTATAACAAATCAGAATTCAGCCATTAAAAATATATTTAGATAACATACAAGCAAAATGAAGTGTGGAATAAACTGCATTCTAAATGAGCTTTTCAAAAAGGGAAAACAAACTCTTACCTAACAGATTAAATATGAAAAGAAAAACAGACTCAACTTCTGTCTTAAATTAAAATAGCAACATAAAATGATTCCAGCTGTCTGATGGAGTATGATATAGCCACACCAAACATTTTGGCCCAGGTCCTAGCTGTATCTGAACTGTGTTCAGCATACTGGGGGAAAGGCGGGAAGCAGACATTCTTTAAAGCTGCCTTTTGTGCCTCTTTTCTTCCAGTTCACTGCATGAAGTACAGCAGCCTCAGGAGTGCTTGATTCTGCACTCCCTAAAAAGTCTTCCCCGTGAGTTGATCTGGCAACTGGGGGGACTTTTGCTTTGACTTCTTCCTTTCAGGCCTGTGGTGTGTGCTGGAGTAGGCAGGGAAAAATACATATTGATAAGGGGATCCTGTGCCCTTTTTTCTCATCTCACAGAAACATTCAACATCTGCGATCACCACTGTTCTAGCTGCCATGCTTCTGAAGAATGGTATTTGAAATGTTTAAAAATTATGGTAATACATGCATTAAAATGCTGATATTATCATCTGAAGTGATTGGTTCATCTATGCTTTTTCATAAATCATTCACAGTGTATCTGTCTGGAATATCATAGCTGAGACACACTATGACATGCTTTTCTACAGAACTGTAGCTGTATTCTATCCAGCTAGTTGTTTACTCAAGTAAGAACATTTCTTGAAAGAAATAGATAACTTCCCCACTGATATACCATGCCATGTCATGCCATGCCATGCCATACCACGCCATGCCATGCCATACCATGTCCCACCACAAACAGACACAAATCGCAGACTTATTCCAACATTTAATACCTTCATTTCAGCTCCTCTGCTAACATCTGGAGAGAATCACACTGACTCTGCCACTGCCTTTTTCTTTTCTGACTAGGTAATGAGTGACCAACACTGTTCATTGCAGAGAGAAGTTAGGTCTGGAGAAAGACAAATGACAATGATGAAGACTCTTTTAAAATGTCAACTCAATACGTGTGTCATTTTTTAACTGGAATCATAAAATGTCTTGGGGTGGAAAGGATGTTAAATACAATCTATTTCAAATCACCCTGCCTTGGACAGGGTTGCCACCCATTAGAACAGGTTGTTCAGGGCCCCATCCAACCTGGATCTGAGTTCTTCCAGGTATGGGGCATCCACAACCTTCCTGGGCAACCTGTGCCAGTGATTCACTACCCTCTGAGTAAAATATTTCTTCCAAACATCTAATCTACATCTCTCTTTTAGTTTCAAACCATTCCCCCATGGCCTATCACTATCTGCCTATGTAAAAAGTCACTCGCCTTCTTTTGTATAAAACACTTCAAGTACTGAAAGACCACAATAAGATCTTCCTGGAGCCTTCTCTTCTTCGGGCTGAACAACCCCAACTCTTTCAATTTGTCTTAGGAGAGGTCCTCCACTCATCTGATCATTTTGTGAACACACTCCAACAGGCCCACATCTTTCTTGCACTGAGGACCCCGGAGCTGGATGCATTACCCCAGCATCTCATGAGAGCAGAGTAAAGGTGGAGAATCATATCCCTTGACCTGCTGGCCATGCTTCTTTTGCTGTAGCCCAGGATGTTGCTGGCCTTCTGGGCTGTGAGCGCACACTCTTGTCTCATGTCCAGCTTCTCATTCACAAGAACCCTCAAGTACTCCTCTGCAGGGCTGCTCTCAATGAGTTCTTCCAGTCTGTACTCATGGCTGGGATTGCTCTGACCCAGCTGCAGCACCTTGCACTTGGACTTAAACTCATGAGGTTCTCATGGACCTACTTCTCAAGTTTGTCCAGGCCCTCCTTCCTTCTGTCACGCCAAAGGCACCACTCAACTTCGGGTCATCTGCAGACTTGCTGAGGGTGCACTCAATCCCACTGTCTTTGTTAGAGACCACCAGTCCCAAGATGGAGCTCTGAAGGACAGCACTCAGTATCGAACATCACCTGGACACAGAACCATTGACCACAACAGTCTGGTTGAGCCCATCCAGCCAATTTCTTATCTAATCTATAGTCCATCCTTCAAATCCATGTCTCTCTAGTTTGGAGATAAGAATGTCATGTGGGACCATGTCAAAGGCCTTCACACAAGTCTAGTTAGATGACAACAGTCAGTTTTCCTTGTCAACCGTTGCAGTCACTCCATCATAGGAGTCCTTCAAATCCTATGAGGAGCAGCTAAGAACTTTGACCTTGTCTAGTCTGGAGAAAAGAGGCTGAGCAGTGACCTCATTCCTCTCTACAGCTTCCCGATGAGGGAACATGAAGAGTGAGGTGCTGATCTCTTTTCACTAGAGTCCAGTGACAGGATATGTGGGAATGGCTCAGAGATATATCCATCAGAGGAGGTTTAGACTTGATGTGATGAAACATTTCTTTACAGAGAGGGTGGTGAAACACTGGAACCGGCTTCCTGTTCAATGTCCCAGGCTGTAATACCATGTTTTAAATTTGGTCGGCCCTGAAATGATCAGGGAGTTGGATTAGATGATCCTTGTAGGTCTCTTCCAGCTTAATTCTGTTCTTTTTAATTCTAATTCTAATTCAATTTCGAATTCAAATTCAAATTTGAATTCTATTCTTCCTATCACCTCCTTTCCTAGGAGTACATGCTGAGGAAATGTGTCATATTTTCTCCCAGCCCTGGATTAGCAGAAGGGACTGAATGGCCCCCCATGTTCCAGCCTAGACATTGGGTCTGTCTCTTTGTGCGAAGAAGGCATGTACCTTCTGATGGGTGTGAGAGCTGTGGATCATCTTGCGACGATTTGACCGACCAAACAAATTTACATAAAGCATGTGTGAAGTGTGGTTTTTTTAAAGTCTGTGTTCATCAAGTTCAGCTGGGTTTCCACAAGACGTCAAACCCCTGCATCTCTGACACTAGCAAGGCTCAAAGATTAAGCCCTCAGTCTGAAGCAGGGTGTAGCCCTGAAGTAATGGTTGCAAATGTTTCTGAGGTGAGCAATACCTGTTCATTTCCCTGTGGATTTTTTTTTTCTCCTTGTAATCAATTTTAGAAGTGCCTGAGCTGTTTTCTGTGGAAAAAAGTGCTAAGACAAGACAGCTTGAGAACAGCAATGCTCACCAGAGCAAAGGTCCATCTGGCCCGATACTCTCTCTCCAAAGTGGTCAACCATCATTGTCTAAGGGAGAGCATATGAGCCATGCAGGTCTGCTCCTGCCAGGGTCCCGGGAGTGTTTGTAGGCCTCCTGTGGCTGGGACTGGCATTCCCTGGGGCCTCCACCCACATGGTCTCCTGCCAAGGGCCCAGGGGATGTGTCTCAGCTCAGCCTAGGCCCCTCAGTCCCATCTGAGCCATGTTGTAGGTGTGTCCACTTCTGACCTGGTTTCCTTGGTGGGCCTGGGAGCTGCACTGCAGGTAGTTGCTCTACAGACCCCTCAAACTAGGTCATAGTTTCTTAGGCATAACTCCAGGCATAACATAGCATGATTATTCTATTCTGTTCTATTCTATTTTATTTCCTGTGCTCACCATGAGTTGAATAATGATGAGACTCTCATTTTTTGAAATGCCAGGGGTTTTCAGCTCCAAAACCACTTTCAAGGACACATCACAAAGATTACAAGTGGAAACAGGATTTTTATTTCTTTCGTTTTGTCTTTCTGATTCTGTTTCAGAGCCAGTGCTCAGAAGAATTAACACTGTCTCATAATCTTCAGATTATTCACTTTTTCTTACAGCTAATGCAGACATGTCAAATCTTATCATTTAGTGGTCTTTTCTGAATCCCAATAATGTGTTAAAATCTATTTATTCATTATTATGGATTATTGAGTACAACTTTAAGATAAAAACTATTTTACAAGCCTAGATTTCTGTTGGCATGACTCCACAAAATTTGCTCTCATGAAGCCTGCATCTTGTGTCTTACTGAAGTGAAGGAATTATTTTTCTATCAAAAATGCGTAAAGAAAAAGGGGCTACGTTTTTTCTCTAGAATTTTTGGGACAAAGCGAAGCCTTTTGCTTATTAACAATTTGAAACTCAAGCTTCCATTTAGAAAATTACTTAACTTGCTCAAGGGAAGTACAATTGCTGTGATGCTGAGACTTTGAGAAACAACAAAAATAGCTAAATCCTAAAGAATTATCCAGAATTGTTCTCTGTCCATATTTGTCTGAATGGGTGTATATATTTATCATCTATGTGTACCACATCCATTATAACTAGACACATTAATGCATTTAAAACTAATGAAGGAGGCACTTTTCTAATAAAGCATGAAAGCTGTAAAATTCTACACTGAATTGATAAAGCCAGAAAAAAAACTTTAAAAAAAAATTGATTTTGTACTTTTAAAGACATTTGAACTTGATTAGAGAGAACAATTTTATTAATACTCTTGTAATATGTTATCTTCTTTTCTTTCAAATGTAGCAATTTAATAAAATATGATTTTTTTAAACAAATGGAAAATGTAATTACTTTGTTGTGCAACTTTTACTAGCACAGGTCTTAAAAACTGACTGGTGAAATATCAATCTTGTTTCTCACCATTATGCCAAGATAAATTTCAGGCTTTTTACTAGTGTATCCAAAACCAGATAGAGTGCTCATAGTTCTAAATGTCAAGTTATAAATTTGTATATTCAGCAGAAACAGATTTTTTTTCCTTGCTTACAGTCAAGGCAGAATCATCCATGTATGTACATCCACTGTATGTACTCAAGAACTCATGGCCATAAATTCAACAGGACTTCTTAGGTATAGACTATAGACCTTGCATTGTAAGTATGTGATAGGAAGTTTCCTGAGTTGTAGCACAAGTCTGTCAAGTACAGCTTTCTCAGGTATAACCTGATCATCTAAAGATTTAAGGAACCTCCTTCTTCTCTCTCTTCCATCATGCAGTTCTGTTTTCACTCACCTGTTTGTTTTTCATCGGCTTGTGTTTTGGGTTTTCTCTCCTGTAAAGCTTTTGAAAAAAGTAAATGAAAGGGGGACCTTTCAGAATATTGAAATTTGCTGGAGATACTTTAGCATTCAGTAACTTCACGGGTAAGGTGAAAATCAGTAGATGTACTATCAATATGAAAATGTCCTTCACTAGTAAAACTGTTAAAAGAAAAATTATTGATATGCTGATAACATATTTCCCAGGATGAGTGATGGACTCCACAGGGAGAATTGTTCCTGCACATCTATGACAGTTAAAAAGTTTTGAAAACCAGCCTTTCCACACCATTTTTTCTCCTAGTTCTTTAAGGTCTGGCATACTGCAGGCAATGAAAAATTACATATAATATGGAACCTTTTATTTTAGGCAAGGGATTCCTTGTACAAACGCTGCTCACATGTAGGCAGTTTGAGTCCATTAGCCTTTATTAGCGCTGTCTCAGCAGTAGGCCTGCAAAGTCACCAGTCGGTTTTCACTGGTTTAAAATAGTTCGTGCTGAAATGTGACACGTGCCATCGCAAAATGAGATTATGCTTTTTACAATTAAAATTCTAGGCTTGAGATATGATGATGATGAGTGTAGTATAGGAACCTTTGTAGGGCAGAATAATTGAAATTTGATTACCCACTTTGAATTTGGACAGAACACTGGGGGTGAGAAGCCCATAGTAGTGAAAAGCAACATCTGATTCCAATTATCAGATTTTAGCTAACCTTTCTATATTAAAGATTTTTTCAAATAAATGTATAATGCCAAATATAATAAATAGTATAATAATAAAAAGGAAAACAAATCATAGAGCTATCATTCTAAGAAAAGTCATAAAGTAGGATTACAGGTTATACAAAGAGTATGACATAAATGCTACTCTTTCAAGGATACATATTTCTATTAGAATTTCTTAAGAGTAATACACACAGAACCATCAGATGAATCTTGAGAACTTCCAAGAAGATGTACTGTAAACTAAAAGTCACACTATATCTGGCAGCATTTTATTGTATCTGGAGCACATAACATTTTCTCCTGTGATTTTAACTAGAAGTTGAATTTTTTTTTTCAGGACTGTTTTAATATGAAGTCTGATACAAAACTGAGAAATTTTTTAGTTTTGCTTAAGAAGAAGTGCAAAATTCTATAGGAATACATTAATTATAACAATAGATTCCTGTAAATGTCTGCCAAGAAATAATACTTACAAAAAGAGTGCTGTTTTGGAAAAATAATTTTTTCATTGGGCCATTTTAGAGAAATATCTATTAGTACTCAAGGTTAAAAAAGTACCTAATGAGGGACACCCAAGCTGTGGTTCATTACAGAATTCATAAGTATTTCTGAAATCCCTTCTCTGCCTTGCAGAATACTGGTTTTTTGTTGTGAAGTATGAACATGGACTACCTTTTATTTTGCTTTTAATCCAGATGTGATCTGAAAGTTTTGAATAGGTTCCAGCTAGCACCTGAAATGTTGGCATTTCCTCTGAAATGAAACTTTTGAGGTTTTTCCATCAATAATATATATATGCAGCTATGATACATATTGAAAGAAGTGTTTTTCACTTCAAGTGCCTTCTCTTTCCAAATTTCAGGCTTACTCTATATTTGAAGGTTGGAACAAATTCTGTCTATGAATGACTCAACTTCAAAATGTTTGTTTGCACTGCAGAATATGATACACTCTCCGTTGGGAAGCTGCTAGTCTGGCATGTTTAGCTCATTTTCCCGCTGACTTACCAAGTGTTATGCAAGCATTGCTGTCCCATGACTTGAGCAGCTCCTGTTACTTTTACTTTGAATATGGACATAGAGTTTTAAAACATCTTATAAATAATAAGGTCCTTCCTGAAAGCTAAGTGCAATATTTTGAGATACAAAGGTCTGTATGAAATAAATAAGATTCCACTTTTTCTTTTAGTGTGAGTTATATGTCTTTATTATTTTTAAACAAAGTATCCTTTTCTCTTGAAAATCTTTAAATATGCAATATGTCATTTAAGACCATGGTTTGGCTTTTGAATTTGCTATGATCTGACAAGTATTTTTCTGAGAAAAAGATGGATTACCCAGCAATAAAATGAACTTTCTTTCTGTAGGCATATAGATATAGGGTACAATAATTCATGAACAAAATATATTTTGAGTTCCAGGCTGTATCATCCAGGCACATATACACATTGCAAATCTCTCAGCCACAGAAGATAAGTCCTGTCCAGAGGAAAACAAAACCTTTACAAAAAGGAAACAATGTTGAATTAATAAAACCTCTTGTTATCTAGGTCAGGTTGTGTATTATGGAACTGTGGGGTATGTTAGAATGGCAGAAATCTTCTTTCACATATGTTATTTTAAAAAGCAAATAATTATTAAACTTCCAGGAAAATATGCTAAATATTTAACCCATATATTAAAATTGACCATTGTGATGGAGGTTTGTACAGTGAAGTGAGTCATATTATCTCCTGTTTGCATGCAAGGAGAGGTAATACAATTAGCTAGAGCTAGCATTTCCAGCCTCTTCAAAAAGGAAATGCAAACAAAAGAGACCGTGATGGAGTCTGAAAGAAAAGATACTCTTCTCCAGGAGCAAGTTAAAGAAAAAAAAAGTCAATATATTTGTTTAATTACATAGTTAAGACTTGAGCTAGAAGAGCGAGAGGGTTTTTGTTAACCTATTACACTACATGGGAAACTGTAAAGATGGAAGAGACTTTTATTTATTTCAATAAAGAGTTTTGTAAATAAACTGTATGATATCATATCTGAAATCCATTTGATTGACATCACTACAGCTGTCCAGCCTGTCATAGTGCTTACAGCTGAAGTGAAAAACTCTTTTAATGGTCCCACTTCTGTAAACATTTCCTGTTTCACTGAGTTATTTTTGGAGTTTTAATGTGCAGTGATTTCAAAGAAGTGGTGCCAATGAGTAGAGTATAAAAAACAGTATTGAAAATCACTTACTTTAATTTAGTAGGAAATTATATATTAGATGGCAAAGTGCCTTTCAACTTAGTTATGTATACCTTTATTTCTGACATTGCTTGATTTATTAAATGTTTGCTGTTTTGTGTCTGATGGACACAAATTGTGGCCTTACACTTCAAAAGCACAACAAATGAGAGGGTCCATCAGAGTTACAGTCCAGATGTAGAATGAAGGGCTTCCTAAGAGCTAAATTTAAGTTACAGGTCATTAATGGACAATATTCAAACCCTGTCCCATGTGCATTCTTTCATTTTCATTTCCAGTATGCTTCTAAGTTGCAAATTTCTAGATTTAAAAATTGGAAAGATTTAAAATTAAAAATAAATGCTGCTACAGTTAAAACTGAGAGAACATCAAGGTGACTGAGATTTATACAGTAGTTGATGGCAACAATATTCTGTAGAAAATAGAATTTTGGAGTGTAGCTAGATCATACAGAAATGTTCCTGACAGAAATGCTCACAAGATAACAGTGGCTCTTTTTATTATAGTGATATTGGAGTCCAGAAATATAAGTAAATTGCAAAAACGTGTAGCCCGTATTAATGAATCAGAAGTTTTTGTACTTTTCCAGGCTTTCATACATAAGAGCATAAGGTATCTGCTAGAGATGTTGGCTTATGGACTAAATAGCAGGACTAAAAACCACTCAAGTGATTTAGACTTCTGGGAACTTACAGATCCTTTTTGAAGATGGAATTGGAACCTTCTCTTAAGTCAGTTATTTAGTTATCATTTATTCATTTCTTAGATCTTTTATTCAGTGTTTGAGCGTTTAGTCCTTTAGCTCAACTCATGAAGACTCTTACTGTTGTTGTTGAATGGCCTGAGTCACATTCCTCAAGCAAACCCACATTGGGTGGTCATAATACGTTGGCAGTCTGTGAGAGTCCATCAATAACAAATAGCTCCTAAATATCATGTATCATGGGTGGTCCAAGAGTTTCCTGGGAGGGACAGTTTCAGGAAGACACTATGGCTTGAATGGGAGTAAACGCTCTCTGTTTATAGACGTGTTCTTTGTTTAACTCTGCTAAGCATGGCTAACGTTGTGACAGCCACTCCTGTGGGAAGGAGACATTATAGAAAAAAAAGATACTGCATACATAATAACGCCACATGAAACAGTCTCACAGGTCACAGTCTCATTTTTTAGACATACTTTTGTTAGCTGGCTTTTTATTTTTCAGTGAAGAAAATCAGTGTTTACAACTCAGTTTATAACTGTGGAGGCAGGTATAGCTACTGGATTGTGGTAAAGTAGTGAAAGATCAGAATACCTGATTGCACATCTTGTAATACCTTTAAAAATAGATAAACTCTTTACATTAATTGGTATAGTTGCATTCTTCTGAAAGAATACAGTTTTAGTTCACAACACTGTATACAGTTGCAACCTTGTGTTGCGCTCTTGCCAAACCACAGAATTTTTCCAAACTTTGAACTTGAAAGAAATTTGTGTGCCAAAATGCTGTGGGGAAATGTTGATTTGAATTACGTTTGCTAAATATGGAAGTGAATAACTTCGGTTACCTTGTTATTAGAGCAGAATTTCTTTTCATTGGCTGTTTCTTAAGAATGACACTACTTCCAGTGGTACAGCTCCTTTGCTTAAAAATCTGTTCTATTGCTGATGATTTTAATGCCTTCCATGTATTCCTCATATGCCAATGCACTTATCAGTTCTTAGTGGTTTATATAATGTATTTATGTCAGAGATGGCAAATTGAAATTTAGCCATGAGAAACCAGCAAAGAAGCCATTTTTTTTCCTTTTCAGTAGTCTGGGTAGTATACGCTTGTTCTTCATTGAATGCAGTCTAATGTCTTTCTTTTTCTAATATGCAAATCCTGCAATAGCAAAACCAATTGTTTTAGGGAGTAAAAAGAAGAAAAAACAGAAAAAGCATGTTGCTATAAACAGCTATTAGGGTTCAATCATACTAGAGTTCTGTGGATGTTTTCATTTTAGCGTGTCATTTGTTTACTAATTTCTGACCTTTTTTTGGTTTTTGGACAAATGATTAACACATGTTTTCTCAACTCAAGAAAAAAATGCTTTCATATTTTTAAAGTAAAAAGTGAGCAAAAAGACATCATTTGCACTTTTTGTGTGCTTGTTTTTGTCTGTCTTGAAAAATGTGAATATTTCACCAACTAAAATCATAGCAAGGATTCAGTATTTTCATGAAGTATCTTTGGTTTATGAGAAGACACTGTGACAGTTTTCCAAGTGTTGTATTTGTGTGATAAACCTGACAAGAGTCTTTACACTAATCAATTTTTGGGGAAAAAAGGGATCACACAGAAAGAAACAAGAAAATTCACAGCATTAGTTTTGGTTAATTCTGACACACAAAGTGGCTTTAAGATCAGCTAGGAGTGAGCTATTTGTAATTTTATGGTTAGTTATGCAAGCATATAAGCTATTATATTTAGTTATTGAAATCTGCAACGTTTCCATTTGTTCTTATTTTCCTACTTCTCTGATAATATGAGAATAGCGACTAGTGAGGTCTTCCTTTTAGCTGGTATTAAGGTTCTTTTTTTTTTTGTCATTTGCTGTTTAGAAATCCATAGCTGATGAGGCTACAAAATTGAGAGGTTGTTTTTAGATCAACATTGATTGTTTAATTTGCAAGCTAAAATTTGACAGCATATTTGAATTTATTGCAAGTCTGCTTGATAAAGAATTCAGAAAAGTTGACTCTTGGTTTCGTTTCCAAAATTCTTAATGTGAATCTGAAACCAACTATTGCCTCACAACAAGTTGATTTCTCAATTGATTTCCTGGGTGGTATTGTCACTCCGCTGTATATTAGTGTTGATGAAAGACTAAACTATCCCTCTTTGATTTTGGATTCACATCACTGTTGTTCTGCACATGAATAGGTAAGACTTTCTATATGTAAACACACTTGTAGAGATCATCAGAAAATCTATAATTTGCCATCTTATTTTGAAGAAAGCTTAAGGTCTAACTAGTATTCCGTACCTTGAAATGTTTGTGCCTGCCATTACAGTCTGCTTATTATTGTGATGCTATAGACATTGTCACTTGTCATTGAAGACATTTATTCCCTTATGCTATCAAAGAAATGCAGATGTTTTAAAAAAGTTAATTAATTCTTTGGCAAAAATTAAAACCTTTTTTTCTGATGGCTAATGGCAAAGAAGTCTTTCATGGGATTGCAGTAAATGAAAGCAAATTAACAATCTTTTTGTGCTTTCACATGTTTGAATATTTCAAAATGAGGGTCAATTTAGGCAGCACTTTTCCTGTCAATACAGCTGAAAAAATATTTTTTGCACAGCTAGATCCTGCATATGATCTGATACCATGTGTGGATAATTAAATCTTGCGGAACTGTTGACAACCCTTTCTGATTTCCATGTGTCCTTATCCAAGCTGCTCCATGGTAATTTCAAGGAGTGTCTTACTGGTAGGTGGCTCTGCTGGACAGTACATAATACTACTTTGCTTTGAAAATTCAGCAATGAAGATATGCCTTTTTTGGCCTACTTTTGTAAGTCATTGTAAGTGCTCCCAAATACAGTTTGGAAAGAAAGTATATATTGGCTTAGTTAACAGTACAGCTCCTGATTAAAACTCTCCCTGTGGAAAATCAGCTTAATATTAATCTTGCCAGTGATATGAAGGTGCAATATTGTAAATGTTTCAGGGACTGCTGATGAAATCTCTTACCAGTTCAGTAGTGGGTTTTTAAAAGATCTCATGCAAACAAGTTTTTCAGAAAGTGAAATATTTGCAGAATAGCTCTCAAGTCTCTGTTTCATATTAATGGACCATGGATGCTAAGGATGAATAATGTGTGGTAGCCTCATGTTGTCAGCACTCTGTAATTTTGTTCTTTGCCTTATATCAAGTAACAGAACAAGATCAATCATGAAGTATTTGCAGCAAAACCAAACTGTTACTTATCTTTGTTGGTTTTTTTTTAAATGAATTTCTCTGTAAATATTATGATAATGGAAAACTTTCAGGTTGCCAGCTTTCTTAAGAAATTGTTACATGTTAAGAGTTAAATGCTTGTCAAGAGTAAATGCTTCACATTAGTGAAAGAAAGGAAGGATAAAAGCAATTAACAAGCTGAGATAAAAGGCCAATGAGTCCTAGACTTAGATAAATGTTTTAGCTGTTTAAATGAATGTGGAAGACCATACCGTTGAGATCTTAAGCAGAAAAAATTAGTGGGACTAGCACATAACCTCGAGATGATGATGTAGAAGGAAACTGAAGTTGTAGATAATCTCCAATTTACCTATCCCCGTAACAAGTTACTGTCTACAATGATGGAGAAGGTTTGAGAAAAATTGCAGTGAAAGAGAAATAAAGATCTTTGTTCTAATCTTGTTGGACTTGAAATAATGGTGAATCATTAGACTGGCATGGAGATTGGTCTGAAAGAGAGGTTTAACTGTGAGTCATGCTTAGAGAAATAGTGGCTTGACATTATCCCAAGGTAAGATGTAAGTGGGAGGGAAAAGAAAAGTAAGGACAGACTTCTGTGAAATGTTGCTGGGAACTGACTGGGAAATAAGAATGCTCTTATGGGGCACTGATAAAAGATAATCTGGACAGAGAAGAATTAAGGAATCCAAGAGAGATCTAAAATCCAGGAAAAGCATTATCAGCTGTATTGAAGGCAGCTTGATAGATGGAAGCAAGTGCGGATGACACACTTATTGTCAGTTATGTCTAGGAACAGATCATTAAAAAGAGTGTCAGGAATCACTTCAGTGAAATTCAAGGGCAAAAGGTACATTAGAAAAGAGGACTGCAAAAAACCCTGACCAAACTTGACTGCAAAGCACATGCTTTGTTATAAAGTAAATAAGAGATGATCTCTAACTGGAGAAACAAACGTGGACAACAGCAGGCCTTTTAAGGACACAGAAACTAAGGAATGTTTACATTGGAAGGAGGAAGTCAGATGACATTGATATGTTAGTAGGTAATGGAGAGAATAATGGAAATAAGTTAATGTGTGAGACTGGGCCTCTGAGACAAGAGAAGGAGAACAAAAGAGAAATATCTCAACTGACAAGGAAGCACTGCAGTAGGGGAAAAGAAAAGCAAGACAAAAGTTGGAAAATACTGTGGTGAAATAAAGATGATTAGGAATGAAACTGTGGGGATTACAGACATGAAATTTCATTCTAGAGAAAAAGCATTACTTAGCCAAGGCAGTAACCTCACCAAATACAGAGAAAGAAAATTCTCAGAATCTTTATTGAAACACTTGCTGGCAGTTCCTGCAGGTAAACTGTTTCAGTTCATCTGCTCAGCTGAAGCAGCACAGTTAGTCAGGTTACTCCTTAATCCATATACATTCTAAACAGACTTAATCTGTCATTAGGGCAGGGGTTTGTTAGGTATTTCGATTGCTATTCATGCTAACCTATATTTTATCTTTATTTTATCTATATTTTAACCTATATTTTGTCTTTGAGATCTGTACTCATAAATGTATAAAAGATAACCTTTCATGAAAAATGCAGATAGATCTTTACAAATGTTTTTTGGTTAATCTTTTTGGTATTACATATCTTCATGCAAAGTGCTGCGAAACTTATGCTGTTGGGGAAAGAGGATGGGATAGAGCTGTCTTCTTTAAAAGTCTTTAGAATGCTTTCCTCTCAATTTTAACATACATCAGTTTGAGTCTCAATAGAAGTTTCTTTATTAGCTGTGTAGGGCAACATAATATTCCTTATGGACTAAATTTTACAGGAATGATGGCAACTCAAGGATATGCTGTTTCAAGTGATCCATCAGTCTTACAACTCCTTTAAGTTCTGATTTTTTCAAAGGAAGTAACCAAGGCAAAGGATTTGCTTTATGGATACAATTCTTACTAGCATTACCTTATGCCATTAATGTTTAGATATTTACATGCCAAAATAGTTATACTGTATGTTCTCCCATGTGCAATACTAGATTCTCAGAAGGCTAGTTGCACCATCCTACCCTATGTTTCTATATGGAACATATTATTCATCTGGTTGCTTATGTTTATTCAAAAGGTACCTTTGAAAGGTGAGGCATTAGCACTGCGAATGCTTTTAGACATTGACAGTTTAATGTTCTTGACTTTGTACTGGCACTTCAAAAAAAGAAGAGGAGAAAAGATTATTTGTTTCCATTTGCAAATTCTTTTGTTCCTGAAGGAAGTACATCTACTAGGTAAAAATGTAATCTTCAAAAGAAGTATTAGCAATTTATCCCACCAGACTATTAAAACATTATGTAAAATAATTATATACAATTAAACTCACCAAACATAACAAAAAAGAAATAGAAGTAGGACAGAATTCAGAAGGAAAGAAAAAAAATCAAAGAGCAATTGTGTGTTCACACACAATTTAGTTCAAAATTTTAAAGTTGCAGGAAAGGGTAGAACTGGCATTTATTTTTGTAAAGTGGAAAGTTCTTAAGAAAGGGTGATGAAAAAATACTAAAAAAGATCAGTAAATACGAGGTGAATAAGAAAGAGATATATCTTGTATTTGCAAGACAATGACATTAGAAATTTAATACATTTCCCCAAGAATAAGAAATAATAATTAAATATTAACAATAAAAATAATGATCAAAAAATAGCAAAAATGAATTAAACAGAAATAGAATTTGCTCTGATAACCATATGGGAGAAAATTTGTGTTACGCAGCAGTGGATTCTCATGTTATTTGTGTGTAAGATACAAAGGATTTTCTTGATCACTGAACATAAGGATGGACTAATAGTAGTTGTAGTGTCACACATACTTTTGTGAGTGGATGCAGTTTTCCAGACTTATAAAAATATATTTTTATACCCCAGTGTTCTGGGAAGTAAATTGTTTTAGTAAGTATTTTATTTTTAAAAGATGTAGCATATTATTAATTTATACCAGAGACATTTTCTAATACCTGTTAAAATGTACAGAAAAAGTGGAAAATAGCTTAATTAATTATAACAAGAATTTTGGTACTTTATGATCTAAAATATGGTCACAGGACTTAATACTCTGGGTTTGACAATTCTTCATGGAATGTTTGTAAGAGATCCCCAGTGTTATTTTATTTGGCCATGGAGTCTACTTTTCAGGCCAAGAACTTGGGAGTTGATTGGCCTAAGTAGGACATTATACAGTATAAATGGTGAAAAATCTTGGTGTTTGAAGACAGGATCTATTTCTAAATACAGAACTTTGTTTAATGGTTATTCATTGCAGTTGTACTTAATTTGTCAGTGATTTCAAAATGTAAGCAAGTGTGTTTTTGCACTTTGTGTGCTCAGAGTACAGGATGGAAATGATAGACCTTGCTCCGATTGACATTAGTGGAAACAGCCATCTGTTTCATTTGGAGCAATGTTGTGTCTGGAGGCTGTCAAGAAATGATAACAAATAGTAGCAAAGCCTTCTGGAGCAGTACCTAGGGCCACACTCAGGATGTTATGTAACACAGTAAATGGGGAATCCAAACACACAAACTAACACAGCTTGTTGTGGAAAGGTGCATATACAATAGGGTTTTTCTCAGAACCTATTCAAGAAAATGTTAACATCTTGAAAGTCTGAAGAAAGATTTTTGTAATTATTTTCTGTGTAACTATTTCACACAGATGAGTGGAACTGATTTTCATAAGTTTTCATGCCCATATCTGTATCTGCTAATTAAGCTGACAGATGTGTAAGGATAAAATTAAAAAATGACCTGTAAACCCTGGCAGCAAACAAGACCCCAGGCTTTTATAGCCTCTGCAATACAACAGGACATGTTCCTAATTTTCCATTGTTTACCATTTGAGACTCCTAGAAAGTGTACCACCTCTCTTCTTAACTATCCAGCAGAGGTAAAGTTCTTCTGATGTAGTGTATTAGTTATACTCTGCATGTTCATCTTCAACACTAGTTACTGGGTCTTGGTTTATGTTGCCTGTGTTGACATTTTAATTTTGTCATCTTTCTTTCATCATTGACTTCTCTATCTTCTCCTAGATGAATAGACTGAGCTTCACCTGTGCTTCTGGTTTGGGAACCCAGTTCCACTATTTAGAGAAAGAACACATACAGCTAAGCATTTGGGTATCCAAGCCCTGAATTAGGCAGAAGTGTCAGGAAAAACTGACATTCTCTCTACTGTTTGTCTCTTCAGGAGCTCGTGCATGTTCATTTGTGGATTCTCGTTTAGTTACTGAGAAAAATTTGTGTGTTTTTAGTAGAGAATTTGGTTTTAGATTTCAAGGATTTTTGTTGGTCCAGGCATTCTCACCTTATGCATGGCTGCTCAGGAAGCTCTTAATAACTTGGATCAAAACCCGGTGCTTATTTATATTATGTGTTAACCATTCAGGGGAATGTAAAGGAAAGAAACAGTACAGAGCTCTGCTTCCCCTGGAACAGCTGATGCCAGGAGCTTCTGCTGCTAGCCAGGGCTTCAATCATAATTGAACTTTTCTCATTTTTCCTCCATTACTATCTCTTCTGCCAACAGTACCACCTCTAGAAGATGCCAACTTTTTTTCTCCAGGACCAGTTTAGGGTTCCATGTTGGATCTATCTTTTGTCTTTATCTGAAGTTCTAATACATGTCCTTTTGTTTCTGCTTTTTCAAGCTGTTTTCCTGTAGAGAAGAAAGCAAGGCAGCATATTCTCAAGAAAATTACCTCACATGCATGGTAGAGATGTCATGATTTCAGGACTGCTTACCAGTGCAGTCTTGAACTTTGGTTGCAGACTTGTTTAATGGGTTGGAATGAATCTTTGACACAAACTTCATAAATCTGTTCCAAGGATTATTGTATGACTCTGAGGGTTAAAGCAAGTTTACTTGGCACATAATTAATAATGTAAAGGAATTTGAGAATATGTAGTGAAGTGGACTGGCATTTCAATGTGGAATGTAATCAGATGCATTTCAATCCCAGATGACCCATTTCTTCTCCTTTTGGCATGAGGAATTCTGTGAACTGTGTGAAGATGCACAGCATCAGTCTCTGCTCAGTGCTATTGTGGAAGATTATTTAATTTTTTCATACGCTGACATCTCTAACTTCTTTGAGCAATTGGTATTTTCTCCCTCTAGAGACCATATCACAGAAAGGGGTATCACTATGTGAATCTTTATGCCTATAGTCTAGTATCTTCCTGTTTTAATAATAATGACCTTTTGGTAACCACTGTCTTTCCTGGAAAATTACATAGGTTCAGGCCTTTTAAAAAGAACTACTGCATATTATTTGGTTTTCCTGATATGATTACTCTTGACGCTCTCACTAAGTTCCTCTCCAAAATAGTGCCGGCTTTGTGCATATCTGCTGTGAAGGTCCTGGAGAGAATTTTCAACAGCAGGATATCAGCTCAATCCAAAGGCACTCCCAAGAAAATTCTGGAAATGTGTCTAAGCTAGTGATGTGTATACTCGCTGTCTGAAGATTGACCCGTGCTTTTGTAGCAAATTATGCTGCTTCTAAAGTGAATATGTTCTTCTAGTATCTCTGAATTTGTCTAATCGGTTAGGCTAGGAATGATATGGCCTGGGGCCATCTGGAGGATGAGTGTGCAGGGATAATCACCAAGTGAAAAAGATTATTTCCTTAAAAACTGGAGGAACAATGAGAAGGAAATTCTTAGGAAATTGTTATGCATATTCCCAGCTGCGTTCCTTCTCTTTGGCCCTTTTTCAAAGGGAGAAGTTGGATTTGTAGCTGAAAAGGTGGGGCCCTCTCTTCAGCTTTTCTTTCAGGTTCAGATAGCAGGACAGGAAAACTTTACGGATATCCCTAATCTTAGATGCTTGACTGCACATGGATGCACAGACTGTGAGTGTCCATGCAGACTACTCCACTTTAAAATTACTGATACATGACCTCCCTTTATCCTCAATACCAGAGTAGAGAGAGATGCCCCAGCCCCATCCCTCCTGACTCAGGAGTCCAGGGTAAAGGAATGCTGGATGACTTTTCCTTGGTCAAGGAGATTTGGATTAGAGAACACCTAGGCAAACTTAACACCCATGAGTCCATGGGCCCTGGCAGGATGCCTCCACAAGCGCTGAGAGACCTGGTGGACACCATAGCGAGGCCACTTACAATCATCTTTGAGATGTCTTGGAGATCAGGAGAGGTGCCTGAGGACTGGAAGAAAGGAAATGTCACCCCGGTCTTCAAAAAGGGCAAGAAGGACCCAGGGAACTACTGACCAGTCAGCCTCACCTCAATCCCTGGAAAGGTGATGAAATGTCTCATTCCGGAGGCCATCTCTGTCCACATGGATGACAAGAAGGAGGTCAGGAGCAGTCAGCATGGATTCACCAAAGGTAGATCATGCTTGACCAACCTGATTGTCTGCTGTGATTAAACAAGTACCTGGATGGATGAGGGGAGAGCAGTGGATATTGTCTATCTCAACTTCAGCAACGCTTTCGTCCCTGTGTCTCAGAACATCCTCGTAGGCAAACTCAGGAAGCGTGGGCTGGATGAGTGGGCAGTGAGGTGGATTGAGAACTGGCTGAATGGCAGATCCCAGGTTGAGGGAGGCAATCCTGCCCCTCTACTCAGCCCTGATGAGGTCACATCTGGAGTGCCGTGTACAGTTCTGGGCTCCTCAGTACAGGAGAGACATGGAGCTCCTGGAGCAGATCCAGCAGAGGGCTACAGAGGTGATTAAGGGACTGGAGCATCTCTCTTATGAGGAAAGGCCAAGGGAGCTGGGCCTGTTCAGCCTCAAGAAGAGACAACTGAGAGAGGAACACACTAATGTCTATCAATATCTGAAGGGAGAGTGCCAAGAGGATGGAGCCAGGCTCTGCTCAGTGGTGCCAAGCAATAGGACAAGAAGCAACAGGCAGAAACTGATGCACAGGAAGTTCCACCTGGATATGAGGAAGAACTTCTTCACTGTGTATGTGACTGAGCACTGGAACATATTGTCCAGAGGTTGTGGTGTCTTCCTCACTGGAGATATTCAAGAACCATCTGGATACAATCCTGTGCTGTGCTCTCTAGGATGACCCTGCCTGAGTAGGGATGGACCAGATGACCCACTGTGGTCCCTTCCAACCTGATCCATTCTGTGATTCTGTGGTTTCTTTGATATTTATGTAGGTGTGCATGAAGGATCCAGCCTTGTTTTAGTCACACCAGACTTAAACTCATCAGTGGAGTTCTAACAAGCCAGTTTGTGGCCTGGGGCAGTTAAACTGTTTCATTCCAGTACTGTAAAGGAGCTAATGACTCTTGTCAGCCTTACTAACTCCCTGGAAGGTCACACCAAACTAACATGGCTACATTGCCTGTGAGCTCACACAAGTAAGACTGAGTAGCACCATACTAAACCATATGGACGTACTGCCTTGATTCTCTGTTGACTCAGGGATAACCACACCATGGTCCATTTCTCAGTACAGGCATGCCCTAAATTTCATGCCTTGAAGTTCTTCTTTATTGTTTCTATGGTGATATAAATAGCAGACTTCTCCTTATAAGACTTACAGTTGTTTTAAAACTTGGGTTTAAATTTAATGTATGCAGTCTAACCACCCTCTGAGTTACTTACTGCGAATGTTTTTATATGTATATTTGAGGTACAGGACACTGAATGAGCTTGTTATTTTACTTGCTACATTTAAAGTTCTCACTTGGCTGTACAAATCATGCACTTAGGAAAGCACATTTTAAGAAAGCTATTAATCTAATTTCTCTACTGTTTTTCTTTTGTGAGGTAAGAAGTTCCAGGAAACTAACTCTGGTTAGTCTTCTGTTAGTTTTCTGAGTATTTTGAGTGTATCTTATTTTAGTAATTGTTTTTGTTCCAAATTGCAATGTGGCATTGCATTTTTTCCTGCAGAATATTTCTCCTTATTTGCAATTTTGAAAAGTTAACAGAAATTGGTAAATATTCAGTGCTCTGAAAATTAGATTATTTGAAATGTGTGTTCACTGTGTATGACTTGCTAGCTAGAGGGAATATTTATCATGGTGCATTTTTAGGGCCTTTCATATTTTATAGGATTATAGTCAAAAACATAAATAAAAATCTGCATACTTGCCAATGACATGACAGAAAATAAATTAAAACACGATTTAAAAAAAAGATTTTGCTTTTTTGCAAAGATATTTTCATTTTAACTTTCCACTGTGTTATACGTCTGTTATATCTGCTGTCCAAAAGATACCAGGTTAATGAAGAACTGACAAACAGCAAAGTTTATCACTTGTAGGAACTTCAGATATAGTCTTTATTTCCCAAGTGGCAGCAAGCAACATTAAATAAATTGTTTATAAATAATCTTCATATTATGAAAGAAGTAATTCCACATGTAGAGCCTACTGTTGCATTGTAAAATTGCAATGGTGAGGAATCTTGAAATTCCACCTTTGATGAATTTATTTTGGCTACCAAAAAGACTATTTGAAAAATTTTAAAATAAACATCTGTTGAATGGCAAAAGTGAAATGAATGATGTCCTTCTCCACAAGATGACTACATACTGTGGTGATCATGAATGGAAAATTCATGCTGTGCAGCTGATCCTGCTGTAGAGTCTTGTAGATGCCTTTTAGCTGCCTGCACTGTAAAAAATCATCTTCCATTTTTTGACAAGAGAGCTTTCCCATCTTAAGGCAGAAAGGCACTCAGTTTTAGGGCTTATCCATGCTTTTTAGTGTGTTAGATTCCAAGTGACGATAGTCCGTGACTCTCAGAATGTAGCCTGTGGGGATTGTAAAGGCACACTCACATTGCTACTAATGAGTCACCTGGATTCTTGCATGTACAGACTGTTGTAATGCGCCACTAAGTAGTGGGAAGATACTTTTTTCTTGTGGTGACACAAGAATAATGACGTCTCATTATGTTTTACGGTTTTTGACTGCCAACGACTGTACTTCATTATATATGGAATACGCATTTGGATTCTCCTATTCTTCAAAGTTCATCTAAAGAATTACTCTCAGTAGCTGCTTCCAGAAGTATTTTTGACACAGTGGAATCTGTTTCATTCTTTGGGAAAGTGATAATATAATACTAGTGCTGTGGTTTTTTATAAAATTGCATTTCCATTACCCTGATCAGGAAGGTACAATTCTGCAATTTGTGTATAAGGTTGAATTTTAATCTCAGTTTAAACTTTGTTTCCTACATATGTTTATGGAAGATGCAAATATAAATTTCTTTGTTTTCTACCATTTTAGGCCAAATTAATAGACATCTGGAATTATTTTTATTTAATCATTGTAGTTTTGATTTATTTAATTTCAGAATACATGTATTAGTCTGCCTAAAGGTCCTTAGTTAATAAAAAGAGGCTTTAGAAAATTTAACTTACATATAAAGATCATACTATATTTAGTAGGGTGGGGCAGAACTGACTTATTTTAGCATTTCTATTAATTTAATGTTCTTTAAAAATTATATTGGTGGTATTTTTAGAAAAAAATATGTATTTAAATAGATTTACTACATCTCAGTAGTAAATTTTTTGTTATAAGCATACAAGAAGATTGGTAACTAATAATTGTTTATTTTCTTTATTTTAATTGTTAACCCAGAAGTAAACTAAAACCCAGCAAAATTTAGTATGCCTCCAGCAACTGTGGTAACTGCTAAATGTTTTAATGATCTGTCTGCTTTTATACCCCTTTCTCTTAGGCAACTAATCTGATACATTTTCTATGAACAAGATGTCTTTTTATCTTTTAAAATCTTTTAAACTATGGTGATAATTTGAACTGTGTATGTAGGTACCCTGAAGAAATACATCCACCTGCAGTTACTTTCAATTGGGTCTAGATCTGCCAGGCACAAATGACTTCATTATGCTGCTTTGGGCCTCTGTGATCAGTACTTAACACCTAATTTAAAAAAAAAAAGTTGCTCTTTCTCAAAGCTTTTGGAACACAGACTTTATGCCACTTGGAGAAATTTTGTAAATACCATATGGGGACAGAAACAACACTACTCAGGATGAATCATATTGGAAATTTCCTTTTAGTCTTGCTTTTTGTTTTGAAAATGTTAAATGCAAGAAGAAATAGAAGTACCTTCATACAGAAGATTTACTCTTTTAATAGTTGTCTGTCTTTTGTGATACATTATTTCATGATGAAGTGACTATTTTAAATATGGAAATTGCATGAGAATATCCAGGTTTTGTAAAAAAACCCCCGGTATATTCTAAGTAAACATGTTCAGTCACTTGAGTGTGGAATAATAAAAGAAGAAATGTGAGCCTGTTAAATTCTGATACAAGCTTCGTTTTTAGGAAGAAAAATCAATTTCTCTGGTGTTTCAAGGATAATTAGGGCTATAAAACTACTTCTTTGAGGGGGAATGCCTGACTACACTTCTGTGGCTAGGTTTGCATGAAAGAATTTTGGTTTTTTAGTGTATTTTTCTGTGAACTAATGTCCAGATTTTAAAGTGGAATTTGAAATTATACACCTGAGTAGGATGCTAGTAAAAACTCTTTTTCATGTTTCCCTCAGTTTATTTAGTTACTGAGTGAAGAGACAGGGTTGTAAAGTCAATGATGTCATGCAAACATTAGTAGCCTCAGAGATTATGGCAGGCTTTTGAAGAATGTCTGAGATTACATTTAAGTTGTTTCAAACTCATCATTAAAACAAATGATCTGGAAAACATTCCTGATCATTTGTCCAGCCGTGTAAGTTCCAAGTATATTTTGCAGACTTTCAAAAATTGCTGTTGTAAGAATATAGTAGAAATGTTTTCTACATTAAAAATGTATTAAAAATACCAGTAATTATATATTTTGGGTTTTTTAAATTTAATTGGATTTTGCTTTAATCTGTGCAACTTTGACTAATCTTGGCACCTTCTTTCTCATATAATTATGATTGAGGCAAATGATATACTCCACTGCACTGCGCTCTTTGTAGTTCATCATGCAGTATCTTCAGATCCCTGCTTCACCAATCTCATATCACAGAGTCAAAGAAATGTTGAGGTTGGAAGAGACTGCTGGAGCTCATCCAGGCCAACCCCCCTGCTCAAGCTGGGCGACCTGCAGCAGGTTGTTCAGACCCATGTCCAGTCATCTTTTGAATATCTTCTGGAATGGAGGCTCCACAATCTCTCTGGGCAAATGGACAGCGATCTGACTACAAGATGGCCTTCAATATGCTGTAATTATGACAACCCCTTTCTTACAGTGCCCCACATTAAAAGTGGAATAGGTAAGAGACAGGTCTCGATATGTGGCTGAAAAAATCAGCAACCAGATTACTAACTGTCTTCTGATTAGTGCAAATACATGTCTACTGCACAGAACTTGAGCTAGCCAACTATGTAGAAGGGAGAATTGCCCAAAATACTGAAATAATGTGGAATTCTTAGTAGAATTCTCTAGTCTATCCATGTAACTTTCAAAAAGAATTCCTGAGAAACACCAATCATGGAAAAACTTAAAATCTCTTTCCTAGTTTCCTGCCTAATAATCTAATGAGTGGCAAATTAGAACAGACTTCTAGTTGGAAGTTTAGGGACAGAAAGACTTTTAATTGCATAATGGATCTTAATAATATATAAAACAGATAAATAATTCTTGATCTAGAATATTCTTTTCATTCCATGTCCTATATCCACTTTGTGGTGAAATGTCAGTGCAGGTCATTATTTAGTTCATCTGGAAATGAATGACTAGTGGTGTTCCTCAGGGGTCTGTGCTGGGACCAGTTTGGTCAATATTTTTATTGATGACATGGACGAGGGTATTGAGTCCATGTTGAGTCTTTCATCAGTAAATTTGCAGATGACACTAAGCTGGGAGCATGTGTCAATCTGTTGGAAGGTAGAAGGGCTCTGCAGAGTGACCTGGAACGATTGGGTGGATGGGCAGAATCCAATAAGATGAAGTTCACTAAGTCCAAGTGCTGAGTCCTGCGTTTTGGCCACAATACCCCCCTGCAACTCTATAAGCTGGGGACGGTGTGGCTGGACAGTGCCCAGGCAGAAAGGGACCTGGGGGTACTGGTTGACAGCCGACTGAACACAAGCCAGCATTGTGCCCTGATGGCCAAGAAGGCCAACGGCATCCTGGCCTGTATCAGGAACAGTGTGGCCAGCAGGACCAGGGAGGTAATTCTTTGCCTGTACTCGGCACTGGTGAGGCCGCACCTGGAGTACTGTGTCCAGTTCTGGGCCTCTCAGTTTAGGAATGACATTGAGACACTTGAACGCATCCAGAGGAGGGTGACAAGGCTGGTGAGGGGCTTGGATTACAAGCCCTGTGAGGAGTGATTGAGGGAGCTGGGGTTGTTTACCCTGGAGAAGAGAAGACTCAGAGGTGACCTTATCACTCTGTACAACTTCCTGAAAGGTGGCTGTAGTCAGGTGGGGTTTGGTCTCTTTCTCTAGGCAGCAACAGACAGAATGAGAGGACACAGTCTTAAGCTGTGCCAGGGGAAATATAGGCTGGATATTAGGAAAAAGTTTTTCATGGAAAGAGTGATGAAGTACTGGAATTGTCTGCCTGGGGAGGTGGTGGAGTCACCATCCCTGGATGTGTTTAAAAAAAGATTGGATGTGGCACTCAGTGCCACGGTTTAGTCGAGGTGTTAGGGCATGGGTTGGACTCGATGATCTTGAAGGTCTCTTCCAACCTGGTGATTCTGTGATTCTGTGATTCTGTGATTCTGTGGTTCTGTGACTGCCAACTCCTGACATAACTGCCGCCATGTGCCATAACATATAATGGAGGTTCCCTTCCTAGCGTCAACTCCTCTTATGTGGTATCAGTTCTTTGATAGTATCCAAAACCATGGAGGTCTTTGTCTAGAAGTGTTACCTGTTTGAAATATATAAACATACACACACACACAGACACACACATATATAATTACATTTACATGAAGTGAATATTGCATAAAACATTCATAAGGTAAAAAAAAACCAAAACCCATATGAATTGCAGTAGTCAGCCTATAGATACGGCAATGCAGGCAATGAAGAAGCATTTTCAGGAATGTGTTCTAGACCATGAATCCTTAGTGAAGTGAGATTCCTACCGCCACATCCATGGTAAGGAGCCAAACCATGGGAAAGCATGGAAGTTAAGACATGTCTGTGATTTCATTGTCTCTCTGTTGTCTCTGTTGGCAAATGTTTCCCTACTCAGTGTGCTGCTCTTATGGATTCCTTTCTGAGGTGCTTACCTTTTCTTGTGCTGTTTCATCGAGAGTTGAGATGACCATCTAAAGAATTAGTTGCACAGTCAAATTTCTTGGTAGGAACATTTGCAACTGAGATGTAACTGACTATGGTATCAGCCAAAGCAATGAAAAAGTGGAGTTACAACTCCACAGTAGTATTATCCAGTTTAAATCTGGTCAGGAATGAGAATCTGTTCCTGAGTCTTTCATTATTCTTACCGTCGAAAATATTTTTGTGACATTCCTATTCCACATCTCAATCTCCTCAAGATTTTAAAACTCTGTGAGTCTCTTTTTATGACTACAAAACGGATGAAGCAGGCAATATGAATACCTAAAGCAGAAGTGGTAATCTTTGTTGGTGGTATAAACCACAAACCCCTAGAAATTATTTCCTGTTCTTTGTAGTTGCTGGTGACTTTCCTCTCAATTCCAGAGGGAGCAGGGCTTCATCCAGGAACATGGAAACTGTTCAGCTTTTTTATCAGAAAGCAAAGAAACGCTGACTCTGAGTATGAACTCTCAAAGGAAATTCCAGATACAAATGCTTACAGGCTGTTTAGATACTGTAATTTTAGAACAAATAGTAAAACTTTAGGTTGGGTTAGTCTAACAATGGATAGGTTTATTCTTTCTACTGTTTTTATGTACATGAACCAGCAAAGTAAGACATTTTAAATTTCCTCAGTGTGATATCCTGAGGCAAACCAGCTGTATTTTAAATTGTGTTGTGTGTTTTTGTATGTTGATTGATTTGTATTTATAAAGACAGGGTAATACTAACATAGCACTCTTGTTTAAATGCGCCTTTCTGAACCTTTGTGGGTTCAGTAAGAAAGGATCTGAGGTATTCTTTATCTGAAACACAACCAGTTCTTTATCCGAAACACAACCAGTACATACCCAACTTTTAGAGTCTGAAGACAGTAACAATAAACTCTATGTATGTGTTCATATATGAACTCATGCATAAATGCCCACATAAACATGCATTGTTAATGTATGGCATGATTTTACCAAGAGGGGGAGTAAAGCAAGGTTATAGTAGAAGGGGAAAGTTTCATGGTATGTTTTTAATTTCTTATTAATGTTGATGTAATCAAAAGAAGATGGAAGCCAAAGAAGAATTAGCAGTGGTAATGAGACATAAGAATAGAAATTATTTTATCTGTGATAGAAATTAAATTGAAATAGCTTTAGGTGATTAGCATGATACCTCTAATTAAGGTGAATTAGAAACCCTTTTCTTAGGATACGGGTATAATTGGTGCATGAAGTCATACTATCAATTACCAAATTTTGCACTAAGTGCATTGAATGAGGGATGACAACTTATGAATATGAGACATCAAACAATTTTTGTAGTTTGTCCAATCTACATCACTGCTACTGAGTCATCATGTGGGACACTGTAGCAAGTTTTGGACATTGCATGTCAAGAAATTCTCTGCTGGCCTCAAGAAATGGTATCTATGGTTTGACTCCAATAGGCTTCATGCAAGCACAATTTAGCCTTTGCCAAGGAAAGCCAAACTTCTGTGTGCAAGGCAGCCAAGAACCATATTTGGCAATTTGAGAAATAATATGTGTAGAAGAATATGTCACAAAGTGCATCACTGAGATGTGTTTCCCTTTGTTTTCTGAACTTACTTCAGCTCTGTTTTTCAAAGAAGTTAAAATACCTCAAGTGCTTAATGTGATAAGAAATTTGCTAATTAGTGGAAGTATAATTATGTAATCTGAAGTAACTGTTGGCTTTCTGTCTATCTATAATCTGGCAAGGGAAGTCAAAACAACCGATGAAGTGGCTTACATACACATACTGTAAATTAAAGATCTTAATTACAGTCCTGGGGGGCAGGAAGTCAACTGGAGTTTTGCCTTTATTGCATTAAGGGATAAAATCCCTCCTTTTGATATGGGGGCCTGTTCATTAATTTAAATAAACCTGAATGCATTGGAAGATAGTTATAGTTTGTCTGAACCTCAGATGTGAGCAGGAATTAGACATAAATGTCTCAGTCTTGTTTTGAAATTTCTTCTCTTTTTTTGGCTTGAATACTTTTATCAATATTTATGTGTTTTATTCCTCTTCTCCGTTCCTGAACCCAGGAAAAGATTAAACAAGTTATTCTGCTTTACTGGGTTTTGATCTTTCCAGCTCTTCCTTATGAACTTTTATATCTGTAATTTCTCAATTTTAGACCTGAGATATGCAGTAAGACATTTACCATGATTGCCTTTTGAACAAATTTGTTCAGCAGGCAACTCAGTTTATTTACTAGAAAAAAAGAATACTTTTCTGGTATTTTTTTTTTCTGAGTTATTTAGATTGAGAAAAAAATAATAGGAAGGAAATCTAGAGTGGATAGGGATTGATAGAAGACAAAAAAACCCCAAACAAAGCCAGTATTTCCAGATTTGTGAACATAATTTGAAATGGATCTTACATAAATGTAACAAAGAATCCAAGAACAAGTTGGTCAAGTAGTTTTAACACATCAAAAAACTTATTGGGAGTTACTAGTTTTACTTACCCATAAAAATGTCATGTTAAATGACATAGATGAGAATTTTGCTTTTATTGAGCACATAAATAATATTCTTTAAAGGCTGACAGCAAAGAGATGCAGGTGCTGAAGTGAGTAATGCATTTAAAAATATGATACAATAGAGAAACTTCCCAGGGGATTCCAGGAACATCTGTCTAGAAAAGATGAACTTCATCTGAATCATAAGGAAACAAAGGTTTTTAAACTGGAGGCCAAGTTTGAGATGACACTTTGTGGAAGATCAAGACGCAGAATTTCTGTATTGTCACAGATATGTCAGAGGGTAGAAACAGGTAGAAAATAGAAGTTAGTCTGCCAAGAAAGGAACCAGTGATACATTAGCACAAATACTAAGAAATAAGATGGGAAAACAGAGTGTACAGCACTGGGTGAAGTGGTGGCTTTGGGTGATCTGTTAGGTTTATCACAGATTTGGTGGAAGAAGGGTAATCAGTGAGGCACTCCAGTACATGGCTACAAAGTGTATAGGGAACACAGACTGCACCTTGCTGGCAGTTGAGGTATGCTTTATGTTAAAGACAGTATAGAAGAGAGGCAAATTAATAAACCTCAACAATAATAGGTCCTGAAGAGGCTGAAATTCCAGTCCTCTATAGGAAGAGCAGACTATTTTTATACCCTAGTAACAAGACCAGGGTGGCAACACTGTCTGTGCTATGATAGATCAGTGAGGGCAGGAAGGTCCATTACTCTCTCATATCAGGGTGTATGCAGAGATCAGGCTTTAGATGGCTGTTTCATGGTGAGTTAAGTCACTGGACTGCTAGCTGGTCAACCTTCGACTATGTCAGTCAGTACATAGAAACTGTATTTGGGTCAGGAAGTCACAGAATCATTTTGTTTGGAAAAGACCCTTACATTCATCGAGTACAACTGTTAACTCAGCACTAGGTTAGATTCCCTAGCATGAATGTAGGTGCACACTCACACAAAGAGTATCTCACTCTTTCATAGGTATTTGTTGATAGCATTCTTGGAGAAGATGCCAAGATGGAGCTTAGCTCTGGATCTTTGCTCCAGTTTATCTATTCTTCTGCTCCAAATAAAAGCATTTGAGAAGTCTGGACAGAAATTTAAAATAAATATGTTCACCTGGTAAGGCTTTGTCAAAGTATCTATTTGTTGTAATAATTTTAAAAACTTTAAATGACAAGAAGCCCAGGTGGAGTAATAAAATTAATTGTTGCTTTCAGATCTGTGTTTCTTTTATATTTTATTTAGGAAAAAAGTTACAAATGAAAATAAGAGGTTTTAAACAAGGTTTTGCTATGAAGAATCAGAATAAAGCTGAGTTAGATGACCTCTCAAGGTTGCATTCAGTTATCTTTAAATTTGTTCATTTTTTTGCGTGACTACTGAAAATACTGTATATGGTGGATCTGCTACATTTTCACGATTTTTCTGATGGTGTTCTGCACATATAGGTGGCCTGGAAAAATGTTTTTATTCCTTGGTCTCTCTACAGCTCCAGCTTACTAATTCTGAGACATCGTTTGCCTGTTACAACTTTAATCTGTTGAATAATTTGGCTTTCTACACAATTATTCTTCCTATCAATTCTAGAAAAACTTTCTTCTCTTTAAGGCCAAAAGCCTACCTAGAGCATTTCTATATAAACATCGTCAGTGGCTCCTTTAACAACTATTTAATGTCTTATTTATGGTGACCTCTGAACTTGGGTCCCTCTAGATAGGCCAGCCATCTCTGATGTGCAAAACATATCAAATACAGACATTAGAGACACTAAAATTGATCTACCCTATCCATGCACTGAGCATAATAGGAGGAAAAATGTGAGCATGTTATCTATAGGTACTGTAGAAACTGAAGTTCTCAGCTTGAGTGACACTACATGTACTTACCCTGATATGATTATGCGTGTATGACACACCTCAAGCAATCATGGTTAAAAGCTGCTAACCTGTTTTTTATATTTTCTCCTCAATTCTCATTTCTGCAACTGGAGAGCTATCTTAACAATAAAAGCTTCTGTCTTCTGTCTGCAAACAAACATGTGGCTTTGATCTAAATGATTGAACTCTTAGAGTGCAGCTGTCAAATTAAACAATCATCTTTCAAGAAAACAAATCTTTCCAAAGTGCTACTTACACGTCTTCTGTTCTTCTTGGCTTAAACCACAAAATCAGAGTTGGTAAAGCCTTCATGTCCTACAGGTCTTCAGGAGTAAAGAAGGTGAATTCTTCATTGCTTTAGACCCCCCCTTTCTGAATAAGAAAAATATAATAAAATCCACTTCTGTAATGTCTCCTTTTCCTGTTTTTCTTGATTGCTGCTAGTTGTGAAACCAATGCACAATCCAAGACAATTGGTTCTACTTGTGGCCTCTTATTTTCACAGAATAGTTTGAATAATGAAAGCTGAAAATACGAACCCCCTAAAAACTATACTCCCATCTGTTCTGCTGAGATGCTGGATTTTTGGCAAGATGATACTTTTTGCTGTGCAGCTAGTGGACTTTTTCAAAATGTCTATCTCTACTTGCATATTATGCATATTTGTACCAACTAAAAGAAGGCAAAATCACATTATACACCTGTAATGTGAAACTAGCTGAAGTTGCTTTGATTCTTGTTATTTCCTGAAGTATAGTATGCCTTGAAGCCTGCCCTGTATACACATATATGTATATGTGTGTTGTGTGAAATATTGAAACAGAATATTAGCTATGCATTTCTACACAAATTCAACTATTTGTGTTTGTGGCTTAAAAGAATCCAAGTCTCTAATTTACAGCATGGTTTTTGTTTGGTGGGGTTTTTTTGGTTTTTTTTTTTTGGTGTGGTATCACTACAGAAATGTATTTTCCACCAGCTAAAGATAATTCTAAAAATATATATGTACTGTGTTAATATAAAAGGTAATGCAGTAGACAATGTCTTGAAAATCATTCTGTTAGTTAACTGACAGCCTTCCAACACTGCATGTCACTGGTTTAGCTTTAATATCTAGTAAACTTTCGTATCTTGTGCAGATCATGAAGTAGAGGAGAGCTGCATTCAAGAACTTGCTCTCCTCCCTGTTCTGGTGCCAGACATCATAGGTGCTTTTTAAAGCTTGAATTTTTTATAAAAAGCTCTAAAATCAACAAGACTTCAATCTTCTTCTCTGCCCTACTTGAAGGTCTTTTCTTCCCTCATATATCCATCGATATAAAAAATAGTCCACTCTTTCATATGCCCTTTAATATTCCATAATATTCTAGTGTTTGTCCCATGGGAAACCTTTACACGGGTGTCAAATTATTTACAGAACTGATGCCAAGATTTGAATATGTAATAGTAAGCCATAATTAGTTTGGGTTTTTGGTTTGGCATGGTTTTGTCGGGGCTTCTCTTTGTTTTCTTTTTTCTAATTTTAAGTGGTATATTGACATAACTACTATAGAGATTTCAAATATAATGTAAAACACAGTTTTGGAGTACCATGTTTGGGAGCTGAGGGGTTTGAATGAAGTAACATGCTTACATTATTTGGAAATGTAATATTTGCATAACATTTTTTTCTTTAAAATCTTAGTGAGATTTCTATTGATTCTAAATATAGTTGAGAACATTATTAAACAATTTTAATAGCTCTTAAGTGTAATAAATCGGGAATTTCAAGGGTCCTACAGGTTAGATTTTTAGTAGATCTAGCTATGTTAACACAAATTGCAATTAGCTTTATCCTGTTATTTATGTTATTTATTATGTAATTTATGTTATTATATTACTATTACACTATTAAATAAATTTTCCATATTGTCTGAAACACACTGTAAAACTTGTATTATGAATGTTCTGCATTTATCTGCAGTCACTTCTGAAAGAAAAGAAGGGGAGACTGAGGGGAGATGTCTTGCAGTCTACAACTGCAAGGGGAAGAGGAGGGGCAGACACTGATATCTTCTCTGTGGTGACCAGTGACAGGACCCGAGGGAATGGCCTGAAGTTGTGTCAGGGGAGGTTTAGGTTGGATATTAGGATAAAGGTTCTTCACCCAAAGGGTGATTGGGCACTGGAACAGACTCCCCTGGGAACTGGTCACAGCACAAGCCTGACAAAGTTCGAGAAGTGTTTGGACAACACTCTCAGGCACATGGTGTGACTCGGGGATGGTGCCGTGCAGAGCCAGGAGTTGAACTCGATGATCCTTGTGAGTCCCATCCAACTCAGCATATTCTGCCATTCTATGAAGTATGCCACTTACTCAAGTGAAAATGCTTTTTCAGCAATCAGGCTTAGGAATTTATTCTAAAATCTGACAGCTGAACTGGACTCTCTGTGAGTGTGTATTAGCAATTTAGTTTGGATCAGAAATATGCTTTTGAAGTGAATCTCCCAGTGGCCCCTTCTTATCCCACTTTGCTTCTCATTGCTGTGTACTTAGTGAGGATGCATTCTGAGCTTGTCACTAATAAAGTCAAACCAGAAAATGAACCCCAGGGGATGCACTCAGTGTGCAATGGACTTTTAATCCATTGAACCAGAGCAGAGCTAGTTTACGTTAACCCATGTAATGTCTAAATATAACTCAAAGAATACTCAGTGTGAGGAGGAATACCTCCACCATCAACACTGAAAGAACTCAGGATGCTAATGACTAATTGACCCCACCAAAACTTCTATTTTTAATGAAATTTTTCTTTAATAATTAGGCCTTTTTTTGTATTATGAGTGTTGTTTTAACTGTCGAATAATTGATTTATTTTTATTAGGCTTTTAAACCATTGGTTGGACTAAATAAAAACTACTGGTTCTGTATATAAGGTATATTCCTCTTGTTCATGGCGAGATATTGAGTGTAACACTTCTCAGGAGAATGATGCAGTCAAAGGCCAATCTCATTTCATCAACTGCCAAGGTAAACAGGTTGAAAAAGCAAGAGAAAGAGAAAAGGAAGGAGAAGGACTTGAGAGACAGTCAGCAGTTTAGAGCACATAACCAACAAGGTCTGAAAGCCAGAAGGTTGGAGTTTTTAGTTTAGCCAACAATTCAGTGATTGGTTTGGTGCTGCCAAAAGTGTGGAGGTGAAGAGTTGAAGTAGAAAGATAATTTTTTATGAAAATAGAAGGGCTCCGGAAGCGGAATGTATTAGCAGCACAGTGAATATACTTAGCAGGTGGAACACAAGCAGTGTTTCAGTACTCTCAGAGGATATGATAGGAATTTTGACCACACACTGCAGTTTTTGAGGTTCAAGTTGGACATTAGGGAGAAAACTAGAGATGCTAAGAGGGTAGTTAAACACTGGAATGAGTTGTGAAATGTCCTTAAAATTTTTCAATCTTTAGCCAGACAAAGCCATAGCTAAGCTCATCTAATGTTTTCTGTAGTTCCACCTCAAGCAGGAAGATGGACAAGATGACCTTCTTGGGTCTTATAAAACTTCAGTTTGTTTAAAATTATATTATTGCAAATTGAAAGCTAAACAAGGTTTCTATATTATCTCCTGCAATAATGAATCTTCAGTTAGAATAAAATTCATCTGATTTCTCAGATTAGGTCAGTTTTCTTTTGATAACATGAAATAATAGTAAAAGCATTTTCTTTTTTTTTCTTTTTTCCCCACAAGATAAATGTCTACAGAAATTTAGAAAGGATACATTACTTAGGTGGTTTACAGATACATCATCTTTCCAATATATCCTGGTTTTGGCAGGAATAGAGTTAATTTTCTTCCTAGTAGCTGATGTGTTTTGGATTTAGTAGGAAAATAATGTTGATAACACACTGATGTTCTAGTTGTTGCTAAGTAGTGTTTATACCAAGTCAAGGATTTTTTGGCTTCTCCTGCTCTGCCAGCAAGAAGGCTGGAAGGGCACAAGAAGTTGTGAGGGGACACAGCCAGGACAAACTGGACTGAAACTGGCCAAAGGGATACTCCATACCATATGATGTCATGCTCAGTATATAAACTGAGGGGAAAGCTGGCTTGGTGCATCTGCTTGAGAAGTGTCTAGCCATCAGTCAGTGAGTGGTGAGTGCTGTGCATCGCTTGTTTTGCATATTATAATTCTTTTATCATCATTATTATCATTAACATTATTGTTATTTTCTTCCTTTTCTGTTCCATTAAACTATCTTTATCTCAACCCATAAATTTTCTCACTTTTATTCTTCTGATTCTCTGCGCCATAGCACTGGGGGTGGAGGGACGGAGTGAGTGAGTGGGCAGCTGTGTGGTGCTTAGTTGCAGTCTGGGTTAAACAACAACAATAATAAGTTGCAGAGGTAGATTTGGACATATTAGAAGTCTTTGGAAATATGCAATAATCTTGGATATCTGTAAAAAGTAGAGCTGGAGGAGTTAGATTGGGCAGTTCAGGGTAGTCTATACTTTCAGGTTACATACGTGAGAGTAAGAAAAAAGAAAATAAGAGAATATAAATCACTGTCTTGGGAGATAACAGTTATGAGAGGTTAGAAGAATCAACCATTGGAGATGTTGGAGGAGGGAATACAAACACAAGAAGATAATTTATTGACCACAGAGTTCTTTTATCCAAAGGAATAGAACAAATGAGTAAACGTGTCAAAGAAAAAACAGATCAAGAAAAATGAGGGTGCAAAAAGTTAACCAACTGAACTGGTTAAAGCATGAGATGCCTGTTTGGTTCCAGCCCTTCAGACTTTTTATCACTGGTTTGAAATTACCGTAAGGAGTAAAGAACTTGCATTTTTAATGGATAGTAAATGGTGCCATTTGTAGATTGTCCCTTTCTGAGACACAGCAGGTTTTAAGTGCTTGTTGGTAGGAGTAAGTGCAGAAAATAGTATTTCCTCTTATTTTATAATTAAGATCTTCTGAGACTGGTAAAAGAAAGCTAATGTAACTGAAGGCTCTTTATGCATGTCTTCAAGACTTGCCTCTTCATAAAATTTTTGAACATACTTTCTTACAAAGGAAATTCTTACTCTACATTTAACACCAATAAAAATCAGAAAACTGTATTTGTTGGTATGCCTGATTTAATTCACAGTATTTTCCATCTTCATTTATTCCAGCTCTCTCTTATTTCTTCCATATTCCTTTCTTGAGTCATACACAGTGAAGTCTGTTTGACTTTCTATGTGGTTTTAACATATGCTTCAGTTTTACAGACTGTTGATGTGTTAGCGGATGTTGACACAAATTTGAAAATAGTTGGAAAAGAAAAGTCTAAGTGAAATGGAATTTTCAGATTAGCTTGGTTGAGAAGAGTCTATAGGTTAAGCTATTCTTTTTTTTTTTTAAATGAATCCTGGACCTCTTAACATAAAAGTAATTTAAATATCATCTTGGTGATCTTCCTTCAGTTTGTTGCTCTAAAGCAAACTGTGCTCACTGGAAAGATCTTCATTAAAGCCATATGTTCTTTTCTTTTGAACTGCAGCTCACCACAGCCACCTTGGATGGCAAACTCCAATTGTTTCTACCCTGATACTTGCCAACCTGTGGAGCTTTGGCCATGGTACTCGGAGAATAACGACTTGCTGAGAGAAAGGAGACTGGTAACTGGCCACAAGCAAGTGGCATAATATTCCCTTTCAAATTACAGTTTTCTTCTGACTTTATTTTCTGGAAGTTCCTCAAGCTGTTCTCAACGTTTTTCTGTTGTACAATCTGTTACCTTTATTGCAAAAATAAGGGCGAAAGATCAAGAAAAGAAGGAGACCACTTATTCTGACTTTGTTCTAGCAAATTACCATAGAAGTGTCTTTCAAAGGACACTCTTGAGTGCTTATGGTTAGGTGCATTCTGTAGTGCTTTGCTAGACTGGGACCACTTTAGTCTAGACTGAAAATGCAGGTAAAATAAAAAGTGTTCCATTTTTAAAGCTAGATCTGTCTGTGACAAAATTTTTAAATTAATCTGAAAGAAAGAAGGATTGTATGTCTTTCTGAAATGCCATGAGAGTCCTTCTATTGTACTTCTTTGGGGTGAATGGAATCAGCATGGATGTTGTTTGAAGGCAGAATTTTACTGGTTTACTATTTATACTTCGTTCTGTAAATTTCTTAGGGAATATGGGACAAATATCTTCTCTGCACAAGAACTATTTCCATCTTTTAAATAACTGTTAAATATTTTCAAAAATGTTAAAGTAATATGAAAATAAAATTATTAGAAAAAAATTCCATGTCTTGTATTCTTCCTAGTTTATTTGTATTGATTTTAGAAAACAGTTTTTAGACAACTGTTTGTTTTTTCTTAAACTAAGCATTCTCAATGTTCATTAACTCTAGCTGGCAGTAGAGAACATGTATGTGACTGGTGAAAGGAGATGGAGTTTTTCTTTTCCTTGCAAAATTGTGCTGCCATTTTGGTTAAATTTGCCAGAACAGAATTTATTAATTAGATTACTTTAAAAAAAAAAAAGTGAAAAAGTGGAGTTACCACTCCCACTTTAACACCAATCAGTAAAGCCAGATCACTTTCAGTACTGTAAAGAATGTTATATTTAATAGACATTCCTAATTTATGCAGATAATGTTTAGTATAAGTAGATCAAGCTATTTCTGTAAGTTGTTTAGTTTCCATAACAAACAATCTTTTGTAAATGATTTAGCAGTTTTTTGCTGAGCAAAATCCTACACTGATATGATACACTGTATCATATTCAGATATTCTCTAGAACACAATGGTCTCATCAATGACCACAGGAGTGTGGTGCAGTCAGATCATACTCAGCAGGACTAAATATCAGAATCAGGTTTGGTATGATCAAAACAAATATGGAATAACCTACTTCAATACTTCTTAATACTTTTTCAGTACAAAATCAGATTAACTAAGAAATCATCTTCTATGCTGTGGCTACACACTGGTACACTACACTCACAAATTATCAGCAAGATTTAAATTTTTATTTCCACCACAAGGATCCTCAGGATGGTCTTCTTCAAACTTAATTTAGCTAACTTTCTCATCTGCATGCTCTGGACTCCACATCAAGAGTCACTATTCAAATACAGAAGAATAGCCCACAGCTGTATTTGCCACTAAAGTGTTTCTGAGACATGGATTGCAACTTAGTAGTGACCAAATCTTCAGGGAGGTTGAAACATCTGCTAAGGAGATGTGAATTGTAATTATTACTTTTGCTTTTTTTAAAGCACCATATTTTTTAAACAGAAGAATAGTATTCTCAGGCTTAAGGCAGAGGACACAGAAAAACTATGAATCCTTGCTGCAAGCATGAGGCTTGTCACAATTCCCATTGGACTGAAATAAAAGGGAAAGACTGCTATTTTCTAGATCTCCTACCTTCTAGGACTAGCTGCTGTCAATATCCAGTCAGACAGTGTGTCTCTCCAAAACCTCTCTTAATCTTGAGCTAGTTTGATCTCTGCAGGAGGAGCTCTTCTTCCAAACCTAATGTATTATCTCTCTTTCCTTAAAGTGAGACTCAGCTGTATGCTGCTTTCTGGTTACTTTCATCAAGGACTTTTTCTGGATAGAAAAGCTCTTTGGGGCATTTTGGCCATGACCACAGCATCATCAATCCATGCTGAATAGAGACACTCATCTGTTCAGCCCTCGCAGATGTGCAGCTCTTCCATAGCCCAAGAATTTGTTAACCCCTTTTTCCCTAAGGGGAGAGAGAGAATCTGCCCTACCACACAGGCACTAGAACTTTTCAAATGGAAATTCACTATAATTTTTTTGCATCTTAAAAAAAAATAAAAAAATTCCCCCCTGGACTCCTCATAAATGCTTGAATGCTTGTGGTTTTGGGAATGGAAAACTTTAGCTGACACACTTCAAGTTTGGCAAAGTTAAGTGCTTGAAAGCAGATTTTCTAATGGCAAATAGAGGTGAAAAACTGTTGTGGATGGTGTTACCATCTTATAATATTATGTTTAGAATTTTCATAATCACTAGGTTTTCCTTCTGAGATCTCTTTGATAGAAGGACACAGGAGGCCGTACTTAATTACTAAAGAGTTACAGTCATAAAAGATTAGTCTTCCACAGAAGAGTGGATCCATAGAAGCACCATCTATACCTTTGTGTTTTTAACAGGCAAACCTGACAGTTTATATGTTCAGTTTCTGTTATAAAGACAAGACTATTTGAAATCAGACAGTCCCAAAAGCAGATAGGAAACATTCCTGGTTAGCCAAGGTGGGTAGCATGTTTCATCTATAAAAAATTGACACAAACAGCTGTAAGTGTAAATATTTAATAGGTCATTGTAAGGAATTTTGAGTATGCTTTCAGGCTGCTTTTGGAAAAAAAAAAGTGATTATAATATAACTCCCAAATATCTTAAGAAAATTAAAAGCATTACTTTGAAGGAGTATGTAGCAATATGTGAGGAAAACAGCTGGCAGAAGAATAGTCCAGTTTCATTAAATATTTGCTGTCTCATCTGTCCTTGAATGTCCTATATGCTGGGGAGAGGAGTGGTGTTTTTGTGACTTTCTGTGTGCTGTTATGTGGGGGACCTTCCCAGCTGAACATCTACCAAATGCCACAGAATTCTTAAAATGGATTTACACAGCAGTTTTTTCTGGTGCTCTAAAGGTCAGAAAGCATAGCAGGGTGGCCAGCACTGTTCTGAAGCAGATGCTGTTAAAAACTGTTTGGGATTAAGTGGTTTGCAAAGTATCAGGTACTACCCAGTTTTCTGTGTAAAATGAAAGATACGGGTAAGCTTGGGTTGCACCGTCAGGAGGAGGAGAAAAGCAAGCCCACAAATGAATTCTGCTTTCCCTTGGCCTTTTCTATTTCCTTAGTTTGCCATGACAGAAGTGCTTTTTGGATGTATTCTCCAAGACTATGTTGCTTTCCATTATACATGATGATTGTGTTTATGAATTGATGCTTTCCATTATACATGATGATTGACGAAGTTATATACTCCTGGAATATCTGGAGGTAGTCAGCAGCACTTATTCTTTTTTTTCTTCCATTATTTTTTCATTTAATCATACCAAATTATCTTTCCAAAACTGTGTTGTGACTTGTATTTTCCCTTTTAAAAAATGAATAGATCTATTTGTCTCATGGTATTTTATTGCAGAAAGAGAAAATATCAACAGAAATACATAAAACTCTTTAAAAAAATTTTTGCATATGCCTAATAAATAAAAATGAAGTGGTAGGGAATTTCTCTTAAAATATAATTTAGGATGCCTTGCTCCAATGCATGAGCAGCAATCCAAAAATATGGAGCAACAGAAATTAAATACTGAAATAGAACCTTCCCTGAAATCCTTGCAGGTTTAAAAGTGCAATCTTTTTTAAGGACAATGTAAGATGTTGTTCTGGGAGATACTGCTTTTTATCTTATTGTCTACATTGAACTTCTTCCCACCAGATTTCCCATGATCACTTAAGCCAAATTCTGCTCTTCAGAATTCTACATTTCATTAAAGCCAGAGTAATTCTGCTTATTTTTGTGAACAAGGTACTGCTAGGAGTGGATTCCGCCTCAGGCATTTTAATAACTTTGAAGGGGGAAGAGTGTACTTGTGTTAATAATAAATTCTTGGTGACAAAACGGTGTAAGCTCTGAAAGCTGGATACACCTAAGAAGGCCTACAGAAGTCACTGATGATAAGCAACTTCTATGTTAATTGGTTTATGTTAAGTCTTTATATGTTTGATGTGAATATAGTATCTTTAAAAAAAAAAATCTTCATCCAAAAATTGTTGTTAAACTGAAGGTCTTTCTTGTATATATTTTCAAGAAAACTCAGTGTTGCTGAAAGAAGATATTGGATCACACAGAGTAAATGATGTGGCATAAATGAGAAGAATTATAGCTATGATGAATTTGATTTAATAAAGCAATATATATTCCATTCCCAGACTAAGACCTTGCAGATTAATTTTGTGTCCGAAAAGAAACAAACCACACTGAAACATTTCCACTGTCTTAATGTAAACAAATGAACTCATGCCTTCCCTTCTGTCCAAATAAGAGAGAGTTTGTGATTTCTGGGGTTTAGTTTTGCAGGAGAAAAATCCATTCTAAGTAGAAAGGTATTGTAAGATAATGTGACAATTAGCTTGATTCTGTCATCCTGTCACAGGCAAACCCTTGGGAAGTCATCTCCAAAGACCAGCCCACCAGCCCAAAACATTTACTTCTAAATCTTTCTTGGCAGATGTTTGTCTAAACTGCTTCTCAAATCTCTGGTGACAGAGGTTCCACAGTCTCCACAGGTGGGAAATCCTCTTGCTGCAATTTATACTCATTATTCTCTGTCTTAATCCATTGGGTACAGAGGATAATTCATCACCTTCTTGTTGTAGCAACCCTCTACGTACTTGACAGTTGTTATCATGTCTCCCCTCAGACTTCTCTTTTCTACTTTAAACAGAGCCAGGTCATTCAATCTGTCTTCATAGGTCATGTTTTCTAGACCTTTGTTAGTTTTTGCTGTTCTCTGAACTTTCTCCAGTCCTGTGTTCCTCTTTCTCGCAGTGCAGTGCTCTCAAAAGGTTACATCACTACGGGCTGTGCCAGTGCTGTGTAGGCTGAAGGCATGGCTTGGTGCATCTTAAATATGGCACTCACAGTTTGGCATTCCACTGTGGTGTTGGGTTTTTCTACAGATATGTGGCATTACTGACTCATGTTCATCCCCTACGTTTGCAGGATCCTGCATTTCAGCTCACTTTTCCAATTGGCCACCATCATATTGAATTCTGATCCTGTGCTCCCAACTGCCTCCAGCCTTTCCATCATTTTTATTATTATTTTCTGTAAATCAGATAAGTAATGATCCTAGAGGATAGGGGAAGTGAATTTCCTGATGACTTGGCTCCTAGGTTATATATTCTCTGCCAGAGAAGATGTTCTTTTTATTTCACATGGGTTCAGAGGTAGAAGACAGTCAAGTCAGTGAGATAATTAGCTGACATTACTGCCCCCAGTGAAGGCAGGACACTTCAGCTTTTACTGATGTCGTTGAGGTCAACAACACATGTCATTGTTACTTTACTATTTCACAGTGCAAATTTCCTGTTCCTTCACTCACCAGGAGTTTGTGTAGATGCATTAGTCCTCTGCTGTAAAAAACAATCATTCACACATTTATGTGCACATATTTTAGATTTATCTGAAGGCATGGGCTTTGAAACACTCTTGGTCTGACTCTCCTTACTAGATTAAAAAAGTTCATACAATCATAGAATAGTTTATGTTGAAGAGGACCTTTAAAGGTCACCTAGTCCAGGCCTTCTACACTGAGTATAAACATCTTCAACTAAATCAGGTTGCTCAAGCCCCACCCAGCCTAACCTTGTATTGTTTCCGGGGTTGGGGCATTTATCACCTCTCTGGACACCCTCTTCCAGTGTTCCTACCATGAGGAAGGCAAATAGTGCTTGGACCAGCTTTGTTGGCCACAATGACTTCATGATTGTTTTACACCTAATCTCTGCAGTCATTTTTGAAGAGCCTTTCCTCATTTACACTGATAGAATTAAGATGAGTTAAATCTCTGTCTTTACTTTCCTCCAAAGTCATTGTGGTGAGGTAGCACTAAATGCTTCTGCTTGGCTGTGTCGATTCAGCCTCAGAGAATTATCGTCTTTTAGAAAGGGCCAGGAAATAAAAAATGGGGTTATCATTCTCATCTTCAAGATAGCATTTTATGATGTTTTATGCAGATTTCATGTAAAGGCTACATTGTGCCACTGCAGGAACCTACTGGACCTGCTGGAGGCTCCTGGCTGCTGTTTCTCTCATTAGCTGTGTCAAATACAGGGAGCTTGGATATTATTGCATAATATTTCTCTGAGCAGTTGAATTAACAGAAGAAAAGAATTTTGCAATTTTCTTAAAGCCAGAGAAAAAATGAAAATTATGTGAGGTAAGCAGTTTCCCCATTGTTTCAGGCTCATGTGACAATTAACAGCAATAAAAGCCAAGGATAAAAGTTAACCTGATTTTACTACGCCTTGTTTTAATTTAAAAACAGGACAGCATTTCAAAGTTCTGAGCCTCATTAGCCTTAAAGCCCTAATCCAACATTTTTTTAGTCTCTACATGAAAGAAGACTTCTAATCATCTACAATCACCACCCAGCGTCTTTCTGCTTGGGGACTGTGATGTGCGCAATTGGGCTGTACAGGGAGTGAGCTTACACACGGCCAGATATTCCCAATATATTCCTTTATTTTAAGCCACAGTGAAACAGTAAATAAGAAAAGGCAGCTATAGCTTAAATACAGGCTCAGATTAAGAGTTCACTGGAATAGTGTTTGAGTACTTCCCATTTGTTTGTGGGGTCTGTAAGGGCAAACTTATCCTAGAGGCATCTTGTAATGGGAGCTGTGAAAAGTAACCACGCATAGTAATGTAGTTGTGGTTCTGCTTTTACGTTGTTACTCAGAGATCTGCCAAAATGCCTGGATGAACCACTTTTTGCTTTCCCAGGGCAGCACCTGCCCCTAAATTTGCCGTTTAAGCTCTCATTTTGGAAGAGAGAGATGTCTGTGTATCGTTTACTCTCCCACAACACCCAGAGGTGTCTCATTTTACCAATTTGTAGACAGGACTCACAGGCAGCTGCCAATCCCTGGGTAGAAAGCATTGCCTCACGTCTGTGCATGCTGACTGGCCAACCCCAAAGCCATGCCTCGGGGGAGGATGCTGGTTTCAGGTAGTAATGATCCCAGAAAGGAGGAGACCAGAGGCTGAAATTGTTCCTGGCCCGGCGCCACACAGTTGGCTAGGGTTACACCAGGGGCGAACTTGGCCTAATGAGTATAAAACACACTCTCCATAATTACAGATAAAAAGACATCTCGGGGAAAGGAAATAGAAGCTGAAAAAATGAATGAAATGCCTTCCACCATGTGTGATCCTGGGCTGTGAATAATACAGTTGCAAGGAGCTTTTTTCCCTTCCCTGCTTGAAACCATTGTGATCAGTGGTCTGACATAGTGGAACATTTCATTTTACCCATTCTTCGTTTTTGCTCCCACCCATGAAGTCATAACAGTGAATATATTCAAGTGAAGCGTGATGTGTAGATGTGGAATTCAGTAAATGAAAATTACCTTTTTTGTTCACTCATCCAAAGGCTTTTTCATTCACTGCTTTTTTTTTTTTTAAATTTCAGGATAGTAAGCTACACTGAAAGGAAACAAAATTGTGTAATAAGATAGTGGTAAAAAAATAATTTCAGGTTTCCTTCAAGAGACGTGCCAATGTGATTTTATTCTTCTTCTTTAGATATATGTATGCTTTTGCACTTTCCAAATTGCCATTTGGCACCTTAATACAAATAATCTTTATCATCTCACTTTCGAGCACCTACTAAAATGGTTTGCATGCTGAGAAAAGACAGAATAATCTAATATGCAGTGATTTAAATAAAGACTGTAAGGATGATGTGAAAGCAACATAGTTTGGGTGGAGAAGACTGGCGATTTAAGACATTTTTCTTCCAAGTGTGGACATCCACTAAGGATAATGAAGTTGCACACCCATTATATATGTCATAATATATGCACACCATCATCATCCTTCACAGTTTTTTGGCAGACAGACTGGAAAAACATTTTAAAGTTAATAAATGACAACGGTAACTGACACCCAGCAGTATCCCTATGAATTTCATATTTATTGTGTAGTTAATACATTACTTATGAAGACACCTATAAAATATAATTAGGAAGGGAAATAACTTTCTCCCAAAGGGAAACCTGTAAGAAGGGTGAGGTTTCCTCTTGTAGTGTTTTTTCCAAATTCCTTTCCAGCAGGTTGCCAAATAATGTGAAAGATACAAGAGCTTCAATTCCCAACCTTCTCTAAGATTCTCTAGGAACATAAATTCCCTGTATTTTCTCTAAATTGAGAAAAAGAAATTACATTCAGAAAATAAGCTTGGTTAAGGAACTAATTTTATGTATTTTGACCTCTGGTGTTACCAAGGACAAAGGTGATAGCAAAAGCTAAAGCCAAAATAGAAAAGATTTTTGGCTGATAATACTGACTCCAGGTTCAAGGGAGCCTAATGTCAGGTAACCCACTGAAGAGTCTTCCCCCTAAAACTGGCCTTCTGTGTCATAGAAAAGAGATATTTCTATTAAAAGGATAAAAAAAATGAAATTAGTTGCTACAGCCACTTCCTCCCAATCTTAACTCCTTCACTAATACTCAGCTGGAAAAAGTTCCTAACATAAAAGTCTGGATTCAAACACAGTGTCAAAAAAAGACATTCTGAGCTTTCCTTGGTCTCTTGACCCTTCCTCTAGATGCTTGTCTGCCTCTGCTTTTGCAATTTCCCACTCACTGCAAAAAGGATTCTTCTAGACTTTATTTTGAGTGCAAAAATACTCAAATGAAATGCCTGAGACTCCAGAATTTATCCTTGGAATTTTTTCCTTAAGGAATAGAGCTCTGCAGAAATTCAGAGCTCCAGTCCCATTTAGCTCCTGTTTCCTTTGCCCTTCCTTTGTGTGCACACTTCAGAGGGAGAGGGAATGTGTCTCTGGCTCTCATCTGAAATTGAATTAACAAATAGCCCCATTTGTTGTGCTGACAAAATGAGAATCCCTTCCTGGGAAATGTTGTTGTATTGTCAAAAGGGCTTTGTTCTAAATGAGGACAAAATGTCAAAGGGGAGACTTTGGGGTTTATTTCCCAACACAGGGAGATTTCCAGGAAATTCTACTTAATGAATGACAAAAATGAAATGTTCTGCTCTCCTTGCTGCTCCTGTCTGGTTTGCAGGCAGACCGGCTGCCTGCCTCCACATTCTTGCTGTTCAGGATACGAGGGACCATAGGCAGATGGTTAGTTGACAAGACAGATACCTGGGAAGGGGACCCTGAAAGTGCTATCTGAGGTCTAGGAGACAGTAATAGCTATGCTTGTTCCCAAGAAGTTCAAGAAGCACCAGAGCCTGGAAGTCTGAAAATCAAACTTACTGGATGAGCTCGCTATGAAGTCCACTGCTGTAATCCAGGGATGGCCCTTATGGTCAAGGAGAAAACCTTGGAGAACTGGTGAGGCTGCTTACTCACCTTGGAGTAGCCTCTGACACCTGGAAAACCAAAGACCTCCAGATCTCTGGCATCTACTTGGAGAGCCTTAGCAAAATGAGAGAGGTGAAGACCTCAAACAGGTCCTTCACCAGGATGTGTACAGAGAAAACAGGATCCAAAGTAAAGCTGGGCTGAACTGACAAATAAGCAGCCAGTACTCTCCCTTTTCACATGGGAAATTGTCTCCATGAAAAATTTCCACCAGAGCTAGTTAACCATCCTGTACCAGCAAACTCCAGAAATGTACAGGATTTGAAGGGGCTAGGAATTAGAGTGCTCATTTGCTCCAACAGGATGTGTCTACAAATCCAGCCTAGAAAAATGTCTTGTCACTCTGCCCTTTCAGAGCATAAAAATCTGCTGGTCCATATGCAGTTTTAAAAAAAAGTTGATTGCTTTTCTTTCTACTAGTGTTCTCTTAGCTGGTCTGAAATCCTGAATTTCCAGGCTGGGAATTATCTACACTCATCAGCTCATTCTCGCTTCCAATGTGTATTTGCAGGAGAACGAGAGATTGCATTTTTCATATTTGTGTCCCGTAAATCATTGACTGTTAAACCATTTATCATTTTAATGAAGGTTTCAATTAGAAGATGAGGTTATGACTAGACTAACTGGCCAAATCCCAGTGAAAGTAGTAAATTCAGGATGCATCCTAATGCACAGCGACTGCATGGGATCTCCAGGCTATGAAAAGTATCATTTCTCAGTGAAAGCCCCTGGACAGCTGCTAGACCTGGCAGATCACTTTATGTTCGAGTGGCCTAAATTCAATAGCAGAACCACAGCTTCAAATGGTATTGACTTGGTTTTGCTGAACAAAGCAGGAAGTGGGAGAGCCTTTCCTTGAGTCCAACTGGAGTTTTAAAGCCACTTGCTTGCCATTCAAGGCCTGTGACTTACGTTATTCCAGAATCTGCTCCGTGTTTTCTCCCTGGGGATTGCAGACCACAGGAGATTCCCAGAGCTTCCTCAGCCGATGCTTCATGCACTGGATAGCCAACGTCTTTGGGAAAAGTCAGCCATAGCACTGACACATTGCCCTGGTGGTCTGCAGGGTCTCTGCCTGCAATATTAGTCAGGATAAGGCTATGATGGATTTGTGGGATGTCTGCTAGATGTCCCAGGTACAGATACATCACGTGAGATTTGCCCCAAAGTCCAGGCAAAGCACAATGGATCAGTGTTGCTATCTGGAATCCTTGTGCTGTTCCTTGCTGGAGCAGTGGGGCTCTGCTCTCTCTGCTTGGGAGAATATCTTGTTTTTCAAGACTCTGTCCTTAAAGGCTGATGAGAAGAGACCCTCCTAAATTTTTTTGCCATGACATTCTTTGTGAAGATTTAAATACAAAATGCCAAAAAAGCAATGCACGTGAAAAAAAAAGAATGTAACTTCCAGTTCCAAATGTGAGGAGTGATAATGAAGTTCACGTAACATATGGGAAACAGTACTGCTCTTGGCTTGAAATGTAGGCTCCATGGTGCTTGCTATGCAAACAATGCTCAGTTGATCCATCAAAACAAAATCATGACCATATATAATACTAACGATTAAATGCTCCTTTTCCATGATCACGTAACATATGGCTTTGTGCTAGAACGTACACAATCCCAAAGGACATTATGTGAATATAAAACATTATTGACTCACGATGCCCTGGTTGCGTTCTCTGGCAACATCTCTTCAAGAACAGAGAGACACATACACAAATATGAGGACCCTAATGGGATTTATTTTCCCCTTCATCTTAATGCATTACTGCCAGCTGTGTTTAGGACCTAATTAGCAAAATTACACATATTGGTGACTTTGAACTCCGGGTTGCATTGTTGATCTAAGAAGCCACATTGAAGGATAAGATATTGACATATTGTAGCAACTTTCAAAATGTAATTTTTTTCATCCTGTTTTGCATGAAGCTTTTCTTCTGATTTTTAATTCCTTCATAAGATAACAAATGAAAGATGGACAAATAATAGCCTGCCTAGGTTTGTACAAATCCTCAGAAATACTGTTGGTGTTAGACACAGACTTCTCTAACCTGCATCCTCTTACTGTTTTGGCTTCTTCTTGAGGATTTTTTTATTCCCCTTTTCTTGGAGTCCCCTCTCTTGTTGCTACCTTTGTTTCATGTCATGGATCTCTATTTTATAATTCCTGTTAGCCCTGCTTGGCAGCTAGTAAACCTTTAATTTGCTGAGTTAGGGAAAGATGCCAATGGTCCCCACAGTTCTCTTTGTGTGTTTCCTCTTCCTCTGGCAGCTCTTTAGGGGTCTGGCCCCTGGTTGGGATGTGTGGGCTCTGCCGTTTTCCACCAGAGTGGAAGTGCACAGAGGTAGGAGTGATATGATTGGTACAGGCGTCCAGGCAGGTCCTCTGAGGTCCTCGGAGGCAGAGAAGGAGCAGATCTCTCTCCTGGATAGGAGTGTTGGCAGCCAGGGTCTGACAAACCTGCTGTTAGTAAGTGCAAAAAGATACTGATATATCCCACCAAGAGGGAGCAGTGTGCCAAACTTCCTTCTTCGAGGCGGGAGCCACTGACTGGATGGCTATACCAGAGTCCTGGCTGCATCTGCCTTCACCCAAAACCAGGAGTCACCTTCCTCCTTCCCACAGCAGATTGCCATCTCCAGGCATATTTAACACCTGAAGCACAGTGTGGAAACATTGCTGCATATTTTCAAATGAAAGCTGGATTAGCAGGATTAACACACTAATTTGTACATAAGTCTTGTCCCTCTTTTGTTAATCATTTATTCTGAAGTGTTTCTATCTAATTATAGGCATCGTAATTGGTTTTTTTCCTTTTTTTGCATTACTTGTATGTGTAAATAAACAGTATATTTGAATATGTGGATAGTACAGGTGACCTATAAAGTGAGTCACCTGCAGCTATTTCAGTCCTTAGATTGGATGAAAAATTAAATGTCAGTAAATTTTATATCTTCCAGCACAAGCAGTGAATACTTGTTCTGATGTAGAGGTCTTCCTGTTTGATTTAGGTTTGGATTTTAACAGGAATAAATAAGTACTGGATGAAGACCTGCTTCTGTCTTAGTCTGTTGCTGACTATCTAGGAAGAAACATGGGCGTTATAAAATAAAAATCTCAACGTTTACAAAGATTTTTTTTTAAATTCCCAACAGTTTCTGATTGTTTGCAAGTCTTGTTCTTAGGTTCTAAGTATGATCCTGTTAATCTGTCTAATCTGATGCTTTTAGTTACCTGCCTTCAGAATGCTCTGGAGAATTAATAAAGTCCTTTACTTTCTCTCACTGTGGCACTTTAATTCCTCCATAGAGGTGTAAGTGCAGGTGCAGAGCTATTTCATTTACACAGGAAACCTGTACCAGAGGCTGGGGGAGAATCTTGGATTCATTATTCTCCCTCCAGCCGACTCACAAGCTGCCTCACTTCAATGCTATCTCCGCTGCAGGGCTGTGAGCTGGCCGTGTCACTGGGAAAACAACCATGATGGTTTGTCCAGGAATTAAAAATCCCATGCTCCACAGCTGTTGATATTTTGCTTCCTGAGCCACATTCAGGCAACATATCAGTAGTTTATAAAGAAGATCTTTTATCTTTCCTGCCTCTGTTCAGCTAAAGCTGTAAACAGGACACGTTGTGTAATTTTTCTAAGCTGAGTTTGGCTGAGTGTGGCTGCAGCTGTTAATCAAACTGAGTAACTGCAAACATTTGATTGTCTAAAAAGTACTGAATGGTCCGCTTTGCTCTCAGTTGAAATCAGCCACGAAGATCCACAGGAGCATTGCAATATGTCTTCTGGGCTATCATCTGAATTAAGAGCTATCAGATAGACACAATTCCAGGCCTGAGTTTTGGCTCTGACAGTAAAAGCAAGGCTGCAGGTGAGGCAGCAGATCAATTTGCCCAGAACTTTCCAGCTCACTCGGTAAAGTCTCATTTCAATGTAAAATGTTCTACTGCTAAGACAGAAAGCTGTGTTTGAAGTGCAGACATCTAACTGGCAGGCTGCAGTGATGTGCTGGCCAGGTCAGAGATTTATACTAGCCTGCACCATGATTAGGTCACTGGCAACCTGTGGAAACAAAGCAGGTTGTACTACAAAGTAAAGGAGCTTTCCAGGTCCTGAGGAGAGGGCTTATGTTTGCCAAAACATTCAGAAATATCATAAACAGCCAAATGGAGACTGACATAAGTTCTTTATCTGAGACGTTTTATCTTGTCTGCCAAGTCCTTAGCTCCTGAAACAAAGGAACTCTGTCTTTGCTCATGCAGAGCACCTACAGCCAAAAGCAAGAGGTGACTTTGCCCTGTCAAGCTGCCCAGCTCTGTGTGCCTACCAGGTGCTTCCCAGAGCCACAATCCTGGCACAGGCTCAGAGCCAGAGCAAGCCTAAGCAAAAGGAATGGGCCGCAGGTATGCAGTGGTACCAGAGGTGATGGAAGGAGTGAAGGTATCATCCACACCAGTCTCCAGGTGCTGCTTTCTTAGAAGAAAGTCCAATTATTGCTTGGGACATGCAACAACAGGAATGGGAATTGAGAGTACAAATCCAAGGAAGGGCAACAGTGCCAAGGGAGACAGAAAAAGGTTGGTCTTTTGCAAAGCACGGAACAGGAACCCATGAGTGGAGGAGGGCTTGTGAGGCCTTATGACTTCAAAGGGACTAAGAGCTAACTAAGAGCTGTGAAGGCACACTTTGGACTTCATTTGGCCACTGTAGCAAATCAGGCAGACGTGCACCAACTGGCTACTTAATCCAGAGGCTGAATTTTGCAGGTCATTGGTCACACCCAAGCCACCTGTAAAGATATGCATATGCATTAAGGACAAGTAGTTTTGTGGCTAGAAGAAGATGGCATCGGTTTTCTTCATGGCTGAGTGGGACCATTCCACGGTCAAATGGAAACACTCAAGGGAAAGGGCATCAGGGACCCCTTTAGTAAAACATATGTCCTTTACTGCGGTAATCACCACCCTCACCATTCTGCTTTGCAAATGATGTTCTGAAATACAGAAGTTTACAATGTGAATGATTTCCGCCATCTTTTATCACTTTTTCATCATGATTATTATTTTGTCTTTGTTGGTTTCCTTCCTGCATTTTTTTAAGTGCTTCCAGACAAGCTTGTTGCCCAGCACCCTTGGCATACGTGCTGTTGTATTCCCTTGGAGCAGCTAGCTGTTTCCTTACAGGGACACAGTTGGTGCTGGTTAGTGGATTTCTCTATAACGCACATTTGAAAGTATTCCCTTCTCTTTGGAAATTTGCTTTCCATTCTGAGGCATCTCTGCTGTTTCTCCCTGTGTTGACAGTCACTTGAAAATATGTGTTTGCCTTCAGAAGGAGGTTGGGTTTTATTGTTTTCCTTTTGTGGCTGAAGACATATGCTGATCTCACAAGCTGAGTCCCATATGCAGCAGCATCTTTAAGTTGGCAAAATAATACTGATAAAAATTATGATTTTTAGAGGTCTGAATTATGAATCAAGTTCTAATTAATGGATGCTCTTGGATGAGCCATACTACCTAACCCAACAGCAAACTAGGCTTGAAATCCAGGCAAATGTTACTTAAAATCTTATTTGCTTTTAAAAATAATAAACGAAAACATAAAGAAAACAAGTTGACTGGGACTGATCTTCAGAGCCATTATTTCCTATCAATGCTAGACTAAGAATTTCAGAGCTCAAAAGAACGGATCCTCCTTTCTATAAAGTCCTCGACAAAAATAGGTCAACCAGGCAAATACAAGAGCTGCAGTGGGTGCACAAGTCATATAATACATACAGCTCATCTGGGCCATGATGGAGACTTGTACTAACAGTCATGTACAAAAGCTTCCATGTCAACAGAGCAAGAAGTAAAAATGCAACTCTTCCATCCTGCAGCCCTTCACTTTGAACAGGTAAATACACCCTTAACATCATGAAAACAATGGAACATGCTCTGTGAGGCTGTTAAGTCCTGTAGAGAACTCCCTGATGGGGTGAACTCAACAAGCAGGAAGGTACTTATAGAAATGGGATGCTTGTAGTCCCTGAAGAGATTTATGTTGACTATATGACTTACTTGCCCCATTAGAAAAATAAGGATGTCTCTGGCCTAAATGCGTGGTAGCAAACTCACAGAACCAATTAAAGAGGAAAAATACAGTCAACAGAAATTGTAAGAGGAGAAAATATATAGAAGTCAATATATTTATATTGCATTCTTATACCATCAGACACAGATGACTTCTGTCCTGAAATTCTAAAGCTGAGAATATCTTTGGCATGCTGATACTAATTTTTAAATGAATCTTTGAAAAATGAGAACATTTCAGAAAACTGAAGTGTGCTAATGTTCTGCCAATATTTAAGAAAAGAACTACACTGTGTTCAGACAAACAAAATACTTGATCTGAATTAGGTCTTGGGTAAAATAATAGTCAAATTGATACAGACATCAAATTATGGTTAAAAAACAAAGCTATGAATTCCGATACCATAATGCATGAAAAGTTATTGTTAATCAGAAGTTATATACATCTCTGATGCAGTTTCTAATGACCAATGCAAAAGATCTGTGTAATGGAGTGTATTTAGGCTTTGTAAAGCAATTTGCTCAATGTGGCATGGTACTTGATATCAGCACTGCACAGTAGGAACACATTTTGAATGGATTATGGACTGTTTGTGAGATGAATCTCATAAAATGCAATGAAAAAGTAATTGTCACTGGAGAATTATTATCAAATTAATTATTTAAGAGAGCACTCTGTAAAGATCCATTGTTGGGCTGACAATCCTCAATGTATCCATGACATGGAGGAGAAAATATAAAATACACAAAATTTGCCAGTGGATCAAAATTGGTGGTCCTATGGAAAAATGAGAACACGGCACTTGGAGAAGGAGTCACAGTAGGCTTATAGCTAATGATTTATTTGGAATATGAAACTGTGACACAACTGAGGAGACCTAGGAGAGTAGCAGAGTGATTTTGCTTTGAACTTGTCAGACACTGAAGATTCAGTGCTGCTGTCAACTAGAAAAAGATGAAAAAAATTAGAGAGCACATGTAAAAAAGAATACCAGAAACAAGGGAAGAGATGTGGAAATGATTTATATTGCAGCATTTAAGATGCTTCAACTGTTTATATTATCAAAAAGAAGATGGGTCTTGGTTACTCTATTTGAATGCCCTCATGTCTGGGGCAAAGCAAATATTAAATTCTATTTAATCCATACAAGAAAAGATAACAAGAATCTGTAGTCATGTGTTTTTAGCAGTGCACAAGGAAAACTATCAAGGGAGTTGGTGACTTCTTCATTGCGTGAAGTCATCAAACAGGAGTTGCCTTTGACAGTACCAAGAATGAATCAAGTGTCAAGAATGGGAGAAAAGTAACTCTTCCACAACAGAGCCATGGAGCCTAAATGCCTTTAAATCCAACATAATCCAGTGTGGATATGAAAGGCACTTGGCCATATTGCTTCACTCAGATCCTTTCTAGAAGGCAGTTAGTGAACTCTGGAAAAACCTCAAACAATGATCCCAAAGTTGTTCTTCATCCATCTGTAAATTATAGTAAAAGTGGTAGATTAGTAAAAAAGTTTCAAGCAAGAAACCTTATGTCTGCTCCCACATCCTTGGCTCCCCAGCTGTTGGTTTTCATTAATAGAATGTAGTCTTATTTGAAAAGACAAGGATCTGGACGCTGGTGACATTATCACCAACATTCAACTCCATGTCTGCAGAATAATCCAGCACAGTGGATAAGACAGGACAACGGAGTTGTGAGCCACCTGCAACTACTTTAATCTTTTTGTCATCCAGGAGAAGTTACAAGGCCACTCGCATTTCCGCAACTCTGCACAAGACCACAAAAAGCTCCAGATGGTCCTTCCTTGCTCCCATTCAACATTCCTATCTTAGCTGGTGCGTCTAAAAATGTTGATTTAGGTATAGAGGTGTTCATTTCTTAAAGTGAAAGAGTTGTGGGAGTCAGTTAGAAGCCCAGAAACATAAAAAAATGTTGCTTGAATCAAGTAGAGTGCTAGCTAGTGTTTCAAACTCAGGAGGTGCCCTTGAGATGGGAATTCTGCAGTTGGCAGTCAATTGCCTCATAACTCACCTCAATTTATTCTCAAAAGTAAATCAAACAGTAGAGTATTTACTGAGTGCTAGGTAAATGCTGAATCAGTGCTATTAATTTCTTTTAAATAGAGAACTAGTTGCCAAAGTTGTGCCTGACAGCTAATTTAGACTTATGGGGAAACGGTAGGTCTGGGGTTTTCACCTGGACAAGCAATGTTAATTGGATTTGGGAGGTGAATGCTAATAGGAGTCCATTCTCATCACTAAGGTTGTGGTTATGTGGAAGGGTGAATTCAGAAGAAAGGGATGCAGAACCTCAGGGGAAGCTAGAAAATATGTGTATTTGGGATGGCCAGTGTTTCAAGCCCTTCAGAGGAGGTTGTGCACAGATCTGAAGGTGAGCATGCCGAGAGTCTGGGAGGCTGCAGACCTGCTGTGAAGCCCTGGGCCTGGGTTAGTTTTGCCTTAGTGCAAAGCACCTTGGAATACTCAAGTGTGTATTTTGGAGTTGCTGTGAAACATATTCCTCTGGTGTTGAGGAAACACAAACATAAATTTGGTATGGCTATCCTTGATGTCATGGGAACATTATATGGTGATATTATATCCACTTTGGGGTCTCCTTTCGAGGAGTGCCTTCAAAGGAGGATGGCAAGTTTTTAATAGCCCTCATACTGGGGTTTAATTGGGTTACTGTGGGATATCAGGCCTGTGCTGATGGTGTTTGCTCCTTTTATCCCTAGCACAGGTGAGTCACTAATGCCATCTGCTTTACTCTTTTCTTATGTTGGGTGTCTGAAAAGTAAATTTTATTTTTACAGATCTCTTGACAACAGAAAAGGATTAGAGTTTTTAAAGCCACTTATATTTTCATGAAGTGCTGTTATTTTAAAAATTTTGCTTAATGCTAGCTGGCACTTTTTTTCCAGCTATAACAATTTACAGGGACTTCATGGGTTTTGGTCTCTGTGCAGCATGCCCACAGGGACATTTTTGGTCAGAACCGGGAATAAACAGTGAGAACCAGACTGCATTTGCCACCTCCTAATGGCAGGGTTATTTTAAGGAACTGTTAAATACTAGGTACATGCTGCTGGGTTTAGTTGTTTCTGCGAAAAATGAAACTTGTCCTTGAGGAATTTGTTCTGTTACTCAGAATTATGCAAGTGAAGATATGATTCACCCTTCTTCTGGCTGAGAAACTAGTCATTCTGCACAAAATGATCTCTGAGAAGTGTATCAATAACCTCAGATCTCAGCAGGGCTTCACTTCTGTCCTGTGGATGACATATCACAGAGAGCACGCACGGGTGGTCTGCCAGAGCCCATGTGCCAACATCAAGGAATGCTGCACATTGTGCAGATTTCCACGCAAGAAATAAATAGACTTATTTTGAAGCACAGATTATTTTACTGCCAATAAAATGCATGCATGGTTTTAAGGCAGTCTGCTGTACCTGCAATTCACAGGGTCATTCCTAATGAAAGGAGGTGTTCAAGACTGACCCTCTATTCTGCACTGTGTGTCAAAATACAAGAGTAAACAACTACTGCACTAACTCTGCAACGTATTTTGGGAGCAATACTGAACTCTGCTTTCCCTCTCCACTTGAATTTCTGCTCTCCTTCCAGCGTGGTGAGAGTGTTGTCCAGGAGCACTCTGTTAGGCAATATCAGTTTTAGACAGGATGAAAAATGAGTGAACACTGCGGTATTGAGGGGGAGCAAAGCCATACAGCAGAGGAAGAGTTAATTTCTGCCCAGAGCAAAGGTACTGAAATTGAAGTACACAAATTCATTTACTTTCTGTAATTTCATAATAAAAATTGAAGCCAGGGGTAATGCCATTTTGCCAGTGATTCTCATCGAACTATGGCTCATTAGTTACTTTATGTTGCTTAGCAAGGTCTGTTTACATCTACAGAAATTCAGCTAATTCAATGGGTCCCTTCTCTCCTCACAGACATCCCAGTATTCTTGCCTGTCTGACCATGCCCTGTGGGTTTGCCATCCATGTGCTGTATACAGAGCTGAGCACATATGCTTATTTTGAGGAGGAAAGAAACCCCTGTTGAGATGCATTCCAGCTACACTGGCAATTATATGGGCTATTTCAGGCCAGGCCTGAAAATATTTCACCATGATTCACCCTACCTTTTCTATGTTTTTATGAGAGCAGAGAACAGAATCATGTAACTCAGGTCCAGGACTCTTTGTAATGCCACATTTGAAGAATACAGTTGAAATCTCTTTTCGTCCAAGCAGTGACTCTTTCAAGCACTCTGTTTTGACACAGATTAAAATGACCTTTCCAAAAGTTCTTACATGTGTCATTCCTGAGGCACTTCTCTGCCCCTGATACCATGCATGTATTGCTCCCTTGTGTTGGACAACAGCTGATGGAGGACAGTAGAAGAGCACTTCTTCAATATGGAGCTTCAGGACCAAGTTCCTTCATGCTTTGAAGAGGCAGCAGAAGACCATGGGGTAGCTGACAACCATGGGAGTTGCTCACAAGCAGATCGGTATTTCCAGTCTGACAGGGACCAAGGGTGCCCTGGGATCAGGATTGCAGTCCCGCCCCCCCCTCCCCCCCTCCCCCTTTGCTCTGCTGTGTAATGACCTGGTGAAGTCCCAGGGACCCTTCCTCAGCTGACTTACAAGGTAATTATCAGCACTGATAAATGTGTGTTACATGTTTGTTCACTTTTTTCCTACATTCAAGTCTTTATTGGTGCTGATAGTAGGAACTAACCATGGTATTTCATAACACATTCTTGTACCTGCAGGGAAGTGGTGCCTTTATGATAACAATGTAAGCAGGCAGATAAATACAAACACCCAAACTGATGCTTTCCTAGTCCTTTATGGCTTTCAGTAAACTTTGGGTTTGATTTAAGGAGACTTACTCATACTCCCAAAATTGTTTTCCACTGTTATTGCCTTCAGATTTGATAACTTTCCCTTTGTTATGAGAACGAACCATTGAGACAAAAGCCATCCCAGGATTTAGTCTCACCCAAACCAGCAGTTGGTATTATTTCCAGTACAGAGTTCAAAGTACACAAATCACCAGCTTAAAACTATAGTCTAAAACTCCATTCCAGGCACACTAAATATTATGTTCACTTTACTTAAGATATATTTCCTCAGCAGCACAGGAATATAGTCTTGACTTGGTCTCCTATTTCCATTAAATTCTTTGTTTAAGTCATTCCACAGTGAATTTTGTCGGCAAGGAGCCAAGTAAGTAAGTGAATGAATTGTTGGCAAATTTTTGAGTGCACTGAATGGTAAATGACTTTAAGATCTCAACTTTATTCCCATTTTCAGATCTTTACATGATTTTTACGCAAACTGGAAGGATAGTTTAGAATGCCTCATCTTCAATTATACAGTCTGTACACACACACACACACACACACACATTTCCAGGATTTCAAGTCAGTACCTCAGCCAATGAAAGTTCAGGGAGGCCCAGCCTATCACGTTAGGTAAAAACACCATGATGTGCCACTGGACTAACATTTAATATGTGCAAATTCTAATCACAAACCCACAGGTTTTTTACACCTGAAACGTTGGGGATCCCTGTTCATGGCTTTCTCAGATTTCAAGGAGGCTGAAAATGCAACGGTTGTTAAGACACACTAGACTCTGCTTGGCAAAAAGTCTTGCTTTCTTGGCACCAGAACACCCATCTCCCTCTCACCTTGCAGGTATTTGAATCACTATAGATTTGCCTTCTCACCTCGACTGAAATAACAAATTGGAAACCAAGCTGGAACAATACATTTTTTCCCCTTTCCCCCCACAGTAAGTTTCTGCACATACAGGAATGAACCAAAGGCATGAAGCACAAGTAAGCAATTGGGAAATTAATTAATTTACATCTTGAGGTAAACAACAAAGCTTTAAAAAGAAATCAAACCAGCCCATTTAACGAGAATGAATAACATGACTAAACTCAACTAACACCCCAACAATAACAGCCGCATCTTTCACAGATTCTAGGCAAGCTAAGTTCAAGCCAGCAAAATACTTTCCAGTTTATAAAAGTTTTAAAAACTGCCAGGGGATATGTCCTGGCCTTCACAGCAATGGAGCAAGAACGAGCTCCAGCAAATCACACGGAAAAAGCATAAGGGGAGCAGATTTTCCAGGCGTTAATTCAGTGCAAAAGGGGGTCTCCCTTCCAATATTACAGATCACTCATGTGTTAGTGGTCTCCTTCCTCACATCACTGGGCCCTGTTGGATGGATTGCAGGGGGTCTCTTTCCAAATACCATTAAGTGCAAAGAAAAGGAAAGTTCTCTCTTCTCTAGTATCAATCAATTATTAGAGAATGGATATATCAAAGGTCACAGGTTTTGCTAGAAGTTTTTCTTTTTTTGCTGCAGGAGAAGGCAGGAATATTTGCTATAAGCACTTTGGCACATAGCCCTTATGGAAAAATATGATAGATTTTAATAGAGTGATAGTCTTCCTACAGAATTCAAAAGTCAATTTGTATAATTGTATAGGAGGGATGTTGGATAAATTTTCTATTGCACTATTTGAACTTCACTCATTGCATTCCAAAGGATTTTTCCATAAGTGAATAAAGATGAATATAGTGTACTGGATGCTTCTACAGTTTACCTACTAAAATACCTCTGAGTGAGCTTTACAAATACAGAGAATCTTTAAAAGGGTGCAGATACTACAATGTGCATTCACTTTTATTTATTTCCGTGATGTTGATGTTTTTGTATAGTTTTCTTGTAGTACATTTTCATGATCTTTTAATTTGAAAAAGCCAAACAAATCAGCAAATCAGATAACAATAAAAAAGGTCTATGCTTTTTCTGGTTTTGTATTGTAAGAGAGAAGTGGTTAGTGGTTTTGGCTCTCTTATGGGGACAACGCAAACAACATGATCAGTTTGTGTAGATTGCCATGAGATTACTTTGTATAAGAAATTCTATTTAAACTCACAGAAAAACCTCTGCAAACACTCATATACAGCCCTGATGGTCTGTCATAGTAGTTTTCTTAGACTTCATGCTCACTCTGCACCAAGCCTTCTGCTCTTTCCCTCCAGCCTGCTCACAGTGAGTGTGTTGGTCATCCAGGCATGGCACAGGGAATATTTAACAGTCCCATGCCCTAAAATAGATGTTGAGATCATACTGATGGCTCTCAAAATCATCTTGTGAGGTTTTTGAGCAGAGATAGATGGCTAAGACCAGTGAAATGAACTATTCTGGGAAGATGTCTAGCAGTCTCCATTGTCTGTGGGAGTTGTATGGATAACTAAATAACTTAGCTTGGGTATCTACGTTTTTGAGGTGCAATGGTAGGTGGGCTGAACCCAACCCTAAGCAGAGACAAATGCACTGGACATGGTCACCAATTCTGGTTGATTCCTCAGGAGGAACTCTCTATAGAAAAGCATTGCTTTTTCTCAGCATCTAAGACAGCATTTTTCTCATACACATTGTGCTTCTAAAGCTGAGAACTCCTTCATTCACTTTGGATGTGCTTTATAGAAAGGAAAAACCCAAGCGTCTAATTCAAAATTTCCTATTTGACTTAACAAAGTAAATAACCAAGTTAACATTTTTATTGTCTCCCGTTGTTCCTGTATTTCCTTCTTGACCTTTTAGCTACTCAGACATTTATAGCAAATCCTTCTGTGTTCTAGATAACACTTTTTAAACTGTAGGCTTTCAGCTGTGCAGCTCTAATCCAACAACCAGCTGCTGAGCACTACTATGGTCAAATGTGTTTATTTTCCAGGCCATGAACAAGCTAGAATATACTTCACAGTTCAGAACCTATGGATGTTTACATCTTAACCCTTCAAGGGTCACACAGCCCTTCCTTTGTTTGCTTTGGTTTTGAAAGAGCTGGAAGAACAAAAGGCAAATTTTAAGTTTCCCACAACCTCAAATGTCCCATTTGCAAAACATAATGAAATCTGTCAATATAATGTCAAAAGAGACATATTTTTTAAATATTTGTGAAATATCCAAGCTTTGGCTTATTTCTCTAGATACCTCTCTCCCCGACAAATCATATGCACCAGGAATGTCTAGCTGCAATTTCTGCAAGGAGAATTCTGGGGGCTATGTCTGTGCTGTTCCTTGAAGAGTAAGGCATTGTGGCTATTGCTGTCGGGTGATCCTTCAGAGCACACAACCACAGGTTCTGGGATGCAAGGCACCCTGGGCATCTAAAACCACAAATCTTCATTTGTGTCCTCCATATCAGGACAGAGATGCAGCTAAAGAAATTCAGGCAGAAAACATGGGTTGTTTTTTACTTCCCTGTGGGACGCAATTTCTTTTGTTTGTTCATCTTTGATAAAAGTACAAAGAGAAATACGTGTTTTCCAGGAAAATAGCAAACCTGGAAGTTTCTGCTCCTTGAAACCCTTGTACTTTGGGCAATGTGGGAGTAACTGGTACAGACAGCTGCTAGGGAACATGTCAAAGGCTCAGAGGTCTGCATGAGGTTCTTTCTGTGCTGCATATTGCTGAACAGGTTGGGGCAGTCTGAAGAGGAATATATTGTTCGTACTTTCCTTCTTAGTTAATTTGGGATGAATGTTTTTAATCCATATTCGGAGGCTGTTCTGCAACTAAAGAAAGCATCTGAAGACCTAGAAGCTGCACAGAAGTTTAGTGTCTTCTGTCAACTGCAGCGATGTAGCAGTTCCTTTTTGTTAATCATCCTTGTAATCCACATTAAAAATTATTACCCTTTTTCAGTCTGTATCATTTTACCTTTCCAAAGTGGGCATGGTACAGATTTCTTTCATACTGCCTAATTCCATTCTAATAACAGCTTTGAGTCCAGAGTTTACTGAAAAATTAATTTAAAATAATTTTTATTTTATAAGTAGAAGAAATATTTTCTAACATAAAAAGTGGAAAAGTGCTTGTAAAACCTTCAAGAAAATGTGTGCAAAATCACCAGTTTTTATGTACATATTGCTTGGAGTGAAAGTTCCTATTGTTTCTCACGGAAACCTGATTTTTACTGCTCAACCTGCAAATACCACCAGTCTAGTGTAGTTAATTTAATGTAATCATACAATGGTCAGTGCGGGATGATAGTGTGGTGGGGCAAGACTCCATGACTGGAAGGTAGAAAGTTGAATGCTCAGCTTACCTTTATTTGGACCATCCAAACTACCAGAGTTTGCAGAAATGGGTTGGAAATCTTGTGAGAAGACCGTTATGGGAATAATTTATGAAGTTTCATTGTTCCAGTCAAGATGGGGAAAACCCATTTGAAGGTTACTCAGAACCCCAGGTGAGTGGATCTTCATCAACCCCAAATAATGAACTATCTGGTACCCGATTTCTCCTTTGCAGCAACTACAAGTCCCATGTTTATATCTGGTTTTATTTCATGCAGGAAAAAGATATTTCCTGCCAAACAGAACAGGTCTTCAGAGACTGCTTCTGCAGTTTTGCAACCACATCAAGTGCAAGAGCTGACCTCTGCTCTCATTGCATACATGTGTGCAGTGAAGGTTTCTACTTTTCTTTTTGTCTGTGTAGACAGCAAGAAAAGTGGAAACTGATCATTCAGCTTGCATGTCTGTCCCTGGGACTCTTGCTAGAAAGCAAGACTTATTTCTAGTCCAGATTCTGTGGCTTAGGGTCTGTTGCTGTAAGAACTATGGACGGGTGCCATCCCTGTTCTCTCCTCAGTACAGGGATGCCTGACAGATCAGTGGCTCTGTATGAGCTATAATAAAAATAAATCCAATGTGTCTGGGCCGATAACTTTCCTCCACCAGGAAATGCTCTGTGGAAGTGGAAATAGAGCTGAACTCGGAACAAAGATCCCTGCAGTTAGGAGCTGCATCTGAATTTGGAATTACTTATACAGGGCAGATGGATGTGTGTGTCCTTATGGTGGGATTTCTGCCCCTGCAGATTTTAAGAGTTACCGCAGGAAGTGAAAAAGTATGTTGTAAGCGTGGCAGATGCAGCTGCTGCAGCTCAAGGAGAGTTCATACAAATCTTTAGGACACTGAACAGTGCTGTTACCTTCTGACAGCCTACACTGCTTGCTGTGTAGAGATACAATGAACAATCTCCACTCTCAACAGTGGCTCAAGAAATTATCCCACTGAGTCATGAGAGGCACAGATGCCTCAGTCATGCAATGCCCGCAAAGATGGTGTGCAACACATACAATTGCCCTCGAAATTCCAGCCTCGCATCCTAAAAGTGGGAGGTGTCGTCTATTTTAGATTGGGGGATATAGTCAGGCATATCATCTCCTACCTTCCCTTGGCACTGGGGCTGTGAACAGATGGAGTTGCATTCCCAAAGCTGGACTGACTGCTCAATCTTGTCCTGGCTGGCTTTGCAACAGGGTGTTTGGGAAATACATATTTCATTTTCTGCAGGAAGCCTACTGTCCAAGGGCGAGTTCCAGCGCATGAGAAGGTGGAGACAGCAGGAGAGCCTCGCCATGAGCCTTGTGGGAGACACAGGCACAGCCAGACACCCCCTGCTGCTGCTGACACCCTTGGCACAAAATGAGGCTGGCTGTGCTCTTCGGAGAGGAGCTAACAAGTGCAGCATTCTGTTGGCACCATACAGCGTAAGCAAGTTACATGATATTTATTTCTTTTCAGAGCAGAAATGGAGAAAGCAGCTATATTGACTTCTTTTCAGCTTCTTCCAGAGTCTGAGGCACATCAGACAGAGAGCTCAGACCAAGGTTGGGTCAGTGGCTGAGCCCTGTAAATGAAGATTCAACAGGCAAGGTTTTTAATCAGGAAAGACCGACTCTTCCACAAAAATTGCTATGAGACCTTTTTAGCCACTCTAACTTCATATTGTAAATTTCCAGTTTAAAAAAATGCTGATCACTAAGCAAATAACTCATTCTCACTCATTCTGTAGCATAAAGTAATTTGCAGCCTATGAACTTGTGTCAGATCTATTTAAAAACTTGTGCAGAGTATGTTCTCAACTGCTTGTCTCTGTGTTTATCCATCAGCCTTTAGTTCTTTACCTATAAATGCACACATACATTATGTTCCCACTCTCACATGTTTCCAGCATACACTGGCAGGCCTAAATTTTGAGCCCCAGGCAGACTACAATGTGAATGGTTTTAGTCTTTTTGTTATTAAACCCTCAAAGTACAGCTATTATAGATAAGCAATATAATGTAGGCATTTAGTAAATAATGTTATTTCTAGTTTCTTTCAGTGAGATCTAGAAGTTGGAAGTAAAGAGAAGTTCAGATGATCTTTGTACATTTTCAGCAAGTTTGTGGTGAAAGCATGTTGATCCACGAGCTACAGTTTGGTTATGAGGTGCCCTCTATCCCAGCAACCATAAGGATCTGACATGTGCAAAGCCTGACTTCAAGGATGACAGTGTTCCAGTACCCAGCCTTGCCTTTCCTAGTACCCTCTGGGAACCCTAATCAGTCAGATAAAAGATGGGAACAGGACACATTTGCAAATTTCATGCTCTCTTGAAGAGGACACTTTTTTTTTTTTTTTAAATATTCTTCAGAAACAATAAAATATCAAAATACATTTTTTGTTTATTTCTGTGTCTGAGGCCTCTCATTTATACTTACCAAATCTCTGGATCAATGCAAGGAGTGATTTAGGTGGAAAATAAATCATATAAATAGAAACAGAAGACAGCAGAACAGCCATGCTGAGACAATGAACTTGACAGGAGGGAGACAGCAGTGAGAATTATGGGATGTTGGTGCTCTCCCTGTGAACCTGATCCAATTCCTGTTATTTTGTACCATTTAAGATCATGTGCAGGAATTGTTTATGATCAATGGAATGAAGAAGGAATGACAGACAGTGATCTCCTTTGGCTGGCCTTTCCCAGAGAGCCTGATACACTCATGACTCAGAGGAACAAACACGTTGAAATCCTCAGCCCAGTCCTTGTTTTGAAGGTTGTGTAACCAACAAGCCACTCCACTCAACTGGACACGTTTACATGCTTTATTTGCTTATGTTTCAGTAATATCTGAATGATTCTGTGCCGTATTTTGGCATTTGCTTGGACATTTTTGTTTTTCTTTCTTACATATATATNGTGAGGCATTACCTGGTATTCCACAAGGCTTGAAGGTTCCAAGGCTATAAAAGCCAGTGTGGAAAGCAAATGAGAAAGAGGGCACAGAAGGCAGATTTCATTGTGTGGGTTTGGAGGCAGATTTTTTATTTCAGGACATGCAGGAAGAAATCCCTGTTTGTGATGGGGAAAACAGACTGCAGATGCTGTAGAAATCCTGTTAGAGCTTGACATCCAATAGCTCTCTTGCTGTACGTGGCTGTGCTGTGCCCTTGCCCTTGGGGTGAATAAAATAAATCCTGCTTCAGAAGAATGGGAAATGGAGTCTCAGGCAACCCACTTGGTTGCTAAAAGGTAGAAATGAGTTTCCTTTGCTTCTCCTGATGTCTGTAATGTTCTGCAGCTTGCTAGAGAGACCCCATTCCTTCAAATGAGGTGTGGCCAGGAAAGAAGGAGACATTACTTGTTGATGTCCAACAGTTTTATTTTCATTTTTCCTTCATGCTTGCTGCAGACACAGATGTGGAATTGTCCCTAACAAGTAAATGAGGGAATAGTTGTCCAGGGAGGATGATTAGGCTTACAGCAGGAGAAGGAGGCTCCATTCTTTTTCCTTTCTTTTGGTTCTGAGATGTATCAGCCTGGGTGCAAGCAGCTCCTACTCCTCTCCCTGAGTCACTTTCCCCTTTGAAGCAGCCTGTGGGACATGTGAGCGCTGTCTGTGTGCCCTTGGACTGAGCTGGGGCTCCTGTCTAGACCCCACTGCCCTGTCAGAGCCCCACAGGAGCAGTCCCTCCCAGGGTTTGCATGTCTCCCCCAGAGGCACCCTGTGCCTGACTGGGCTGGGAAGGCTCCCAAGGTCATGGGCTGTCTCTCAACATGAAGCTCAGCAAAGATTCCAGCAAGGTAATGCAGTGAGACAAACAATAAAATGACTCATAATAAATAGCCATAACTTCAATTTGTAAAATGAGTTTACCATTCCCTTCCCCTTCCTTGCCTTCTCAATGTAATGAATGCCCTCATTGTCACTGCCTTTTGGGGTTTTTCAGTGTGTTCTGGCAGCAAAGTACCCTGAGTCATAAGCAGAAACAGATTAATATTAATAGCAAATGCCTACAATTAAGTTGTGAATGTTACCCATATCTAATAGATAGACTCTCAAGATGTGCAGACGTTGGGACTAATCCAGAATTGCTACTGATACCCTGGATTTAGTCTGACTCCTATCTTCTTCCAGAAGCACAATAAAACTATAATATTATCATTAAAAACCTTCATTTATAGCTGGTTTTAAATACTTTCACACTCTGGCAAGAAGGAAATAAAAATAACCCTGAGTCTCACAGCGAATATGCTTTGGCTTAAAGCTTCTTTTTCACCTAAGTGACGAACCATTGCTGTGTACATTTCATCAGCAGATATTAATAATATCCCATATTCTCTAATGGACCAGTCAGGTGCTGCATAACATTGCAAAAGTTTTATTTAAAACTACTCGGTACCCATAGAATAAGCATAATTTTAAAAATATTTAAATATATTTTAAAAAATCAAGTGAATGACATTTATGAAAACATTTTCCATAAGGTTAAAATCCTGCCAGAGCTAGTGGCAAGATAAGGCATGCTTTGCCAGAAATTCCCATCTCAGGTGTCGTTATGTGTTACATTTTCCTCTTGTATAAAGACAACATAAGATGATCCCTTTGCACTACCCCATCACGAGAGGTTCATTTCCACTCCTGTGCCACAACTGCGAGCTGGAGCTGTCTGTGGGATGTCTGTCTTGTTGTGACCACTGACATGCCCCCAGCCAAAAAGAAACTGTTTTGGGAGCAGGTGGAGATAGGGGAAACTTGAGTGTTGGTGAGCTGGAGCCTGGGGACAAGTGGGCGTGATTGATGAGGGAGAGTGGAACAGGAATGTAAGACATTTTTGCCATTGCAGGAAACCTTCCTCATCTGTCAGCAGTTGCCAGTACTCAGTGTTACAGGGGAAGCAAAGAAAGACATGACGAACAAACCGGGGCGACAGCATGCTGTGACACCACAGCCACATGTCACTCTGGAAATCGTTTCTGCCCCAAGTATCAGCCCATTGGCACCCTGAGCCAACACAGCTGGTTGTCCTTTCAGATGGCACAACTTTCCCCCATCCTCATTGCTCATGGCGTCGAGGGAACAGAGGTTTGTTTCTCCCACACTATTCCTTCCCCATTGCCTTGCCCTCCTTGTCTCTTCCAGGCTCTCAGGTGTCAGGGGAGCCCTAAATGCCTGCAAGGAGCCAGCCTGCAGAGCCATCTGCAGGCTCCCCCTCTCCAGTTCTTGGCCAGAGGAAACTGACTTCTGACTGGGGACTGCTGATATGTTACACAGAGCAAGAGCATAGTCTCAAATGTGGGATCCTCCTACCTCAGTCAGAAGCTTTGGCTGCCCAACTGATTTAATTTTGTAGCTGAAAATATTATTAGTGGTAATAAATTTGTCCGCCCTTTTGGAAATCCAGCCAGTGAACCTTTACTCTCCTTTGTAATGGCATGGAAAACGATGGGGAAGGGCTAAAGTCCTCAAAAAAATGCTGCACCAGAGAGCTGCAGAAAGTACAAGGCACCAGTCATGTGAGAAGAATGTTCGCTCCCATCCCGTGGGGGTGTTGTTAGAAACGCCAGTTGAGAGGATTCAAACAGAAACAAAAACACACACACAAAGGCTGTGTTGTCGATCTCACGAAAAATTAATACAGCCAGGCAACCAAGCAATGGCTCCTTTGTGCACCACATCTCTGCACAAGTGAGATCAAACTTGGTCCTTACCAGAAAAACTCAGAGCTGCCTGGGTCTAAATCTCAGGCAGACTTGCACAGAATAGTGAGTTGTAGGGGATAAGTAGCAAAAACCCTATATAATTCTGCAGGCTGACTTGTGGTGTTTCCTTCACAGGTGACTTTTGCAGAGCACCCACTGAAGTGTGTTTTTTGGAGTGCAACAGTGCAGCACTAAGTATGAGGGACTTGGATCTCTGTATTCAGTAGGGTTTGTGTTTTGCTAGAGGAAGATGGGTATGAATGCAAAGTGTCTGGCTTTGAATTTCTTCTCCATGCTCAAGTCCCTCTGACACATTCACATTCACGTAGGATTGCTCGTGACAAGTAATCACACACGTGAGGAAGAGAAAGTGAAGAAGATCCTCCAGAGGGATAGTTTTAATACAGTAACAGGAAAATATTAAAATACATAACTAGTATATAAATTGAACTCATACATACCATGGAACATTACAGCCAGGAATAAAACTGCACTTCAGAAGCAAGGGTGTCATTCGTCAAATAGAAGGTGGTTGCTTCTCTGCATGCCAGGAGGACACAGGCTTTCCTGCAACTCCCTGGGTATACAGGGCCATGGGCTGCTTGTGGGATCTTCCTGCAGGCCCATTGAGCCTGCTGGGCTGCAGTACTGTCAGACAAGCCTCTCTGCCCTGTCAACAAAGGAGCAGCCTCTTTCTCTTCTACATTTCTCCTTAGCCTTTCTTTTTGGGAGAGGTACTGGGTCCAGGCATGCACTGGCAGCTGGGAGGGAAGAGGGACACTGATGAGCCCTGCAGGTGAGCTGTCAAATCAGCCATAGCAGCATGTGCTCATGCCTCGCTTGGAAGAGGGTGATCTCCTCATTTATACACATGGCTGCTGCTTTTAGCCATATTTTTCTTGTTGGGTCTGGGATTGTGCTTTTGCTTTTTTTTTTTTCCTGAAAGGAGAAAAGAAAGAGAGGTGTGAGTTTGCAAGATATGTGGAATACCTAGCATTTTGAGGGTGAAGATGGTTTGTTTCTGATAAAAAGTCTTTTGATTAGTAAATTGCAGACCTTACAATGCCATTGGGCTGAGGAAAACTCTATCTTTCCAGCTTGTTTAGATACTTTCCACAGATACGGAATTTTCTTAAAACAAGAGGCCAAAGAATCTAAATGTGTTGTCTTGGCAGAAATGGGGGGACAAAAAGTGCCTTCTAGGTAAAACATGCTTAAACAGTTATGCCCAGATCAGTTGAAAGGAAACATTTTATTCCCAAGAAGTATTATCTATTTCTCCTAGTTGCAAGAGAGACTTTTCTGGTAGACTAGTATTTTTTACTTTGCTGATGGTCAAATTTCTGCATTGCATAAAGGTGGGATAAAGATCTGCTGCTGTCAGTGGATGCCTTTTGAAGCTGTGACCAGAGCAGCAGTTACTCAGATACTCAGTTTGTCAGCAAAGAACAGTTCTCAGTGCCCCTGATTGTTCAATAACGTGGTGACCTGGTGTTTCTTCTTTTAACAGCACCAGTGTAGGGATGCTCTGCTTTCTAAACTGGGGAATGTTAAAAATAGGTGTAAGAAAATGGAGATTGCAGTAGTTCTTTTGGGGGCCAGTCTCCCTTCTTTGATGAACAAATACCTGCTGAAGGAACTACTGACATTTCTAACTGAAACGTGAAAGTTGCCTAATTGAACTGCATCCCAAATCCATGTGACCCTCCATATGTTTTCAGTCCATGGACAGCACCAAATGCTCCAGAGAGGGCATAAATAGCTTTGGGGAAGACAGGTGTCTCAGGTATCTTAGCCAGCAGTTTAAAGCTGGCTAAGACCTTAAACATTTATGTTTTAACTTTTATCTTTGATTTGTGGTAGTAATTTTAATTAATCCTTGTAACTCATCTGGATTTCTGATTGCACATCAAGCAAAATAAGAACTGTGGTAATTTTTTCTGTTACCAGAAAACTTATAGTGGTTCTAGGACAGGAATATAGCTTTCCTGCTCCAAGAATGTTCGAGTGAATTCCCCCTTAATTCCCTGAGATTGGGTCTATCTACTACAGGAAATTCTGGATGCTCACAGATAGAACAGTCCTAAAAATGTAATTTCCCATGGAAGAAATGTGTAAATATTGCTCCACCAAGTAGGGGTGTTCTAAAAAATGAAACAAGAGCAGGTCAGGCTGCGAGCAGGTCAGGCTGCGAGTCTGCGATTACCTCTGCAGCCCCAAACCTGTTAATCCTTCTGCAGCCTTGTTCCAGCAGACCAGCTTGAGACCACCAATATCTTTAAAGAGTTCAAAGATCCCTTCTATCTTAATATTTCTTTCCTTCCGTTGGATGTGGAAAGTCCTCCCCAAATCACATTAAAGGCAAAATTAAGTTAAAGGCAAACCTGCTGTATTTCAGAAAGCTGGCCCAGGCAGTGACTTGCTGGTGCATCTCTGAAGAAAGGCTACAAGCATGTGTGTAATGAAAGTTGTTCAGTGAAGGATTCATTCCCCGTGCACTGAAATGGGCCATTATTAGGCTCAGTTCCAGTGACACCACAACACACATGAAACCTGTCAAATGGTTTTGGACAAGCAACGCTGTTGTTCCAGGCAGCTGTTGCTGTTTTCTTATGAGTCTGAATGTCTTCTCCGCCACTGTTCTCCATTGCCTTGTTTATTTGGACATCTCACATGGGCTGGGCTCACTTTTAGCATGTGGCTTTTGCCCTAGCAAAAAAGTTATTAACTGCAACAAAACCAATGTGAGGCTTCAGTAGGTTGAAAATTTTACTTTAAAACAAATTTATTGCATTGAGGATGCATTCTCACCATGAGGTTAAATGAACATACTGTTGTGCTGACCAAACTCCGAGGCATGTGTGCTAAGATCAATTCCAATAAATTGCTCTTCTCTGAAGGACAAAGTGCTCCTTTCCAGACCTAACAAAGCAAATTATGGCCCTCGTGTAAGGAGACAAGATAGCTATTGTCATATCTAAAGCTGGAATAATAAATAATTGTTGCAGTAGGAATGTCAAAGAGCTTGCCTGGTTATGTCCATCTGGCATAGAACAGCTTTGTTTATGCCAGGCTCAGAGAAACGACTGAACTCATGTCTTTTGATTGAACATTTTGCACACCAGAGTTTTCCTAGGACAGAATAAATCATCCAGAACGTAGCAACGTGATGCTAAGATACAACTCATCATGTAATAAAACTACTGTCTGTCTGGAATTTTCTTTTCAATATAGTCCATGAAACTCTAGCACTGATACTGTTTTTGTCAGCTAATGTTGTCTTCTCAGACTTTGAGGTATTTGACTCTTCATGTGACAGGAGATCTTCTACAAAAAGCTTTTTATGGATATGAGACTCGCTTGCTAAACTCACACTCTGTGATCAGATTCTTTGTTTTATTCAAAAATGCTATTTTTATTCTTAGTGCCAAACTGGTTCTGGGAATCATTGAGTCCATGGGGATTCTTGCCCTTGAAGTAGCACTGGAGCCTCATCAGGAATGTGTCTCTGCAGTATTCCAAAGATGTTTTCACTGGTGGTATGTCAGATCCAGTTCCTCTTTGACAATTTTACCCATACCTTGTTTCAGAGTGGATTCTTGCATCCACCTGATTGGGAACTTGGAAGAGGTATTTGGCCTGTGAGTACTAGACTTGTTCTCCTGCTGCACTTAGTACCTGTTAGTCTTGTGCTACTGCCCACTTGGAAGAAACTGTTTAAAAATTTCCCTGATGTTAAATGACTGACTTTGGAGTATTCCAAATGAGAGTACAGCACCTGTTCAGGATTGTTGAACCCATGCAGCACAGTCTAAGCTGTGTGACCAGCTACCACTCCCCCTTTCAACAGCCTCATACTTTTGTAAATTCTTGCATCATTTTTTTTGTTTGTGGTTAGTCAGCCCCAAGGACCATAGCCTAGTAGTGGACAACTAAGTAAGTCTTCAGTGGTAGGTTTTGACACCTGATGATTTCTAACTTTGTTTGTGGACAGTTTGTGGTGAATAAAGGTTTGAATGTCACCCTTTTGCAATTCTGCTGGCCTCTGAACCTAACTTTGATGCTCTTGGAAGGTAAACCCGTGGCCAGGTCACATTTCTTCCTGGTAAACAGACCAAGCCCTCAAGAAAGACATTACCTGGACATATTACTAGGTGACCTTGTCTCAGTGATGTTTTGGGCTGCTGGCATCATGAACATGAAATTCCCAAACTTGACCCTGACTGGTTACACACTTCGCCAGTCACTCCATAGTAGCTGCCTGCTCCTGGGACAGTCAGGGCTACAGGAAATCTTTTCGCAAGAATGAAATCAGACCACGTGGGCTTGGAGGTAGGAAGAATGGGAGTAAGAATTAAAGAATATGCGAAGAAAGTATCCTTTCCCTGATGTCATTTTGTCCTAAGTAGAAACAGATGTCTGGGTAAAGACTGTCTATTTTAAATTTTGCGAACACAGATTTTACTCTGAACTTCCCAGGAAAAAGCAGAGACCCACTGATGATTTTTACACCAAGAAAAAATTGGTTTTTAGTTTCAGATGCCCAAACCCATAACACATCAACAGCTGGGAAGCATTGCTATTGCAGAGCCTCATACCAGGGTAAGGAGGCCTGTCACTTCAGCACAGAAAGCACTCCAGCTTCTCTCCTTCATTGTCCCTACAAACCAAGGAGGACCCAACTCTTCTTACAGTCCACCTTGTGCTGTGTGTCTCTCCCTCCTTCCTCCCTGTATTCTACCATTGTAATGATGCTTTTTCATCTTGTGACTTGGCTCTGATCACTGTGGTTTGGGGACCTGATCCTTTATGGATCAGGCAGGAGATGTATGTAGATAGGCACTCTGACTCTCCCTGTGCTGTCATGAAGAGTCAGTCTGAATCAGACATAGCATAAAAAGAAACTCTTGCAAGCTGGGACTCTTCTGAAAATGGACTTCAGACAGCTGTTTTTTAAAAAAATATTATTGTTTTATTTGTAGAATGGCTCAGTCTGGCAGCTACAACAAAGTAGCAGTTTGGTGACGCAGTCCAGCCTGACCCCTGACTTTCTGGTAAAACTAGTCCACATAGTCCTCTGGGTTTGTCTAGCAGTGCGTAACAGATTTCCTGGTAGTTTGTGAGTAGAAGACCTCAACATATTTCTGAGAAAAAACATAATTGCAAGTTACCAAATATGGTAAATGAATGCATCTTTTCATAGTTTTAAATTCTGGACGAATGACTGGGATATTTGGGAACTGGTGAAGATATTACCTTGGGCCATCTCTACAGGCATTCAGGAGAGAGGAACGTGCAGGCAGCAGGGAATCTCCACTGTTGTGTAAACCTAGCTGCCCTGGGTGCCCCAGCTGCCGCACTTGGCCTCAGACATGTGTGGTGAGTGACGTTCTGAAGCTGAGGAGTTGAATGTTTGGTTGCAATAGCAAAGCCCACTGGTCATGGGTTTCACGCTGTGCCTCAGGCTGACGGACGCCACGTCAGCTGTAAAGACTTTGCAAGCCCTAGGGGTCTCACTGACAGGTCCTTGGTGCTCCATGGGAAGAGTTTCTTGGGAAAATCAGAGGGAAGCACGGTGAGCTCAAGCATTGCAAAGGACCAGTGGTCTCGAGCGTCGTATGTTGTAGGGAGCAAGGGGCAACTGTGTCGACCATGGCTCTTTTAGTGACAATCACAGCCTACCCAAGCTGCCCTCTTGCCCACAGCAGACTGATGATTTCATCCCTCCTTTCTGAATTTTCCTCATTTCCTCAGGCCTCAATTCTTTGTAGCCAGATCTCCAGAGTGTTTTTACACTATGGTAGGATACTTTTCAAATGTCTCTATTCCCCAAACCAAAATTGTCCAATTATCCTAGGAAAAAAGCCTCTGTAAACATGCCCATCAAGCTGAATCTATCATACAGAAGAATAAATCTCAAGTATGATGTATACACATACTCTTGGGTAGAATAAACTTCTATATTATTAGCTTGTGTTTCAAACGATGGGGTTAGAATGCATGCCCAGCCACTAAATAATTTGGTTTCCGGAAGCTTCTCTGGATTAAGACACAGTAATTCTAGTAGCTGTATATTATGTAATGTAAATACTGAAAAACCAGCCCCACAGGATGGAAATTACCCCATGAGTTTATTGTGGCTTTTCTCCCTTTCATATTTTTTTTCCTTTTGCTGCTTATAAGTACGTGAAGTTCCTTTCCTTTCCTTACTGAACTGAAAACAGAGAGTGATTGTGGTATTCTTCCAGGTGTTTGGAGATATAGTTAAGGGCTGTAAGGGGCTGTTTTCTTCTTCCTCAGTGTAGCCACCACTTCACATTTCTGTCCAAGCAAAATGGAAAATGCAACATAGACTATTCTGAAATCTGAAAAAGACTTTTTTTCCTCCCAGTAACTGCAGTTTTATTAAAAGATCAGTTTACATGCTGCTACATTTATTAGTACTTTGACTCTTAGCCCCATAAAACTACATTAAAAACATGGCAGTCAGACCACAGGCACATCTACCTTCTGAAAAAGTAGAGCTGCGCTTGGGCATGTGGAAATTGTTTGGCAACACTTAAGAATGCCAGAAACTGCCATTGTGCAAGCTGATGGTTTTCTTGGCATATACGTGCCCTCCAGACAGGATGGTTTTATGCTATAATCTAGAGCAGTGATTCAGTGTGGGAATTCTTCATGACATTATTTATAGCTTTATGTCTCCTCTGCCTTTCTGCAAACCACATTCATGGACCTCAGTCTGGAACCCCCAAAGCAAAGATCACACATTGAGCACCACCTGAGAAAAGTCTGGCTTAAAAGTCCAGATGTGTCCCCTGGGCACACCGGGGAAGGGAAGAGATAGAATCTGGCTCCATGGCATCATTCATCTGCCTTAGCCATGAGCTCACTCTCTCCTGCAATCTCCTGACTATAAAAAAAGGCAGGCATGGGCCCCTACAGACAATTCTCCTACTACACCCTCTTGGCTTCTCTCAAGGGAGAATATCTATTCATTTAAAGGCATGTGAATTAGGAGGCATAGGGAACCCTACCCAACAGTTACTAATTTTGGAGAGCTCAGAGCTGGACTTGCAGTGTAAGATAGGTTTTAGATTACATATTAATTAACATTATATGTTAATAAATTAATGTAAGGTTGCATGCACTTTGCATGTATACACTCAATTTCTTAAATCTTTAAATAATCAAACTGAAAAGCAGAACACTGGCACGTGTATAGCCATCATTTGGCACTTACCTTTGTCACTTGCCACAGGCTCCATCCTCAGTAAATCTCCATGAACACCTGTCCCAGTCTGATACTAGCTTCTCCCAGCTTCTCAGCACTGCTGTTCAGGCCTGGCCATTCCCATTTTCCCGTCATAACTTCCCAGCATAGCCACAGTATATATAAGTGTTTCCCGAGCTTTTGGAAAAAGCCTCACTGTATGATCTATCCCTACCATTTCCACTGTTACTTTCCTTCATTCAGCTCTTCTGCTAATTTAATTCTTTTCTCTTCATCCTCCCTCCCTGAGCCCGCACCCATAATATGGTTCTCACACCTTTCTCAGCTGTGTTTCCATGTCCTTTCTGCCACACCTCCGGTGCTCTTGCTCCTCAGATCCATCCTCTTTGCCACCTCAGCTTATATCATGGCCTAAAGAGTATCCTTAGTGAAAAAATAAAAAGGGTAGTATTGATTGATGTGCCTGGGCTCGGTGAGGAGCTCTGTGGAACTGTGCCTGCCTCACTAGATGGCACTGCAGAACAGCCTGGCAGCGCCTCCGGGGGGCTTTGCGCGAGAAAGATCCAGGGAGGCTTTGCCTGTGGTGGGGCAGCGTCCTGTTGAATCCTCGGAAGGGCTTGGGTGGAGACTGAGCAGCTTAAACATTTTCTCTGCACGGATCGAGGTGTGCCTGGGAGCAGAGAGTAGGTTTCTGTTGCCCCAAACTGAAATTTGAAAGAGAAATTTCCAAAAGGTTTTTCAACGTTGAGGTCTGACAACCCTGACAGAGGACAAACTGAAGCATCCAAGGGTGTTTGTGGCCAAAAAAGAAAGGTGCTGAGAATCTTTATAATAATCTCTGCATTCTGGCTACAGGTAATACTGCATTATGGGCTCTTACAAGCCCTTATTAGATATCTTGTAATTCCAAATTCTCTTCTCCTGGTGAGTGGTCAGTATGCCAAGGACTTATCCCAGATTTTTGTTGTGGAACTGAGAACAAATTCAACTTAGAAGGGAGAGTGCTAGAGAGATTACATATATATATACTGAAATGGAGCCAGGGAGTAAAAGTGAGCACGAAATACTACCCCCTCCAAACACCCAACTGAGGGTGCTGGGTTTGCTGCATCTATTTGAGTCCTTAGCAGGTGAGAAAACCTGTGAGGCTCCATAGGATCCAAATAGGGGAACAGCGGAGACAGTGGAAAGAGCTCAATTTTTTTTCCTATTGATCGATTGTTGGAGAACTCAGGAATGAGCATCAGCTGCCTCCTTGGGGGCCTGATTGTCTTGTGCATCTGTCAGTGTGCTGCAAAGCTGCTACAAAAATCTTTATCTCTTCTTCTCCCATGGTCAGGGCTATATTTTGGCTCCATGGCTGGGAATCCACTCAGTGCCATCCTCAGTCCAAAGGCACACAGCACTACATAAAGCGACCCATACCTAGTGGCAGTCTGGGGGAGCTGATATTAAGGCCTAGTAATACTTGAAGGGACCTGCATCAACACAGCCTGTGAGCTGGGCTGGTTTCAGGCAGAGGAGGCGGCTTCACCAGCAGTAGGAACTAGGTGAGTGTTGCCCTGGAGTACAGCATTCCCTGTGTCCTGGTTTTTTTTTCTGCCAGTCAGGATTCCTCACATAGCAGCCCTTTGCTTAGGGACCCTCTCAGATGCCCTCTTTTCCAGACAGTGCCCTGGGGGAAAGAAGGCAGTAAATTAACTTGCCCTATTGCTACAGTAAAGATAACAGCAGCTTATTTTCAGAAAGGAAAGGACAGATTCTTTTCCCTTCAGCTGTAGTCATGCTAAAGCATCAGGAACTACAAAATTCATCTGTACTTTAATCTCAGTAATGCTGTGAACAAACACATTGTTCTAGTAAAGACTTTCCTCAGGTACAGCATTATTGAGAAGTGTACGTGGCTTGGGGACTGAGCACTGGTTCCCCAAACCTTGTTCCCATCTTTGTAGACATTGCAGCTGCCTCCTTTCAGGGGAAGGTGGCAGTGGGAAGTGGTTCCTTCTTGCTCCATTTTCTCTGGTCTGGCAGCTGGAGGCACAGGGGAGTCCTGCTGTTGGGCTGTTTGCTGGCCCTGACAAGCCCTGTCTGGGCTGTGTGTGGTCGGTGTGCTGCCGTGGGAGCCCCGGGCAGGAGGGAGCACTACCTTGTCTGTGACGCTCTGCTGCAGATTGTTGCTTCATGACCTCCAATCCCCAACATGCACATGTCCTGCCTTTCCCTGGGCTAAGTTAAATTTCCCAAAAATGACATCACTGGCCTAAAACCCCTGAACTTCAAATAAACCCCCTCGGGTTTGCTTTATTGCCTTTTTGTCTTTTGGAATTTAAGTTTTAACTACACCAAATTCTTCAGCTTTTCTCTGCAGCTATTAGGGTGAGAAGCTTTGTGGGAAAAATAAATTCACACCCTCCATCTGTAAGGGCTTGAAATAAACACCAACATTTGTGACACGAAAGAAAAGTTCCTTGATTCAGAATAAAAGGCTAAGAGCTGCTAAAGCTGTCTGCTTGTCAGAGCAAGAACAGCATGTGGCTGTTTTCATTTAGGAACAAGGATCCTGGTGCCCACCAAGCTCAGACTAAGCATACCCAAAGCAGTGTAGATTGTCTGATGCTAAGACATGGTTTTACATTATGGATACATCAGTTGGTTTGTTGTGGGAGCCAAAAAGTTGCTGACCCTTTGTAGTGTGGTCACGGAGTACGTGCCTGAGGCATGGAACAATTGAAAGAGAGTCTCAGAGTGATGCAGATAAGGCTGCTCTGGAGTTGTTCCTTTTTGTTTTGTTGAGACTCAGTAACATAAACCAAAATATACATTAAGTTATCAGTTTTACTTTTTATTTCTCCATGGGTCATACATTTTCTAACATTATTTGGGGTAATGTTGTCCATACAACATAATAACACACTCTGGGGGGTTGCTGCTTGATTTTCCCTTGAGGGTTAAACCAGTCTAGCAGAACTTTACCTTCTACAATTACCATTATTTGTATGGTGTGCCCCTGTTCTTGAAGAGGCACAATGGAACAGTAAGCAGAGAAACCTCCCTAGCTCAGGCACTTGAGCTAGAACACTATTACCTTATTGCCAAAGCATAGCTCTGTCTTGTTGAACATATTGCTGTTTCAGGTATATGCATATAGTCACAGGAGGAATAAACTGGACTACAAAACTAACAGTGCAGTATTTCCTCAAATGCTGAACATCAGCTGGGTGCTGAGAACCCACGTGTGTGCAGCAATGCCATAAGTAACATCAGCAGAATGGTAGGTAATCTCCTCCTTAAAATTTAGTTACATAATGACTGGATTTTTGTCTGACAACTTTGCTCATAGTACCCTTATCCATAGCACATCTCACTGAGATCAAAGAGTGAGGGACAATTTCATATTAACACATGCTTGGAGTTTAAGAATTTAGCATGTTCCACAATCTAAACTGTCCTTTTTTACTCTCACATAGCACTGTAAGTTTAAATGGCACTCTTAGGTTGTAAGATACAGTTAGATGGCACAATTGAACCATGATGGTTGCAGACCTTCCAAACATTGAAGAAAGTCACTGTCACCATGATTTTGGGTTGTATTCAACTCATGCATAGTCAAATAAAGAATGACAGGAGGAAATAGGCTAAGAGGACAAAACTGAGGTGACCAGCTGAGATGTGAGCTTTTTTCTAGCTTCACTTGTCCAGGTATAAAAACCTGCAGAGAAACTAATTAATTAATGTTTTTGAAGAAATTCAAAGATTCAAGTGGTGTATTTAAAAACACAGATTTTGCTCTGTCTCTAAGGAATACAGTGATGGTTTCAAAATTTTACAGAGGCATTTTCCTTCTCTGGTTTTCCTATTCTAACAAAGTTGAAGCTACTTTTTACCACACCAAATATTGTAGAGGAAGGATGAAGACAATATTTGATTTTTGTCATGTAGTGAGCAAGTATGGAATGCTGGCATCTGGTTGTATGGTTATGTTAGATACTGCTGCTGAAGGAAAATTCAGTGAACATGTCCTTGGAGGTCAAGTGAAGTCTTTGTATATTTGAAATGAATCCTTCTTCAATGTTTGCAGCTGATTTATTGGGGTAAGTAATTTGTAACCTAGGCAGGGCCTTCATGGAAGACAGTGCACTTTTAGGTGCCATACAGAACCAGCTGAGGATCAGGGCAGACACATCAGCCAGCAGACGGATAAATATTTTATTTTTTCCCCTGTAAAAGAGTGAAGATGACTTATATGATTCTCTGTCTGTAAGTGTACTGCTCAGGTGGGCTATGCTTTCTATAGCAACCTGTATAGAACACCAGGTGTTCACAGCTTCTGAAGGAATGATTTTATTTCCTTCTTTCACGGTGCCAAAATTGTGCTAGCATGTACCACACCGCCTCAAGATTAATGAGTTTCATACCAGATGTGCCTTCTTAGCACAGTAACCTCCAGTTATTTCTCAGAGCTGAAACGGATACTTTTGGAATAAAAGGGAATAGAAGTCTATTGAACGGCTAATTCAGTACTGAGAAATTCAGGTGCCCAGGGCAAAATAAAGGCAACTCCACATGAAGAAAGCTCTGGGTCAGCTGACCTTTATCCATTGTTGGCAGTTTTCATGGTTTCATGCCAAAAATTCACACAGCACTTGGGGCAGGTGTTAGCATTAAAAGAGCGTCAGATGATCTGAACTCCACGTGACTGGCAGATGGACAGGGGGCTTGTTAGCAGAAGTCAAAATGTAACTGCTTCTGATAGCGACGGAAAAACCGATTACCTAGGGCTCTTGTTCGCTATATTATTGTAGTAATGCTATGTATGGAGTGTGACACTCCATACAGTGTGGGCTCTCTTCTGTTTCCCTTTCTCACTGGACAGGTTGCTTCTCTTTTTGCGGTGAATAAGGGTGTCACAATCCAGGCTGACACTGGTCCGTTCCATTAAGGAGCTTCAGGGATCAGGCACAGCTCACGACTTGCTTGTCTACAGGTCAGGAGTGCAGCCCTGGTTCTCCAGCAGATGTGCTACTGGAGTTTCCTGGTGCAATACAGTCCCCAGACAGTCCCTGTCTACCAACACAATGTCGTATAAGCCTGTGAACAGCCGTGCATTTCTTAATTACCTTTCAGATACTCTTTGCAAATGGTTTCAATTGATCTAGAAGAGTGTATTAGTTATCCTGTAAGTAATGGGTGTGCTTCTGAGAACAGCCAGCCCTGAACAGCTACACGTTTAGAAGACACGAAGAAGAAGACAAAGACGAAGATGACAAAGAAGAAGAAGAAGAAGAAAGTAGTAAACCTGGTGTTACGTGGGTTAGAAACAAATAGGAGCACCCCACCTCCTAGGGGGTGACTGACTCCTGCTTTCACAGCTGTGAATCTTTCTCTTTTTTCCTGCCCCTTTTGTATCAATGAAAGATCCCTCCTGCCTGTCAGGGAAAGGCTCAAGCTGAAGCTGATCCCCACCTGATTTTTCTCACCAGCTAAGCCTGCTAGATCCATCCAGATCTGGGTCAGGATGCAAGCCAGGACATAGCATGCACAGTTTGACTTAGCAGGGAGTTCAGATTTCAGTGTAAGCACAGGACCTGTTTTAAGGTGGTGGGGCAGAGCACATGGAGTCCTCTCCCAAGTGTGTTGAATATCAAGATGTTTCTGTTCATGCTGCTTACACTGCATGTGTGCTCTTTACAGTAAGCCCTGGTTCTGTGTACAGACACAGATCTAGTGATGGCTTTGTTTCTTAGTGAGTAATACAGATTTTCTCTCTATAAAGGCAATCATTTACTGCCTGTTTGGTTTTATGTGGGTTTTTTTAATGTACTCCAGAATTCCTTCACGTCTAGTTTGTCACGGGGCCACACTTGACTCATGCTGTAATCAGACAGCATGGTTGGGAGGGATAGGCTCACAGGTGACAGTTGGCAATACATCCCGGAGTTTGCAGGCTGCAGATAGCAGGAAACAGACCCTCCTACTCCAGGGCAGCCGAAGAAAGCAGGCAGACAGTCTCAGAACTCTTGTGTCAAGTACTGCATTCAATTTGTTATGCGGAGGTCAGGGAGTGATTTGTTGTTGCATATGAGATCATTATGTCAACAGGACAAGGAGGTAATGAAATGCAAAACAAAATTCCCAGTCCTGGGAATCTTATCACTTAGTTCACAAGCCAGACCTCATGGAGTCCTCAGAAGAGGAAGCAGCTATACTGGCAGAAGAGTGCCTGTGTTCTTACATACCATTTTTATTTTCGAACATAAATAGACTGCAGAAGAATGAAAGCAATCAGCTCCACTGCTGTGACCAACTTCTACACACGAACTCTCACCCGTGCTGTCTGCATCCAGCAGCCGTCATTCAGCTGCAGTTCTTTAGAGCAGGACTAGCTGAAATCACCCTTTGTACCCAGGGACCCCAAGTCAGAGGCTCCTCCTCCAGAGCTCTCTGTGGAAAGCTGAGAACTCTGCTCTCCGCAGCTGCTGGAAAGCCTGCACTGAAATGCAGCGATTCACTTTGGTAGCAATTACCTACTGCACTAAAGCAGAGTCCCAGACAGCTATTGTAGCTTTCCCAAGCAGCAAATGCTCTGGAGCTGTTGTGTTGGAAAAGAGTCTCTGCTTTTCACCCAGGCTGTGTTAGTCTTTTGGAGTCTGTATTCTCCACTAAATACCAGTGGAGAAGAGTCTTCACCCACAGCACTGGGGCATAGTGTTAATCACTTCTTAAACAGAGATGTGCTGGTAAGAAGAATTCAATTCTTCTATAATTCCTCCAAAACAAGATATCAAAAATATCTACAGTGATATTCACCTCAATTTACAGCTCTGTCAGTGCGAGCAGAATTGTGTCTGATAGTGGTCAGAGCATTAGGATAAATTTAACTGAGTTAGCGCTTGATTTTGTGCCCCTCTAAGGAGCAGAGAGCTGCAACTCCATGCCAGGAACACGCTTGTTTCCCCACCATTTAACTTCATTTTGTCTCCTCCCAGGCAGGCAAGGGAGAGGATCTGGCAAGAGGCACAGCACAGGTGACAGCTGCAGGGACACCTCAGCCCTCGTGCTGGTGGGAATACCTCCCAGTCACATAAGTTCCACCGGCAGGGTGGAGGAGCAGGGTGAGAGGAAATTCCTTGTCCTGCTTCCAGCACTCAATAATACGCATCTCTGCAGGAATGGGGCAGAGTCTGGCCCTCCATAAATAGGTTCCTCGGGGATGAAAGGTGCTGTAAAAGCAGGACGACAAGCGCGCAATAGTTAGTTGCTCTCTTTTTCCCCTTCCCTTGATCCTTTGTGGATTTGGCTAGTTGGATCTGTGCTGTTACTGTGTCAGGATTCTGAGAGCAAGCAGCAATGAATTTCTCACTGCTACTGCTCTATTCCTAATAGCAAACAGCTGAGTGAAGAATGAGGTCCCGGCTGAAAAACAAACAGAGCTTTCCCTCCCCCTGCCTCGGCTGTTGCTGGAGCAGCAGCAGCTTCAGTGTTATTGTAAGCCCCTGGCGTTAGATGCCAGTTCTGGGGCTGTAAGTGTGGTTATATTTAGCCTGTCGCCACTCTATTGTTGGGGAATGGCCCAAACTATACTGCCTTTCTCTGGATAGGTAGAGCCCAAATTTCAAGCCAGGATTAGTCAAATTCATTTTTAAGGTAGTTTTCCACATCCCATTTTACTGAGCAGAAAAATCACGTGGTGCAGAGAAAACAAAGCAGAGTTTTATTGAAAGTGTATTTGCATTATTTTTGACTGGTTTTTTATAACTTTTATAACCAGTAGCTTTCTGAAGAGGTGAAGGCAACTTTTTTTATTTTTTTTTTAAAGCAGTCAAACGTTTTAGCACGACTTACCTTATTTGAGCAGAGTGAAAGTTGGCAGATTTGCTTTTAACTCTCGGCCTCATCAGCTTCTTGGGCTGCTCTGCAGTAGTTGAAGTTATGCCAGCATTTCCATTATAGCATTCCCCTCTCTTCTCATTTTCAGGGGTTTCATACTTGGCTGTAAAAATTTGCTCCAGGATAAAATTTTGGCACCTAAAGTCCTAGTCCAGGTGTGACTTCTTAAAATCATCATGATCCAAAGCCTGAAATTAGTTTCTACTTAGTCTTTAGTCACTGGCATGCAGTTGTATGTTCACTTCAGGAGAGCTCAACAAGGGAAATTATAGGGTACAGATTAAAGGAAGACTGCTTTTCCTTAAGGGAAAGCTAACTAGAATAAATATACAAATATTTGTGAGATATACAGCTGTTGAACTGAGGTTGTACAATCACCTAAATGTTCTAAAGGGCTCACGGAGATGCCATTTGCTTGCTTCCCATAGACCTCATAGCCATGTTGGGTAGCTCTACACAAAGTGAATGTCCTGCCTTGTGATTTCCACAGCTCTTGGCAAAATATGGGAGGGATGGCTGCCCAGGGGCTGGATTTCTGCAGTCCTCCATGCTGTTTCCTCAGGGACAAACTGGGCTACAACCTTCCTGTGTATTTCACAGCCCACCTAGTGGTGCATGCCTGTCTGGAGGCTGGCGCAGAGCACTGTGTCCCTGGTCTCCTTACATTACCCCCAGCACTGAAACAACAGGCCCCTTTCTCAGAGAGAGGTCACAAGCCTGAGGTGATCCCAGTTGAACTGAGCTGCCCCCACGGGGAATAATGCCGTGCCATTTCAAGGCTCTTGTGGATATCTGTGGGGAGGAACCACAGCATAAGTACCTAAGGGCCAAGTCCTCAAAAGGAATTAATCATCGTATAGGACGTATAACAGCTTGCAATGCATGACTCCAGTCCCAGCAGGAGTCAGACTTCTGTTGTTCAAAACAGAGAAATAGCAATTTGTTTTCTTTACCTTCTTGTGAAAAGAATGTGTCCTCATAGCCAACCCAGAGAGCAGCACTCCTGTGTCTGTGGTGCCTTGTAAAGCATCCAGGAGTCATACTGGAGGAAACCTCTTTTGATAAACTTACAATGCTTGGAAACCAGGTGCTCTGAGACCCAGAGTTTGATCCAGTCTGCCTCAACACTTGGGTAGACTCAACAAGAGACAAGCAGCATCAAGAAACCCTGTGCTGACACTTCCTCAGAAGATCTCTAAATTTACTATGTCTCCCATCCTTGTAACATTTGATTCCAATTGACATGAAAAGGCCACAGACTAGTCTGTCCTGCAAAGCTGCCTTGCAAAATAAGACTGAGCTTTGTCTGCCAAGGCACATGGAGAAGTGACAAGGCAGCCTATCCTTCCAAAAGCAAAGAAAGAAAGAAAGAGAGTATCCAACAGCTCTCTCATCCCAAACATACACCCTTCTTTAAAAAATATTTCAAAATTTGGGTTCTTAGACCTTGTTAGAACAGTTGTCCCAGTTGCCTATTCCTATGCTGGTCTACACAGACCTTTCCAGAACCTGTGCCTTTGTTAAATGACATAAGGCCATAAGAATGAATGTGCAGTGAAGAGCATAAAAAATAAATGTAGTCATACTTTTCCTAAATCTTCCCTAAATCCTTCTTGTAGACCCTAACAGCTGGTGGCTTACAAATCTTGTCCTTGTAGATGGAGCCTTTGTATTTGATGATTCCTGACAGCTTTTTTCTTTCATTAGTTTGGTCAACTTTGAACTCGTGTAAACTTTGCAACAACCAACAGTTCCACAGTATAATTAAACATTGTGTGAAAACCCCCCACCCTTTCTTTAGTCTTATTGGGCTGTCACTTAGAGTTTCCTGTAGTGGCAGGTAGAGTGAGCAGTTGCTCCCTGCTCAGCACTCCATGCTGTGTCTTTATTGACTGCTGTGGCATGTGTTCCTCCAGCTGGCAGGGGAGCAGCTGCGTGACTGTGCAGGTACTGTAAAGTCTCAGCCTGGATTGCTAAGGCTGCGCACTTGGGTACGCGGACATAGGAACTGAGGTGTAGGTGTTTGGAATGCTACTTCTGCTTAGATTGGTAAACTTCCATTTATGATTTTCAGGAAGCTTTTGAAGAAACATTATATAGGATTAACTAACTCAAGGAAAGCTTGTGTTGTGGTACAGTGCTCAAAAATACTTCAAAATAACTAAGTGGCACTTCCAAAAATATTCCTGCTTTGAGAAGAGAAATGAAAAAGCCAGAGGTACAATTGTGAGGGAGTGATGGACAGCTAGGCCCTTGCTGCTTTTATTCTCCTATTCCACAGGGTGGCTTTGGAATATATCAGAGGGGCAAGTGTTGGTTGTCGCAGCCCCAAAAAATATTTGCCAAGCATGCTTCCCTGGGGATTATAATTTCAAAGAAAATAGATTATTTTGCTCTGGTAATCTCTGTTGTGGTTATCTAACCCTTGTACTTTAAAGATGTGACAACTGCAATCATTCAGAGGGAATTTGGATCCATGTTCTCTAACCTATGTAAAAGTTTTATATCACCTGCTAACACTTTTCCGTAACCTCATACTTTCCATAGTTGCGTCTTTCTTGTGAGGGAAAAGAAATCTCTTTCTCCACCCACACTACTACCACATGTACCAGCCAACATCAGACAGCAGCTGTTTCTAGTTTCAGTGAAAAATATAATAAAACCCAAAATGTCTAATGTGGTATGCCAGAAAAAAGTGTTGTTCCAAATTACCCAGAGGTATGAATATTGTTAGAAGGAAAACGTCCTTTTCCAATCAGCTTTCCGTGAAATATTCATATGCCATCACTTTCTATTTATGACCATTTGTACTTATGGTGCTAGTCACTTATCTGGTTGAGTTGGGGAAAAATCTGCAACAGAGGAAAATGAAAGGATTCACGCCTGTTATTTGTCTATACGGCACCTAGAAATCTTACGGAGTGCATGAAAATATAATGCTAACATGAATATGTTCCCCCTGACAGAACACACTGTAGACACATAGAATTTAAGAAATGTTATGAGTAAGTAGATGAAAATCCAAGTTCCCAGTATTCACTTCAAAATTTCTTTAATTTTTTTTTTCCTAGCTAAACTTCTAAGTTTGCAATTTTTTTTTCTCCAGCAGCAGGGCAATTATGGGAAGGTTACTCTGTTGACACCTTTTTTTTCATATTTCTGGGTTTCTCTTCCTCTTTGAGATTTTTTTGTGAAAAAATAAAGACAGAAATTAATTATTTTTAATGCTCAATTGGTAGCTTCAGAGAATGGTTGCCATAATTTCTTTTTTTGTTGTTCTTGAATAGAAATGGGTATTTGTGGAGGTCAGTGTATTCCAGTTCCTTCACTTTGTTGACATCCCCTCTTACAAGGAGCCAGAATCTCCTTGTAAGAGTCTTTGGAGTCTTCCTCTGGATGACTCTGAATCAAACCAGCTGCAATGACTTACAAATTGGCCGAAGGATGCCATCTTTGCCATGATATTGGTGAGCCTGATCTTTGGTACTGATGACAGGTATCAAGTTCCCCTCAAGCACACCGTAATTGCACAAACTTCTTTTGTTCCTTTAAGCACAAAATTAAATGTATTTAAAATTAAAGGAAAAATATATACAATTGATCATATTTCAGATTTGGAAAAGCAAAACAAGAAGAAAGATCCAAATCTGGCTGGGGCCAGATTTGCAGCCCCACCTTCAATTTTAGCTATATCTAATGTAAACTGAGAATCAAAGCACTTGTGTGTGAGCCAGATGAGGGTGGAGTATGCCATGTGCTAATATTTAATGTACACACAGACGAAAATTGAGTTTGTGCTCTTTTTTTGGTACTTTGTTTTGTACAAGGAAACCTTGAAAACTTTTGTTTAAAGATTAATTTGAAAAACTTTTAATTACTTAAAGCTTTAGATGTTTATGTGGAGGAATGGAAGAGAGTAAATCTCATTACTCAGTTTTCCCAGAGTAATGGCAATGACTTAAATCTTAATGTAAGAATAATATAGTTTCTAATGAGTTTATATTACAATTTTTTGACAGACTGAACAAAAACTTTTCTACCTGTGTGTTATCCCATGAATGAAGACTCTTTTGCTCTGGGGAAATAACTTTAGGATTTTCCTATGCATACTAGACATAAGAAACCTGCATCTGCCTTTTTATAATGAAAAAATGAAACATTACAGGAAATTCAAAGAATTCAAAATAACCTCAGCCAGAAACTAATAAATACAGTGCATATTTGAACATGTAGAACATTCATTAAATGCTAATGATGATAATAATGCCTGAAAAATGACTTGAAAAAGAACAGAAAATCTCTTGTGAAAGACAGTTCTTCCAGCAAAGGAAACATTCCTTTGGTGGTCACATCAATCTGGTCCTTTCCAGACACACATAATACATCATGGCTGGCTGTCTTCTCAGGAACGCCTCAGGAACAGGTTCAGAGGGGTGTTGAAGAGGTCAGGAGAGAGGTGTTAGGTTTCTGCTACAAGCAGAGAAACTTTGCGCAATTCTTGCCAGATTAAGGGCACTTCTGTCTAAAATTGGCAGTTTCATCACATCAGATTTAGAGGAACACCTCTAAATCCCTATTGTAAAAATAAGTGAAAACATTTTCCCCACCCTTAGGCAAAGAGTTTCACTAGTACTGTTTGAAGAAAAGAATGGCTCCTAAGTTCAACCAGCCCTGAAATCTGCAGAAGGCAATAGTCAAGGCTGTCCCAAAGGGTTTGATGAATCATTTTCTCCTTTTTTTTTTTAATGCTAGCAGCTCTGTAAACCATTGTTACCAGTGGTTATGAACATTTTCATACTTTAACCCTGAGTTTCAAGAGAAAACAAGGTTTATTATTTATTATATGCAGCTAAACAGAAAGGGAAGGGAAGGGAAGGGAAGGGAAGGGAAGGGAAGGGAAGGGAAGGGAAATCTGGGTACTTCAGCTCTGAAATTCCCTGGTTGATATTTCTATTACCTGTGAAATTGCCTTTTATTGCAATGTCTAGCCTGGTAAAATTCTGGAACATCTTATATTATGCTTTTTATAGTTCTTTGGACAGAAGCAACTGGATCAAGCACTGCAATTGAAGACAGCTTCAAAACACTCTCTCTTCCTCACTCATGCTTTTGAAAATCAGCTACCATTGGCAAGAGAATGCCAATTATTTCCTCTTTGGGATGAGGCTCAGGGTAGGAGACTGTATATGTATTAACAAAAAAGAATCCCAAAAATTCAAACCCAATAAGCATCTTGCTGGGGGCATGTCTGTGGCACCTGGCTGTAACTACATTGGTGATCAGAGTTGCTCCTGCCTCTGGAGCCTCACAGCCAGCATAGCTCTTAGTGTCAATGCAGAGAAAAATGTCCCTCATGTATTACAACTGCAGGTGAGGAGGGAGTTACCACATCTTGCTATAGAATCACAGAATGCTGAGGGGTTGGAATGGACTCTAAAGATCATCTAGTCCCAAACTCTGCTGCCATGGGCAGGCACACCTCCCACTAGACCAGTTTGCTCAAGGCCTTACCCAACCTGACTTTGAACACTGCCAGAGTTGGGGCATCCACAGCCTCCCTGGGCATCCTGTTCCAGTGCATCACCACCCTCACAGTAAAGAACTTCCTAATATCTAGCCTAAATTTCCCCTCTTTCAGTTTGTACCCATTACTTCTTGCCCCTTCACAACAGTTCCTGATGAAAAGCTACCCTCCGGCTTCCCTGTAGGCCCCCTTCAGATACCGGAGAGTTGCTGTAAGGTCTCCATACAACCTTCTCTTCTCCGGGCTGAACAGACCCAGCTTGCTCAGCCTGTCTTTGTAGGGGAGGTGCTCCAGTCCTCTTACCAACTTCACGGCCACCTCTGGACTTGCTCCAACAGTTTCACGTCCTTCTTATGTTGGGGACACCAGAACTATCCTGCAGTTGGCATTACGGTGCTTGAACTTTGAAGTGACCAAAAGTTACATCAATTCCACTTCTTTCCCTAAAGGCACACATCCCTGACTACTCTCACCTGCCTGCACCTTGAGCTTTAACCTCTCCTACTTCCGTGCAGCTGCCTTAATGTGTTCATACTGATAATGGGAGTAGGGTACAATGAGGAAGCTGAAAGTTTGTAAAGGGGGGTTAGTAACAATCAAGAACAGTATTAAGACAGTACTGTGTGAGACCTGGGAGCTGCAATAAATTTCACAGGGCTTGCTGGGCTCCCATTTCTCTCAGTAGTTTGCCAGTACAGAGTAGCAACAATCACTCTGATTTTGGACTGTAGCATATGGGGTGGCCCTGGTGGTAGTGTTTGAAACTGAGTGAACCAAAATGCTGACATATTAGCTTCTCCCTCCGCTCCTCCCCCACTCCATCCCCCTGCGGAATATTTCACTGGTGTGATGTGGAAAACAAGCCTATTTCCAAGTAGTCTCAAAGTTGATCCTCACATTATACATGTTGCAGTAACTGTTTCTTATCCTCACTGTTGTATCCTTACTCAGCTGTGGTTGCATATAATTGCAACTCTGTCTTTATCCATCAAGTCTCCACATTATTTGAATTTGTTTAATCAGGTGTTATTTGTGTTTCTGTAATCCATACAACATCCACATAAAGTTAAAGCAGTGTGCATAGACAACAATGGATAACTGCCCTTAAATCCAGTAGACAGCTTTTTATCAGTATGACTCAGTTTTGAAGGAAATCTCCAGATAATCTTAATAGTTGAATACAAAACTAAAGTCTAATTAAATCTAAAATACTGAGTACATAGCATGTACAACATATCATTTGCTGCATGGTCAGTACTTACATTTGATTCTGTGCTCAGGAAAGTTAGTGGAAATCTTTCCACTGTTTTTAATTTAATGTCTGACTATCTATTTAGAGGGCATATTTGTATTTAAAAGATAGTTTAAGGTCAGAATTATATCTCCTCTGCTCCAGATAAATACATGCTATATAAAACTTATCATTTATACTGTATTTTGCACTGTTTTACATATGCATTTCCTCATAGAATGCTTCCTATGACAAAAACGGAGGAAATCTATTCCAGCAGAAGCTGTGAGGGTAAAGGTCAAGACTGTGTTTACTCACACTTGGAATTTGGCAAGATAATTGGAATAATGTCAGATACAACATAGATCAAAGTTCTATTTTATAAAATTCCAGTCTTATGGATAGCATATCCCAGGAGAGCAGGGTGTGCAGTAGGAGTTGTTTTAGCACCAGAAAGGATTACCAGCAATATTGTCTATGGCATATGGTTTCCTTTGGAGGCACTCAATCTAAACACTATCCATTCCATATTATGTTTGAGAGCCACAGAATTTAATGGAAATTGAGCAGTTAGGTCTTAACAAAAGATCACGGTATATCAAATTTCATCATATCACTTTCTACTGGCCTTGAGCTGAGTCTAATGTTTGGTGAAAGCAGCTTTTATAAAGATGGAAAGTTTGAAGCTGGAAGCATGAAGAGTTGAGAATTCCTTGGTGCTTTGTTCCAGTTGCTAAAACCGGAGCAGCCACAGCTTCTCTCTCAATTGCACTTGGCTGACCTCAGTCACCAGACATTGTTTTTCTGTCATTGCTTTCTCTCCTATGTTGTATTATTCTGTTTCGTATGTTCTCCTCATACAGACTCTATAACTTCTACAAACAAGGCATCTGTCAAGTTTCTTTTTGCAAGACAAATTTATTAAATGCTTCTCATCTCTCACAATCTGGTTTTTTTATTCCTTAACCTTTTTCTGTGACTTTTGACTGAACTGCCTCTTTTCAGTTATGACCACAGTGTTGATTCAGTTCCTGTCCTTTAGCTTTTTTGGGCTTATACTGCCACCAAACACGTTTTTAAAACTGCTCACTTGGGTTCCTAGCCTTAAATTTGAGGAAAATATCAGCAAACCCCTAGACCTTTGCCTAATACATGAAAGTTCATACTATACTAAGTGGCCTTGTAGCTAAATAGTTCATCTCGCCTCAAGGCGAGATGTTTTCAATCTCGCCTTGATTTTCGCGTTTCAAAACGCGAAATGTTTTCAATGTTTTACAAGATTCTTCTTTTTTTTCTGTCTATGATTTTTGTCACACTAGTTGATAATTTTTTTGCCTCTCTGTAAGAACTGGCCGAGTGTTAGCACTCTTGCAGTCTGCTGGATTTTCTGAGGAATAAGAGATTGACCACATGCAGTGAATGGAGTGAAAGGAAAGGAGAAGGAAGGTTATAAATTTTCAAATGGAGACTTTTCTGGCTAAAGAAAACACAAGTAAAATTCTTTTTGAATCAGAACAGTTACTGTACTGGAATTATCTGTCTTTTCATTATTTATCTAGATTTCAGCAGTTTCTTGACTATAACCAGTTAAGATTAACATCTGGATGAACATATCCTCTGGAGGCATTTTAATTGTATTTTTGTTTTTTTAACATATCTTTATTAAAATGGTAGAAACTGATAAAATCTGCTGTTCTCAGTTGTCCTTTTCAGGTTTTCTGACAATAGAGAGGGCTGCTTAAGAGAGAGTTGCAGAAGCTGAGCCTTACACTAGAAACTAAAAACTGGGACTAACTATTCTTTAACATGATTGCTCTTTTTTCTCGCTCTCTCTNCATGACTTGGTAGATGAAGTCTTATAATGAAAACTGGCCAACTTTCCACGTGCCCTATCCCAAAGAGAAATGCTGGACTCATGCAGAAACTACTGACTGCTACTTTATCTACATTTTGCAAACTAAATACCCACTTCAGCAATCAACTATACTGCCGTAAAGAGGGAGTAACTTCATTACAGCAAACAGAAATTTTCCTGACTAACATCAGTGCAATTAAGAACATTCAGCTCATCATCAATTTGCCCTTAAGTATTGCCTTTTACATGTGACAAATGTTCCAAATTATTCTTCTATAAATGAAGACTGCACTTATACTGCCAGCAAGCTATTTTCTTTCTGCCACTTCTAGTTTGCCAAAGGAACAGTGGGAGAGAGACATTCTCATGGCAGCAAATATTTTTGAAATTTAATATCTCCATAATTGTGTAGTCTACAGGAAAGGAAAAAGAAAATGTCCATAACCATATTCTAAGTATTGTGTCAGCAGTCTCCATCAGTGCCTAACAGATTAAGCATACGCTATTTTGGTATCACAGGATTGTTCTTATATTTAAAAAGTTTACTGGCTCAATTTGCTTATTTAACAGCAACAACTTTTTTTAAAAAATTGTTTTTGTATCCAGTTTTTATTCTGTTTTGCTTTTAGACTCATGACATTTTTAGGAAAAGTTTTCTTCTGAGAATTTGCAGGTAGATGCATAATACATACTGGCAAATCCACGTGTTGACAGTAATTACGTTTACTGTGTGTGAGGGAAATTAAAGCTGTATAGAGGCTGCAAAGCTAGCACAGCATGTACAATTAGCAGAAACTCATTTTACTGGGAAACAGATGGAAAAGTGTGCAGTCACTTGCTTATATGCACATTAGCAATTGCACATGTTTGCAAAGGAGATATTTATAGACAAGAAGTGCACTGTTGTGTCTATACCTCCATGTGCATTAATACATCTAGATCGTCTGCACATAAGCATTTCTGCATGTGGTGCAATTTAGATTTTTTCTAGTTTCATTATTATAATCAGATTAAAACCAAAACATTAAATCAAGGAAAACTTTTTACCCTGGTCTCTTTTTCACTTAGTTACTATAAAACTGAATTTTTGGAAATCTGGGGTTAAAAAATGCCAAGTACACATCCTTTTAATGTAAAACAGTTATATGATTAGAAATACATAGCCTCTTTTTATTAGTAAGTCTAACACACTAAAGGATGTCAATGGTTGTAACTCCATATAACTTTCTTTATAAAGGGAATGTAAGGCAAAGAAAATAACTACTAGCTAAAAATAAATTGGACTTGCAATGCAGTCCAACATTGAAAGCTGTTGATGCATTTCATGAAGCTACTGAGAGTCCCTCAGAAGGCTTTCTGGAAGTAGCCAGAGATCACTTCTGTTAGGCATTAAGTGGAAAGTGCCTCAGTTTCCTGCCAAACTTCATTGCATTTTTGTCTGAAGTGTTGGACGATGAGGCTGCTGCTACCTTTGTTCTCATCTTACACTGCTTTAAGAACTATCCATTTTGTGTAGCACCATGAAGTTCCTTTTCATATTTTCTGATTTTGTAGCAGAGCAGACACAAAAATCCTGTGGAGTCACTCCTCTGCTCACCCCTCTCCCCCTTCTCTTACGCCCCCTTCCTCCACCCTGCCCCCCCCATATGACTCTTGCAACTTTAATTTTACATGCTCTGTCATTTTATTTTAATTTTTCCATGATATTTTGATATTTTCCTACAGAAAGGCAGTACAGGGTGCATTTTGTTTCCAAAAATGTTGAAATAGGAGTTCATATGAGTGACTAAGAAGATATGCCACCTCTGGAAAAATTAAATCAGCAGCCTTAGTTTGCAGCTGGAGAAAAAAATGGTTGGAGGGGAACTGCTTTTCTGAGACAAAATCAAAGGCAGCATTGAGGCAGCCAAATTGGAATAGCACAGAAACCCTGATCCTAGTAGCAAGAAGTCCTAACTGAAGACCTGTGGTACTTGAATCATGTACCCTGTTGAAATTTGGATTCAAGCAGAATTCTTCTTGCTGGCCCCTCACTTCCAAGACACTCATTCCCTGTGATAACAGCTCTAACCTGTTCCTGCAGTAGTCTCTCATTCATTATCTGCTTTGGTAGGCTCTTCTGTTTTGACATGTTTAGGTAGCAAGACCCAAGAACCCTCATCCTTTATGTAAAGGCTGGGTGACTAACTGTTCAAAGGACACTTGCTTCTGGTGATACTGCAAGGGACTGTGACCCAGCATGCTCCCTGTGCTTACATTACAACAGCCCAGGACTGTGCACTATGCACAGATCTCCTGGCCTTGCCCTCTCCCAGTAATATTTTCTGCAAGGAATGACACTTGAAGTAAGTTATGAACTATTTTTCTCCAAAAACTTATCTTTTTTGGTATTTACATGCAAGTCTAGCAGGACTATTTAAAGGTGTCTTGGTTTGGGATGGGTTAAGCCTTTATATTATGTGCCACATTCTGGTGTGAGTTAAATTAGTATCAGTCCAAAATGACATAATTGCTCTGCATATCAGGATGATTCACTAAGGCTGAGGAAGATTCTGTTCCACAAATCAAAAAACAGATTTAAAGAAGAACAGGTTTAAAAGGCTAAGTCTTTGTTGACGTTGTTAGCGGCAATTCTAGTAAAAACACTTCATAGCAAAAATGAGAAAGCTAATGCTAATCATTTTAGAACATTACATACTATACTTTTCCAAATGCTTTTTCTGACTTTTAGCACTGATTTTTTTCCTTGCTTGCCAGTTAGCATTCTTAAATGATTGTGAAGCAGAGGTCCTGGAGAATTCAGGGTTCATAGCCAGCAGCAATACTATTTTCTTCTAATGCATCTAGAAAGGCTGGAGCAAAGACCCAAAAACAAGTCAGGGCAGGATGTAGCTGGGAGTGCTGCTCAGGAGAGGTAGCAGCAGTATTTTCCCCATCAAGTGGTACAGACACATGCATCATAAACCAAAGCCATTGGCTTTGAAGCCTTCTTTAGCCCTCAGGTGAACCCTTCTCTAGTCATTCAGTCTTCAGTTCAAGATACTCAAAACTGTGGTGAAACATTTGTTTCTTGTGTACTGTACTGCATAGAATCATGGAATCATTTAAGTTGGAAAAGACCTCCAAGATCATTCAGTCCAACCTTTGACCAATCACTACCTTGTCAACTAAACCATAGCACTAAGTGCCATGTCCAGTTGTTTCTTGAACACTTCGAGGGATGGACTCCACCGCCTCCCAGGGCAGCCTGTTCCAATTCTTGGCATGGATTTCACCCTTTCCATGAAGAAACTCTTCCTGAATTCCTTCTTAACTTGAACCTGCCCTGGTGCAACTTGAAGCTATGTCCTCTTGTCATATCACTAGTTGCCTGGAAGAAAAGGCTGACCCCCCACTACCTTTCAAGTACTTGTAGAGAGCGACAAGGTCTCCTCTGAGCCTCCTTCAGGCTGTAAACTACCCCAGCTCCCTCAATCACTCCTCATTTGACTTACTCTCTAAACACTTCACCAGCTCCACTGCCCTTCTCTGGACATGCTCCAGCACCTCAATGTCCCTCCTGAACTGAGGGGCCCAGAACTGGACACAGAATACTCAAGGTGTGGCCTCACCAGTGCCAAGTACAGGGGAGCAGTCACTGCCCTCGTCCTGCTGGCCACATTATTGGTGTTACAGGCCAGGAAGGATGCCATTGGCCTTCTTGGCCTCCTGGGCACAGCTGGCTCATGTTCAGCCCAGTCTTTTTCTGCTGGGCAGCTTTTCAGTCAATCTGTCCCAAGCCAGTTGTGCTGCCTGGGGCTGTTGTGTCCGAAGTGTAGGACTTGACACTTGGCCTTGTTGAACCTCATACCTTTGGCCTCGGCCCATTGATCCAGCCTGTCCATATCCCTCTGCAGAGCCTTCCTACCCTCCAGCAGATCAGCACTCCCACATAACTTAGTGTTGTCTGCAAACTTACTGAAGATGCACTTGATGTCCTCATCCAGGTCACCAATAAATATATTGAACAAATCTGTACCAATACTGATCCCTGGGGAACCCCTCTAGAGACCGGCCGCCAACTGGATGGAGCACCATTCACCACAACTCTCTGGGCCTGGCCATCCATCCAGTTTTTAACCCAGCTCAGAGTGCATCTGTCAATCATAGTCATATGTCAACTAGCCTTCAATTAGTATTTTGCTAAAATTACTTACTCTAATTGCCCATGATACAGGATATGTGTATGACTAGTTCTAGCAAATCTTTTAGACCATAGGCCTCTGCCATAGTTCCTATACACACTCATAGTTGTATGTCTACAAATAGCATATTTGCTAAAACAAAGGCATCATCTTTCCATTTGATGAGGAAAATGTTCAACAGTTTCAGCTTCTCTAAAGAATAAGACCTTCCCGCAAACTTTTGGTTAATTTTTATTCAATTGACTTGCTAGTTCTATACCATTTCCTTCATTTCTGCATCCAATTCAATAGCTGGTGTTGGCCTATAGAACCTACTCTTTGCTGAAAGTGCAGCTCTTTCTTCCTGCATTACTATGCTTGAGTCTTCTCAAGGAAAATCAGAGGCACCTGAGCAGTCTAAACAAAAAGTTTCTCAGCTGTGGAAATTTTTTAGCCTTTGTTTTGACAGACCATGAATCAGGGAACCTTAAAGGAAAGGTACGTCATTTGTTGCAGTCTTCTCTGACCACGACAGTGGGAGAAACAGCATTTTTGGAAAACCAGAGTTTATATGATTTATTAAGTTTTGAAAAGTGTGCATCTGTTCAAAGGTCCACACATCAAACATATTTTGTTAATAAAATAACTTCTCAAGTAAAAAGCTTCTTGAAAGAGTACAGTACACTGTGTGCCTTGACTTCCATGTGTTTCTAGGACTCTGAAACTCTAGGTCACTTATAAATGCCCCAAAATTCACATTCTATTTGGAGATAAATTTATTGAGGTTAGAAGAATTGCTAGCATAATTTACTTACTTCACATAAATTCAAATACACCGAAATGCAATATGAAGACTGTTTCTTAACTTCACCTGGGGATCCAGGAAGGGATTCTCTGTAGCTGCTTTCAGTCACTTTGTTTGTGGTTTTCTCCACCATTTATGCAAATAAACCAACAAATTCTACTTCATTGTACTAATGGTATAAAGAAAAAATGATTAATGGCCCTGTCAGAGGTAATATATCTTCAAGATCCAAAGGGTATATTTAACTTGCGACTTTTGTTGATCTCAACTTTGTTAGAAATTCATGAGCACTTTTAAATTCAGCCTACTGTGAAAACTTTGATTCTACAGGGTTTTCTTTCCCACAAAACTTGGCTAAGTGTCATCAAATGCCTCTTTTTAGAAAGAAGAAAAAGACAATTAAGAAAAAGGAGAACATCAGGAAAAACTTTTTCACTTTCAGTGTGACTGAGTGCTGGCACAGGCTGCTCAGAGAGGTTGTGTAGTCTTCATCCTTGGTCCTGGGCAACTGGTTTTAGGAAGTCCTGCTTGAGCAGGGACTACTGAACAAGATGATGCTTAGAGGTCCCTTTTAACCTTCTTTTTATGACTGTATTTGAGTATGCACAGATTTTTCATACTTTCTTTTGAAAAGCTTCTAAATTGAAAGCTGAATAAGTTAACCTGTGCCACAATTTCACTGTCATTCCACCAAAGTAAAAGCTCGTCTTCTGAGACAATTAGGTCAGCTGGCTGTACCTATCAGCAGTTTCAACCAAGAACCAAAACAAAATGCTGGTGGAGGCCACACAGCATATATTTGTGTTTTGTTTGCATTAATATATCCCAGGCAGCCCAGAAAATACCATATGGAATGCGTGGGGAGAAGGGAGTAGCTAGTCTTCTGAGATGAATCTTCATGAAATTACATTTCTTGGAAGAATACCAGGGAATGCTGCAAATAAAGCACAGCATATGTATAAAGACACTGATGTCTAGACCACTAAGGATTAGGTGTTCCTTCTTCTTTTTTCAAAGCAATGCTGTCTTCTCTGAAAGATGAAGCTCAGTCCCCAATATGTAGTTAGTGGCTGTAAAGAAAACAACTTCCCATGGCATTTATTAGTTGAGCTCTGTTCTTAAAAACAAAAGCTGACTATGCCAGATCTTAATGCTAAGAGAACTCATGCTCATTTCTGTGTGCTTAACTTTCCCTGGGCCTCATGTGCATATAACTTGACACCACTGGTTTGCAGCACGTGTACACTCTTCATTCTGTTATCTTGCTGAAGGAATGTTTTTCATAGTCTTCAGTAATTAATTGAAGCCCAGGTCAAAATAAAAATAACTTTAGAGGATGCTGTTTTACTTCGGAGTGATGTAGGAAATTTGTGTATTGCCTAAACAAATGCACAGATCCACCCAATCTAGTCACTCAAGCTCAGAGAGAGGATACAGGTGTCATTCTCAAAAGTGCAAATACATCATCCTGATTGGGTGGGGTTTGCTATTTTTTTCACATCTCAGGTTAAGAGCATCATTAATTCTTGCTTGTACCTAGCTTTGAATCTTTTGACACTATTTTCCCCTCTATTTTTTTTTCCACTGGAAGAGAATAAACCTTTATTTTCTATTTTCTTCCACAAATCTAAGTACTGGCTTACAGGACGGTGACTAAAATACTATTATCTTGAATGGACATGCCTCAGGTTAGTCACTATAGCTCTCTACTGATATTTTCCTGATTTTCCATAGGTGGCACTACTACAACCCACCCATGTTTATCAGCTGTACCACAAAAAGTTAAATAACTATTCCCAAAAAATCTCCATAACAAATAAACAGAAAAAAAACCCAGAAAACATACCCTGGGGTCTAGAGCTATTTAATGAAAGTACCTTCTGAAAATTGGCATCCCAAAAGATTTACAAATGAGAAATAATCAATTTCTAACCAAGGCTAGAAATTCTTCATTAAGAATTCTCAGTAATTAATGAAGCACAGTAAACACACTTCCAGCATTCCTTTCCAGAGCCTCCAGCTTGTTGCTTTTAGTAAAATTAGTCAATTCCTCTTTTTTCCTACTGTTAACACAGAAACTCGGAGCTCTTAATTCTGTCACTGCTTTGCTAAAACAGCGGTTTGTTGAAAGCAGTCATTAGGGCAGACACAAAGTGGCTTTACAGAAGAAAAATATTAGTGAATTAAGTGAATCCCTTAATAAATGTCCACATTTATGTCTACTGCATTCCAGTTAAAAAGTACTGTTGTCCAAAGATTTGGTTTACCAGATTCAGCTTGTGCATGCAATGTAAGCAAAATGATTGTTAAGAGCTGGAACAACCTTAATGAGTCAAGATTGAGATCGAATTCAGAACAACTCACTATTTTCCTACTAGGCATCCACATATGAGTGAACACACAGTAATATAAGATTCAGCATTTTAAGCAACAGAATAATTACGAAAAGATGGTTGTAGAACAGATTTGCAGCTATAGAGAGCTGTGGTTGCAAAATAGACAATTCAGTCTGTGGAATTGCACTAAAAATACTTGTATGGGGAATTTTCCTTTGTGCACTGTTTGCGATAGCTGCTAGTTATTTAGGAGTTGAGACCTAGATAAATTATCACATCATAAATCTACATAACATGTTATTATTAACTGTAAATTTTTTGTGAAGTAAGTGGAAGCAAGCTGGTTGAAACTTTTAGTAGCTGAATGACACTTTCAGTTTACATGGATACTTAACAACCTGATCTCTACTGGGACTTGGAACATGAAGGTGGAATTATGAATTTTGTTTTATAGTACTTGAAAGTAACTTACTCAATTAACTTGTAGACTTAACATTTTAGAAATGGAAAATACTCAACTCATTCTTAGAGAATGCAGAATAGCAAATTGGCCAGATGCTTGAAGACCCTGGCTTCTATAATTTTCCTATGCCATATTTTTCCCTCCCTCATGTTAGACATACCACATCATTACACAATTTTTTTCACAGCTTCCTTTCACAGTGCATGTACATCTTTGGCAGTAGGTCCACACTCAACATGGTGGAAATAAAGTTTCTGAGTAAGAGATCGCTGTGAATTCTTCAGTAGCAGTACGCTGCCTCCCATTTATCCACAACTAAATAGGTGTTCCTAGTTGAGGGAATTTGTTGTTTGGGGGTTTTTTTCACCTGATATTTTCTTTTTAAAAAATGGTGCCACTAGGTTCTCCTAGAAATCGACAGGTAGGCACAGAGAAAATTTAACATGTGTGACAAGAGATCTCTCGATGAAGCAGGATAAATCACTTCCTGAGGTATTAATCTCTCTCCTGACTACAGGGTAACACTTGAGAACTACCTCTGACAAGTCACCACAACTTTGGGCAGACACAGGTCTTTAGGTCAATCCCACGTGTTAGGTATCAGGTCAGAACTTGCCCCTTGCAGCAGTCACAGGTAGGCCCTGAAAGACTTGAACTTCCCTCTCAAGAATATGGTCTTATGGAAATATCAAAACAGCACTCTGGAGTAGCAGAAACAAAGAGAGAAGTGCATCAGCTGTTGTGAGTACTCAGAAGTGGAAAAGAGAACAAGGTAAAGAATGTCAACATGCCACTGTAAATTTACAGTTCATTTGCATCCTGAACTTGGTGTGAGGTTTTGGTGCCCTAATCAAAGTGAGTATGATAGAATGGAGAATGTTATTGGGTCACAAGATTGCACAGAGAAACTGGAAAGTCCACTGCTGGAGGCACTAAAATGACAACTTGAATCTAACACTGATGGTGACTCTGTCTTGAGCCGTATTTTGGACCCAAAGACATCTAAAAGTCACCTGCAACTTGAATTGTTTTATGATGAAATGTAGGAATAACATCTGTATGAGGACAAAAAGGTAAATTTAGTCTCTTCAACTTAGGCAAATCTGGGAGACACTGTAAGTCTAAAAATCATGAATAGCTTATAGAGAGTGGGTGGAGGGTCAACGGTTTCCCTGTCTTTTCCACCCTAGAGGGGGGATCTGACACTAAGTGCATGCTGCCAATCTCTAAAATGAACAGAAAGAGACAGGTCTTCATGAAGTAGACAACAGACCTGCAGAACTCTGCTAAATCATGCAGTAAATGCGAAAAACTTACCTCAGCTTAGGGAGACACAGAATATATATTTGAGAGATATATCCACTGACAGTTCCTAAATCTGCATTATTACATTTGGTTAAAGAAGCCAATGATCTGACCCTCACTGGAGGCTTGGAAAGTATTAGAGGGAACTGGCATATATGCTTGGCTTGTTCTTACTGTTGTTTGCTTGCTGATGGCCACTGCTGGAGACAGGACTGCGGGCTGAACTATCTTTGATTTAAAGCAAAACTGTCATTCTTGCATTATTTTAGACCAACAGTAAGTAGTCCTCGATTTTTAGCTGTTCCTGGCAAAATGACTTTTTCTTATAATGGCTGGCAACAGCACTCAAATATATGTTAGTCTTTAGATTAACTACCTCTTGGCTAATTTAAAATGAGAATCCATAGTAGACTTTTACATTTAGGGGTATGTATATCCCCCAAGTTCTATAGTATATAATACATATTTAAGTCAAACATTTATAACACATATAAAACTCAAAATAACTCTATTACTAATTTTTTGTCCTTAGCTTTAGAATCTGTCACTCAGTATCACTCTTAAAGAATACAAACCACACAAATTTTTGCTAAATTCCTTCTAAAGTAATAGCAGTCCCAGAAAAGTTTGTTCACATATAAATTCACAATTCAATATAAGAAGCAACTGTGGATTTCTTAAGTTTTAAGTTATCCAAGGGCATTTCTCATATTTACCTCCAGTTGCAGTTTGGCTGGACATAAAAGATACATGGATACCTTTGAATATTTAATGCATGGATTAAAGGGTTTCCCTGATGTGTCATTTTTGCCCTTTTTTTTTTAATAGTGATAGAAATGTGACAGGTGATATACAAAGCAGTGACCCTGAGCATTCTAAAGCATATTATGTTGATTGTCCTGGCATAAATTTGTTTCAGGCTTTGGGTGATTTAGGAGGTCAATTTTTCTTCTTAATGAGTAACATTTGGGGCTAGTTTGTAGCTTCAAGATTGCAGCTATCCAGCACTCCAAAGCAGCTTTGGGGAAAATAATCCATTTTCATTAACAAATCAGTCTATTACATTGTATCTCAATAACTTATTGAAAAGATGCTACTGAAAGAGGAAAGCAAAAATCTGTCATGTTTTGCTTGCACTGATTTAGAAAGTGGGGTAAAATACTGGAATTAATCTCAAAAGACTTTGAAGGAGTTTGGAGATTCCGGTTTAAAATTAGGCTTAACATATGTTCTGAAATGTCCTGTATCACAAGACAAAGTTTAAGGTTTAAATATAGCATTTCATGTTCACAATCCAAACATTAGCAATGGGCTTACTAGGTACAGGAAAGCAGGTGAGATCAGGCACAAAAGAATTCTCCTTGAAAATTGAAGAACGCATGACATTTTCACCTGCATTATGAAAACAGCTTTTTGGAACATTGCAGGATTTCTGGACATGATTAGTAGACATCTATCAGAACATTTTGTTCAAATTACTTCTCTTCAGATGGTAATTGTATTTAACAGCAGAGCAGGAGATTAATGGGTTTGGAATGATCAGACAATAAACCCAGAATTATGTAACATTTTATTTTGATGAATATTGCCATAAAATATCTCCTTTATCTCCTTGCCATTTATTGTTTCAGTATAAAAGTACTTCCAAGACAATATATTTTCTGACTTTCATTAAACATATACAAAACATTTGGATTTTCATTAAAAATAGAAATAAAATCATTTAACTGAAATACTTTTATAAAAGCTATATGTTTCTCGCCGTCTCCCAAACGTCAGATTTTAATCTCCTAAATTCTGTCTAGTTCTTAAAATAGAAGAATGGATGGAAATAAAACTGTTACAGGAGCAGGGAGCCAGTCAGACACTCTAACCTCTCTCTCTGGCTCTTGCACAGCCTGTGGACACCATGGGGAAACTGCTGGTTACTTGGGCATGCAGACAGTGTGTTATTGTTATTCAGACTGTTTCTTGGTTCCTTGCACCCAGACTGCATATAAGCCTTGCGGTTTCTTTCTGCTTATCTTTTCTAAGTTATGGCTCTCTTATAAGCTTTCCTCCCCTCAAATTAAAATTTCATTTCCCATCTAAATTAGTACAATATCCTTTTTTTCCAGCCTAGACAAAAGGAATTTTTTCTTATTAATGCTGCTCCAGGACAACTATTGCAAATTCACATTTCCTTAAACAACTGTAAGTTCTCTCTCTTTTTGAATCCCTTCACTGGCTTCTATTTCTGTGTTCTAGCAGATGTAGCTTGTGCATGTTCCCTTTTCAGGCCCTTCATGGCCAATCCTCACCCCGTTGTCATTTTTGATTCATTGCTGGAAAGTTCTATTCCTGCTTCTAATAAGCCCTGGCCTCATCACCTGTTAGGTTTATTTCCAACAGTATGTTAATTCTTCCTGCTTTTTCATGTTAGTGCTTTTCCTTGGAAGGACCTCCCTAAAAGTCAAATCACTGCTTTCCTTTAAGTGTCTCCTTGGGATTCTCCTTTGTGTTAATACCTGCAGAAACCTTGACACCTCCTCAGCCAATAGGGTGATTAATGTCATTTTGTTCTCTTAAGCTCTCCTATGTCTAATTTATCTTTCTTTTCAGTGTTAAATATTGCATTTCTTTCTTTGGCATAGAATGTTTCTTCTGTTTCTGGTTAACTGGCTACAATCAAGACTAGAATTTCAAAAACAGACAGAAATAAGCAAGAAAATTATAAAAGAAAATGAATGAAATACAGAAACACACATTCTCTTTTTCACATAGGAATTATCAGCATTTCTACAAGCCTTGGAAGTTTTGTTTTGAATGAGGCCTGAGAAAATTTCAATGCTGAGAACATCTCCAGAAATATCATCTTTGCAGACTTGAAAAGGAAGGTTTGTGAGTGTATGATTTAAATTATTTGCATTTGCAAGTGCAAACAGTGTCACATCTTATAGAATGGAAGCAGGTGAAATGCAAAAAACTAATAACCAAATCAAAAGAATAGTTCTATGCAGGTATGAAAACACTCTCACTTTAATAATATAGTTTTCATTTTTCAATTTCCTTATCAGTAAAGGAGCCAGATGAATCACTATTATTTTTATTTACTGCTGACACTTCTGTCATGCCTCATAACCATTCCCCAAAGAGCAGATGTCTTTGTGGGCAGATCAAATACAAGCCAATGCACCTGAGTGCCCTAATATTCAACTTTGTAAGCATAATGTAGTCCAAGTTCCACCATGATGTAATTGACAGCATCATTAGACAGCCAAAGAAAATAAATGAAATATCAGCTGATACTCTTAGGCCAAAATATGTTCAGGAGAAATTCTTCAAAGACAGATCAGTACTGCAAAATGCATTCATTATTCGTAACCTGCCAACTAAGTATTTGCTCTGCGTCACTATGCACATGAAACGTAGATCCACACACTATCAGCTTCCTCCCATTTTTCACTGGCAGTCATGAGATGATACTTTACGATGAACTTAATTTTACTTATTTGTTCTGTTTCTCTTTGAAAATGATCACCTGGACTAAGTGCAGTAATGTTTTTTACTCAGAATATCTATGGCTACAGCCCCTCCCTCCCAATCTCCCATGTTTCTCTAGATTTCTTTGGGTCATTGCATATTGGATGCACACGGACACTTTTCCAGTGTGCCATACTCCCCTCAGTGGGAGAGCTGCTTTCATGCTCAGCCCAGGCAAAGAGGGCATCTCCTTTGCACAGGGAAAGCAGCACTAATTGAGGTACTTAAGGAAGATCTGTGACAAAAATGTAGGCATCTGTGGACTTTAGGCACCTCAGGAAGCTAGAGAGGGTGTTTGTTTCTTTATCTTGGAGTTCAGAACATCAATGATAATTTGTATGCTTACATACTCTTTTCTGGATCTTATCCTTGAACACATTACAAAGGCCTGAGATTTGTTTAATCATCTTTTATTCTCCAGTTTCATAATATTTCCAAACAATTTTCCGTTACTCTGTTCTGTGAAGCTCATCCCAAAAATATTTATCTTGGCTGACAGCAAAATTTAGCAGTGTAGCTGACATCTGTCACAGATTAGTGGATTGAAAAATTACAAGAAACAAATTTGGCTATCTGTGACTAGTACCATTTGAGATGTCTTTTCACTTCTTTGTGACGCTAGCTCACTTGTGCCTAAGGCTTTCCAGCTATGTCGCTGCTACCAAGAGCCTTCTTATGTCTGTAATGTTTTCTAAAATGACCACAAGTCAAATATGCAAATCAAATCTATCAACCAGTTATTGTGGAACAAAATTTCCTTCCCTTCTAACCAAAAAAATACTTGTGAATGATACATTCATTATCTTAATCACATGGCAATCCCTGAAGAGGTCAGAGCAACTTGTGCTGAGCATTAATAAAAACACAGACAAAAGCATCCACTCCACAGTATCTATTTAAATGCAGGAACATAAGTAGTTTTATTGACCTCAAGGAGGGTTTGTAGGTTCTTAAAGACCTTCAAACTCACACTGAGGTTTGAATATGAGAAGATGTATGTACAACACTGAAGAACCTTGGTTTGCTCCTCTTCCTGTGCTAATCCTAAGAGAAAAAATACATTTCAAATTGCTATGTTATGGCTTTTTATTCCTGTTTGGCTTCTCTTAATTTCTATTTCATAGTCCCTAGAGAAAAAAAAAATCTTAAAAGAACTGCTTTCATACTATCTCTTATAGAAACTCCATGGATTGCTACTGGAAAATTGATTCACTACTCTTATAGACCTATAAAATCTTTCAGTAATCTTTCCCAGAGTGGTAAAACATGTATTTTTCAGTAAAGTAAGCAAATATAATATGGAACCCACTTAGGGATCAGAGCTGTTGAGTAAGAAGCTACTGAACTGACTTTATGATTTAAGATCATTGAAGAAAGGAAAAGCTGAAGACAGGGTGAAATAAAGGTACTCAGAGAGGGTAGAAAGACAAAAAAATTTACAAGAGAAAAAAAATCAGAAGTCACATTTGACAAAAATTGTTTTGAAACCAACAAAGCTCTCTCCTGATGTGTTCTTTGACTTTGTCAAGGTAGCAATTGCAAGAAAAAAGGTGTGATTAGAATTGCTTAAATTACTTTGAGAAGTATTTCACTATAGTTTTGATAAAAAAAAGTGTGTGCTAAATGTATTGAAACTTTATATAGATCCTGTCTTTACAGACACACTTGCATAATCCTAATTTTATGCCAAATACAATTGATAGACATTCTGGATGGGATTAGTTGAATATAACTTTAATCATTTGAAAATAAATATCTGACCCAAGCTACTTGCACAGGGTGTCCATACTGTCAGGGCAACAGACAAATAACTTCAGAGTATGATTCAGCCTGTTCTGAGTTAAATGTCTAAGATAAGTGAGATCAGTGACCATTTGGATGTGTCACTCTATCTCCTGAATATACATAGTGTAAGCATTCCCTTTTAGACAGTTAAGTCAGGAGATAAATTTCACTTTCTCAGTCTGCCTTAGCAGACTTTATATCACTCATCTATCCCTAAGTGAAAGGTTTGTGTGGTTGTCAATGCCTGTTCAGGATTTGTTACAATCACAAAGAAAGTACAATGTATTTTAACTATTTCTTTGTGGATAGTTCAGTAACAGCAATAAAAAGCAATGTTGGGAAATTACTCAGCTTTCTGATGAAGCCACAAGCTTTATTAGAAAGAACTTGCACAGTGTCTTCAAACAAGTTGAAAAAGTAGGATAAGAATTCAATTTTACAATTTTTTATTGACATACATTCTATGCAAGAATCTTGTTTTAAGGAAACCATAACCCTTTTCTTCTTGAACTCTAGAATACAACTCTCTGTTAGGTGCTACAAGACACCTCACACCTGCCATGTTGGCATGCTCTGTGAGAAAGGACATAAAGTTCCCTTGCTTTCTTCTCTCTACTTTCAGTTATTTAATTTTATTTTCAAATATTTATTTTTATTATTATTATTGTGTTGTTCTTTTTTTTCACACAGAAAAGAACAGAGCCAAACATAGGTGATGATGTTGAATATATAACCTGTGGTAAGAGCATGGATGTCAGCTTTATTGTTCTATTTAGCATTTATAACTGCTCCATTCATGCTAGTTGTTCACTCTGCGAAATTTTAATAGTTTGAGCAATGAAAATAGAAGAAATGGGCTCACTTTTATCCCAGCATTTCATTACTCAATATCATCGCAAGAACAAGTTAGCATTGTATCCTTTCAACTTGTCCTGTGTCAATGCTGCTGTAGTGGAAGATGGTTGAGGTCCTGGGCATTTGTTATATTTACAGAAACTTTGGTTTTCCTTTGCCTGGAACATTATGGCAGCTCTTACTTAAAAGACAGATCTCTAACCAGCCTTAAAGAAGGACTCTTACCCATAAGTTAAGTGAGAAAATGACACACTGTTCCACAGCATGACAGGTCCACAGCCTCCTTTTAAACACTGATGTGCTTTGTCCCACTCTGCTGAGAGACATTTATCTGTTCATGCCATCCAAGAATTGTCTTCTCAAATGCCTAATAAACAGTTACTGCAATAAGAACCAGCCCACAAGTCCTTTTTCACTGACCAGTTCTTCATTCACTGGGGTGCAGAACTATATTCCTTTTGTATGCTTTGGTTTTGGCATGAATATGCAGATTTTTGGGAGAACAGGATCTGAAGGAAAGAGGGGGAAGGTGATAGGTGGTAAAGGATTCTTCTCCCCTCCACAGCCACCATATTCCACCTCTTGCACGCCTACTGTCCTACATCAGTGTTTAGGATCCTTGCTGTAGGATTTCCATCTTTATATATACTGGAAGAGAGTAAAACCACACCTTCTCCATACTATGCTTTGGCTTCTTGGAGGTAGTTTTTTAACTGTTATTTTTGTTTGTTTTGAGTTTGTTTGCCTTTTTTTTTTAATACCACAGCATTATATAAAAGAGGTTGGTTTTAAAAGAAAGTAGCAGCCAGTTTTGTTCATTTCAGCGAGCTTCTAAGTAGTTGTGATGTGTGCACTAGAAAACTAACAGAGTTGAGCCCTTAAGGCTCTTAAGATTTTTAGACAAGAAACATCTATTATTTTAATTCTGGTCACAGTCAGGCACTGAGGTACCTTGACAGTTTTCCACACTTTCTCAGGAAAATGTGAGATACCTAGGGAGTTTTAGAGTCAGATTCTGTAGTTTGACTGTCTACAAGTTTGTGTAGCAGCTGGAGCAAAGATTTTCAGGGATACAGTTTTGGATATATATATATATATACAATATTTGGCCTCCAAAGTCCTTGAACAACAGTGAAACTCAGGATACTGATGGTGTTTAATGACACCTGGTTCATCAATTCTGCTTTCTTAAGTCCTTCTTCCCTACTGTTACAGGATTCCAAGAGAGTTGACCTGAATCTGTAGCTGCCTTTATATCTAACAATAAATTATAAACACAAACATTGCCTGGAATGTTTTGGAAGAATCATGGGAGGACCACAAGTTGCTCAAAAGCCTACAATTCAAGTAATCTGAGGATGCTGAGAAGTTTCCAGATATGTGTGGTTAATATTCATCGCTATGTGCATTTTTTCCAACATGACTAAAAAGCTTTTAGGCCAGTCTTGCATTCCTGCTTACCTAATTCAAATGATGACCCAGTGCAATTGGTCACAGTGAATGAAGTGTGCTTTGTAAGCAGTAAACACTTTTCATTTTCTGAGCCCAGTCGAGATCCACTTGTCATTTATCTGCTGAGAAACGTGGCATTCCCCTTCCTGATTTCTACTGGCTGTCTCTGTTTTGCAAATCACGTCTCAAAAGTACTCTCTGATAAGTACAGCATATCTGTGGCACTGCAGGGTGATCTGTGATCATTTTTGGTTTTGTGTTTCTTTCCTTAAATATATATCTATATAAAGATGAATACGTAATGCTGCTGTTTACCTTAGAACAACGGTATGTGCTATTTGATACTGCGTGGCAGAATGATAATGGTTGCCAGTGCAAAAATGGTCTGAAACTGCCAGTAAGGGACTAGGCAACAGCTGGAGCCAAAGCAGAAATGCCCCTGAGGGAGAGAGGACAGTCGGGGCCAGGGGCTTCCTGGGGGCGGTGGGGGCTCTCCATAGGTATCCTCTGGGGCAGGGCTTAGCAGTCAGAGTCTATCCAACCCCCCAGTCAGGAACAGGACAGCTGGGGACATTGGTACCTCTCTGGGGATGATGACGGGCTGAGGATGGGCCAGGACATGGGCCTGGAGGTGGGGATTGAGATTTGATCCAGTGAAGGGAACCAGGGTCAGACATTGCTGCAGAAAGAACCAGCAAGTCTGAGGACGGGAGACATATCTGAGGCCCCCCTAAGAAAAGGGGGCCCAGCCCTGGCTGGGTTGTTTTCCAGCTCTTCCCTTGCATCAGAACAACTTCCCTGGTAGGGGTGTGCTCAGGAGAAGTCCCAATAAGGACTCCTTGAAGACAGCTGTCATTCAAGAGCTCTTTCCTCCCATCAAAACTTACTTTGCAACTGAGAAGACCAGCAACTGATGTATTGAAAAACACTCTTCTACCTGAAATCGGAGACATTACTGCAATCCAGACGTCGCTTTAATTTTCACATTATCCAAGTGAAAGCAAAATATCTCTTCCTTCTGATAATAACAGAAAACACAACTGGGAAAAATGGGAATGTTCATAACTTTAATATCCTGTATTCTTTAATTACAGCTAATTGACTCAACTGTATGTTTGGAAATTTAATATTTTAGTCCACATGGCAATCTTTACTGTATAAAACAAAGTAATAAGTATTTTTTAGTCATATGGAAATACTGTATATTAGTAACTACATAAACATGTATGAAGAGAAATGGCTTCTGAGTAACTATTTTGGAGCTCTGGCTTGGGAGCTTGAACCTTTTCGAGGAGCAGTTGTTTTCAGAGCATCCCTTCACTTCTCCTAATAAATAGGTATATTTAAGATATTTGCTTATCACCATGTAGCTTGTTAGTCTGTTTTATAAGTTCTGCAGAATTTAAACTGAACTACTTAAGGATATAGAGTAAATTGTTTTCCTAAGGTAAACACACATATCTGTCAACAAGGTAGAAACTAAAATTCTTTCTATAATATTTCACTACGATACTTAAAGTTCATGCTATTATATCCATGATGCTCTTTGCCTAACATCATAATGAACCATTTAAAAGAGAAATTAATTAAATAGGAGCACAAAGGGTAGGTCAGTGTTGGAATCCTAAGTGGTAAGTAACCACTGCTCCAAAGCTCAGATGTTCCTCTCCTTGTTCCTTTTAGAATTCCCAAGCTTTCTGGGCAGCTATAAGCTGCCTCTGGGGTTTCTAATTAATAAGTGCTGAGACCACAGGATACAAAGCAATAACCTGGTATGTGTTCATTTTTCTGATTCAAATGAATCAAAAAACTTTCAGTCTGTTAACTTTGTCCTTCCAAGTTTAACATTGAATCAACTGTTGCCTCTCTAAATCATTCACGTTTTATGCCAAAACAAATCTCATCTGTCTCCCACAGCTGGCACACTGTTGGCTTAAAAGCATAAAGCTGGCATGCAATCTATATCCTGTGTCCTGAATATTTGGCCTGAAATTGTGTATCCAGGATTGATTTTTCATTGGATATATATGTCTCAGTGACATGGCAGTACACAGATCTGATGTGAGTGACTTGAAAGCCACAGATATTTCTGATCTCTGCCTAGTTTTACGTTCTGTCACTTTAGGTTCAAAAGATAAGCTGTAGTTTAATTCATGGATTTGGATTAACTGTATAGGAAGATTAACATTGACTTCATGGGTTCACTTTCTCCTACACAAAGAAGCCCAGTGATTAGTGATAACCCTGTGATTCTGCTGGAACTCTTAGAAACATCTGGCCTTTTACAGTTTCTTGACAGAAGGCAGGCATTTCTGCCTGGTGTACAGTAATATAATGTGTTATTGTAATGACTTAATTACTCACAGAGCAAAGGGATGGGCTGACACAAACATTTCAAGTCCATTTGGGAAAAAAACATGCCTGGGGAAAGGATCAAACAGGAGCTTTTTTCCCCTTTCTTTCTTTTCTTGAAAATGCTTGTGGTAAGGAAGACTGAGAAGACCTTGCAGTATGAGAAATCTACAGCTACTTCAATTACTAGGTATATAAAGTGACTATGGGATGAGATTTTTATGTCACCAACTGAAACAGAGGAATATATCAGAACTTTTTATGCAATCTATACATAAAAGCACAAGAAAATGTGTAATCACATCATTGCTATTAGCTTGCAGAATAGGAGAACTAAAGTTCAGGCAGCATAAAACACAATACCCAGTATGATCTAAATGAACGCAATTGACCTTGAGGCTTGATAAAGCATACACATTACTGAAAGCAAATGACAAAAGAGTTCAGTCAGATGCCTTTAATCTTCTTTTTGGTTTTAGCCATTTCTTTCTTAACGCTACTGATTAAAAGCAGCAAAGAACACATGATTTGGCTTATGCCTTTTAACTTGCAGTGTTAGACTAACACTATCAACTTTGGAAGTTATTTTGAATTCACATTATGAACATTGTTTGCATTCCTAGCTGTACTAAAATTCATGGCAGTTTGGCAGTTCTCTTATTAAGCTTAGCTGGGCCAGTTTCTTCCCTCTTTATGCACATATGGAAACTGGAGCACCAACACACTGAATAGTGTCACAAAGAAAAAGACACATAGAACAAAAGACTTTCTTGGAACTTTAACTTTTCTTTCAAGTAAACAGTAGTGACCTACAGGAGTGTGTGCTCCTGTACCTGCTCAGAGGTATCAGTCACTATACATTCTTGGTAGTTTTCATCAATCTGCATTTTTTTGTAGACCTTCCCTTGACCACAGTATCAGTTGGCATTGGGATGCTGTATCTGACTCAGCAGATGCACATCTGATGGGACAACATATCTTAATACTACATAGCAGTGGACAAAAGTTTATGGATAAATGCACTGAGCTGTCAGGACCCTACCTACCTTATACAGCAGCAATTTGAGAGGTTGGAGGTGAGGAAACACCCACTTAAAAGAAAACTTTGTTTTCTTTAACTTTAAGAAACCTCCAGTCAAACTCTGGTTTTTGTTGGTGAGCAGACATGAAATGCGTTTAGAAATTACACAGATATTTGTTCTTTCTCTTAGAAAATGCTACCCCTCAAGGAAAAGAATCACAATTAAAACTACACAATTTTAGGTGAAACACAGGGTTTTGATTTTGCCATTAAAGCTGCTTTAGGTAAGTACTTGGGCATATATTACATTTCATGCACATGTGTAGCCCTGTTGAATACAATAAATCTAGTAAGTTTGTTATTTATTGGCTTATGTGCTTTCCTGAAATGGAATATAAGGAGGAAGAAAAAAGGGGCAAAAAAGGGAGATGTATTATAATTAAACTAACAGAAACTCATCACTCAAAGTTACTGTAGTCTATCATGTCACTTGAATACTAACTTTATAGCAAAGAGCATGAAACAGTGTTCATATTGGGGCACCCACACTGCATGTGTTGCTAGCATACAGCTCTGAGGTGGAGCATTGCAAAGTGAAGAGTGGCTCAGGAAGTGGAGAGAACAAAAGAAAAATGTCCATTACAAAACTGAAGGAGGATGGAGACAGTTGTGGTGTCTGCTCTTGCTTTGAATAATGAAATTCTGTGTACACAAGGGCATACAAGTACAGCAGGTGTTTCTCCTTTCTGTAATTAAATACTAAAAAATAAAAAGTACTGGAGAAATTTATGAGCAGATATTCATGAACAGTAAGAAAGAAAAGAGCAAACTCTACTTCCCAGGCTCTGTGTTTGTTGCCATATCTTCCTCTCTGGAAGACAGAGGGACTGGAAAGGCGTGGGGTCTGAGGCTTATCTGTAGAGTATGGAATGTGAGAACATTTGTGACATTCAAGCACAACAGCTATTCTGGAAGAGTTAGACAAAAAAAGCCCCTTTAACCTGGATGCAGACAGATTTTATAGACAGCCTAGAGCTAGCTACAGGAATAACAAGATTCATCTAACTTATAGGCAGCACAAACATGTTATTGATGATGGCAGCATGTTCCCATTTTGCAATTTATTTAAAAGCAATCTCACAGTGAAGGGGTGAGGACGTTCCTCAATGCAACTTAGAATAAAACCCAACCAAACCAAACACAAAAACCAACTTGGATTTTAAAGCAGTTCCACTACTTAGACCTATGCGATTTAGGAAATTGGTTTGCCCTCTGAAGATTTTCAGAGATTAGATTTCTCTTCCAAACTAAGTGCTGACTGCAGGGCAGTTTTCAGAGAAGACACATTCCTTCTCTAGGAAAAGTCAGGAGATTTAATATGCTGCCAGAGCTGGACAAAGCAAAAGCAGGTGCTTTTGCTAGAGGAACGAAGTGGGGGGAGATGGTGATTTATGTTTAGAAAGGTTAAATGTCTTTTTCCAGACTTAGGAATGTTCTTTTTTTTTTATTATTATTACTTTTAGTAAAAGGTTTCTGAGAGGAAAAAAACATGTGGTTTCAAGAGGATTTTTTCCCCAAGACACATTAAAGTTGTGCAAGAAATCTTTATTTTTTTTCTCTCCAAAATTTAGTTTTCAAAACTGGAAATAGTTGCTTTTTATTTCTACACTTTACACACCTTACGACATCATGCACGTTCCTGCTATTTCTTGGCAGACACACGAGGGAAGCCACGGATACTGTACTGCTGACTTGACCATTTTAACAATGTGTAGTGGCTCTGATCTATATGGGTATTTGGTCTATGGGGATATTGCTGTGAAAAGCTGCATTTAATTATTTTTTTCCCTCAAGCATAAGGACTTTTTTTTTTACTATTTTTTTAAACAATAACAAATTCCACAAGTAGGCCTGAATTCATTTTTATTTATTTTATTTTTTATTCTATATACATGCATATATACACAAAATTCTACCCCTTACAGTCTGTCTCATTTTCAGGCTGAGCTAACATTTTTGAGAAAAATATTTTGTAAAAGATTAAGCCCTTTACAAAGACATGCACTTACCTTCTGCACAACTGCCAGTCAGCATAATCTAGCATAGTTGTGGGGGAGAGTCCTGCATCCCTTTTAAGCATTCTTATTTAGTCTATTGAGTTGCTTCATTTATTGACCATGTAAAGTAATGGAAATGTTCTTAAAAAGAGCTACTATCCTCTTCTTCCGATCGAAGTTGCTAATTTCTATTCCCTCACAAACCATTGAAGAACAGGAGGAAAAGAAGAAACAAGAGTCTTTCTCCCCTCTTCCCAGGGCTTCAGAAACTGAACCTCTTTTGGTTGGAAAAACTAAACTAGTAAGTTACTTTTATCTGTGGGGGAATTTAAGTTGGTGTACAATGACCGTTTCATTTGCTTGAAAAACATTTTTAGTCCTATTCACATTTCCTATTATGACAGTAAACACCATGTCTGTCTGTTTGTCATACCTAGGACTGGAAGACCTCTGTAAGTCCACCTTTCTAGATCTAAGCAGAAGAATTGATCTATGTTTTTCCTCTGTCCTTTCCAATGAAATTTATAGAAAGTGCTGCTACCATGTAATTACTAAAACACCAGGCAGGTTCTTCAACTGGTAGAATGTATCTTTTGTAGCATAGTAATGTCACTAGCACTGTGCTGAGAAACTCTGTTGATAATTCCTCAAAATAGAATAGAGTTATTTCACTGTCTTCCACTGAACCCTCTTCTCAATTTTATCACTGGTATTTGTGGCTTATTTGGATTATATGTTCAGACAGTATGGCAAATGGCCCATGAGGAGATTGGCTTCTGTTGAGGTCTGTGAAATAACATGATTTCAGGTGAATGTTTATTTGGCTGAGATGGTAAGATACAGGAAGCCTTATTCCATTCAGCAAAAATATGAGTGGAAAGAATGGGTTTTATGATTTCCTTTCCATGTCTACATAAATGAAGTCTTCACTTCCTCACATGTAATTTCTCAAAATATGGGGTTATGGTACATACCAGGTTGACTCAGGTAGAACATCATTGCCATCCATAAATGACATTGCTTTTCCAGTAGGTCAGAGAAATATTTCTTGAGTAATGCATAGCAAAAAAAATCTCTTTATAGCACTTATTTTATTAATGTGCTTTACACTTCTAGTGGCTTACATTCTTTTCTCCTGTGCATTTTTCTTTCTCCAACTCCTCAACCTTTCCTTTTCTGCATTTTTTTTTTGGTTGTTTGTTTTTTGCTGTAGATCATCACTTTAAGGAAACATCACATGCTCTTTGTGCTGAATTCAATCTGAACAGCTGACTTCATGGCTTTTTGGCCTCAAATCTTACAATTATACAAAGAGAAGTTTGAAACTCACCTTTCCTCTCAGTCACCACCAACACTATTGAGGAATCCCAATCTCAGCCTTTCCAGCCAGCTGGGAAGGATCCTAGGTCACGACCAGTTGAATCTTAGGACTGCAGCAACTAGAACAGCTTCTTCAGGAAAACAGAAGGGAAATTTCTGTTGCTAGTGAAGAATGATCTAGACCCTGTACCTTTCTCAAACGTATAGTCTACTCATAACCTCGATCCTTCCTTCTCTCATGCATATTCCTCTCCCTTTGCAAGCGTCTGAAAACTCAGCATGTTTCTTTAATTTCTCCTCAAATAACAGCCCCAACTCATCACATTTTCCTTCTTTACGTTTAGAAAAGATAAGATTTGGGTGTTAATCATGTGCAGGGCAATGTGGTAACTACAGATAGAAGAACTGAGAGCAAATGAAGGAAGGAAAAGAGAGGAAAATACTGCAATGGTCTTTTCATTAGTGCATAGGCAGGGAAGGTACTTAAGGAGTTGCTAGTTTCTTAATGTACTTTCCACAGCTCCATATAGCCTTTAAAATTATTCTATGCACAAAACTTGGACAAATGGCTGGAAATACAGAGGTAACTGTATCCAGTATCACAGAAAGCACTACAGTCACCCTAGGCCCTGCACCTACAGCATGCTGGTTCATAAATCAATAACTGTTGGTTCCTGTTCATGTCCCTGAGGGGTCTCAAAATTCACTAAGCAAGTGCATGCCAGCATCATGGATTTGATCTCATTTCAGTGTCTGACCCAAAAAGAAAGCTAAATGAGTTTTGGACACATCTAAACCCTCAGTCATTTCAAAAGCCAGGAAACCTTTCGTTAAGTGACCAAACTACCCCTGAATCTGGGCAGGGAGCAGAGAAAATCTGCCATGTTTGTGGGCTAACTCTCAAAATGGGCTCAGAAGGATGTGCTGAATAAATATTTAGATCATTCTCAGTGGAGTTTGGAGATCCAATGGTGTCAATTGAAACTAGATGCTGCTTTGTAAGAAAGAAATCTGTAATTTTTCTATAATGCACATCAGGTTCATTCCTCAACTGCAGTACACCAACACAGCCTTGACACAGTCACTAGAGAAAAGCCAAATTAAGTTGTACTGAAGGTTTTAAATGGGAAAATTCACCTTCTCCTAGCTGTTTGCAAATTCAGTTACTATAACAAAAAATGCCAGCTTGTATTTACAGTAACTTCTTCAGCAAAATATAGCACTTGAATGTGCATTTGCCCTACTTGACACGTAAGTTACTGTAGACAGTTTTAGCTGAGCTTATCCAGAACACAAGTTGTGCTTGTACTTTACAGCCTTCAGGTCATCTAGTAGATGGCAGTCACATATCTTGCATTGGCTGTATCAAGGATATCAAAAAGCATTTTTTCATTTGCTAGATTCAGAGAGCACAGGTGTTTGGTTTTTGGTCTTCTTCTAATAAACTTTTTTTTTTTTCTTGGAAAGGGTATCCAGGGTTTAAATATAATCAGTCCCTCCTTATTGATTTCAAATGTTGAGATTCAATGTAACATGAATTGAACCACTGAACTGTACTTCAGCCACCACAGATTTTCTTTGTAGTCCTATATTTCATCATCCCCTAAGGCTATGGGATACAGAACTGATGCCATACTGCACTCCTGGCATTGTAGTGTGCATTGAAGCAAAACACGTTCTACGGGTCATGTAAACGGAAGTTCTCATTTCCTTTGGAAACAGTGGCATCTGGAAACCCTGCCCCTCATGTTACTGTGAGAAGGATCTCATCTGGAGAGAAGTAAGAAGCTGCAAGTGTCATTTCTGCATATTGTCAGTTTCCCAGCAGGGAATTCCTCTCAGCGTCAAACAATTCACTTCTCAGACTCTTCTCAGACGTGTTTAATGAGAAGTAAATGCTATGCAGGCCCAAAAGCACTATTTTATTTCATGTTACGCACACCACTCTCACTTCAAAAATTTAATTAGATCTACCACCATGACGTGTAGAACTGAGAGAAGAAAAGGAATCAGGAGCAATCAAAAAAATATAACAAGTATGAGAAGAAGGCAAGGAAATAACACACAGCCTATGAGGACTCTGTGTTTTTCTGGAAACCACTCAACCAACCTCAGATGATTTCTTTTGCTAGGTTTGAGTCCTAGAGAGAAGATTTTCTTTTGACAAATCAGGTGCAAAGCAATTTGGCAACTGCAAGGAGCAATTCAAGGAGGGAATAAAAGAACAGAGAGAGTTATTACAGTCATCACTCATGCAGAGAGAGAAGAGAAAGTGAAGGGAGTTTTACCGTTGTCATGTACAGCATCAATTACTACATGTCAGTAAAGGCTTCTTTGTGCCAAATCCAAAAAGCTAGTCAATGAAAAAAACTTGCTTGTACTATGCACTTTCTGCTACATCAGCCAAAGTACTCCTATATACAATGGAGAATCCTTCACATGTTTGATTCCTTCCCCAGTCAATTTTTTTTCAGATATGCATCTTTTTTTTTCTGCAGCGTTGTCAAGATTTTGTCCAAGATTTCTGACACAGGCCAATGAACATTTGACTAGATGAGTCTACTCCCTGCTCAACTTATTCTGCACCACTTTCTTGGACTGAGGAAATAGCCCTAATGGAATATGTAAAAAAGTAGTTTCATATTTCTTCTCTAAAATATTCCAGAAGACTTTTTGCAAACCATGACAGAGAAAGGAAATAGCTGATGGAGATATTTTTCACAGTTGGCTAACCACTATGTATAAACATACAGTTATGATAAATATCAATAACATTTTTTCTCAATTAAAATATGTATTACATAACAACCAGGGGACTGATGTACTGACACTATTTGCAGACTTTTAATTTTCCATGGTTTGTAATTTTTAAATTACATGGACTTGAAAGAACCATGGGAGTTCTTCAGTGGCTGTCTGACTGGTTAGAACTCAGAAATAAATGGTACATTTTCTTGAAATGTCTTAGAATATCAAATTTCCTTCAAGACTCTTCTAAAAAAAACCTCAAAACAGATACAATATTAAATTTTTATGGTCTTAACTATATTTAAATGAAAATTCCCTGAGCTTTCATGTTACAGAGCTTAGGACACAAAAACCCCCAGTCAATGTAATACAAACTTCACCTTCTGAAAAAAAGGAAATGCAATTAATGTAGCCACTCTCTTCTGTCTCTGGAGCACCCTCTTTTACTGTACACCCCAAGAAAATATCTGAGAAGAGTTATAAAGAGCTTATTCTACAGGTTCTGGATGATAGATCCCTTGCCCACACAGCATAGTAACTTGTGCCTTGTTTATATTCAGCTCTGTTTGTCAGGAAGCATGCCAGTATAACTCTAGCTAGTACATCAGTGTTAATTTCCTTCGAAAGCATTTCTAAAATAAAACTGGAATCTATATATAGATCTTCGAACAATTAGAAAAAGTCTTTTGCATCCAAACCCACTGCTTTTATACGCATTGGGTTGTAGCTACATTATGACATCTTTGTATGCTCTAAGCTTTCAACTCTGCATGGGCATACCAGCCGCATGAATTTTAACAGAGGAAGTGCCGGATTCTGCACCTGGAAACGGACAATGCTGGCTGTACATACACACCGAGGAACGAGAGGTTGAAGAGCAGCCCTGCAGAATCCTGCAGGGACCCTGGGGGTCCTGGTCAATGACAAGTTGAACACGAGTCAGCAGTGTCCTGGCAGCCAGGAGGGCCAACCCTGTCCTGGCGTGCATCAGGCACAGCATCGCCAGCCGGGCAAGAGAGGGATTGTGCCGCTCTGCTCTGCACTGGGGCGGCCTGTCACGATCTGCTAATACTCTGTCCTAGTCGATGATTGTGAGGCAGATGAGGGATTTTTGGACCGTCTCTTACATGGCCTCACCTTTGTGCAATGTTGGGCACCACAGTATAAGAGAGATACGAAATTATTAGAGAGTGTCCAAAAGAGGGCAATGAAGATGATGAAGGGCCTTGAGGGGAAGCTGTATGAGGAGCAGCTGAGGTCACTTGGTCTGTTCAGCCTGGAGAAGAGGAGACTGAGGGGAGACCTCATTGCAGTTTGCAACTTTCTCATGGGGGGAAGAGGAGGGGCAGACACTGATCTCTTCTCTGTGGTGACCAGTGACAGGACCTGAGGGAATGGCCTGAAGCTGTGTCAGGGGAGGTTTAGGTTGAATATTACAAAAAATTTCTTCACCCAGAGGATGGTTGGGCACTGGAACAGACTCCCCTGGGAAGTGGTTACAGTATCAAGCCTGTCTGAGTTCAAGAAGTGTTTGAACAACACTCTCAGGCATTCATGGTGTGACTCTCAGGGATGCTGCTGTGCAGGGCCAGGAGTTGAGCTTTGATGATCTGAGTGGGTCCCTTTCAACTAAAAATACAACATGATTCTATATAATTCATGTATCAACACAGCATCACGATGAGATCCATGCAAATTCTAGGCCCTTCCTTATGACCTCCTGTATTCTCATTGTTTCATTTTCTTGGAAGAGAAATATAGCCTGCAGGCCAGAAAGTAGGCATAACACATTTCTGTCATTGCCCAGACTGGACAACCTGTGGCTCAGGACACAGATGTACACACATTCTGTACTCTTGTCATGCCCATGAGAAACACCCATTAGGCAGGTGGCAGGAATACTGCAGGTTGTCCAGAGGTGCCAAGCACGAAGTTTAGCTTACCATCACTGGGAGCAGTCTGTCTGTTTGAGCCTCCCAGACACTGAGTCAGTGCATATGTGGACCTCCCTTGCTACTCAACAGACACAAAGACTCAACATTAACATATTCCTCCTTTCAGCTCATTTTCCTGGCTAGCTTGGAGCTTCTAACTTAAACCTTGAAAAAGTTTTTATGTGAATCCCTTCCCACTACCTCTTTGCCTAAAAGGCCATGGCTATTATGTGCTTGAGACATATCCAAAAGGTTTTGGTTCATTTTTGAGGAAGGTTGAGCCAAGGTTTGAGGCTTAGTTGTCCACAGCAGATGAAGGATCAAGTGGCTTTGTGTGCTGTTCCATGGGTACAGGAAGGGGGCACTTTGGAATCAATTGCTGAAGTAACCTTGGACCTGTGACACTAACCCTACCTTCAGCCTCAGGAGACTGACAATTTTCCAAACAGCCAGGGTTATATGTGAATTTTGGAGTACTTGGAATAGTCATCTTTGAAACAGTAAACCACTGTCAATCCCAAGTATAACTCAGTCTTTATTCTGGCACTGTTCCTGTTTCATTCTGTGACATTTTTTACTAAAGAATGATTAAAAACTGAGTAGGGACATCAGAATTTGTTCCATACACTATAATGCTGAGACACTGCACACTGCTGCGTCAACTACAGAAGTGCATGTTTTCCTGGCACGACTTTCCAGTTTGATGTATAGTTTAGTGACCTCTTCCCACTCACTGCCAAATGCAGCTGTAATGAGGAGTTACTTATGGCCATCAATCTAAATTGAGAAGTTCTTTTCATGTCTGTCTCTAGGATACAATTTAGTAGTTGCCATTTGAGATTTCCCAAGTCCCACGGGTGAAAGAATCAACAAAACAAAATCTCACATGTTTGTGGTGCCAGAACCATCAGACATTTCACCTGTATATTTTGCTTTTAGCTGAGCATTTTTATGCAAACTGAATACACAGAACCGACATGAAAAAATGCCAGGCACGCAAAATTTTCCAGAAAAATATAAAGGATTAGCTACACTTTGTGAGCAGTTTTTTGTGACTTTGTGAGAATTGCATGCCACTTTTCTGGAAGATCTGAGTTTTCCTGCAAGTCTTCTTTTACTTCCAGAGGTTTATACAATGAGGATCACTTTTGATCCTCATGTTGCCTGCTTGAAACATGAACTGTGTATTCACTGAGGATTTTCTTTCATGCCTGAAGCTTTAGAAAACTCTATCACTATCAGTTCAGTTTGTGTCTGTCCATAAAATAAGTTCACATTAATTTTTTAATCAGTACAGGAGTCAAGGACTTTGTGTTGGTTTTGGGTTTTTGGTTTGGTTTGTTTCCCCCAATCATATGTAATTTCAACCTTTTGGACTAGACAGAGATTTAGAGATAAATTTTTTATTAGAATAATCACTCAACAGATCGTGGTCTGACTAGGAAAAATTCCTTGATCCTCCCTTCCTAGGAACATTCCTACACAGTGAGGGTCAACTTCTATTTCCTACTGACATAAATCTCTTCTGTTTGCTTAATATTTGGTAGTGTAGATAATCTGATACTTGTAGATTATCCCAAGGGATCCAGTAACAACTGCTATATATGTGATAGAAATGTCGCAGGCAGACAACATTTCAGCATTAAGGCTATTTGATTCTCTTTTTATTAGATTTAAATTTTTCCTATGCTAATACTCCTAACTAAAATTTTCTGGTTTTGAGGCTGTCCCAGTGATGCCTAAAATTGGGAGTACCTGAAACAGGGACTGAACAAAGTTAGTGAATAAAGGTATGAATTTATTGAAGGCCTTCGGGTGGTACGCCTCTGGTACAGAGCCTTGCCGATGCTAGGCTAGACCAAGATGGACCCCGATCACGAGTTTTTCCCCCCAGATATAGGTTTGGTACATTTTCTTATCAGAAGTTAGCTGTCCAATTACAGTTTCAGGTAATGAGGTAATATTCCCCCATTCACCCCCTCCCAATTCACCTTTGTTTATACTTCGGCCTAGGATAGTGACCTTGTTTTCCAGGCCTAAGAGGAATGTTTTGTCTAACAAGAATGTGAAGCACATAATATGGAGTTCAGAATTACACCTTAGTGCAGTGCAGGGTTAGAAAAATCTAAAAGCTAATCCTTAAGGCATCACCAGAGACAATTTTTTAGGAATTTTCAGGAAAAAAGATTTGGTAAGGTTGTTTCTGAAGTTGGAATGAGCACGTCTTACATCTGATATCCTCAACTTATACAAAAAAAGTCATTTAGAAGCAGCTTTGCATCTCCATATTTGGAATTTTCAAAATTCAATTAAAAGAGCAAGTAGGCTGATTTGGAAATGCTGAGAAATTATTTTGGCAGTTACTTTGAAGGACAGATTAGGGGAGTCAGGAGTGGGGGAAAGTAGTGTTGGTCAGGAGATAGCAGAAGGACATTTGGGTACTAGACAAGTGAGATGAAGGTAGGAAGGACATCATGTGATTGGTGTCACACATAAGGGACAGATAATGGCACTTCCTTAAGAGAAAGACATTGGAGGATAGTAGTAAGAGAGTAAGAAATGACGTCCAAGAGAGATGCTGACTCCATAGGGAATTTTTATAGATAGTTTTAGCACCCTCACTGCAAAATTGAATTTTTAAGAGTCTGAGTTCATGGCTCCCAAGAGGAATGCGTGAAACCTGCAGGAAAGGGTAGGACTGTCCTTGTCCAAAGCCTGCATCATTACTCAGCCACTACTTTTCCCATTCTTTAGTATCTGCAGGTTTTGGCAGAAGTCTGTATCGATGATCCAACCTGTGGGCAAATGTTTGACATGAAGGAATTCCTGGGTGTTTTCACTGAGTCTTGTATCACTTTTAGAATCTCTAAATAATGAGGTGTCATACAAGATCTGGAATAGTTTTCACTTTCTACCCTACCAGCCTGACTGTCTCAGGGGTTTATCTTGCTCATATAGAGCTTAGAAGGTCAATGGGAAATTAACTCCCCTTCAGAATCTGAGTCCAGCATTGATTTAAACATCCAGATTTATAAGTAAATTTAGCATATTCTATCTTCCCCTGCTTCTGTGCGATGGGCTCAATGCCCTCATTCCTTCAGTCTGCGATTTTAGGCATTCATTCTTTGTCTTCACTGTAAGTTTTCAGTATCTGCATTTTTCACATTTGTTTTTTTGGCTACATGTTGAATTGTGAGGGCAGGTAGCAACTTGCTAGTCAAAGAACAAATTATTAGCTCATAGACACTAAGCAGGAAAGACCCAAAAGGCCTTCAAAAGCTTGGATAGACGGCAACACTAAGGAAAAAAATTGTGTTCAGGCTCATCAGAACAATTTGTGTACTCTGACAACTCAGTCATTTACAGTCACTGCAACCTTTAAAGTCATGTTTTGTTAATTTTGGTCTTTGGTAAGCATTTTGGACCTTGTTCATTTTAGACTTGCTTTTAAGAGGGGGGGAGTCATCCTCTGAAAATGCCTGTGTCTCTCTATTTACCACAGAAAGACTAAGAGAGATATAGTTAAGAGTTGTATAACCAGCTTCTGAGTTAAGTGAGAAAAATATATATTTTTATAGTTAGGGCAGCTCTCAACCCATCACAATCGGAATTTTCCAAAACCTCAGTTTCCTACTTGACATTTTTTCTTTCTTAGCAAGCATAGTCCCATTAGTTTTAAAATTCTTCTTTCACGATCCTGTGCCATGACCTGCTTACCACTTTTACAATGCACAGACATACACCAAATGTGCTTTCTATCATGAAGACAGATGACTAAATGCAGTTGTGAAATAGATTGCCTATAAAGCAATCCAGCAAAGATCAAAGAAGATCTCAGGCTGGCCTTCCGTTATGAAAGTTCTAAAACACATTTCCTTTTGGCTGTGTGTTCAACCTAACACAGACCTCATGATGCAGAAGTCTGATGACGTTTTAATTATATCTGGGACTGAATTTCTAAGAAAATCAGCATTCTAACCAGCCAAGCCTCAGAAACGAGCTTTCATTGTCTTTTTTCCAACAACAATTTGAGATAATTTTCTTTCACATTTTTCCATAAATTTGAATTTTGGAAACCATATATGTAAGGCAGTTGGAAGCTACTGATTTTCCTGGTAAAACTAATCACTAAATATTATATATGATAAAGTTAGACTGTGTTCTACCAGGAGCAGAAGTCACTATGGTATGTTTAAAAGATGATAGACACCCTCTTAACTGAGATAGTAGCAATGGTCAATGAGCAACTTGTACACCTATGGCTACAACACTCACATCATTAGCCAGATGTCTTTCAAGCTTGTTTGAACAACAACCCTCTAAATTTAATTGTTACTGTTTCTCTGTGATGTGTTGAAGCTGTCAATCCACTGATCTCAGCAGTCTTTTAAGTGACATACATCAAGAGAGACACACGACATAACTCAGATTTACATCCTATTCACACTGGAGTGATGCACACCTCTGAGGAGAAAGCAGGGTGAAAAGACAAGTTTACACCTCAGCATAAAAAAGCAACCCTGTAAAAGCCACTTAAGACATGTTGTGCAAATAACCTCATGCTCTTGTTATGTGTCATCCATCAGCTCCCTTCAGAAGGTGGTTTAAGAGACTGGAAGCAGTATTTTGCTGAATATATCCTACTCCATAGTCCATATATTCCCACAAGGAACCCCAGGCTGGCCAAATAGATTGCACCACTTCTGTTTACAGAGTGAAATGCACTCTTTTAGAGGTGGCTCCTAGCTTTACTTTTCAACCCAAGTGGCCGAAATAGTAATTCTAAACAAAGGTCAGGCAGTTAACAGTTGTCCAGGAATGTTTCTTCAAGGTCAAACCTAAACAGGACTATAGACTATCTATTAAAAATCTTCAGAAAACTCAAATCTTAAACAAAGCCTAGAAGTCCTTAAGAGGAGCTACTCCAAACAGCCATGTTGTTTTCCACTTAGTATCCAAAATTCAGTGGCAGGAATATCACCTTTCCTCCAAAGTTTTATAAAGAAATTGAAAAACAACCCCTTATAGAAGCCTATTTCTAATGAATTATAAAATTACATCTCCATAGACTTACACTACAGGAATAGTCACTCTAAAGTTGTGTTGAGTTGCTTAAAAAACAGAGGCTCAGTCACTAGTTGCTTTTGAATGTGGGATGCAAAGGCATTTTAATATGATTTGGATGTCTGAAACAATAAATAGATATATAACCAACTTTATGTAAAAAACAGTTCGATACTTCTGGGATGCAGAGGGTGGTGGTTGGGTACCTCCTTCTGCCATCTTCAAGTACATCAAACTGCCACAGTCATTCTGGGCCCAAAGGAAGGAGAGAGTATTCACATAATTTAACAAAATAATTGATCAAAGTTACATTATTTACTTTGGAAGAAAAATGTGATTGACTTTTTCTATCTCAGTTCTAAGAGAGGACTTAGTAAGAAATTTAGTAGGAAAGCTAGTACAAAAATATGTTCTCAAAGACAGAAATTTAGTTCTCCTTGAGAGCAGGATCAAGAAAATAATGAAAGGATTTTCTGAGCAAAATTTAAATTCTTCTGCTGATACGTATATTAAGAGTTTGTCAGCTATTGTCCCAAGAATCTTTTCAAGATAGTTCCATCATAGATAAAAAGCAGTTGTAAATAGAGCATAGTAAATGTTTTGATTGTAGTAATAGTATGTGAAAGTTCTTTGTGGGTGGCTGAAGAGAGTAGTGCAGAGAGGTCCTATAAGGGGCTCTTCTCAACGCAACCATGTTCAATAGTTGTATGTGCCTGAAACAAAATACCAAAATTGCTGAGCTTTTCAGATTACATAAATATTTGGGGAGCTGTGACTTAAGAACATACCAATTTATTTCAATCAAATATGAGAACATAGAAGCAGTGACTCTAATCAACATTTGCAAAGGGTTATGATGCAATAATTAATTGAACAACTCATCAAGCACTATGATAGGATTACGAAAAAGCACCTTTATCTTGCACACACACATAGGCAAATACCAAGTAGAATAGGAAAAATATTTTTATCACTTATTTGACTGGAAAGCATTTCCGGTGTTCATATTTCAAAAAATACATTGATTTTGAATACAAGGGGGAAAAAAGGGAAGAAAATATAAGAAAAAGAAAAGAAAGTAGGAATAAAGGGTATTGAAAAAGAATATAACAGCTGAGGTGGAAGCAAAAGCCAGACTTCCAGAGTCAGACGTGCTCAAAATTTACATCACCAAATAATTTCTTCACCAGGACTTTGAAAGAACTGGCACAGGAGGTTCCAAACCCAGAAGCAAGTAATTTCAGTGAATCTGTCTCATCTGAGACAGTCTCACAGGAAACAGGTAACATTAATATATATTTCATAAAGGAGAAGAGAGGGCAAATCATATCTCAGTAAAGCACAATGAACTTAAAAATACTGAAACAAGGAGTAAATGAAGATAGGGAGAAAGATGTATTTACCAAAGGAAGCTCATGGTACCTTTTATGCTAAAATAGATCTTGTAGAGAAGGAAAATGAAAAATATCTAAATCTGCAGTTGTTAGCAAAACATTAAGGTCCAGTGACAAATGGAGAATTATTAGTTAAACTGCAGGAAATGAAGACTGCTACAAGAGCTGGACATTTGAATGAAGAGTTGTCCGGGTTGGAAGCTAGCAAACTGCCTTGGAGACGACTTTTTCTGAAGGTTGTCATTGAGCTGGTTTCTAGATGATTTTTGGACAGAGTTTTACAAATATGCAAAGGGTTAGACCCATAAGTGGGCACAGAAAAATGAGGAATAACAGTAAGCACAATTCAAATTAAGTGAATAATTGCTTGTTTGCTATTTTATTTTTGAGAAAAATGTATTACATCCAAACTAAAGGCAAATGAAAGGCATTCTGCTGTATTTGAACAAGTGGTGTCTGATGAAAAGATTAACATATTAATATGTAAGATTAACTATAACAAAGAAAAGTAAAGCTACATATTTTTACCCAAGCTGAGTGTGAACTTCAGCATCTTCAATCTAGTGTAACACAGGTAGTTTACAAGGATACTGCAGTGAAGGACACATCTTTGAACAGTCACACACTTCTGCTCACACAAATGCATTAACAGAACACCACACAAATCTCATCAACAGGTAGGATTCCACCACCAGCGACGTGCACACAGAATCATCCCCAACCTCTGCAAAAACATTCATCCAATTGCAAAAATGCCACAATCATCAACTGTACTTCTTCTCTTTCCCTTATTGCTGTGAACCCTGCAAATTGCCACGCAAATTTAAGATGCATTATGTGGTTAGCTGAGAGAAAAATTAGAAGCTTTATGCTCAGCAGAGCTTTTCTTGAAGTAGAACCAGCTTTGTTCTTGTGGCTTCATAGAAGTGAACATTATCACAACATAAAATAACTAACTAAATAAATGCAAGACAATAATAATTACTAATGTCCCTCTTCATTTGACCGAGTATCAATCCATTCCTGTGCCCCCATTTCCAACACCTCATTGTAAGCATTCATGGAAAGGAAAGTGAAGAAATGTTAAGAAAGCAGTATCACTTGGAAAAATTACAGTTAATTGTTGTAAGCTAAGTAAACAAGTAAAAATATTAACATCATTAAACCATACATAGGTTGAATTACATCACTGCTGTTTAGCTTATCATTTTTTATTGTCAGGGAACAAGTATAGAAATAGGAAGAGAATGCTTTGTAGGAAGGGGAACAAATTGCAGTTTCCTTATAGTCCATTCACTCATGTGAAGCTAGTTAGTTCGTGAATAGAACAAAACATAGAACTAATTACAAATGAATAAATTAAAGGCTAGTAACTTGCAAGAAGTGGCAAGTCTGCAACAAATATGTATGAAGATACATGGCTTTGTTTTTGGTGTATGCTGAAAGAATATTTTTCCAGCATTTCATTTTATGATTATACCAAATTGTGTAGTCTATGGTTATGATCACAGCAAATTTCTCCCTGTTCACTTTTCAAGAGTATCAGAGACAACCACAGTGGAACACGGAATATAACATCAAAACTGACTGTCTTTACCTTTGCACTAGTTCAGAGGAGTTTTGAAATTATTTAATTCTATGTGGATAGTGTCTTTCAGAGCCATTTAAGAGCAAAATGGATGCTTATAAGCACAAGTACCATAGAAGGTCCCACTTTTAATATGTATGGCCAAGTATTTTTTGGGAAGTGATGATGTGCTAACTGGGGAGCTGAAATGCTGCCATCTGACTCCTCTAACCACTTACAGCTAAGCAAGATGATTTTGATTTTAAATATTTATCAACAACGCAAGTAATGGCTGTATGAGCACACCCAAAAAATTAATGTGCTGGGGAAGATGTGGTCTGAGTGTGAATGTTCTTATGAGGAGAAAAAGAGGCAAAACACATATTAGGGTAAAAGAAAAAAATATGGAAATTATTTGTTCAGCTTTAATCTTCATAATCATTATCAGGCCACAGCTCAATGACGTTCTTTCTCCTAGTTAGAGACACACAGCCAGCGGTAGTAATTTCATGAATTGCCTTCTTTCATCTCTTCATTTCATCCTGTGGGACTCATGACTCCATCTGTGGGAGTTTTCAACATATGGAGAGATATCAAACCCCCGGACTGTTCTCTGTGGCCTTTCACAATTGTTTTCAATTCTTTTGAGTATGTTTTCTCCTTGGCCTGTTGGAGCTTTCTTCCGTTCAGTTTCTCTATCCAGTTGTGTCTCCTGATCTCTTCAGACTCCATGAATCCCATGTTTCAGGGACACACCGCTCCTGGTAAGACCACACTTTGCTGTCAGCCAGCCAACCTGCTTTACCTACAGAAAAATGGGGGCCAAGGAGAAGGGTTCTGATGCCCAGGCCCTTCCTGGAAGGACAGAGAAAGCATAGCAGGGGCAGCACCCTTGGGGATGGGGCTATATGTCTGCCAAGAAAAAGGGTGTTGTCCCGTGTTTGCACTGAAAGTCCCCTCAGAATGGGCCCCCTCAGCAGTCAACATATGCAGCAGTGGGAATAACCCACATTTCACAGGGCAGTTGTGCAGGTAAGGCAAGGACCCACCATCACTCTGGTGAAACAAAAACGTGGGTCTCATTGCAATAGAAAAGTTTTTTTAGACTAAGATCATTCAAAAATTTGTTATAACTTATTAAGCTCTCAGTAAGCATTGGTAATTTATTTCACCTAACTAAATGAAAAGAAACTAGGTCGAAGCCGTCAAAAGTAGTTTGGCTATGCCTCCTCCTGAAATGAATGTCATCTGGTCCCCCAAACAACTTTTAGAATCCAGGCGTACCACTGAAGTTACAGTTTTAGTGGTATTCACTTGCCTCTAAGCTAAAGCTACTGTCAACTTCAGTATGTTTTACTTCTAAACAAGGACTGAATCCAAATCATCTAAAAGCTTTGAGATTGGGTCAGTTTTGAACACACGTAAATACAACAGACCCATCTGACATACAAAAAGCACAGCAAGCAGACATACAAAAAGCCATTGCAAATAAAATAAAAAATTATAATATTACAGTCTTAGTTGTGTAAAAGTCAGTGCTGTAGTGAGGTATTCTTTTCGTGTTATACGTGAAAGCATCAATACCTCTGTGACAGAATGTGAAACTATGTAACAAAGATGTAATAAAAGCAGGTCTTTGGGTAATAAATCTGTTCCGAATCTGGTGAAAGGGTTTTCTTTTGAACCCAGAGCAACAACCTGGGATTTACAGAGCATTTTCAGTGCTCATTTGCATTGCACTTGGTAGGGGAATGTTCTTTTTTCAGAGGCTGAAAATACTTGGCAGTCTTAATATGTTCAGCAGCTCACATGTGGGGAAAGAATACAAAAATTCTGTAAAATGGCTAAGGACAGAGTTAACTGTTTGTAGATGGATATTTACTTTGTCATATGTACTGTAAGAACAGGGAAAAAAAGTTTCCAAATTCCAGTTTCCAACTATGAGTTAGGAGTCTTGGGTTCCACTTATGTATGGCTCTTTCCATGAATTACTGTGTGACACCAGCTAAATCATGTAGGAAGCAATATAGCAAAACACTTAAACATGCACTTAGCTTTAAACTCAAAGTCTTCCTGCTGAAACCACTTCACAAGTTTTTGTGTACAGCACTTTGGAGTTTGCAAATGGGTGGTAGCAGTATTTCCCTCTTTGACAAGTTTATTGTAAAAGTATACGAAGTGGTGCTTGTGCAGCCTATGGCCATTTGTTCTGACAGAATGCGTTAGCATTTGTATCTGGATATATTTCATACCTGGAAATTACTTAAGGAAGGTTTAAAACAACCCAAAACACTCCTCCCTCTGAAACAAAGAGCAGAAAACTAGGTACCTGATTATGATGCCCATTTTTTCCTGGCACCAGAATTTAAACAAAAGCATACATAAAGCTTTGTCAAAAATAAATTTCTCCCTCATCATAGATGAATTCACTCTCCCTTGTGTATTGTATTCCAGGACTCAAAATCTGCATTTAGCTGGAGTACTTACAACATGCTGTCAGAGGAACCACCCAGGTCTCTCTCCCTGTTCCTACAAGCTCATTCAAAAAACTGAATGGCTGGGTCACATGTTAATCTGAAGTCATCTATTTCAGTTTTGGAACTTCAACAGAGTGAATTATGAAAATCAACCTTCACCACAGGAATTAAAAAATGAAAAATTCTTCATGTTTTTTGACAGCGTTACAGAAAGAATGTTTATCAGCATCGGGTGAAATCCAGGACTGCAGGATAAAACCTGAAGGACACTTTATCCTGCTCATGCAACTAGATCTATTTCAACTAGTGAGGATGCTTTTGTTAGAAAAAAAAACAAACCAGAATTTCACTCAGCAAAAGTCACAGAACTGTCTTTTGAATCATGCCAAAAGCATGAAGCTTCAATTTTATCAGAAAAACAGTAAAAAAAACCAAACAACCAATAAACACAAAAAGGCACTAGCATATTCCACTTGCCCAAAGTCAAGCTAAGTCCTAATGTCAGTGATAAACTCCCAGGCAAAACCAGGGAATTCTTGGTGGAGATCCATGAAACCACAGTTCTTTCTGAAATAGTGCCATACCAGAATCCTAACATTCTCCAGTGATTTTTAGTAATGTATATTACCTTGCACGATGTTCACATGATCCAAAATGGAAGGTCCCTAGGGCTGGTACAGAAGGAAAACAGTAGACTGAAAAAGGGAAAGGCAGGTGCATAAAGAAATGAGAATTTAAAGACCTCTGCTCATGCCTGATGTGCCAGTCTGAAGCAAAATGCAATGAAAGGTAAAACACTATGGAAAACCATCAGTATGAGATCTATGGTTACTTCAATTGTGTTCCTATATGTTAGTAAATCCAACTTTATAATCTCTCTAATTACCATTGTTCACTTTCACTTTGCACTAAAAAAGCAGGCAAATTGAGATACATGAACATTATTCCAATGTTTGCACGTGTACATTGGCTCACTCTGGAAAGCAGAGTGCATATTTGTTTCTTTGAGATTTTCCATCAGGAATCTTGGAAAGAAGATGTTTACCTCTTCCAAGGTGGCCGGGGAAAGTGAACAGTGAGCATTTTCACAGTCATGGAAAGCACACAATCAAATCTGTCTTCTCAAAAGTCATCAGCCCATATATAAACCACTCAGCTCAAAATAATACACTATTAATCCTTCGTTCCTGTAACATGCAAAGAGATGGAAAGAAGAGTTTTGCTATGAGGTAGCTGGTTAAAAGCTGTCACAATAAAATTCACCTCTTTATTGTCCTTTTATTGACTTTAAAAATTCTATTGTAAAAAGGCTTCGCATATGGATGTACACCACACTATCTCAAAGATACCTTCTCGGTCTCTTAAACACTTTGCTGCACTCTCCTCTCCAACTGTAATCCCAGGCCAGCTTCCTGATGCCAGTTATGCCATTGCTGTTCAAAGTCTTGTGGAAAACACACTATACAGCTACATACATAGATATAAAGACTAAGTCTTAATATAGCAGGGGGAATGAGTTAACTCAGTAGAATTTGAGGTTTTGCGAACATCATTAGCTATTTTTTTAAATTCTTGAGGTTTTGCAAAACTGAAAACCAAATATCTTAGGAAGCCAAAAAAGCCCTCTCCCTCCTAGCTTGGCTCAGTCCTCTGGACCCTGTGAGAAAGGGGAAGGCTCCTTGGCTCCTGCTACCCTGCAAGGCCAGGGCCAGCCAAGTTGGAAGGAGCTTCCATGGCAAAAGGAAAGGGAGCAGTGCTTGCGTTGGCGTTTTCTGCTGTAGTGACAGATTGAGCCTTTTGAAGTCTTGTGAGTTCTGAAACATCAACACCTTTTTGTACTGGAATTTCAAATTGTGATGGGCAAAGTTGATGACTTCCTACACTGTTTTTCCTTTTTCTTTTTTTTTTTGGTGTTAGCATTTGTGAAATTTTTCCACCTATACATTTGACAGGGCTCCATTTCTTGGATTCTGTGGGCAAATAAGCCAAATCATGCCTCTTCGCATCAGCTGCAGGATCCTTCCACAGATACTCTGCAAGCCCAGTTCAGGGCTCAGCAGCTGGGATCATGGTCTTCTTGTTTGACTTCTGAAACTTATCTGCATATCAGGGCAGGTTCCCTGTGTGGAACTACCACAGGGATCCATTCTCCTGCTCCATGGGGAGCATGATGCTGAAAGTTGCGCTTGCTGCTCCTCAGCATGTTGACCTTTGAATTCAAGGGTTGTGACTGGAGTCCTTGCTTGTCGAGGTATTTCCCAGTCCTCCTAACGTGACTAGGATCAGCCTAAGAGCAAGGTTTCTTGTGTGCGGCCTCCACCAGCCTAAGGCAAGGCTTCCTCCAAGAGGAGCACGCCTCACTAAGCCCACAACGCCTTCCATGAGATGAAAGGGGATGGTGCTCCTTGTGCAGAAGAGCGGGACTAAGATGCTGGGCCCACTCGAGCAGCTGCTGTCTGACCTCCAGTGAGCACTTCGCAACTGAGCGGACGACGTGACCGGGGCAAGTCTCGGCTTTGGGCTGTCGTGCAATTTAAAAATAAAAAGGATAAAAATCAGTGAATTGAACCCTAGAGACGGCCCGGTTTTGCTGCGGTGGCGGCAAGAGCACCGAGCTCTCGGACGGCCAAGTGCCCCCGGGAGAGCCGGGCCGGCCGGAGGGGCCGAGGACGCGCCTCTCGCCCGCGGGAATCGGGCCCGGGATGCCCCGCCGGAGGGGCCGAGGACGCGCCTCTCGCCCGCGGGAATCGGGCCCGGGATGCCCCGCCGGAGGGGCCGAGGACGCGCCTCTCGCCCGCGGGAATCGGGCCCGGGATGCCCCGCCGGAGGGGCCGAGGACGCGCCTCTCGCCCGCGGGAATCGGGCCCGGGATGCCCCGCCGGAGGGGCCGAGGACGCGCCTCTCGCCCGCGGGAATCGGGCCCGGGATGCCCCGCCGGAGGGGCCGAGGACGCGCCTCTCGCCCGCGGGAATCGGGCCCGGGATGCCCCGCCGGAGGGGCCGAGGACGCGCCTCTCGCCCGCGGGAATCGGGCCCGGGATGCCCCGCCGGAGGGGCCGAGGACGCGCCTCTCGCCCGCGGGAATCGGGCCCGGGATGCCCCGCCGGAGGGGCCGAGGACGCGCCTCTCGCCCGCGGGAATCGGGCCCGGGATGCCCCGCCGGAGGGGCCGAGGACGCGCCTCTCGCCCGCGGGAATCNCCCGCTGCCGTCGCTGCGGGCACTGGCGGTGCGAGGTGCGGGGAGCAGCCGCGGCCGGGAGGGGTGAGCGGCACCTGCCCGCAATAGCCCTGCTCGCCGTCCCGGCAGGGTCGGTCCTGCCGGGAACCGCTGGGTTCGAGAGGTGAGAGAGGCGTCCTGGCGGCTGCCGGTAGTTGGCTGTAGCGGTGGTACCCTGGGGGTGACAGGTAATAAGAGTTCCCTGTGGGACAAAGGAAATGTAGACAGGAAGAGCTGGCAGCATCCGAGTCCTTGCAAAAATGTGTGGAGTTGGCAGTGCTGAAGTGATTTGGCTGTACCCAGAGAACTGGATGTCTACACATTCCGGAGAATGCTTCTGCTCCATTCATTGTGAGTGCAGACACATATGGAGATGCAATTATGTGGTTTATAACTGCACAGTGCTACAGGGCAAAACCGGAATCACGTTAAGAGTCACTTTAGCCAGCTGTGGTTGGGCACAGGGGATTGTATATATATGAAAAAGAGAGGAGTTTGTATCACGGCACTGAAAAAGGTACAGAAAATTCTGCTGTTACTCAGAACCAGCATCTAGTTTAGATCTCATTAACCTACAAGGATTTTTAGCTGAATATTGTGCTCCAAAGTAAAGATGCACTAGCAATAAGCTGTACCTCCTGTAGTGTCATATGGTCTCTATGCCAGCTACTGAAATTTCATGGAGAAAATAATAGTGTATATTTTCTGTATGTCTTTCCTTTTTTATTATTAAGGACATTTCCTTAATGCATAAAAAGGATCCATAAAAAGGATCTTCAGTGTCTGGAATTCCTCCTCGCTTCACCTGATGCCATGTTTTACTTCTGGCATCAAGAATTGCCCCAGAATATGTAGTACAAGAATCAGTCAAAGTAAAAATTCTGATTTTATATGTATTAGTTGCTGTTTATGGCATTTTGCGAGGAAAATTGACATATTTATAGTTGATAAGTATTATTTCCCTAATACTTACTACTTTTTGGTTTATTCATAGGAGTTATGCTGAAGAGGAGAGGGCTGTTGTGGCTTGCTGTCTTGATAACCCTGTGGGTTTCCTCAAATGCTCAGGGTGAGTTCTGACACTTCTTAACTAGATCCAGAGTAACTCCCAGAGTTAGAAGTTGGTGTAAAATGTTGGCTTAACTGAGCTATAGTGGGCAAAGTAATCATAATCATAATCAAAATCACTTCTTTTTGAAGTGCCTGGGGTATTTTTGGTAGATATATCTTGCCAATGCTAAATGAAGATTTCTCAATAAATATCCCAAAATTGCTTTCTTCAGAAGTTACTGATTAAAATGCATGTAATTCCAGAAATAATTGATATTATAGCTTCCTGTGCAGTGGAAATGTATGGTGAAAGTAACATAAACAGAATCACTGAGTGGGGTGAACATTAAAAAGATAGAGGTAAAGAAATAGACATTACAGACCAAATATAAGTAGAATGTAAATTGGCACAGTGCTAGACCCTCATTTACATCTGATTTCTTAGTTGGAATTTGTAAAAAGCAGATCTCTTTCTTCCTGTTGTCATGTAGGGACATGGATTCTCATAGTTTGATTTCTTTTAGCTGATAATCAAAATATGGAAATTGCCTCAGCTTCCTTATCCATTCATATATATTAAACATCTTTAATGAATAAATTGCTATATGCATCCATTTGTAGGCATATACACGGCATATAGTATATATATACACACAAGTATGTGCTATGCAGTGCTATAAAATACAAAGCTGTATGCATAAATATATAATCAAAAGTGTTTCTATCTGTACACACAGAAGGAGAGAACTGTCATATAAATGAAAATGTCAGGTAGAAAACATGACTGACTTGCCTGCTTGTAGGAACAGTTCTGTTTGCGGAAGCAGGAAGGTGCTGGGTTTACTCTGCTGGTCTTTACTTCTGTCATATGATTGCAGTTACTAAGTATGGTGTACAGCATTGTTTCTTGTAAGACTTTTTGTAGACGCATTGTCACACACTGTTAACTTTTTCAGATGGTGACAAGGAAGAGGAGACTACCTTTGATTTACTTCAAGTCAGTAACATAAACCGAAAAACAATTGGAGCAAAGTTGTTCCGGGGCCCAGACCCCGCTATGCCAGCCTATCGTTTCATTCGGTTTGACCATATACCTCCATGTAAACCGGAGAAATTAAAAAAGATCATAAAACTCATACGGCAGAATGAGGGCTTTATCCTTTCAGCCACCCTGAGACAGGACAGGCAATCTAGAGGCACTGTCCTTGCTTTAGAGGGTCCTGGCATCAGTGAGAGGCAGTTTGAAATTATTTCCAATGGCCGGGCCAACACCCTGGACCTTATCTATTGGGTGGATGGCTTCCAGAACGTGATTTCCCTGGAAGACGTGGACCTTGCTGACTCACAGTGGAAGAACCTCACCGTGCAGATAACAGGGGAGAACTACAACCTCTATGTTGGCTGTGACCTTATTGACAGCTTCATCCTGGAGGAGCCTTTCTATGAGCAGCTGAAAGCAGAGAACAGCAGGCTTTACGTGGCAAAAGGGTCCATTCGGGAGAATCATTTCAGGGTAGGTGACCTGCAGAAGGTTGGGTCTCTGGTGTGGTAAGAAGGTAACTGCAAGTAGTTTGAGAAGATGCAGTAGGAGCAGTTTTGTTCTCCCAATGCGTCTTGGATTTGATGGGGTCACAGGCATTCCCAAGCAGACTTTCTTCAGGGTGTGTTTTCATTAATTGCTGGATTTGTGTTGTGCAATTTTTGGCGTTCCTGAAGGCAAAGGCCTGGCAAAGCCAAGTCTATATCCAGGAAAAGTGTGCAAAATCAATTTTTGGGTTTTCCTATGCAACCACCTGTTTTCTTTTCCAGATATAAGACTTCTAGACATGTTGCATTTTTGTGGTTATTTGTAGAATTCTTTGCAAATTTCTTGAAGAACTGCCATTGAAATACATTTATTCAAATCATAAGAGCTTGTCAATATTTTTATTTTTTATTTGAAAGAAGAATAAAATGAATTTTTAATGAAGCATGTGGTGTTGGTCCATCCCCTAACAGAACATCCTGGTTTGCTATTTTGGGCATTTCATTTCAACTTAAAAAAAAAAAAGAAAAAGGAAAATTTTGAAAAACTAAATAGAATAAAATGTTTTGATCAGTCCTGTACATGAAGTTTTTTCCTCTTTTTATGGAAAATGTTTAAAATGAAGCAATTATAAACTTTCTGCTTTTCCTATCAAATGAAAGCTGCCTTCTGCCTCATACAGTGATGGGATCTGGCCCCATCTGAAATCAAACTTCAACTCATGGCTCCAAAAATTTTGAAAAGCCCTTTCTTTCTCATCATATTGTGCCATCTAGTTTTCAGCCAGAGCATGACATGCTGGAGTTTGGTTCCATGGGGTGACCAGTTTTGGCAGGGAAGTCAGAAGTTATTGCCCACAGCCTCTCCATTCCTGTCTCCATGACTAAGTTTCTCTATCAGTTGTGCTCATACAGCTGATTCTGAAGCTGTACTGCTAAGTGGCTCACTGAAACAATCTGGTTTTTAATTACTTTTTTTCTTCTTTGAGTTTTTTTTCCCAAGTGAAGTAGATACTTGTCTGGGTTTTAGAATGTTGTATCGGGGTAGCATCAGCACGACTGAGGAGGCTGTGAACTATGGTACCTGGGAATAACTGGCTAAGGATGGAGGTGCGATGGTGCAAGAAAGTTGGCTTTGACCTTATGAATAATGTCTTGTAGAACTGCAATCTAAAATTTGCTATGAAAATGGAGATTTGAGCCCATAGCTGATTAATACCTTTTATTATGACGTATTTCAGAACATACCTAGTTTTGTTGCTTATAGCACTGAAATCGTATATAACAAAACTGTAACCACTTTTTTTTTTTCCTGTGTCTTAGGTTTAATGTCTTGTACATTGTTTTTTATATATTTGCTTATGTCTGAACCCAGTCAGTAGCATGGAATTGAGACAGATGTTACTAGTTACTCACAGGTTGATCTTACTGTTTTTAATTGTTGGTTTGTTTTCTTTTTAATTATTATTACAGGGGCTTTTGCAAAATATTCAGCTAATCTTTGGTACTTCAATAGAGGATGTTCTACGTAAGAAAGGATGCCAGAGAAGCCAGTCAAGTAAGGCTTTTTTTACTTTGTTAATACTGTTCAGTTGACTGAAAGTTAGAAATGTCAATGGTGACATATTATCCTAAAACCATGCAACAGATCCCTTTGAAAGGAAAAAGACAATGAGTTGCTTTTTGGTGGTAGTGGAAACTTATTTTTATATATTTATATGTTTATATGATGTCATTTCTACTCTCTAGCCTATTATTTTAGTTTTGTTGTATAGGTTTGTAACTCTGAGCCTCTGTTCTTAAGTTGAGAGAAAAGCTGTTGAGCAAGAAATCAGTAGAAATAGAAGGAAAAAAGCATATGTATGAAAATATGCTTTCTTAACATGAGTTTTCTGTGATTCTTTGAGCACGAGACAGGTAATTCTGCTGTTCAATGTCAATGGGCCCATGAACTCGTCTGCCAGTCTTAAAGACACTGAATTCCTTGGCAATAGCTTTGTTGACTGAAAGAGGCTTTGAACTTGAATCCTAAAGTATTGTTAATCAAAACAACCTCAGGAAAATAAGAAATAAAAGGAAGAGATATGGAAGACATGTATGTGACAGGCTGGTGTGTTCTTGTTAGTCCAGTTTATGCTGCCCCCACCAGGAGGGGAGCACTCTCTGTGTAGGAGTGTATTGGATTCCTCATGAAAGAATGAGGATTATTTGTCAAATACGGGCTAAGATTTTGTGCTCAAGCTCATGGGAGGTGCTGACCATTTTACTTCCCAGTGTTTGTAGCTGACAAGAGCTCAGTCAAGAATCAGTGCCAGCTGAATCTGTCAGAGGAATGTGGTGGGTGCAGAAGGCAGTCAGGATTTCAGGGATTTGTTTGAAACTCCTGTCATCTGAAATGCCATTATTTCTTTTACTTTGCAAAAAAATGTGACATACAGCAAATCAGTTAAGCAGACTGAACTAAATTTTTTCCTTGTTTATACAAAACCCAGAAATTAAACCATAGCAGGCCTTGACTTCTTCAAAGGGGGACCAAGTGTTTTGAAATATTGCTAAGTAGAAATGGGATGTTACTGTACTTCTAGTATGAAGAGGGAGCCGATGGGAGCCTAAAAGAATAATTGAGTTCTGCATGCTGATCCATACCTTAGGAGAAATTCTTATACAGCTATAAGATGCTGATAACCAACAGATAATATTTTCTTAATGTATTGTTATCACATCTGTCAACTGCTAAATTCTCAGTTCTATACATTATACAGATTTGGAGTTTTTGTTTTATCCTTCCTGTGAAGTATTTAGCAAATAGTTGAATTCACATTGTATTTACTTTTGCTTTGCAACACCGAGAGAACACTACAAGATGGAAATTTCTTGTGCAGTAACAGAAAACAGCTAATAGCACACTGAGGCCATCAAAATTACTTGAGAGGTTTGTTATGTGCATGTCTGATTTGCTGACATTGCCTATGCAGCTTAATTACAGAATCACAGAGTGGATCAGGTTGGAAAGGACCACAGTGGATCATTGGTCCAACCTCCATGCTCAAGCAGCATCATCCTAGAGCACATGGCACAGGATCGCATCCAGATGCTTCTTGAGTATCTCCAGTGAGGGAGACTCCACCACCTCTCTGGACAATCTATTCCAGTGCTTGATCACTTGCACAGTGAAGTTCTCCCTCATATACAGGTGGAACTTCCTGTGCATCAGTTTCTGCCCATTGCTTCTTGTCCTATTGCTTGGCACCACCAAGTACAGCCTGGCTCCATCCTCTTGACACCCTCTCTTTAGATATTTATACACATTGATGAGGTCACCTCTCAGTTTTCTCTTCTTCAGGCTGAACAGGCCCAGCTCCCTCAACCTTTCTTTATAAGAGAGATTCTCTAGTCCCTTAATTATCTTTGTAGTCCTTGGCTGGACGCACTCCAGGAAGGGTTTGTTTCTTTTGCACCAAGGAGCCCAGAACTGGACACAGCACTCCAGATGTGGCCTCACCAGCACTGAGCAGAGTGGCAGGATGGTTCTTCTCTGCCCATCTTTCTAACCCATCGAGGTCCTTCTGAAGGGCTTCCCATCAGCCACTCCTCTCACTCAGCTTTGTGTCATCAGTGAACTTGGTGAGGAGACATCTGCCCCTTCATCCAAGTCATTGATAAATGATCTAAGCAATACTGGGCTCAGTATTGAAACTTGGAGGATGCTGCTAATGAGAATTACCACAGTTGAAAAGCCATGAGTGGTGTTGCTGACCGCAAGGTACATATTTTCCCATTTTGATGGCCCCCTGATTGAGCTGAGGTACAGGCATTAAGATGCCATATGTGTGAATGTCCCATACTAGTGACACAGATGTTACCAATGAAGTTCCCTCAGCCCTGAGGACACAAAAAAGGACAGGACTGTGTTTTCCCAATGTATCTTTAAGCCTAATATGAGAATTTGACATATGGTGAAATGGTGGCTTGGGATTGCTGTTTGGTTGAGGGTAGGAAAGTATGTCTGTAGCGTGGTGGCTGCAAATCCTTTAGGCAGGATTTATACACTGCACTGTGTAGGGAAGATGACAAAAACATGCCTAAATAGGCACATCAATAAAATCCCTTCTTGAGCTATATCAACGGAATGAAATTTGCGTATGTGAAAGGATGCACATTTTGCTGTTCTGGTTTCTCATTTTAAAGATGATCATGTGGTCCTTAGGAAATTAGCAGGAAGCCAGCAGCAGAGAACTGATTTCCCAGTGATCCCCAGGCATCTTCTTTCAGTCACTGCCAAGTACCAGTAGGAAGTGAGGATTTAGTTCTTCTAACATAGTTTTGGTTTATGTTTCCTGCTGAGATTGCAGCTTTATTAATGTCCTCAAAATGTTCCGGTCAAGGCACACTCCATGTTGGCTTGAAAAATATGAAGTTAATGATCTGAGAAGTGCTGTGGGGGGATCTGAGAAATCTAGTGTTTCAATGTGGTAGGAAAATTGCATTCTTTCCAGGGAATCAAAAAGCAGCTGAAGTAAACTGTTATGACACAGAGAGTTCTGATCTGCTATGTGGTTTTCTCCCATCCTGTAAATGAAGCTGGACAATTGCTTCAGCTTTGGAAAACTGTGAAGGTCTTTTGTAGACCTTGGCTAGTGGTAGATGTTTCATAGCTAATATAAAAGCACATCAAGCCAATAATTAAATTTGGTTGAACAGTAATCACTTAATGTCATATTGTGGGTTGATTCTATGTTCTTTTATTTTTAGCCTTCCAAAGGAATGAAGGATACTTTGCTCCTTTAATATTTAAATGTAACACTTTACATTGTATGATAAAGCATCAAATCAAGCCCTTAATATTTTTGAAGCTTTGCCACCTTTGGTGATTTGTCAACACTGAATGGTATTGAGGTTTTGAAGCATATGTTTTATGGCACGTGTTCCTGTGATGACTTCTTGTTTTTAAATTGCTGTATCCTTCGCTTGTCTTTTCTGTTTGGTAGCCTTGAGCTATTCCAACATCACTAAATCTAGTAAATAAGTGTTTACTGAGAGATGGGACAGTATGGATTTCAGTATAGCTAATACCAAATCTGAGTGTACCATGGAGGCCTTAGAGAAGACTTCCATGGAATCCATAAAATACTTACCTGGTAGAGATTTAAATGCTTAACAGAACATAGACTGTATTATTTAGTTTTCTGTGTGCTTTTTTATTAATTACAAATCATGCTTTCTGTTATGTTGTTTTTCAGGATTTTGCTGTAGACAGGGATGTCTTTTAAAATTATGTTAGAACATGTCCAGTTCTCCCTGTCTAATGCATGCGGAGTTCTGTTTTAATTACAATCTGCCTTTTGGAGGAGTGTTTGGAGTGAGAAATCAAATCCTCTGTCTGATCTTAGCTTGACCTCTGTTTCACTTCAGAATTTAACTATTGTTATAACAACTCCTCTGAGCTTAACACCAGACAATGCAATATAGAGCAGCACAAAGTCTGATATACGTTGCATAATTGTCCAAATTTGATCAAAGTAACCATGGAATTTATGGACAGAACAAAGACAATGACTTTCTGCAAGAAAACTTTCTCCTACCTTTTTCTCTGCTTTGAGAAAATGTGGTAGGTCATGAAAAAATCTGAAACCTTCCATGTCCCTGAGTGGATAAAATGGGTTTGCTTTTTTGATACTGTGTCCTTTTGTTAGCCTTCTTCATAAATGAATGTGTTGCAGTGCCAACAGTTTTAAAGTGAGGGCCATGTGAGACACAGCTTGGCTCTTAATTTTGGAAAGGGAAAGCCTATAATTGGAACCAGCTGACATCTAACCCCTGTCTTTTATTCATGGGCATAATAAGCATGAAGCTGTGCCAAAATAGATGTGTTTAAACCCTGCCCATGGGTGCCAATCTGTGATTTCAGCAGGAATCTGTAATCTGTGGAAGAACTTTGTATATGCTGCTCTTCTCTCTCCTTCTCTTGCTACCAGCTGAAGTGAACACCATCAACGAGAGCACTGAGATCCTTCACTTGAGCCCTGCTGTCACAATTGAGTATGTGGGTGAGAAACCGGAGAAGGCTGAGTTCTGTGACCGCTCCTGTGAGGAGCTGGGATCAATGTTCACAGAGCTCACCGGCCTGCGCATTGTGGTGAACAACTTGGCTGATAACCTCCAAAAAGTGGTAGGTACCTCTAAATCTGGAGAACTGAAAGAGGTCTGCTGTGCAGTACTCTTCCCTTCTTCATTTTACACCGGGGCAGTTAATAGAGGTTTCTGTCTTATGTATGTACACCTATTAGTATATCTACATAATGTAGAGATGTCCTCTTTTCATTGTGTTTAGTTAGGTAGTTCTTGGGTATAACCCTTTAATGAAGGCTTGGTTTTCACAAGCTTGGGTTTAAAAGAGCATACACACGTGCACTCATACACAGGGGAAATCAATCCTCTTAAAGGTTTGGGAATTGAAAGCTGGCAATCCCAACCTTGCCTGCGTACTGTTAAAGCATTGTTATCATGCTTACACTATTTATGAATATATCAGTAAGTGGCTACATGGGGTACCTAAATTGTAAGTAAATGTATGGGATTTTCATAGTTGAAGTATGATGGTGATGTTTTGCTGAAGTCTGCCCCTCTTATTCTGAATTAGATAATTATTACTGAAGGAGTTTTATTACAATGCCATATGTCTCAGGACTAAAATCTTCTCATCTAAAGATGAGCTGTACTAGAGGAAAGCAAAATGGCTAAGAACAGATTTCCCTTAGTTTTGTGTGACTGTGTTTGTACCATTGCTAGAAGAATTGCTGTGCCATACTGCAATACTTAAGATCATCTTCATGTATATAAATATGTAAAAATATATTTTTAATGGAAGAATTAAGTCCAGTGGTGTCTCAGTATTGCCTATTTAAAACAGTTTGCTTATGAAATACACAATTTGTTTTCATTTACTTCATCTTCTAGTCTGAAGAGAACCAAATTATGTGGGAATTGATTGGGCCTAACAAAACACTGAAGAACCAGCCAGTTTGCTGGCAGGATGGCCGTGTCTTTGCAGATAATGAAAGCTGGATTGTAGATAGCTGCACCAAGTGCATCTGCCAGGTAAGGTTTTGGAAACACTCTTCTTCTCTGCACAAATGGATAGTGGGTTTAATCCAGCTCAATTGTCCAGGTCAGGTCATATTTACTTAGAGCTTGTCCTGACTTACGGACATTTATAAAAAGTAGTCCCAATGTCCATGAGAGTTAGAACAAATCAAAGCATTTCCACACATGAAACTTCCCCAGATGCCCACCTTAATTTGCTTCTCTATGTGCGCATAAATCAGTAAACTGATTTCTTTGCCTTTAGGATTCCAAAATTGTGTGCAATCAAATCACCTGCCCAGCAGTCTCTTGTGCCGATCCCTCTTTTGTTGAAGGTGAATGCTGTCCAGTCTGTTCTCACTGTGAGTATTTAGCCAAAGAAAAAGATAGTCTTTGGCATTATTTAAAATCACTAGTAGTGTTTTGGAAAGGTCAAAACAAGTAAGATGTCAAGGCAGGTAAGATCAAATATAAAACTTGTATATATACAAAGATTATAAGAAATAGCTTGACTGTTTGAAGTTACCTTCTAGAGGAGTTGGTCTGTCTTCAGTGATTATATTGGTTGCTAGAATTAAGATGATAAACTGCCTAGCTACCTTGGTCACAAAATGTTAAAAACATGCTTTTCCCCAGTCATGTTTCATGGGTTTTTGGCCATCCAGAGCAAAGGGCATATTCTTACAATGTACTCTTGATCATATTCACTGTTAAATCGCTTTCAAAGGTGGGGCCACAATCTCATAATACAGACCCGTATTCTGAAGTCAAAGGCAGTTGGGATGTGAGTTTTTGGTTCAGTCCTTTCTAGAGGTAACATGTTCTTCCTTCAAAGATCAGTGCCTCATACAAACACACTGCACACAAGTTCAGGAAGATCCAGGCTTATCTGAACTAACCTGTCATTATATTACACCATAATTCCCTAACCTCAGTGGCAATGTGGGAAAGCAAAATTAGAAAAGGAGAGATCTAAATGTTCAAGTACCTATTCTGCAGAAAAAGAGAAGTGAAAATCTTCTGAACAGGATAATAGAGCAACTTTCAAAACTAAGCACTTTTTCTTACCTTTTGCTCTGCAGCTGATGACAGTGAGGAGGGCTGGTCACCGTGGTCAGACTGGACAAAGTGCTCAGTTACCTGTGGCTCTGGGACTCAGATGCGAGGAAGGTCGTGTGATGTCACCAGGAGTGCTTGTACAGGCCCACACATCCAGACAAGGATGTGTAGCTTTAAGAAATGTGACCATCGCAGTAAGTAATCAAATTTCTCCCTTTTTAAAAGCTTCTTTGAACATCTCAAAGCAAAACCAAGCTTAGTCAGGACAGTATGTACTTGAGCAATCATATATGCATAATAAATGTAGCTATCATTAGAGTCTTTGTCATTCTTTGCCTTTCAAATACTACTCCTTTGCCTGACAATTTAATAGGTATGTCCATTCTGGTCTCAGGTGTTTAAAAAACCAAAATAGTGAGCGGTCCTTTCTTTGACATTATGAACAGGAGTCTTTTGTTTGAATTCAGTTTGGAGACAATACGTAGTCCATAATCATGTTATACGGGGCTGTGTTTAGATCTGCCATTCATGGACAATTGTTGGCCCATCCCATTAACTTAGTTGTGTTTAGGAATACAGTAATCATGGAAGACTTTTGCAAAATACCAAAATGCTTTTATATTTAAGGCACTTACAAGGATCATATGCCGGAAGAGCAGTTAATACTATAGCAGGTACCTGCAATATCCAGGCCAATACAGTACCCAAGGCCATATCTAGCAGCCTCAGGTGCTAGATGTCCAAATGTGCATTTTAAACAAGTGTTTGTTTCATTGGAAAAGTTTATTTTTAAGTAAAATAGCTACCATAATTGTTAGTCGTATGGTGGTCACTGAAATAGCTAGAAAGCTGTACTTGAACACCTGATCTGGCCTGCTGGGCTTTGTAAGTAACAATGGTGGGAAAGAGATGGGACATTTGTAAGATGTGGTGAGAGGCTTATTAGGAGGCTAACTTCACAGCTGAGTTTGTATAACTGCTGCAGGTGGGCTGTTTGCTTGAGTTTTGCTCTTTTCTCTGACAGTACGTCAAGATGGTGGCTGGAGTCACTGGTCTCCCTGGTCTTCATGTTCAGTTACTTGTGGAGTAGGAAATATAACCCGTATCCGCCTCTGCAATTCTCCTATTCCCCAGATGGGTGGGAAAAACTGTGTGGGAAACGGGCGTGAAACAGAGAAGTGTGAGAAGGATCCATGTCCAGGTATGTCTGTGCTCTTGAATCAAAAATGACACAATAATATTCCAGCTGAATTTCTTCTCTTTATTCAGATCTAAATGACAGTGAATTTCTATGACAGAAAATACAATTTTAGCTTATGAGTGAAATAATACACAAAGATGCTTTTAAATTGAGGACAACAATGCCTCAAGTCAGAAGTTTTGTAAATCTTCCAAGTTGTAATTTGGCTTTAAATATTAAGAGTTTGAGAAATTTCCATTTCAGTTATATATCTCTGCATATCAAAAATAAACACTTTCTATCTAAAAGGAAGCTGTCACTGTACTTGTTAGGAATAGACATAGTCCCCCAACAGGTTTCTTTGAAATTATGCATGCATATTTTACACATACTCAACACAATTAATTGCTATTATAATTCTTTCTTACTAATCTACATTTTTAAACCTTTTTAGAAGCCATTTATTCCACTCACTTTCAATTTCCCTTCATATAATTTTTTCCTGACTTTTCTCTTTACATATCCAGTTGGCATGGCTTGCTGGCTTGAATTATTGGCAAAAAAATGCCTATAAAGCAGTTGGGTATTTTTCTTTGTTTGTTTCTGAAATATTGCTGTCTCAGTGCAAAGTTCTGCCAGCATCTTTCTATGTACATAGTGAGAAACTGTCTCCAGTCAGGGATCTGAAGAAAAGGTCGTTGTCATTGGCACCAGATATCCCCAGTATATTGCCTGTGATGCTCTGCTCTTCTGCATATCTTAGTGAATGGCCAGTGGGGTCCTTGGTCTCCATGGTCTGCCTGCACTGTTACCTGTGGAGGAGGAATTCGTGAGAGGTCTCGCCTCTGTAACAGTCCAGAGCCACAGTATGGAGGAAAGCCGTGTGTGGGAGATACCAAGCAACATGATATGTGCAATAAGAAGGATTGCCCAATTGGTTGGTATTTAGTCATTCTTTATTCAGTTTGAGTAATTATTATTGCTTTTATTTCTCTAATTGGTAATTATGAATTGACACTACAGAAATCTGCTAATTATGCCTTGGTTTCAGTAAAGGACACTTAACTCTTTTGAGTGCTATTCAGTGAGATTTTATATATATTCTTGATATTGACTTTTCTTGAACAAGTATGCATTTCTTAAATAGGGATTCAATATGCCATAATGTATTCAACTGGATGTAGCAGTCTGTAATCTTTTCTAATTAAATCAATAATAATTAGTATTAAATGCACTTAATAACCCTAACTTTAAGGGGTTTTCTAAGAGTCTGTTGCATCAAGTGTCATTTAAGCTAATGAGCAGAGAATAACTGTTTCTTAAATGAAGTTTCACATGCCTTTTATGCTCCTTACTTAATTTACACTTTTGTGTGTCTTTGCCAGATGGGTGTTTGTCAAATCCTTGCTTTCCTGGAGCAGAATGCAACAGTTACCCAGATGGGTCTTGGTCATGTGGGGCATGCCCAGCAGGATACCTTGGCAATGGTACTGTCTGTGAGGATCTTGATGAGGTATTGACTTTGTTTCCATTAACAACAGGAAATCACCATGAAGTTCTCATCATTTGGGAATCACACAGCCATCTAATTGGTTTCTTCTTTCTTTCTTTGCCGGCAGTGTATAGCTGTGTCAGATGTTTGCTTTAAAGTGAATCAGGTCCATCGCTGTGTGAACACAAATCCAGGTTTCCACTGCTTGCCATGTCCTCCACGCTATAAAGGAAGTCAGCCCTATGGAGTAGGGCTCGAAGTTGCCAAGACAGAGAAGCAAGTAAGTGATGTTGAGGGGAATTTGATGACTTTGAAACTGAGTAATTCTCACCTGAAAATATCTGTGAATGATGGCATGTGATAAACTTGGGTACCAAACAAAAATACCCTGAAATAGATAGCTGCTGTTCCAGAGTATTTTTGTTTTGAGTAACAAAACACTGAATTTTGGATTGGCTCTTTCAACGTTTTGATTTTCTCTAGGCATCTGCACAGTTGTACCAAATGAGCCTAATATTCCAGGAGCAAACATTTCCCTGCTTTGCACTCCTTTCTCTGAGGTGTATGTACCTATTCTGGAGATTGGAAATGGAAGAATTAGGATTGTTTTCTTCATAAATATAATGCTGTTAATGTCAGTGTTATCAGACATGTCTGAAGTTCTCACTCCCTAAATTCCATTGGGCCAAAACCTATCAATGGTGAAGGACAACAGGAAGCAGAAGTGACATTGAAGACTCCAGTTTGATAGACAAGACAAAAATGTTGAACCGATGTCATGGGATGCCTTCTCTTTGTTGCTGTTGAATGAATCTGTGGTTAGCTCAATGTGTGAAGTCTACATGAGAAACATCTGTGTAAGATTCTCATATACTGTCAATGAAAATAAACAAAGTGATAAGAAAGAGGTAACAAAAACTCACTTGAGGTGAACACAAGAATTCCTTGGGGTCTCTTTGACTTAAGAAAATGAGAGTCCTTTCATGCTGTCAGGGAGAACACTAAAGGAAAGAGGTGAGTATAGTCTACTTTCTGTTGCAGTTAATTTCTGGGGATTAATGACATCTGGAAGAAGGCAGATACAGTTTAATTAATTGTTTTTAATTGCTTTTTAAATAATGTCCAATTTTTCCTGTGGTTTAATTATTTTCATTGTACATATTTGTTGGAGCTGTGAACTGACAGAGCAGTATGATTTACTAACCACAATTAAAACAAGGTTCCTGTCTTCAGGCCTCTAAATACCTGGTCTGATTTTGACAAAGTTGAGGTACACACAGCTGGCTCTGATTATCAGGTTTCAGTGAATATACTCTATCTTTTATAGGTCTGTGAACCTGAGAATCCATGCAAGGACAAGACACACAGCTGCCACAAGTCTGCAGAGTGCATCTACCTGGGCCATTTCAGTGATCCAATGTACAAATGTGAATGCAGGACAGGTTATGCTGGTGATGGACGCATCTGTGGTGAGGATTCGGATTTGGATGGCTGGCCTAATAATAACTTGGTCTGTGCTGCTAATGCCACATACCACTGTGTGAAGGTAGGTGGAAAAGCTTGATAAAAATGCCATACGTTAACAGAATTTTCTCTTTTTCCTAAATAGTTTTGAGTAACACTTTTAGTTCATGAAGGTGGTGGTTGCTTTCACTAAGCTTTGACTTTCACAGCATGCTCATTTTCTAGGAGATGCTGTGAAGTGTGTATTCACTTAACCTGGTAAAGGATTCTCCAAATTAAATCCAGAGTCCTCTGCTTTGGATTTCTTCCTACTCAGAATACGTGGAAGATTGGGATGCTTGTCAATAGAGTTAGCACACTGAGCAGGAGTTGCCTAAAGCATGGGTGTGAAGCACACAGCTAGTGAGAACCAAACAGGAGTCTCAGGCGAGTGTGAAATCCTACCTGCAGGCTTGTAAAAAGACACAGCTGTGTAAGGGCTACACTTCTAAATCCTTTCTTGAACTACCCCTTCCTTTTAAAGAATTAAGCAGACCATACACTACTGGATTTGGAGCCTGAGATCATTTTTGGCAATAGGAGCCAAAGAGGGGAATGAATGTGAATAATTAGATGAGTTCTCCTTATTGCAAAAGCTCACGGGGACAGGATGAGAGATTCAGCCTCTCTCCCCCTTCAGAGATATGAGGTCCCAGCTGTCACCCTCCCAAGGGGAATGACGTGAGCTGCCCGACACCCTTGGCTCTGGACCTGGCAACTGGGACTTGTCCAATCTTGCTGTGCTGTTGTAGTCAGCAGTGAATAATGTTTCAGGACACTGAAACATTATTACACCAACGAGAAAATCAGTATCAGGGAGCCTAAAAATGGTGACATGTGGGTTTAGTAGGGTGTGTCCACCATGGTATGTTCCCTGGGACCTGGTTCTGACCTGAGCTTATCTGAAGCTCGCAGTAAGTCCTTCTTGGCTTCATGGCTTTAGGCTCCTTAGAGTGGGAATTGATCAGAAATGGTGAGTCCTTGGAGGTCTCATCCTCATGCAGTTGTACTGCTGTTCAAACAAGGCTGAAAGTTGTTCCAGGTCCGGTTTAACAATGGCTCAAATAGCTGAGGGTGAAGGCACCCCCTGACAGGCAATTCCCTGGAACCTCGTTCTGAGTGGTGGTACTGCTAATGGTTGAATGACAGGTGTGATACAGGCGGGCATAAACTGTTTGCAGCAGCAAATTAAGCAATGGGATGGAGGAGCTTTGTCTGAGCAGAAGGCATATGCAAGCATTCGGTTTTAAACACCTACCTATAGGACTACTAGCAACACTGGATTAAATGTAAATGTTCACCAGGGCAGATGCTCAAGTATTTTGCTGAATCAGTCAAGGCTATAAGGGCAAGCTTTCTCTTCTGAGGTTTTTGAGGGTTTCTTTTTCCAGACCTGCAACAGTTTGGTTTCTCCTTCTCCATGTGAAAGTGATCTACCTCTAAACCTTCATGAAGTTCTAGCACAAAAACTTCTGCTTAAAAAATGAGGAAACAAATTCAAAAATGACTGAGTTCTAGACCACTACAGTGGTTAAAACAAATACAGATCAAGAGACTAGGCAAGTTTGAAATCACACTGTTTGAGAGAATAAGTCACTCATGTAATCCGCTTGAAGCTGTGAATCTGGACTCTATCAGCCGAAGAGTTTCAGATATGGATGGAAATTTGAGCCTCACATGTTGGTCTTCCTCCCTGTAATTGATGTCCGTTCACTGTGGATTCAGCCAATTCAGCTGTTGCAGTTCATGTATCTTTCGATTCCTGTCATCAGAACGTGCAACATGTTCACTCATGATGTAACACAATTAGTTTTGATTAAACCAAACATATTGAACCCATTCAGAAAAAAAAAACTGTTTCCAAAGACTGATTCGTATCTTCTGTAATATATGTATTGATCTAATAGACACAAGTACTTCATTTAAGGGGACCTCTCCACCTGCCAAAAAAAACCCCCTTGAAAATACCACAAATTTTCAGGTCCTTATATTCTTTATAAAATATCCTAGTTGAGTAGTTTGATTTTAAAAAAGTTTCTTTCCTTGAGCTGATAATGTATGAAAATTAACTTACTGTCTTGACTAATTTCTTTCATTGTTTCAAAAAATCTTTTTGTATCACTGGTAACCAGTGTTGAGCTGGACAGTCAAGACTCTTCACAGGTATTTGGTAAAAATTTTGGGGGTTTGATATTTATCAAAAAATTTCCAGTTCTCCTTTTCTTAAATTGTCTGTACTATTAGAACCACTGAGATTGAAAACAGGGCTAGGAATCTTACTATAATATTAATTTTTTAGAATATGTGTTACAGAAAAGATATTTCTGCACTCTATTGACAGATTCAGTTTTGCACGAGTTAGATCTGGAATGTGAGTAAAAATGAGAATAACAGAGTGTGTTTTCATAGATATATTTATTCATAGCAAGTGGTAGAATTGCAATCCACTTTAGCTGATTTTAGTATTTAAAAAAAATGCATGTTAAAAGTTTGGCAAGCTATTTTATTTCTTACTTTTCAGTGTAACTTAAGACTTGCTTATTTAAAATAATCGTTCTTTACAAAGCTGTGATACAAAATAAAGAGATCAGTTTGTCTTTTATTTTTAAAGCCATGGGAGTGCAAAGGTACTGTTTCACAGAACAGTGTAAAGGTGCTTTTATCCAAGAACACTTTCTTATAGTGTTCCCCTCCATTGCTGTGTAGTACTTTCCGCTGCTGTGTAGTAACTTTCCATATGAACAACTTTCTGAAGACCTTTTCTTGGCTTGTATCTTTATTTTTCTGGCAACCAAACCTGAACAATTTTTATGTAATCTTCAAACATATTTCATGAATTGTCTATAAAAAGTTGATGTAAAGAGTGCATGTCTGTGTGTGTGGTGTGTTTCTTCTCTGCTGGTTTCGTCTAAAATTTACTAGAAACATCACTTCTATAGGAGCTGGGAAATAGAACGATTTGCAGATGCATTTCACTTTAAAATATGAAAGCAGCAAATGAGCTACTATCTTTGGCAGCAAACAAACAGACACTTTAAAAAGTATTTTGCTGATTGCTCTTGTTTTATAGTCTCTGGTGTACCATATCTACTCTTCTGCCCAGGCAAGTTATTCTGACATAATGTAAACATAATGTATTGATTATTTCTTTTGGCCAGGATAACTGCCCTCTTCTGCCTAACTCTGGCCAAGAAGACTTTGATAAAGATGGCAAAGGAGATGCCTGCGATGAGGACGATGACAATGATGGTGTTGAAGATGACAAAGTAAGATATTTGTGTATCTGCAGTACATTTGACCTAAATATCTGGTTTTAAGGAAAACCATTACAATAGATGTGAACTTTATTGTTCAGATCTTCAGCTGAGTTATTCTGCACTTCCTTCCCTGAATGTTGTATAGTGCAGAGTAAAGCTGTGTTCAGTCAAAGGAGAGTAGTACTGTGCAGAGCAAAGCAGCCTGGGGAACCCTGGGCTGAATTAGGTTCTCTGTACCAGTTTTGAGTTCAGTTTTGTATACGAAAAGACTTTAATGGAAAGTGGTACTTTTTTTGTATTGTAATGGGAGAATGACAGCTCTATTGTATTGAAAAGTTGGTAAATATTATATATAAGATGTTATTTTTATTCATCCTACCTTGTTTCTAACACAAATATAAACACAGTGAGCATCAAGGGGAAATGATGGGAGGAAAATACCTGGCCTGGTTCACACTTTCCTTCAGATTTGCCCAGAAGACAAATTCATTTACCTGCAGACCCTGAAAGATAGCCACTTAGTCTAAAACTGTTGCCCCTGTCCATTCAGCAAAAAGACAGAGGCACTTTCAGAGTAGGATTCACCCTGACTTTGCTGAACATGTTTAGGATGAGTGAATTTGTTTTAGAATTTTACTGTCCCTCTTTGTTCCCTTCAGAGGGAGTCTAAATGCTCTGGAGCTTCAGATGGTTAAAGTTGGGTTAGAGTTGTGTTCATGGGGTCTCCATTTGGAATACTTAAAAAAAAACCCCAAAGAATCGTTTGCTAAAGTAATATGACTTAGTATGTATATTTTAAAAATTGTAGCCAGAAGTTATTTTATGAACAGTTTAAGATTTTGACTTGCCTCTGTATGTTGGCCTGATTTTACAACATGTTCTTTTTTTTTTTTTAAAGTACATCTACCAGTGATACACCTTTATTTAAATATCTGAGCACAGATCCAGTTTAAAAGGCATGTTGCTCTCCTTGTGAGATATGGAACACAATTCACATGCTTGGTACAAATACGGTGAGCCAGGCTGTCCAGATGCCATACTGTTACCACAAAGGTCTTCAGTATAGGTACAGCTTGTCCATTGAAAAATTAATGGATGAATATTTTGATTTTTGACCTCTGTCCAAGATGAACAGGAGGAATTACCACTTCACAGTATGCCCTCACGAGTTGTGATTTATATTGTGAAATCTTGTATTTTTTTTCTCTACTAGGACAATTGCCCTCTTCTGTTCAACCCTCGTCAGTTTGATTATGACAAAGATGAAGTTGGTGACCGCTGTGATAATTGTCCCTATGTGCACAACCCTGCTCAGATTGACACGGACAACAATGGGGAGGGTGACTCATGTGCTGTGGATATTGATGGAGATGGTATGATTTGAGTTTTGAGAATTAGGTGTTTTTCCACAAGTACACTTTGCTTTATGTCCAATAAGATGGGCTACTTGCTTTTATACATGAAATAAAATTGTGTCTAGCAGCTCAAAAATGTAGGAGAAGAAAGAGAAGGCTGAGAGTCATCTATCCTGTGTATGATTGTTGCCCATATACTCCCTAGGTGACTACAATTAATGTTATTGAAGAATAGATCGCAGCAAGTCTTTTATCAGTGTAATCTTAAAAAAAAAAAATTATTTCCTTCATCTGTGTTCCAAAGTAATCAGGGTCTAATATAACACTTCTGTTGACTTTTCCTTTTCGGGAGGGAAGGGAACATCAGAACATTCATGCAGTTAAGACAATATCCATAGTAAAGTAATCTGCTTTTCTGTGAATGTATGCAAAGTTCACAGTAATCCAAATACACATTTTTTTGTATGTCTTAAAATATTGTTAAAGGTGTTTATTTCATCTACCAATACATGCCTGTATGACCCCAATTTGATTGGAATTGAGAAGGGGGAAAAACACCTAAATGTCTTTCAAAAATCATATCCCTGTAGCACTTCAAATGTGTGAGAATCCAGAAATACTAAAAGTTGAAGAAATCGAGTTTTGGGTTTTCCTCAGTAATGTTCTAAATTATTGGATGCTTATCTGACTTTAGCTTCTGAACCTTTTGAAATCCTCTCATCCTTCTTCTGGTCATCAGGTTCATACCAGCACTCACGGTAGTTCTGCATTTGAAAACAAATCCAGTCATATGTTATTGGCTGAAAGATTATGCAAATATTCAGAGACCATGAAACATAGGAAAGGGTCCTTGTATCTCTTCCAGACAGATATGCCAACATTTGTTTCTTTAATTCTTATTATAATTGTGAAGTAGAAAATTGTTGGTTTTATAATAAAGATTCCTGAGGAGGAACAGTTTCTTTTGAAAATTTGGCAAGCTATACAATTAATGATGCACATGTTCTGGTAAAATTAAATTATTTAATGCTGAGGCAGCTGAACATTAATGCTGTTGTTTCTATACAAAACTTCAGAAATTTGAACCTGATATAGCGGTGCATTCTATGCCATTTCTTAGAGTGAGGGAAGGAAATCAAAACCAAATTATTTAAAAAGGAAAATACCCCACCCCTTTATCTGTTATTCTATGAAAAAGGATTAAATTCTTAAGGCATAATCAGCCCTTATTCTAGCAAAATTCCTTAGAAAGGTACATATAGAAGACTTTATCATAGCAAGAAAAATGGAATTGATACCATATTTTTTCATTCTAATATTAGTCTTAACTGTTTCATTTTGTAGCAGTGATGTAGCAATCAGGAAGCTTATGAACCTTTAAGAGTCTTGCTTCTTTACTGGTGACTGCTGCCATCTATGGCTGTCCGAGTTGGATGTTGCATCGTTTTGATTGATATTTTGTTGTTTTTTTTCTGTAGACATTTTTAATGAACGAGATAATTGTCCTTACGTCTACAACACAGACCAGAGTGATACAGATGGTGATGGAGTTGGTGATCAGTGTGATAATTGTCCACTGATGCATAATCCAGACCAGGTAAATGATGAAAACAGTTTCATTAGTGGTAGCATCAGAACAAGGGCAGAGAAAAGTGAACAGGAATTGCTATCGGTCCATGTACTGGACAGCTGAAGAGGTGGACCTGTGTTGCTCATTTTCACACCTTGGGTTGTGAGATCTCTTTGTGAGATCAGATGAAAGGGAAGTACAGTGATGATTCCTTTAATCCATCTGCAAATAAAGCCCTGCCCTGCAAATATCTTGGGGACCAGATCTTACCCACTGATAGAAGAATAAGTAGCCATACTAGTTTGAAGTTACGTTTATGCTTTAAGCACAGTTGTCATTGTGGTATCACTTGTCACTACAGAAGCCCTTGAAGAGAAGTGTTGAGCAGTTAATTATCAGGCTGTACTTTTGTGTAGTATAAATAATAAAATTACTCTGTACAATTTTTTTGGGGGATAGACTGATGCAGATAATGACCTTGTTGGTGACCAATGTGACAATAACGAGGACATAGATGAAGATGGCCACCAGAACAACCAGGATAACTGCCCTTACATCCCCAATGCCAACCAGGCTGACCATGATCAAGATGGTAAAGGAGATGCCTGTGATCCTGATGATGACAATGATGGTGTCCCAGACGACAGGGACAACTGTCGCCTCAGATACAACCCTGAGCAGGAAGACTCAGATGGTAAGAACAAGGTCATATGAATTTCATTTAGTTCTTAGTATATGTTGCTGGTCATGTCAAACAGTCCTTCCCTAAGCTTGGCATTATTTAAATAATGAAATAGCGATAGTTTCACAATTTTAATTTTGAACACACTTATGATCCTTTGAAAACCACCAAATATGTTAACAAGTAATGACCCTTGCAGTAAATATGGGTAAGCAATTTCTGCTCCAAATTACACAACTTGCTGGAGTCATTCCATGGTTATGCTGTAGAAATTGAAAGCAGAATTTAGTACCTACACAATACAGTTTTATGTACATTTAGAAAGACAAAATGCTGAGCCCTGTCTGATTTCCTGGTAAGACAACTGCTGTCAGTAGGAAGTTTCTGGTTGGTAGTCAGCAGTAGCTCTTAATCTATTTAACCTTTCAGTCCTGTAATATATGTCTGGAATATCTTCGTACTTGCCAGTCCCTGGAATAGCCCCTTAATTTCGTAGATTCAGAATAAGGGTGACCCCAAGCTGAGATAGTTTAAGTCATCTGTCACCTGGATCTTGTAAGAAAAACTACATTTATGTATGGATTAACCATTCAGAAAAAGCATATATTTAATCAGTTTAGCCAGCTCATCACTGTCATTAGCAGCAGGTCCAACAGAAATCTTGGAAAATAAGTAAATAAAGCCAAACATTGCTCCCATGCTCTTGAAGATGTGAGCTGTAGCATATAAAGATGGGGCCCTGGAGAGAGCTGTTGAATGTGACTGGGTAAACAAACTTTCTAACTTTCCTTGACAGGGAATCAATGTTGTCAGCAGCAACTCACTACCAAATGAACATCAGCTGGACTTTCAATGAGTAATTAGGTTCTTCTGTGAATTATCTCTTTGACTTGGCAAGGGAAACAAAATAGGAAATTCATTCCCTTTTCTCCAATAAGTGCTAAGACAAACAGGTGGAGGAGCACACAGCTGGTCAGGATTTGGAGTTCTCTATGGCAGATATCCAGTGTGGAAAATGGGACAATTGTACCACGTATCTGGACTGCAGAGAGTCTTTGAGATACTAGATGCTTCAGCTTTCTCTAATTACTCTTTTCTTTCTGGCTGTTGCCTGAAACTCATTCTGCTTTCTCTCCAAAAGCTCCATTCTGGGTAATGCTGAGTTGGTTAGTCATGGTAAAGTAGCTTTCTATTTTTCTGTGAAACAGAAACTTTCTAATAGTAGGTCAATATTGAATGAGCTGGATCATTGCTATTTCCCACTGTGTTAATTCCCATGTTCTTAGGGCAGCCATAAACACTAAAGAAAAAAAAAAGCAGATGCTCTGCTGTGTGGGGATAGAAACAAATTAGCTGGCAGAACTGGTTTTACATTAGTACCCAGTGTAATATCCAGTGGTTTCTGTTGTAAAAGTTGAAGCCATTTGGGAATTTGTTACTATACCTGTCTAGTCAAGCTTTTCTACCTCATTTTCAAGTCTTTGTGCTATTGTATGCCATGGAATAAGAGAGGCATTGACAATGAGATTTTTTTATAGATGTCTCCTTTCACTTCTTGCTATTTATGTCACATCTCCTGGTTTCCATTAATATTATGGGTAAAATAGGAAATAATTTTTAGTTTTTTAAAAATATTGAGTGTAGTAAAAATGTTGAGGAGAAGTACTACTGTAGATGAACTGTATGGATTTATTTTTTTTGTTCTCAAAAAAACTTCTTGTAATTCATATAACGAAAATTTTTTCATTCCACTGAGGCTAGTCCTGTTGAATACAGTGCTGCCTTCTTTTCTCATACTTTTTACTGAAGCATGACATCTTTTATAAGTCAAATTGTTTTACCTACAACTGTAAGAGTAGCTAAGCATGTATGCATATTTTACTGCAACACTCTCCCCACTTTCTTTTGACATAGAGGTGACATGTCTGCAGTCTGAAGCATCTTAGGTGGATTGTCGCAGAAAGAATCTTGAGACAGTGATAAAAGAGTCTGACAAAAAGTTTAATATGGTCAACAATATATAAAGATTTAGTAATGTGTGGGAAGAGAAAGATTTTAATGCTATTGTTTTGAATTTATTTGCACAGCACATATTAAAATGTTGTGTTGTATTCACATCTGGAACAAATCAAAACTGAAAATGTAATGCAAGCACTAGTGAATTACGTTGACATAGCAAACTTCCAACTTTTCCCACCCTGATTCCGGAGTGTTGTGTAGACTGGGGCTGGATAAATTACTAACAATTGCCTTTGCTTATTTATATTGCTTACAGGTGATGGCAGAGGTGATATTTGCAAAGATGACTTTGACAACGACAATGTTCCAGATATTTATGATGTGTGCCCTGAAAACAATGCCATCAGTGAAACTGATTTCAGAAAGTTCCAGATGGTCCCTCTGGACCCCAAGGGCACAGCTCAGATTGATCCCAACTGGGTTATTCGCCACCAAGGCAAGGAACTGGTGCAGACTGCCAACTCTGATCCTGGAATAGCTGTAGGTGAGTATCAGATGTCAATTATCATCTTTGGAAAAGTAACCAGTGACCCTGTGATAAGGAAAGGGGAAAAAAAGGTGGCTAAATGCACCTTTTTGGTACTGCAGACTTTGGACTAACCATGGAGACAGTATATATTGTCTTAAGTAAAAATAGCTTAATACTGCCTGTGTTTGTTGTCCATTCATCTCCTCACTGGCTGTAACATACGTAAAATACACAGTTGAAAAAATTTATTAAAGTCTAGTGCCTGCTGTCTTCAATGCCCCTTGTAAACAACTTATTTGTCTCCAGAAGTCTCCATGTAGGCAAGTGTAATTACCTCCTCTTCTACAGGTAAGGAAACTGGGAAAGACCATTAATGACTCCTGCCAAAATTCAGGATGTAGCTGGGACTCTTGGGTGTGGGCGACTGGACCCAGCATTGTAACTCAATGGTTTGCCTCTGTTGTCCTCTCCCAGGCTACGATGAGTTCAGCTCTGTTGACTTCAGCGGGACGTTCTACGTTAACACAGACCGCGATGATGACTATGCCGGCTTTGTGTTCGGCTACCAGTCCAGCAGTCGCTTTTACGTTCTGATGTGGAAGCAGGTCACTCAGACCTATTGGGAGGACAAGCCCACCAGGGCTTACGGCTATTCTGGTGTGTCTCTCAAAGTAGTGAATTCAACAACTGGTACTGGTGAACACTTACGAAATGCTCTCTGGCACACAGGAAACACCCCTGGACAGGTGAGAGATTTAAAACTTCAGGCCAACAGTGCATGACTAATATTTTAAAAATAAGGGACATTTCTCAGAATTTCCTTTCACGTCTTAATTGTTGCAGATGTTTATCAGTTTTTCTTCAACTCCCTTATTAGTAGTGACAATAATAACATTTGCATTGTGTTTCAACCAAAATTACATGTATAAAAGGGAAAATGAGGTGTGATCAAAAGAAAAGGAGTGAGAGGTCTCAGTTATGCACAAATCCTTTGTTACTTCTGTATTGGTACTTGCTTCTTTGGTGTTCCAGCTTGTTTGAATTATATGTGGTTTAGAGTGCAGTAACCAGTGACAGAAAAAGAGAAAATAAATTAAAACAAAGAGAGAAACTGCTGCTGTTCCAAATAGGGTCCAACCATGGAAGGAACTTGTGCATTTTGGAAATTAGGTTAGTAGAGTTTCACATGTGGATAGGAATTGATAAGACTGTGGCTGAGTGAGGATTTCCAGGGAGCTGCCACAGGCGGTAACATCTGTGCAAGCTGCAGTTCCTCTCCCTCATTGGAGGCATTTGTACAGCATCAACTCTGTCAGCATGAGTGTGTGAATGTGCAAACCTGAAGGACAGAGTTCCAGAAGCATTTGGACAATACTCTCGGGCACATGATGTGACTCTTGGGCATGGTCCTTTGCATGGCCAGGAGTTGGACTTGATGATCTTTGTGGATCCCTTCCAACTCGGCTGATTCTGTGACTTCATAAGGGGAGTCAAAGTTCAATGCTGTAATGGTCTTCAGTGATTCTAGCTCTGAAACTGCAGATGAGTAAATGATCAACAGTTTAAGAGAGAAATTTCCATTACTCTGACCCTATAAAAGTCTTTTGATCATATCGTCAAGTATTAAACTATTCTCAGTTTTGTGCTCTGCAGAAAATAAGCTTTGGCTCCATGTACAGTTACTGCAGCACGGTGTGTTTCTAATAAGGCTTTTGTATTCCTACTGTAGGTGCGTACTTTGTGGCATGATCCCAAGAACATTGGCTGGAAAGATTATACTGCTTACAGGTGGCACTTGATTCATAGGCCTAAAACAGGATTAATAAAGTAAGAAATATTTCTGTACCTCTACATTTTCTAGTAGCAGAACTTTTATCTCTGTTGATGTAAAATCTGTTACCAGTTTCACTGTTGGTTCTGATAATTATGTTACTTGTGTGGCAGTTTGTCCAATATTTTGGGAACATTTTGTTATCTTCAGAAGAAGTTATTTTCCTTTTCAGATGTATTTAATTTAGTCTGGACAGTTCAATATTTACATCAGCTAAATACTCTTAAATTAAAGAAAAAAAAATAGAATTCTTTCTCAATAGCTTTTCTGTAAAGAGACCAAAAATTCCTGAGCAAAACTCAAAGCAAGATTAGAACATGAGATTGCTCCCCAGCCAGTGGAATTTCAGTGAATGAAATTAATTAGAAACATAAGCATTGCCTCGGGGAAGTAGGCCAATGGCCTGTCTACTTTAGCATCCTGTCTCCCGTAGTGGCTTATACAAGACACTGCAGAAGTGGCCATGAGCACATCTGTAATGCACACAACAAGGAGCTATGGCATATGACTTTCTGTACGGCCCAGCTGTTTAGCTGATGTTCCAAAGATTGAGCATTAACTGTCCATGTCAGTTTTATCTTCTACTGACTCCTGCGACTGTAAAGGACATTTTTCATGGGGTAGAGTCAGACCTTACCTCTAAAGGTTTTGTTTGTGCTTATGTGCAGGGGATGTTCATCTGTCTGTGAAAGACAGCGTAGACAAATTTCGATAGACTAAGTTACCTGTTTCTTGGAAAGAGAGGAGTTTCTTTATGCATCAGAGTATTGCAGTGCAAAGCATTGACTGATATAGGTCAAAGGGAAACTTGATTTTTTTCATTCATGTTGCTCTTACTGTAACTTCGTTGGCAGAATCTACATAGTGTCAGACAAAAGATGTTTCCACTGGTATCACATTTGATTAATCTAGCATGTCAAATTCTGTAATTTGGGGCATTAAATTCCTTCATACTTTAGGGTGTTCTAATAGAAAATAAATTAATTATTTCACCAATGTCGTTATGAAAGAATTTTATTTGTACAGAAATATCAATTCCATATGAACATGATCAGAGCTATGCAATTTTTTTTGTGGGATGAATGAACTATTAAACTCTTCCCATATGTTTTGGGTTCTTGATATTTTGAGAATTATATTAAAAAGGGTTATATGAACATGAAAATCTGTCAGGTTTTTTTTGCTGTTCTTTTCACCATCCCTTAAATACTGATTTCAGGGAGCAGTTTCATACTTGTCTTTGTGCACTTTTCAGGAAATAAAACACTTTATTACAAGTGCTGGACGTACATTTCTGCCTAAACAGAAATCTGCCCCTACCTAACCCTTGAGTTCTAGGAAGGTGCTCCAGTGTTTTCATCCTCACGTGAAGCGATCTTGCTGTATATAACTAATGTATTGTCAATTGGAGCAGGACCATAATCCCTGCCTCCAGAGACAAGTCTGATTAACAAACTACAGAGTAATTTCTCATTTGGCTAAAGAGACTGAGAGCCTAAAAATCTTGACTATCTCAAGGTCTCCCATGAGAAGTGGAGGATCCAAGTTTGAGGAAATGCAGTCTCTCTGATAAAGAAGAAAAATGAAGAGCTGTCTTTCAAGGTCTTTTGTCTCTGTGGTGGATGCCTGAAATGATACAAAAAAAACCAAACAAAAAAACCAACCCAAAACCCCCCCACCAAGTTCTCCTGCTTTTCCAGGTTATTATTAGTCTAGCTGTTTGTGTCCAAATCCTTCCGGCTTTCATTAAGCTCTTAAAATGTCTGAAACTGAGATTCATCATGTCTCCAATTAATGTTTTATTTGACTCTAAAGGGATGGTTCTTCCAATTTCTGGTGTTGGCTCTTGCACCTAAAGATAAATAAATCAGCTGTTCACACAGCTGCAAAGACAGCTTTGCTCAGTGATGTGACAAGGTCGTGTGCTAACCCCTGAGTTCACTGGGACAGGGGCTTATCAGTGAATGCTAGTACATGACATAGTTCATTCCAGGAGACATGACTGCTCTAAATAAAGAACTGGGAAATTTTTTGCAGATGGTGTGCATAAAATCACTTAAGGAGCAGCCCCACTGCTTCTGATTAACGTGTTATGGCTGCCAGCCAGGTGGGTGTGAGATGGAGAAGAGAAGAAATCCCTACAATGAAACTGGGTTTTCTAGTACCTTGTTAAAATTAATCCTGTTCCAGTTTTTAGAGACTGTTAGCACCTCTTAGACTGGACACTGCATTGTCCTCCTTGTCTAATTTAAACTATGTTCTTCTTTACAGAGTTTTAGTTTATGAAGGGAAACAAGTCATGGTGGATTCTGGACCGATATACGATACAACCTTTGCTGGTGGACGATTAGGTCTTTTTGTCTTCTCTCAAGAGATGGTCTATTTCTCTGACCTCAAATATGAATGCAGAGGTTGGTTACAGAAAATGTCTGGAAAATGCTGAAGCCTTTGATAACTTGGAGAACAAGCACAAAGTGTCTAAATGAAAAGTATCCTCTAGTTACTGAAAGCAATTTGTAATATCATAGCATGGTGTAAACCTTGATTTGTTGAAATGCCATGAATGCCCCTTGCCCCTATAGTAATCTCAACTTGAATAATAAAACCCAGATGTTTAATACTATCCACCTGGAAAAAATGAGGTAGAAATTTCTGAGACAGACGTGCTTAGAATTTTCTCTGTACGTCCACTGTCCTCTGTAGGCAATTTCAGTATGTCCTGCAGCCCCTCTTTCAAGAGGCATGGAGTAGAGAGCAGATATCTTTAATGAGCATGTCTGTCTATAATGCCTTGTCTGAAATGTTTTGAAATACAGAAAATGCTTTTCCAGGTTTCCTTGTATATGATTTTGAATATACCTTTGGATACATAGCTGCACATACGCATGCTTGTCTCCTTCTGTATGTAGGCATAAGTGTTTTTATATAAATGTCCCCCTATTTGGAGGAAAATGAAGAACAGAAAGCACTGTGCTGCATCTCTTTAGTGTATTATGGTGGAGCTCTGTTCTTATGTGATTGACTTCCTAACCAAAAAACCCAAACCACAACTGATATCTTTTTTTCACATTTCTTTCAGATGCTTAAGCAATGGTTGCTGCATTACCAGCAAGGTACTGTAGATGCTATGCAACCCAGACACCTCAGTACATCCTGGTACTCCCAGTTTCTATTTTTGTGTACCTCCTGCCCTCTCTCCTCATGCTCCACTCTCCAGGTACCTCCCAGCTGCCAGGAGTGCTTCAGCCATCCTTCCACCCAAGTGCCTTCTCACAGCCAGGACTAATAAAACCTAAACATGAACGTCGAACCCACCACTGAAGCAAAAGCAGATTGATACGTTAGAACACTTTTGTAGAGCAAAACTTGTTTGTTTGTTTACTTGTCTTTTTTAAAGAATGACGTTTACATATAAAAATGTAATTACTTAATGTATTTATATATATGGAGGAAAAGAGGGGGGGTGATGATTATCAGACGTGTTTAAGTGAGGAAAAATGTGTTTGAATTTTTTGGGTGTATGGTTGACACTTCCTTGCTCTGATCAATACTGGACTTTAGTAACACAAAGCCTCTGGGTCTAACTTTAGCAAACTAATGGAGGGCCACACCAACAGTGAAAATTACTTTTGATATTAAAGATCAATTATAAACATTTCTTCATTCAAAAAGGTGTTTAGTTGATGAGGATGCTCTTAGTAACACTCTTTAAAATTACAATTGGTATAATTGTCAAATTTGCAACCTAAAGCATCCTCTAGTAGGGGCTTAATTTAGACCAAACAGAATTGAACTAGAAACTCTCATGTGAAAGGGAAGAGTGATTAATTTAAATATCTGAAGCTATCACTGTTGTCTGACTTTCAAAAAATTATTTCCAGTTGCCCTGTTTTCATCGTATTCTGCATTGCCTTGTAATAAAGAATATACCATGACCATGAGGAGCAAAATGAACCTGAACCACTTTTCCACCTCTGCTGCAAAAAGCACTTTGACATCCTGAATCCTGATGTGGGTTTTTGAAAAGGCGGCAATACCGCTATTACTTAGTTTGGTAACATATGAATTTAAGGTTCCATTTATAAATATTTTGTTAGTATTTATTATGATTATCACACCAAGCTACCTTCTCTGATAGTTGATTTTAAAGCATATCATATAATGCTTCAGTAATACATTCACAAATAATGATATTTTAAAGCTATCTTTGAAAGCATATGTAGATATTGTCAAAGCATGGCCTACACTTAAGTATAGTTTCATGGGTTATAGTCATGTATACGTTAAAGTTAAATGAGTAATAATAAGGAATTTACAAATGGAACCTTAATATATATCCAGTTACCCTAATTTTAGTATTTTTGTATTGTTACCTATGTCTGCTGTATATAGAACTTCTTAAATAATGCTGAAGGGGTACCAGTGTTTATTCTAAACTGATAACAACAGTTACTCAGATATACAATAGTATAGACATGTTTAACACTTTTGTTTTGTTTAAGTTGTATGAGCTTTGTTCACAAAAAGAACACACGCTGGTGTAATTTTATTCATAGATGGGATACCTTATGGAAGAATACAGTACCTCTGCCTTCTTCTAGGGCACAGTGAGCTAAATGTTGAATCAACTTTTTCTCCCTTGAAATAGATTTTGTTACTATATTCATTAGAAAGGAATCAACAGTTGCTGGCTTTATTGCACATTTTATAGTATTCATATTACCAATTTTTTTTTTTTATTTTATTTGAGTTTGTTTTGTTGCTGGTTTTTCTTTTGTTTCAGTTTGGTTTTTTTTTCACAAATCCTCTTCATGAGGTTTTTAAATATTTCAGTTTCTTTTGATGTTTCAAATGGCATCCCCAAGTTCCAACCAGAGGGGACGATGATTTCATTAAATGTAATGAGTAATGGCTGTGTGGGGATTTTTGTTTTGTCAGAGAGAGACATCAGTTTAGGGATGAAGATGTTAATATTTGGACTGTATCATAATTTTCCTATTCTATGTAAATTATTTATGATGGGGTTTTTTATTTCTTTTCCTTTTTTTTTTCCTTGCAAGTGTGTGTGAGTGAGATTGATGAAATTTCATTTTGTTTTGCTAAAGATTGTAAATAACTATTTATTTGTTTACACGGACGAAACTTTATCAATTGACGTCCTCATTCATTTAGTCAGATCCTCATTTTTATATATATATATTTTAAGAAATTAATAATAGGAAATAAACTTTAAAAAGGTTTTATAAACCAAAATCTCTTTACCTTTTTTATAGTTAAAATTTTTCTTTAAAGAAAACATTCCATTCCCCCAAGCCCTTAGTTAAGCTTCTTGCCTTGCTGTAAACCAGTTCATTTCAAGCAAACCAGGAAATCTGTTGCTTTGCTAAAAATCACCGACTGTCTTCTAAGGTTGTAAACACCAGGTTTCCTAGTATCTCTGACAAGACATCATTCCCCATGAACTCTTTTTCTGGCAAACTGTCACAAATTTTATTTATAGCATTGTGACTGAGAAATTTTGGTCCTGCTTCTCTGTATTGTGTCTTGGCCCATGTGTTTGAACAAATATATCTTATTTTGCAACTGCTGCTTCTTTGAGTCCCATCTGAGTCATTGGGATTCGTTGGTCTGAGTGGGGATTGCTTTCCTGCTGGAGAATTTCAGGAACCAGTGAATCATCACAAACCAAACAGAATAAAATACAAGAAAAAATTCTTAGCATGAGAGATCTTTCCTATGAGTATAAACTGCTTGCAGGGAGGGGAATTTGAATTGGATTAGGAAAAGTAAGAATTGCCCAGCATGTCAAAATGCCAGTTTTGAGGTGTGAACACAAGTTCTAACTTTTCTTGGCCTTACAAATATGCCAGCTATTCAGTTTCCTTGGCTTTTGGTCCCATGTGAGTACTTGAAACATTACACAAGAAAGCCATGTACTTTTTTTCAGTACTTTTTTTGATGTGTCCATTAAAACAATACAAATGCTCAGTCTTTCAGAGAGCTTCAAGGACATCAATGATTGACATTATTCAGGTAACAGAGTGATCAAGAACTTTTTATCCACTTTCTCAAAAGTTTTGTAAAACTCTGTTATGGATCTTCATGAGAGTTTTGAACATAAGCACTTTTTTATGATTCTAAGGGGAAAAAATCTCTTTGTGGCACCAAAGAAACGCCCATAAAACTAAACACAAGGAAATCAAATTACTAGAAATATGTGAAAACATAACAGCAGCACTTTAGAACTAGTACAGGGTCTCAGAAAAACAAGGAGGGAAGGACCAATAAAAGGAAATTTGCTGTGAATGAGCAGGTTCACCTAAAGCAGTGGCATTCTCTGACCTGTGTCCATTGTTCTATCTACTTTTTTTATGCAAATACTCCTGAATATCTTCAAAAGCCTTAAACTGGGAAAAATACATATTTAAAAATTTTGCAGCATCTGCACTTCTGGTTCCTAAAGACATACAGGTATGGAAGAAAAAGTCTGAAGTCACTACAGAGAGTCTCTTTTTTCTCACAAGGGGAAGCTGAGTAGAGCAGGTGAGGATTCTGCCACTGACACTAGTGATACTAGGTAGAATTTTTTTCACTTCCCTGGGCATCAGGCTTCCATGTACTAAAAATCAGTGATAAATTTCCTCACCTTTAAAATGCTTGTTATATGTTATGTATCTTACTGTTTCTGGGCCAGCAAAAAAAAACAGGAAACCCTGAAACCCTCCTAAAATTAAGTTCCGATGAGACTTCTTGACCACTTTTAAAACATGGAGGGTTTGGATAAACTTTGGATAAGCCACTGAATTCTGAAAATTTAAGCTGAACTCACAGCTTTTAAGGATTTGTCCATTATAAGAGAAACACATTTGCCATCATTTCTTCCAGAAAGAAAGGAAAAAAAATCCACCCAAGGATTATACCTGTGATGTTGCACATCAGGCAGCCCAAACAATAGCATCATGAGTGCTAACATCTGTGTCTACTCCTCCCTAGCTACACACTGGGGCAGGAGCCGAACAGACTATCATAGTCCATGGGCCAAACCCTCATCTTGGTCCGCTCAGTGGGAGTGTTGCTATGGACTTGAGTGATAGCTGGATGAGATTCAGTGCTCGGTTTGCGCTGCAGGCATCCATAGAGGAAGGGCTCTAACGCTCGCATGGGAACATCTGCTCTCTAAAGCCATTTGAAAAAAATATGTAGCTATGTAATAACTTGGCTCACCATTGTTTCCATTGTGGGGAAGACCACCCTTGTAGATCAGGAAGGGGGAATTTGAAAGAAAAGAAACCTGGGGCTGATTAAACCAAAGGTTCTTCTAATCCATTATCCTGCTTCTTGAAAGCTGCCAGTATCAAATTCACCAGAGGAAGGTGTCAAATATTTATCATTAAGAATAATACATTAAAACTCCTAGAAGGGAAACCTCATTCTTATCCCCAGGCAGTTAATGGGTGGGTTCTGCTTTTGTGCCTGCATGGTTTATTTTGCACTAACATAACTGCAAATATTATTGTTATTCATATAAATATCTCAGATTTTTAATCCCACTTCACCTATTGAGAGCTCTGGAGATTGATTATACATTATACGCAGTATAAATTTCCTTTTACCAATTTCAGTTCTGTTACTGTTTAATTTCATTGACAGGCTTAATTTCTCACAGACTTTGGAAAGGAATGAATAGTATATATTTCATCATAAAACTGCATGTTAGAAAAATAATATCCTACTTCACTTTTACTGCTTGTGTGCATGTGTCTATAATGGGTTCGTGTGGTACATCAAAGGTAGAAGAATTTCCTCTGCTTGCTGAAAAGATCAGGTGTTGTGGTGTTGCCATTCTGCTTAGGTATAGAATGCTCCCCATGTTTATGGCCTTCTCCAACTCTCTCAATTTAGCTCTTCCACAGATGTGTCACATATGCACTTCCACATACACTGAGAAAAATCTACATATTTTGCAAAGGTAAGTGTCATTCTGTGTTTGTTTTTTTCTTTTCTTCTTTCCTAGCGAGCTGCTACTGGTCACAGTTGGAATCAGGCAAATGAGTTGGACAGATCTTTTACAACCTTTTCTCCTGTCAATTATCGTTGATCATTACCTGTTGTTCTTGATGTAATTAGAGCTAGATGTGAACATGTGTGGTGTTGCTCCTTTAGAAGCAAGTGAATTTCTTTTCAGACACCTGCTGACATTTCTGAACCCGTCTCTGGAAGCTGGAGGTAAGCATTGCAAATCACACTTCGAATCTTAGCGACAGCTGTAATAAGGTAGCTTGTAACTTAGAAATTGATTTTAGTCATTGAGATTACATAGTCATTCAGTAACTTCTAGCAGATATAGTCTTAAACCCCCCCTTTGTGAGCTGATTTTCTCTCCTTAAATAATGTTGACGGAAAAGGAAACAAGGGAGAGGATGGCGAGCTGCAGGCACTGTCAGCAGCTGCAACGGATAATTTTTGATTAATGCGGGTTTTTTTGTATACGTGGAGAAAATGAAACCGAATGCTTTCACTTTCATGCAAGGCAGGTTTCTCTCAGACAATCTTCTGATTGACCATTCAATCCAGTTTTCTTCCTGGAGTTGCTGCTGCTGCCTTCTTGCAAGTAGCAACAACCTCCAATAGAAAGACATTGTTAAGGCACTCCTTGCTGGTGAGACTGGAGTACTTTAGAGTTGGAGCGTGGAGCCCAAACAAATTAATCCGTCCTAGTTTTTAAAGATTCAGCTGCAATGTCCAGGTTTTTGCAGCCAGGAGCAAAGGACCACCTATCTGGATGTGGATATAATCCAGTGGGTTTAACTATATGCAGTAGCTCAGCCTGGATGCTGAAGTAATAGGGACAGTGTATTGAGCTGAAACTAGTGACACTTGGAAGATCAATTGCTTTCTTAAGTGAGATTAAGTTCCAAAGATACTCTCAATTGCTGTTCTAGAGATTAGCAGTTCTTCATTTGAAGAGAAAAGTTCCAATGTTTGCAAAGGAGTGGGAAGAAAACCGGAACATTTTAAAATGTTCAGGTTAAGATTTGTACAATTTTCAGAGAAATGGAGCACACACCAGCAGTAAAATGGCAAGAGACCAGATTATTTTTTGTTTTTTTCTTCTTGGAAATTCTTCTTCTTAAGTAATTTTTAAAAAAAGAAGGAAATAAAGATTTTGCTTTCAGATTTGTCATTAATATATCAATGTAAAGCTCTCACTTATTTGAGAAGGAAGCACGCTCAATTGTACTCAGAGGGAACTGAGATGATTATTTTTCCTACAGTTCCAAATCCTTCCATAGGATTTAATTCATTGCTTTTGGTTGAAGACTTTATAGTTTTCCGTGTTTATTCAACAATATTAAAATGGTCAACAATGATAAATTACTGGATAAGTTTACTTGATGTCTCCACTAAAGCAGTTTTCGAGCTTGAAATAGACCATAAATCAGTATTATTCATTAAATGGAAACTTCTTAAGTCATTCATGGTTATAGAGAGGAAGATTTCCCAACCCTGCATAGAAACTGTGCAATCTGGGCAATCAAGAGACCTATTGTTCTTCATGCCTAGCATCAGCCGTCCCTGTGGTGTGAGAAGATAATATCCTCCCACTCTTAGACATAAGGGAAAGGGAAGCTTTATCTGAACAGAACTGAAGCAGAGAGATTCTGAGCACTAGGTCAGTGATTTTATCACAGGACTATCTGTTTTAAAACAAGGAGGCACAAGTCGTTATGACAGCAAGATGAAAAAATCAGGTCCTGTTATTTCCTGTTCAGAATTTCCTCTAACAATGAATTAACCTCCCTTTAAGAGAAATTAGGGTAGGCAATCTTAACTGAATGCTTCCATATTCCCTTGTTTACCTCTGAAAATTCTAATTATTCATTCAACTGTGGGGCACTACACTGGAGAGGTAGATCAAAAGAACTCTTTCCTGCTAACATGTTAGATTTGGCAGTTTGAGACCAATACACTGGAAGGTCCAGCCTTTTAAACATATCTGCAGTTTTGACTAAAGAAAAATGTTTCCGAACTAATGCCTAATTTAACAAATAACCCTGGTATTTAAGATATTATCTAGGTTTATTAATAAGAAAAATAATATGTATGGAATATATTCAAAGTGGGGGGGAAATATTTGCTATATTTGAAGATGTGTGGATAATATCGACTTTTCTACAGTGATTGGAGGATCTTTCATGTAATCTTTTCAGTTCTTAGGGGTGGTTTTTTCTGTCTTCCTCTGTGGTAACATGAAAAGCTGATTTTTTGTTATTAGCAATCATTCTTAACTGCATGGAAGACCTGAAGTCTGTTTTTTACTGAAATCACATGTCCTGGGCAGGAAAGGTCTATCCAGAACCATTTCACTCTTTTGTGGATGGGAAGAACTGTTCTCTTCCAGTTCTCTTCCAGAAGGCATTGACTGCCTTCTGATGAGAGCAGTAGTACAAGTGAGTTACTGAAACCAGAACCTGGCACCTGTGGCACGAATCCACTTGAGCTGTCATGACAACCAAAGAAACAGCCAAGGTAAGAAATCCTGTATACTGCAATCCTGGGTGCAGTCTTCTACAGAGAACAGAGGAATATGTGCCAAGCCCCTGGATAGTTACTTCAAGCACCGAGGTTTGCAGATCAGCTCCGTGGCTGCTGTGTTGCCTGTACTAAAAATACTTTCCCCTATTCTTATGCCAATGCATCTGTGTACAATCTAGTTCCAGATTTAACACCTGAATACTGCACTTAAGATTTATTTTTTTTTCTTAATGATGCATATAGACTAAAATTAAACAGTCTTACTTGCTTATTTCTGGAACATTTGTGCCAATGCTGCTTTTTTCTTCTGTGAACTGGGGTTTCATAATGCTCCTGTATGTCCCAGAGCATGAAATAATGATTTGAAAGGGTTCTTAGAGAAACTTCAGGGCAAATCACTGTATTGTTATAATACTGGAAGGATGATTGCTTGTGCATTTTCGTTCATGTCCAGGACAAGTTCATAATGTGGTGGCTGTTATTTCTCAAGAAGTGTGCATTGTTTAGCTGCATAATTACATACATATTTCTTCCTTGTGTTGTGCCTCCCAACAGACCATGAAATATTGTGATTTAACAATGCAGTTGGGTGAATCACAACCTATTTCATATCATCTATTACTTCATATCAACTTCTTAGGTCATGCACAATTCCCGAAACAGAATGGAGCCACTGTAGTTTTTGTAGTACTTTCAGAAATAAAAGATCACTTCTAAAACGATTGCGTTAATTTCTATAATTTCAAAAGAAATTAATGGATGTGTTTGCACATATGGCCTTCTTATAAAGATGATGTGCACTTTTCTGTCCAGTTTTGATGCTGACATTTCCATATGGATATGGAAAAGACATTATCAAATGTACATTTTTGTGCCCCTTCCTGCAGTGTTCTAGAAAAGTGTTAACACCGAAGAGAGGCTTGGAAAACCTTTGCGCTGTGATGTCTAAACAATTCAAGACACAGAACCGGTATTTCTCAGGAAGAAAGATAAATTTTTGCAAGATACTGTAAACATTTCACTGTGATTAATAAGTAAAGAAAGAAATGGAAGTATCTGAGATATCTTTGCCTCTTCTACTGTTCATTCCATACTCTGCATAGATATGTCCATGTGGGATAAGCCAATGTTGGCAATTTGCCTTATTACGACTACCAGTTTTCCACAGACATGTTCAAAATTTTGAGGTACATACATCATCTTTTAGCAAAAAGCTTGACACTTATGTTTCAAATGTTTTGCGTTTGAAATGTAAAATAAAGCTGAATCTGTGAAAGAGTTATTAATTCAAAAGGAAACAATCTCAGAGCATTTTAATTTCCTGCTATAACCATAATTTTCTATCTCATCATCTGGGGCTTTGATACATATATATGCTCTGCACTGTGATGTCCCTATCACATGAGTTTTTCCATTTCTCCCAGGGCTATCCTATAGGAAAGATAGAAAATCCTCCCCTTTTTACCTGCCACAAACCTTGGAAGTGCATAGCAATGCCAAGGTGGTGGGAGTCAGTCTCTCAGCGTCACAGACCAGCAGGTGCTAAGAAAGAAACAAAAGAAAAATGAAGACAAAAAGGCTGATGGAAGGAATTGGTACTGCTGTTTGCCAGGTCCAACAGCATCAAATAGCAGTTCCTGATGAGGGCTTTTAGGGATTTCTAAATTTTCTTCAGTTTAATTTCCTGAAGTATATTAAGCCAAGGGGATTTTTTTTAAAAAACTTGTCTAATACATAACTGTGAATGCCAAAAGTATCTGTCACCTTATATATCTAAAGTTCATTTCGTTCTCTTCTATTGATGATACTTCACTTCAGGGAATACATTGCAAAAAAACAACCCTCCTCGTTTTCATACTAAATGAAACACGTTTTGTATACTATAAAGATAATTGCTTAACTGTCAGAGAGAGCTTTTTTGCTTTTCCAGAAATTGTTAGGGAGTCTCATGAGTGCCAGAGATGCTGCTGTGGAGGAAGAGAAAAATCAGACCCTTGTGATGAGACTGAGATACTGTGCATGGTGAGAAGGAGGGGAGAGTGCATCTGAATTTGTGTGGTTCAACTCTGAGACACAAAACCTTGGTACATTCAGTTAATAAAGTCTGTTAACATAGGCTTTCTGTTGATTACAGAGTCAAGGATATTAATTTTACTCACCCTGGGTCAGTCACAAAGTACTTGTGACTATGTCCATTTTTAAGTACGCTTTTGTGTAGACAAACCTGTATATAGGCAAATACAAAGTAAATGCTCACATGCACAGGGGTTTGCACGCAAATCACAGTGAAAAATGCACTTATTGCACAATTCCTGTTAACAAAAGCATAGCTGCTGACTCAAAATAGTCATAGACAAAAATATCAGTACTAAACTTTAAGGATTAGTGGCAGATGGAGACATATTGTGATGATTTGTGCTGCAAAGGGGCCTCTGCTTTTTTAGAGTATCTATGCCAATATCACTTTACTGAAGCTATTGAAAAGCCAGCAGAAATCTGTCAGATGGAGACATGTAACATTCCAGATGTGGCTTAGAGGAATGAGTACAGGGAAAGCAGCAGCAATAAAATCTCACAAAATTTTATAGAGGCTGACAAACCACACAAAAGAGGTGGGCAGAGTGAGAAAAATACTCTGCTCAGGTCATACTCAGAACTTGCAGAAATGTATGGTCTAGTCTGCAGAGACTATCACCCAGTATCTGAACCACCTAAGATGCCTGGCAGGATACCGTGGGGAACTGCTCTGGTGTGTGCATCAGAAGCCAGCTGCTAGGCTTTCTTTGTTGCTGTATATTTTTTATTAAATAACTATAAAACCAGAAAACCAAATTCTTGCTTCACTTGTGCAAAGGCAGGCTGAGGAGTTTGATGTATGCATAAAATACAGAAGTTATCTTCCTTAGAGTGAGTTTACAGAGGTGGCATTTTTCACTTATATTCCTTTTGCTTGGGAGATTTTTCTCTTTTTCTGTTTTCTTAATGCTTTCAGAACAGTACAAAGGCCACTGATTCAAGTTCATAGCTAGGATATACTGAGGGTTCTTAAAGATGAAAACAAAAATGATTTGAGATTGTTGATGTTGAGCTGAGGGCAACTGTTAAATTGTATTTCCCAAAGTAATACTGGTCATAAAGGATCAGCAATTCCATTTGGTCTGGGTATCACAATGCCCAATTTGCAAATATATCTGTAAGAAAAGGTCTATTTCCAGAGGTGTGAGACAGAAGATGTTATGGTAAATAAAGGGGAGGGGGAGGGGGGAAAGACAAAACCAACAACCAAACCCAAACAGAAGTGGTATTTAACCATCTGAGTAGATATCTACACCTGGCTTAACTTTTTATACTTCCTTTTCATTTAGTGAAACAAAACAGTCTTTCTTCAAACAATTTTTTTTTATTTAGATGTACAAAATAGGACAAGCAGAGATTAAAAGCCAAGCCAAAACAGGTATGCACTTACAAAACTGTTTTTTGGGATCCAGAAGGAAAGCATCACTCCTGTAACACAATAGATATTCCATATTTTTCTGGTATGGCCTTAAAGCGAGAACATTTCTCTTACACTCTTAGTGGGTATAAGAAAAATCATTCTAAAAAGGTTTTTCAAGGTACACCTAATTTTGTGCAGGCAAATGGAAGCAAGTGTTTGTTTAACTATGTGGATTTAGAGGGATTCATTGCCTGTGTTCACTGGACTGACTTCATCCAAGCTGACCTTGTGTTTGACTCACATCCCTGCACTGAGGCATTTGAATAGAATGACACATTAATGACTTATTTTTGAGCTTAAGCAAAAAAACTCTGACCAGACAGAAGGACCCAAGTGCTTGTGATTCTGGGTCCTAGCAGCTGCATTCACTTGACATTGCTAATTTTAGAGATATTAACGATACTGGAATAGATATAAGTCATCTCCTAAAAATTTAGTAATGCTGCTGCGATGTATGGGCCATTGCTTGGATATATGAAACCTCATCACTAAACCAAAAATCAGTTTTGAGTAAATGTTCCAGCTGGCTCTCCTTGGAGTAGGGGGGTTGGGCTAGACATTTTCCAGCAGTCCATTCCCACCTCAGCCACTCTGTGACCCTACAGAAAACGATGGAAAAATAAAGAAGCTCTTACACAGACTGCTAGAAGCACTGGATCCAGGTGCTCCATTGTAAATGACAAAGCTTCCACAGCAAATTAGACTGAGCAAGAAAATCTGTAAGTAGGTTAAGGTTTCAGTGGTGAACTTAAATCTGATTTTAAAACAGTGAAGTCTGTGAGGTTGTACAGCTATCTTATATTTAACCTGTATTTACTACCACATGCAGACTATCGAAGGACATAGATCTTGAAGGAAGACAGGGTCCTGACTACTCTATTGGAATGATGCAGGAAGTCAGTGTAGTCCTGTTTAGACCACTAGGTGTCTAGAGCTGGAACTGGGTTTAACCATTACCAGAACTACCCAATTGGTTCTACGATGTCTGCTTTCCATCAGAAAATTAGATAATTGGAAAGCATTGTGGTAATTCTCTTCTCAAGGACTTCCACCTCTTTATTCCTCTGACTGAAAATCATTTGCCTTGACAGTAGTCTACATAAGAAAAGTTTAAAATAGAAAAAAAACTCCCAAACAGTTAAAAGAAGTAAACCATTAGGGATATAGAACATGTTTTGTATCAATTTTACAGTGAAAAATTAACTAGTAACTGAAGTGGGGTTTGTACTAATCCTGCTTTCTCAAAGAAATGAGCTGGCAAGACCATGATGTCCATCTGTCTATCACCTGCTGGTAAATGACTAACAGAAACTTTAAGCTCATTGGCCAGATATTTAGTTGACTTGACAGAGCTGAATTTGACAGACATTTCAAAGATTATTAGGTACATATGATTTTTTTCTGCCAATAGGATTGACTAAGGTTTCTCTTCCATGTGGATTCTCTTTTTACTAGTAAGTCACAAAAAGACTGAAATCTTTCCTCATAATTAGCAGATCTCTAATCTCTTTCTCTTTGATGTCTTACAAGGCTCATGAGGCAAAATTCAGCTAAAAGACACAAATGGATTGGAAGCCAGTCATTAGTTCCAGTGCCCATGGAGTTGCTTGTGTCCCTGGCAATAATGGGAGAATCCTCATGAGTAGTCTATTCATGTGAAACTGAAACAAACAAATGAAGTTGTCGTAATTTCTTTTTTCTCTATTAATACTGAAAGCTCTTGTCAAGCCTCAAGATAACTTGCTAGGTACTGCACAAGGGCAGTTTAAAGTGCATTTTGTTGTCCTGGACAATCTGTTACGTGCCCAAGACAGACTAAAGGTATGTATGTGCAAGCCTGTGTGGAAGTCTTGAGTGGAGGGAAAGGCAGATGGAGAATGGTATAATAGGCAGGCAAGGGGATTTCCCCAAATTTCCACAGAAGATCACAGAGGAACAGAACAAAACACAATTTTCCCAAATGCCAAGTTTTGTTCTTTCTCATTGGTATCTAACGTGAAGTCTTAGGCAGGATTTGAAAAGGCAAGAGGAATGAGTTCTAGGTAGTTTGTGCTCTGGCAGGTAAGATCTTTCAAACTAGTTGTCTTCCTTCATGTTGTTGGACACTGACACTATGGTAATATGGATTAAAGTAAAAGGTATGCATTCAGGGGGAAAGGTAGGAAAAGATTTAGGGAAAAAAAAATCCTGCCATTCAAGGGTCTGCTACTTCTATTTCAATGAAAAATAGTTTTATACTATAACAAATCATTGCTGCAGAATAGGAAAGATCCATGGTCCAGATCCATGCTTCCTTCTCAAGACAGGACAACCTCTACCTAACTCATTCCTGACAGATGATTTTCTTGGTCTGTTCTTCAGAGAAGGAATTTCACAACTCTCCTAGATATTATGCTTAACCACAGCTACAGACAGAAGAATTTCCTTAATTCATAAAGTATTTCTAGCTGCTCTTTGAACCAATTACTTCTTGTCCTATCCACAGCAATCACAGACAACACTTCACTGCCAAACTATGGGGCGACCTTTTACATATTTGAAGACCTTTTTTTTTTTTCTAAATCCCTTCCTCCCATGCAACCCAGTATCAATCTATTCACATAAGTAACACATTAAAGGGCCCAAAATATTTTTCTTCTTTTCCATGGTAGAAGATATCCAGTACGAAGTTTTTATTTTTTTCAAAAGTTTGTTTTGTGGTCACCTCTCATGTACAGGTGCTTTTCTGTCCCATACTGCCCACGTTTTGTGCAACATACTTTCTGTTTGGACAGCAGGCTGTTTTTTAAGGTTGTTTTTTGATACTTGTTCGTATCAGTTGTCCCCTGTTACAGCTGTACTGGAGGAATATTCTGCCCATTTGAGAGCTGGAGTGGCTTGTTCTTTGGAAATTTGGATGTCCTTTGCCACTGTGATCCTGTTCAGTTCTGTGAAGTCCATTCTGAACCAGCATGGACATAGGGTAAAGAAGCAAAAGTATATAATATTATAAAGAATATATAGTAAATAGAAAGTAATACAGAAAGTATATAAAAAAGAAAAAGTAGTTTATTTCCTTTCTATTAATGAACTTAACAAAGCTGCTGGTCTCTGTAAAAAAAGGTAAGCAGTTATTCCAGTCTCCACAGGGGTGATTAGGTAAAGGCATGGCTAGAGATGCTGACTAGGTCTCTCTCAATTCCTGAAGTCCATGCTTCTGTACACAGAGGCCTTTTGGTACAAAATTGAATAAGCCATTTGGAATTCTTTAACAGAAGTTGATTAAAGAGATGTCTTTCATACAGACTGCCTGTTCGGTTACTGATGTCCTAAAAACACAGCTTTTGAGAGTGATATTCCCTTCAGGATAAAAATTCTGAGCATGAGCAGAGGTTCCTTAACCAGGGGGAGTGAGTATGAATCCTGAGAACGCAGAACCAGGGAGGAATGATGCTGTAAACTGTGGGATTTCAGATGGGGTTAGTTGGACTGAATAGGGTAGAGTGTCGGAAAGTAAAAAAAATTTTAAAAGGAAGGAAGAGAGCATCTTTAAATATTTATTGCAGTTTCTGAGGTCCTTCTTGGTAAAAAGGTGCTTTCTTTAAGCAAGAAGTAATTCTGTCTTAAAAAATGGGCATTATTTCAATCCAGCAATCTCAGTGTGGAACAGCTTATCCCAAAGAAGGAATCTCATTTGATTTCTGACTACAAACTAAATCTGATTAAAGAACTTTCAGGGAACTGCTACCTAATTAGCACTGTTAAGCTAACACTACTGTATCTATTGACTTTAGTATTAATGATTATCCTGGGAGAACATGAATGCTGAGAAGAAACTGTGCTATTATACTTGAACTGCCCTTTGCACTTTTGGCATCACAGCAGGTGGACATACAAGAAGTAAGAATGTCCCTGAAAGATCCTGCTGGCCAAAGATTTCAAATTGCAGCCCCATACTGTGCGTGCATACCAATAGGGGAGTACACATATGGACAAATTCTCGAAGTGGAAATAAATGTTTCAGCAGTCACACTTCATAACAGTAGAGAGAATCAGAACCTCATGTTTGCAACTCTTCATCACTTCTGTGTGGGAATATCTGAAATCCTTAATTGTCCATGGGCCTAATCACGAGGTGATGATCACTGCCAACAAAGTGCTGAGAGCTCTCAGCTCCCACTGCAGTCAGAGCGGGGACACGAGGATACTCGGTACTTCACAACAGCGGCAGCATCGTCCTGCCTCTCCAAACACATGCTGTTTTCTGAAGTTCCTGACTGAGAACAGTTGTTGTTACTAAACAAACAACAGCAGCTCAGCTGGAGTCCCAGCTGCACTCAGGCCCATGGCCTCAAATCCCTGGTGCCACTTCGAAGAGATCTGTTTCTGGCTCTGGAGAAGAAACAAGACATTTGATCTGTGACTTGCAGAAGACCATTCCTTCCCCCATCCTCCTCTGCCTTTCACATCTCCTTGAATTGCATCTCCTACCACCCGTGTGCAAGGGAAGCCAATTATGGTGATGTCAACAGGACTCCTTCAAGCAGACTACGTGTCATTAAAGGGCTGCTCCTTGGAGGAAACCTGGAGCAGCGCCTAGAGTGAGCACAGGCTGCCAGCCTTGGAGAAACATTCCTGTTCTTGAACAGGGTCAAGGGGCAGTGGCGGCCCAGTGATTCATCAAATCCATCAGGCACCAAGAAGCAATTCCAGAAAAAGAGTCCAAAGTAAACACTATGATTCTGAGAAGGATAAATGATACATGAAGCCAAAGGAGTCCTTGAAGAAATGGCATGGTAATATTTCATTAGACCACCTATTGCCATAGTTAAACAGCTCCATTATGTACAAGCATTAGGTGATGAGGTCTTGAAAAATAGTGAAGCCCTGCAGGAAGGATGGGGTGTGTTCTCACACAAAAAGCAGACTAAAAAAGAGCTTCAAAAATCCTAGTCCCAAAGCTTGTAAAACAAATAAGGAGGCAATTTTGCCTACAAGAATTCTTTCAGGTGGTTGCTCTTTCTGAATATATATTGATACTAGTTATTTTGGGTTCTTTCTAAAACACGACAAATGTTTACTGATGTCAGGACTATGATAATGGGATTACTTTCAGTGTTTTAAATCCCATAACCAATGACAGTGTGAACAGTATATTATTTTAATTTTTACTGGTAGCTAAGGTGGTGTGCAACTTGATGGAAAGAACATTTTTTTTAATGCTACTCTCCTCAAAATCATGATTTTCAGGTCAATAGATGAATTTTCAGGTGTTTCACACATTCATGAGCTTGACATGAATGTACGTGCCCATATTATCATAGAAAATGTCACAAACAATTAGTGCAGTTTTGTATTATTTAAATGAAGACAATATGGATTGAAGTTAGGACACTGGAAAAGAAAGAAAGGGACAGAAGAATTTACAATTAGAATGAAACATTAAATAGATTTTCTCATTATTGTATAGGCACATAAATCATAATTGAGTGAATGGAGAAGAATTCAGTGGTCATTTCTAATACATGTTTGGATAGAAAAATAAATGTTTTCTTACCTAAGGCAGAACTAACTGGGTTTGCATCATAGATATTTATCACTAGATAGTAGATATTTACCACCGTGAAACTGGGTAAAAGACTTTCTTTTAATAAACTCCAAATAGCAGTTTAGCACTTCAATGTCTTCTCCTTTTATATTTTCTGCCAATCTCAGTTTGTTTAATCTTTGCTTTGAACTCAAATTTTCCAGGCAGTTGATCAGTTTTCAACTGTCTCCAGTTAGTTCACATCTTTCTTGAGATGCAGGGCCCTACCCATTACATAGCACTCCGTTAAGCAATGTCTACACAGTGCAGCAGAAAGCAGAACAATTTCATTTATTTCATGGGCTGTGAGTATGTAGACATGCTATGTTTGGGTTTGTTTGACTGGGTTTTTTTTGCATCTGTGTGACAATGCTGACAGATTCAGCTGGTTACTGTTAGTCCCACATCACAATCTCTGGTAGTTGCTCTCCAGCTCGTACTTGTCAGCTTGATTATTTCTTTCAGAGATTACCTATCGCTTGTTCTGATGAATTTCATCCAGAGTTGTTTTAAGACTAGGTTATATCTGTGATATGTAAGTATTGAAGTTAGTATAGTTTGTTCATTCTGCATAGATTAATTTGGTTTCTAAAAAGGCATGCAATACCATATCAGCAACAGATGTGGTACAAACAAAAGATTTTTCTTTTGTGATTTTTGAGGTCACAAACCCAGTTTCAACTGCACTCTCTACTGTGCAGACAGGAAAATGTTTCTGTTTGCCAAAGTTCCTTAGTCTGATTTACCATACTCTAACCTAGGTCTTCTTTGCTTATGAAAAAGAAGATTACCTTGCTAATTCCAGTGTTCGACCTCTTGTGCACTAGTGCAGAAGTCAGCTCTTGGAGAGCTTGATCATGAAATCAGACTTGCTTCCAAGAACAGAGAGATTTGGACAGCTGGATAGATTGAGAGTTTTTGGCAAAAAGATGTCCTGACAACTGACAGCTGGAGCAAGCACTGCTTAAGGGCTTCATTAAACTTGGTGGAAAGGGGAGGAATGGCTACCCTCTGAAGATACATCTTATAACTTAACAATTCTTCAGCACTGGGTAAGGAGGAATGGCATGTCTGGGTTTCAGAAGGATCCTGGAGCAGTAGGTTCTCTTCTTTGAAATTCTCTGCTACCACTTATCAGGACATGATAAGACCTTTTTTTCATTACCTTCTTGTCCCAAATGGATTAAAATTATGTGGAGAATCTGTAGTATGCACTTCTGCTCATTAACCTCCCAAGTTGCTTCATAAGCACAGAAACACATCATACTGTGATGTGGGATTGCACGATGCTATATATTAATTCATGTTAAGTCTCTAGCCTCAATCTTCATAGTCTTTGGAAATCTGCCCAAGGGGTATAACCCTTGTAAGACCCCAGAACTCTTTTCTCATGCCTTGTGAGGGTTAGATAAACCATAGTGGGGCTCTGTTATTTATCTATCTTGTATTTGTTTTATTTACTAATTTTTTGATTCACTCCCCTTGAACCTTTCAGAATGAAATAGTATTGCTTAAGTTGAGGAAAAAGAAATGCAAGCCAAGGTTAAAGAAAGAAAAAGGAATATTTATAGTTCAGACAATTCTGTAATTGTTTTGTCTGGGTCGAAATGATCTACCAAATCTTCCTTGGCAATGAAAACCCAAATGAAAAGTTTTGGTCAAATCTGATTAAATTTATGCAATAGCGATAGAAGAACTACATCCTTCTGTCTGATAGACACATTCTTCTCTTTTGTGCATTATTGGTTTTGCTTATTGCTTGCAATGCAGTAATCCTTGGAGGTTCCTGTGATCATTAGGGCCCATTCTGTAAGTAGAGGCTAAGAGACAGTCTTCTCTTGACAGGTCCTTTAATGGAAACAAGCAGGCTCAGGAAAGGGCAGAAATGCATAACACACGTGATGATTTGCAAAACTATTGTTTCAAAATGATTTTTTTTTAGTCATTCTGGTTTTTAGCCACTGGTGTATTGGCTAGAGTTTATTTACTGTATCTTAGACAGTGTATCAAATGTGAGCTAGAGCAATGGTGAGTACGAAATGAAAAAAACCAAACACATTAAATAAAGCAAAGGCAGAATCAGGTGATAATAGGAGCGTGATGACGGTGAACTGCATGAACTGTGTCTCTGGCCAGATAGGTAAGTTTGCTAAGGAACAGATGGAAAAAGTTAACCAGGTAGAGAGCATATTTTCAGAACCGTAGCAGTTCCTGAAGATCCCTGAGAAACTGTTTAGTGCTGGAACGAAATCTCAGTCCGGTTATAACACAGATTTTTCTCTCTACTGTACAACTCCCTGATGGGAGAAGAGTAGAATAATGCCTAGTTCTATAATTACCTTACCTGTACAGCTTCAGTGAGTGAAGAAGAGAGAGACTATTATTTTGGAAAATCACTTTATTCCCCCCGACTGTATCTGCTGAATTTTCCAAGGTGTAAGTGAAAACCCTAGCAAATGAACTCAGACTGACTTTAGTGTCTCAGGCGAGATCAGATGTGTGTGCTTTTCATGGGAATCTCCTGATCTCTCTCGCTATCCATGTTGTGGTTCTTGCTGCAGAGTCATCCTGGAGTGTGTGAACCTGATGCCCTTTGAACGAGATGAAACTAGCGGATGTGCGCCAGAAGCCATGACGTGCTCCTCCCCATGACCTGCTGCTGCCAATGACACTTCAGACCACAGGACAGCCAAAAACCAGAGCATCCTGTCTACTGTCCTTGAAACCAACGGAGCAGTGTGTCCCTCCCTGAAATGGCAGATCTGTCTGTCCTTCTTCTACTTCTTTGTCTGCCTTTAACCTTCCAAACAGAGGTGATGTTTCTCTGAAGGACCACTGTGGCTGAACTCAAGTCTTGCTTTGGTTTTCATGCTGTGAGCTAACTCCTGGGCATCTGGGGCTTTGAGCCAGGTGGTCAGAAGTGCCCAGGAGACAATCCACTGTTACTCCTAATTACTACTGGCTAAAACGTTTGCATGCCTCACACCAAGCCAATATAACTGTTTGATACTTACAGGGAATGAAAATAAAAATACAGAAGAGTGCAGAAACAATAAAGTAGTGCCCTCATCATCATTCTTGTTTAGCTGTAATGTGAAGCTAGAACACGAAACAAAACAAAAAGCTTAAATAAACTTCAAAGAGTGAGTTATTTATCACTAGAATACAGTTCAAAATTCGAGTTGACATGAAATGCGCTAAAAAAATTAAAATATTCTCCTCTGAGAAGTTCCTCTATAGAGTTTGAGCTGTATGGAGACAAGATCTTGCATATTTTTCCTCCTCTCCTGTCTTGGTTGCTGCAATGACATTTTCTTTCTCTTTTACAGTAAAATTTACTAACGACTTGGGAAAATGTAAGCTCACTCAGCCATACAAGGCAGCATCAAAACAGTTCAGGCAAGCTTTGAAAAACTTGTGAAAAAGAAACAAAAATTGTGTTAGTCATCATCGCTTCTTGGAGAGTCCATAGATGAACGTATTTCACTATAAATATACAACTTGGCAAAGGAGCCACATGATTTCTTTTATGTGCATAAAGAGATTTTGTAAAAAGACCCCAAACAACCACAAATAAAAGCGTAGCAACTACAAAATGGACTTTAGCCTTAGCCTATTGTTCCAAAAGCATTTAGCCTTGACTCTTGGAGCAATGCTCAGCTGGTAAGTATTCCACATATTCAATTTTTTCTGGACTATTTTGTTTCTCTATTGTGTATGTTTATGCTACTGTTTTCCATTGAACCTATCCCTATGTATTTTTGGTGCACTCCTTAAAGTTTTTTTGTCAGAAAGATTTCTGTTTATGTTTAGGTCAAGCCTATGAAAACATTAAGTCATTTTCACTTATTAAAATCTGATCAAAATTAGCTAACTGACACATTTACTGGACCACACATAAGTTAACTTGTGAAGTGGGCAACCCAGTGGAAATTCACTAGTGATATATTGTACCCTGCTTATACAGTCTGTGCTGCTAAACTACAGTATCAAATCAGACCAGCTAGGACAAAATTTCAATTCTATTAATTTTAAAGTAGGCTTTCAGCTTTCAAGCTTGATATTAGCCAAATGAATTTTACTAGCAGTGACTGCCCTACTGCATTTATATGGAGTGAGGCCAATTTATAAGTCAAGTGGAAGTGAGGAAGGGAGAGGAAGGAGAAAGGACTTGTCTGAAGTCTGAAATAATGTGGTGTACTTTGGTCAGACATAAGGGGAAGCCATGAATTTCAGGAGATGGGAAAAAAGCGAGTATTTACTCTGGAAATTTTTTCCTGAATTAGGACAGTGATCATTACCTGCAATCTCTAACCATTGCTTACTTCTGGTGGGCTGCACAAAGCATGTGCAAAAACTGAGTAACTTATGTTCCTAAACACAAGTGGGACTTAAGCAGGACTAAGTAGGGTTAAGGCCTGATGTATATCCCATCCTACCAGAATGGATTTCACCTTAGGAAGATTAAGAAATAAACGACCTGCTCAAGAAAAAAATCGTGTGACCTGGCTTTTCTTTGTTGTTCTAAAAAAAGGGTTAAGAATCAGAAGCTGATCTATCACCAGAATACTATCTCCTCAGTAAGAAGCATTTCTGAACTTCATTAAGATGGACAATTATCAATTCCATAGCAGGGAAGCCATGTAAATGAGGCCTTCTCAGGAATGAAAAAAAAAAAAATCAGATTCCACTGAGAGCATTGGCGTATTTTTAAAATAGCTTGGACTTGAATGTTAGAACTGGCTGAAAGGCAAGCCTGAGGAGGTCTTAATAGAGACTTACTGGCCTCTTTGGAAATATTGATGTATACTGCATCGGCTCTACTAAATTATAATCTGGATGACCAGGTTTGTATAGATACTACAAATATTCCAAAGATGAGCATTTTGACATTTTCTATCTGTCTCTCTGGACTGCTGCTAACATCACAGAGATAATTATTTAAATATTACAAGCTACTCTGTAGCTTCCTAACATAACAAGTATCATTTTGAGTAAGAGGATAAGTTCATTGCAGGTTTCAGCCTATTTTATACTCATTTGACAAAAAACACTGTAAGTCCTGACAAAGTTTCTGACAAAGTTAACTTCAAACTGAAAGAGAGCATGGACATTAGAGATGAAAGACCAGAAGAGTCCCTTGAGAAAGCGTAATAATTTTATTATTAAGCAGGACTTTAGAATGGCTTGAATAGTCTGTCTAAGAGTGTCTTTAATTTGTGGATGTATACTCTGCCTTTAAGGCATTCAGTATAAAATCTGCTCAAATTACAACTAGAGGATTGTCTCTTACCTGGCTAAGAACCTTAAAAAATTCATCACAAAATCTAAAAATCTGTCTGAGCTCTTTCTGGCTCCAGGGTTAGCAATAAAGATTCTGGAATCACAATTTATATAAAATCATACTGAAAAGATTGTACAGTGTGGCCTGGAAGAGAGAAGAGAAACTAGTTTTTTAAGCACTCAGTTTAGAAGATCAGATGCTGATAGAGAGAAAGAGCAGGTATCTTGAGCAGAACAGTGTCAATTTTGCATAGCTGAACTTCAGAGTAAAAGATGAATTGAGAAAAAAGTTACAAATATTTTCTTTACCCAAGTCTTCATAAACAGAAAGTGTGCCACAGTGCCCAGCAGTACAGTCATTTAGGTGTTGTGTTAAATTATCTAGGGCACAATCAAGCCTATGTGTTCCCTGGTCTGTTATGTCATCTTCTGTTTGGTAGGTGAAAAAAAATTCAGATTTAAGGAATAGATTATGCTTAATCTTGTGAGGTGGAAATGTATCTGTTGTTTCAGAATCTCTTCATCAGCCCTTAAAAACAATTAACATAATTCCAATCCCAACTCTGCAAAAAATCTTCTTTCCTAATATGTGTGAAATGCTCAGAACTAAAAGCTTTTCAGGATTTTAGCCATAGAGAAAGATTTCATGACTGGTCATGAAAACAATTTCATGATTTCCAGCCATGTGAAAGAACTAAGGAAGTCTGTGTCTGAACCTACCCCCCTTCTGATTCACAACAGCATTTTTCACATTCAGAGTTGCACCACATTTTGCTGGGTAGCTCCTTTTGCTGTTTCCAATTCCTATGCAAGAGGCATTCAAGGACACATCATGTGGTTTTTTAAAATATTTGGTTTTGTCAGTTAAAAAAAAAGGCTATATGTGATAGAAGTTCTGTCCTCTCAACACTGCAAAAATTCTGTCATGTCCACTATAATTTTTTTCCTGAGCTCCTTATTTGTCTTGGATTGCAATATATATTAAGTCACTGACAATGGCTAAAGCCACTGGTGATTTTAAATGTTACTTGTATTGTGTAGGTTTATACCAAGTGTTTGTATAGTAAGTGTAATACCCACCTATATATTGCCCTGAAGTATATTCTACTTCAGGTAACTGTGCATTTCACAAGTTGAGGTCAGAGGACAAATTCTGGGCAAATTTTACCTGTGGGTTCTGTACAGTGTGAAAGACACCATGGAAGAGACAATGGGCATGGATCCCTCATCATTCAGATCTGCTTTGTTCATGCACACATGTCACTTTGGAGGATTTAGAAACAATTAGTTCATCCAAGGCAACCAAAGCCTGAAAACTAAATAAAATGAGACTGAAGAACACCTTTGACAATAGAATCATCTGCCTTGATGCTTCTCTGTAAAGCTATGCTTTTGATTCCCAACGGTGTGCATTATCAATGTTTATGCTAGGGAGATTTTTAAACAATGGTGCAGAAATTGCCTGTGGCAAGGGAGTGTGAGAATGTCTAAACCAGCTATGTGATCCACAGCTGGATCAGGACCACCAGAAGCTGGGAAGTTGGTCTTGCATAACCATGAAGTAAAAACGTGAGTAATTGAGGTGGCTTTGTCCTGAGAATTCCTTCTGAGAAAGATTTGCATATAGTACAGTTGCCCAGAATACGGGAATCCCTAAAGAAAGGCTAACGTGTTTGGCTGCCTGTTAGACAGAAACAAAACAAAGCAAAACAAACAAAGAAGGAAAAAACAAAGCCTTTTTGGCAGGGGGCTAAATGAGTCATTGGGTAAAAATCCTGCAGCTGGATAGCCCTGTAGCTGAGACATTTAATTACATACAAGGAGATGTCAGGATATAGCTCAGACAGCAAGAGGGAATGGAGCAGAGGTTTGGTCATGGCAGTGAGCTTTCTCTTGGCCGGGAAGTGCTGAGCTTGCACGCACAGCCTGGGCACGTGTCCTGCCCAGAAGAATCCAGCCTGTGGCATGCGGGCACAGAGGCTGAAACTCATCTGTGGACATGGGCTCAAAGCAGATGTGGCTATTTAGAGATCAGAAAATTCCCAAGTTAAAGAGGTTGAATATAGCATTTGGACTTAAAGCTAGCTCTGCTTTTAGACATTCTAAGGTGAAAACAAACATACAGATACTCAATACCCAAGTGATCAAAAGCACATAACCGAAAAACTGAGATCATCCCTCTAAGTAGGAAAGAGGATCCATGTCTCCATGGCAATACAGCAGGGTTAAGATCAAGAAAGATCTGAGTAAACCATTCTGGACTATGCTCAGTGAGGATGGGATTCAGCTCCAGCTTTACTCATGCTTCTGTACATGAACTGAAGTCTGAGCTTTCACTGGCAGTGCAGTCAATAAAATTAATGGAACCCATATGGAATAATTAACCTGACCCTATGGCAGATACTTGGCAATAAGAAGAGAATAGTTAATAGAATAACTTTCTAGACTTCATCAAAATGCATACAACTGCTTGTACATGGGCATTTAATGCCCCAAGGTACCTCACCTGACCCCCAGGAAGGCACTAATCCTCTGCAGATCCTGTAATGTATTTGCCAGCCCTGTGTGGATCCCCTGGAACCCTCAGCACATCTCCAATGGAGAAGCCTGTATGGGGACAGCAGAATAGAGTCTTCTTGATTGAGTAGACTAAACCACTGTTGACTATAATACTTGAGCACCAGCAAGGAGCAGTAGATGCTTTCAAGCAGGTGTAACAGAAGCTAGATAGCTACTGACCAGAACACTCTGGTACTGTGTGTTTGGATGCCAAATGGTACAATTAGTCTCTACCTCACTTCAGAAAGCACTACACTACTGCATGTATTAGGAAAGTGATTAGGTAAAGGCTAAATATTAGATACTGTGATTCAGTCATGCTCCTGAGGCCCAGCAGACCCTTTCCTGCATAGATTAGCTTCTGTAGTTTAATGAAAGACATTTTTTCAAATTTTCACTGTGTTTTCTCCTTCCTTGAGGAAATGAGATTTTTGTCCCTTACGAGGCACTTTAGATCGTTGTCTCCTTCCTTCTCTTAAATCCACTTGCTAATGTCAAGATAGATAAAAATATTATTTAGCACAAAGAAAAGCTACAACAAACATAGAACAAGCATATGGCTAGGCATTTTAACCTTCACTAAACACTGTAAATTTGTTACGAGGCAAAGAATAAATGTTTATGTTTGCTTTTACTTGTTGTTCCCCTGGCATTTGGCAGACAACATGGGACATTGCACAGCAGCAGCAAGAATGAACTGTGGTGCAGAATGGCTGCAGCAGGTCTCATTAAAGGAAAGGAAAGGTCCAGCTGCCTGTCCTATCAAGCCAGCCACTGAAGTTTGGTCTTCATTTACTTTACCACAGCCCTGCATTGGAGGTCCATAGTCAAATGTCCGTGGTGGAACTGCAATGCCTACCAAAGGTTAAATGACTACTCCCATCCAATAACTAATGATTTGATTTGATTTCCTTTTACACGTGTGCTTTTGCAGCTCTTAATCATAAATGCTCTTCTCCTCATACACTTGCTTGCCATACATGTCCAGCTTATATACCACTACCCTTGGCCTTGTCTTTGACCACTTTGTATTTGCATTTTAAATGATGCTTAAAATACATGTCTTAGGGAAACCTAGAATGTGTAAAGCAAGAGGACATAAAGAGACTCCTGAACTAACAGCAACCTCAGCTAAGATTTCCAGATGAAAAATGGTGCCAATTTGCCAATTCAGGGTTGGCTGTTAATGGAAGTTCTAATAGAGAAAACAATGTTTCCCACCCATTAAAACAATAGTTCAGAAACTTGTGAAACCCCTATGAGAGGTTATTTTGATTGAAGTGCTTCAATAATTTTTGCAATGCTTTTAGTGCATTTACCCAAAAAACTTTTAAATTTGACAAAAAAACCCACAGAGTTAAATCCTGTCGTCACTGGAGCTAACATCAACCTCTTCTTGACTTTCCCCAGAGCTCAAATTTCACTCATAACTAATATGTTTTTTTCCTATCTTGCTAACAAAAGTGATAACCCGTTATGACTCCATTGGCAGATTTTCCCATCTCCACAGCAAAGCATGTTCCCCTGAGCATGTTCTGGGTGGAGCCATTCTGGGAACTGTTCTCCCTTCTGTCTGGAATGAGGACTCGGGATGCTCATGTGCTACCATCAATCTGATGAAGTCCTTATGTGTGGTCCAGGTCCAGGCTATGAATTGGAGAAGGGGAAGAGACATGCCAGACAGAGGAGTAAGTGGGCCGGGTGCCACATCTGATACTGTTTCCCCTTCATGAAAATGAGTGTGAAAAAGCCACAGTACGTAACTGTCCTGAATAACCAGATGATTCTTTTATTTCTCTTTCTGTTCTAGTGTTTAACACTCATTGCTGCCTTGTTTCTTAAGTGGAAAACCTCCACATCAAACTTTGATGATATTGTGGACCTTTCTTCTGCCATGCACTGTGCAGGAGCTGGCAAGCAAGTCCAAATCTTCTGTCTGCTGGCTCATATCCCACAGCTGCAGGAAGTCTCAAAATTTTTACACAGAAAGAATTTCTAACTCCAAAATTATTTCCAGGAGCTCTCCAGTATGGGAACTGTCTAAAGGAAAGAAAACAGCAGGAACAGTTGAAAGAACTGCACTGCATATGGTCACAATCTATGTTCTAAGAAGAAAATAAATTCTTCTACAGTGCCAGATATAGTAATTCTGAGGGGAGAATTTATTTTTTTTTAGTTCATGTATTTTACCAGCATTATCTCTGGTAAGAAGAATATCTGAAACACTCAACTATGTCATGTATATGAACAAAGTCGAGAGCTGCTCATGGTGTCACTTTCCCAGGGTTTTGAAACAGAAAAGTGGGCTAAAAGAGCATGACATGTTCACATAATATTAGCTACTCATACTAACAGCCTGATTTTTATTTTGCAGGGAAGATGATCCTTTTGCATATGCACCATGATCTATTTTAGAACCTGAGTTCAAAGTTTAGCAACTGATACACACCTATCACTACTAATCCATCGTACTCACTTTACTGCTCCATTTGGGCCCCTCATAGGGATGGTTTTGAGATTATCACTCTGAAATGTTACTGGTGAGCATCAGAGGAACAGCAGAAACCTTCAGGGCAAATAATTCTTCTAATCTTTTTTTTTTGCTTATCTTTTTGTCGAGGTTTTTTTATTTTTAAGTTCAGTATGTCCCTTTTTTTCTTGTTATTCATGCACTTTCAATCCAAACAGTCAGTGGTGATATCTAAGAAACATTCTTGTGCAGTCAGAGGAGACTGTTTTATCTCACATGCTCAGCACTGAGATTTTTACACAGGTGTGTCACAAAACCCTAAGAGGAAAGAAAGGGACATAAAAGGCAAAGCAGAGCTCTGAAAGTATGGAAATAATTTTTTCCTCCTAATTTTCCTTTCATGATGTGTCATGTCTAAAAGCCAAAAAATGTGGTAAGAAGAAAAAACACAAAACAAAATCCAAATGCTATCTGTCCCAGTCAAACAAGCCGCCAAACAAATAGAAATGAATTCCAAAATATTCCATACTATGCACTCTCCAATATCCAAAAATAATACTTTACCTCATGTTTCCATTACTTCCCTTTGCAACTCAGAACTGTGCTTGGCAACATACCCCTTTCTATTGTTCCTGTCATAACATTAATCAAATTACCATTTGCACTGCAGTCACTCCTGTGTTTGAGCCTCATGAGGACAAACTTCTCTAATCTTTCAACAGTCTCACACAGTGAGACTGGACAGTGCTAGAAAGAGAGCTGTGATACCACAGACGCCTACCAAGTGTCCGGGATTTCCTGGGCATATTTATTTTTCACCTTGAATGCCTTTTTGAAGTGGAAATGGAGTACATGCCTAGGCTGACTGGTAGCCTTTGCAGGGCAGATGGTTTTATCAGACTTTGCAGACCCCAGGCGTTCTCTCAGTCATATGTCCCGAGATTCCAGACTGCTGCGTGCCTTGGTTGGAAGCGCTGTTCCTGCACGCTGTGGTGGATTATCATATGCAGCCAGCCCAGTCCTGTGCAACTGCACAGGTTCTGGGAAGCGCTGGCTGAACCCCTTGAACGTCTCCGTCTCATGTGGGCTGCACATGCAGCGGAAGTTAAACGCCTCCTGCACACGACAGATTTATTACTCGTGCTCAGAAAAAAATGCATAGCAGGTCTGATTCTCATGGATGGGCTGTTCCCTTTGTTCACTCATATTTTACAGTGTACAGGATAATATACTTCCCTAAAATGACACGGTCTTGGACTAACACAGAAGAGAGAAGTTCAGGCATAATTCACTGGGCAAATGGGGCAATTGCCTCTTTTCTGACAGCAAACACAGAGCTGAGGGAGGACATCTAGGGTACAAGCTGTCAGAGCCTGCCACAGCATGTGAACCCACAGGGTTACCTAGGCAGCTGCACGGCCAGCGTGCATCAGGGAGACAACCTAGAGCCCCAACGGAATTTCTGCAAAACCTGTGCTTATGGAAAGTGCCTGGACTGAAGAGCAAAGCTGGAGAGAAGAATTCATGTTGAGAAAATATGCTGGGTTAGAAAAGGGCTTTGTTTCAAACATTTAATTTTGACCTGGTTTAATGTGGTGGCTTTGGTATATGAACCCTAGAAGAAAGATGGGACAGTTCTCCATGGAGTTTTGGCCTCAGATCCTCGCCCAAGAAATACAGGTCATGTATCAAGACACATATGTGTCACTGTGTGCAGATATCTGTGTAGGCAATCCAAAGCTGGGGGTCCAAAACCTGCCCATCTAGTAAGCAGATACCTAATAGTTTGCTCATGCCAACACAAGGCTTGTCCTCTGATTTCACTACTGTCAGCAGCTGAGGTAGTTTTTAAGTTCCTTCTTCAGTCAATAGGAGGAGAGGGACGGAAATAGATGACAAGTCAGCCCTTGGAATGGCCGTCCAAGATAAGGGATTTGAGATCTTACCCGTACTTCACAATAGATTATAGAGAAAGCTGAGAAGAAATGCTTAGGTTATCTTTGCTATCTGAACTGTAGCTGTTGGTAGCTGAAGTCAGATGGGATGAACATTTTAAGCATCTGCTATAGATTAACTCTAGTAGGCAGCTAAGCACCATTCAAACACTTACTCCCTCTTGTCCTTCCTCAGTGGGACAGGAAGAAATCATAGGAAGAGCAAAACTAAAAAAACTCATGGGTTGAGATAGAGATAGATAAGTGAACAAAGAGGAAGAAGAAAGAAAACAAAACAAATGATGCAAAGGGAAATCGTTCATCACCTCCCACAAGTTATGGAATATCTCTTTTTTCAGTTAGGATCACTTGTCCTGGTTGCATCACCTCTCAACTTCATATGCATCCCAGATCTACTCACTGGGGTGAAGAGTTAGAAAGACTAACTCTTTGATGTTGTGCAAGAACTGCTCAGCAAAACACTGCTATGTTATCATCTCTGTTTTAGTCACAAATTCAAAACACAGCACCATACTGGCTACTACAAAGAAAATTCACTCCATCCCAGACAGATCCAACACAGGATTAAATAGAGAGAACCTCTGTCTGTGGTGAATTGTGAGTATGATATTGTCAAAATGAAATGTACAAGTGTGTTTCATGGTGTTATTACAGTGTCTGAAATCCTTACTCTGACAAATACAACACAGAGAGAAGTAAATGGGGAATCCATTTTCAAAGATTATATAAAACATTTGTAATTGTAATTGGACTATGGATACATTCCACTACTCCAGAAAAATATCTTTACTCTCCCTAGTGATTGTGAACTTTACTGTAGTAGCCGTATCACTCCTCCATCCTGGCAATGCTGAGCCACTTCTAGGCAAACACACTCAATTCCTCCATAAATTACTCCTTTCCTATTACTTTGGGATGGTATTAGTGTCAAAGCAGTGACAGCTGATAAAAAGATCAGACAAAGTTCCTTTAGTCCTGACTGCATTGTGGATTTACAGGGCTTATATTAAAGTGAACAAAGGACAGAAGGGTAGACATATTTGTACAGGTATATCTTTGTACAGAAGCTGAGCTAGGCCCCTCTTTTACATTTACTCTCTAGTAATAACATAATTTGGGAAGTGGAGGAATGGCCAGAGCGATTATCAGAGAGTGGATGATATGATTAAAGCGAATTTCTTTTTTGCAAAGGCTGTACACAGTGTCATGGTCCCTAGCAGGGCCACGGACAATGCACTTTAGGCTACTGTGTGCTCATTTGAAATCTGTCATCTTGTGATCTCTAATTGTAGTGTAAGGTTGCAATAATCAGTAATTCTAGCAAATTATCCTAAAGCTAACATCAATTAGTAGATATGATTCACATCTTAATCAGTTGAAACCCTATAAAATAATGCTTTCCTAGGAAAGCAATAACCATAAATTTGAGTCTCATACACTGTGAGATATACAAATGTGAAAAACCATTTCACATTTAACAGAAAATTTTAGGAATGACAGATAGATTACATCTATGCCAGTGCCTTAATTTTTTGTTGATGGAACACATTCCAGAGTCAGACTTTCATGTGTCCTTGTAAGCTGCAGACATGCCACTGACAGCGAGTAAAATTTCTCATTCTATAGACTTTTCTTTTAGAAGGACATCTTCTGTGAGACAAAGTGAAATAAAATTCTAGAAAATTGACTAGAAACAAAAAGCAAGGAAAATAATCCATTGCAATAGAAATTTACTTTTCAATGTGGCTGCTTACAAAGCCTCTTCTTATTGTTGAGAGGACACTGGACCATATCAAATGCAGGGATTATTAATAAAACCTTTGAATAGCATTATCACTGCGAGCTGTTGACATGATCTGTAGTACTCACTAATTGCTACAGTCCTGCTTGAAGACTCAATTCAGCTGTTCTTGATCTGGAAATCCTCTGCCGAAACCAGGGTGTCTTTTCTGTCCTAAGAGAGAATTGCTTCTCTTTTCAGTTGTGTTTGATCAGAACACATGCAGAACAGGCATATTCTTTCATTAGATGAAGTTGCAATCTACATTGTCTTTCATAAATTATATCTTTCTAGGAAGTCCTCTTGAGCTAAATCTAAAAGGGCTTTTAACATTTTTGTTCCCATATCTTCTGATATTTTTGCTCTGTGATATCCCATAAAGGACTTGGTTTATAAATCTCACTGTGTTTCACTCTTTTTTTGTCTGAGTTACACCTTGCACAAATGAGATTAGAGACTGCTTCGTTATTCAGTTAACCATTTGGAATTTGAAACTCTTTAGAAGTACTTGAAATCTTGATATTTCATAGAGGGAAGGCGCTCTGAAACCCTGGGCAAACCTTGCAAAGGCTCTGTAGTGATGAGAAAGAATTTTGCAGGCTTGGAATAAATATATGTGGAAATTCTTTCTAGATATTTAGCCAGCTTCTTAAAGGTGAACTAAATGAACACAGTTTTGTTGCATTGTTTTTGCTCCTTGTTTCTCTTCTCTTGGCAACTGCTCTGCACTTATCTTTATCAGATAAAACAGCATATGGTAAACCAAATCATACATTCTCAAGCATAAATCTTTTTAATACTAACGTTTTCTCAGGGCCTAAGTGATAACTCCGGATGTTGACTCATTTCATAAATGGTATCTCATGATCATGACTGCAGCCTCAAAAACTCCCAGATAAAGTTATGTCCCACCCTGTGAGGTTCTGCTCTGTGCTGAATAGCAGAAAACTGAAAAGGCTCTGCTTGGGCAAGGCAAAGGGTGGGCTCCATGTTATTCAAGGCTCAGTCTCCTGAGACAGATACTAGAACAACTTTTCCCCCTGCCAGGCCCTGACACCGTTCTCCAAGCCAGGTTATAGCCTCTGCTGTCAGAGCAGTTGTGCCTAGGTGCTGCTTCTTGCTTGGGTGAGGCAGATTGTGGCCGCTTCTGTCGGGCTATAACCCACACCAACTCAGTGGCTGCCTCAGGCCACAAGGCTGTTGTGTCCCACGAACTTCAAGCCTGGATATCAGTTAGTGGTGGTCAGTGTCCTCTAGCAGCAGCTGCTGACACCAGCAGGTCCGTGCCACAGTCAGCTGTGTGGCCTGTCAGGTGCTTGGAAATTACTTGCAGAAAAAACTCATACCTTGAGATGTTGTCGTGTGAGTAGCAGAGCTGATAAAGTCTGGATACTTAGGGGCTTGGAACCCTTAAACTGCTGCGAAAGGGTTAATGCCAAAATTTTCCCACCAGTCACAACACTGTTTTGGGCAGACCCATAGGAAGACAGACAGATAGACCATGAAGTAGTTCATATCCAGCTGGGCACCTCCATATTTGGGCCACAGCATGCATCTTCATTGATGAATCAAATCCTGTATCCAAGTATATTCAGACATGGGCTACTAACACAGAAATTCAACAGGTAGATGAACAGGCAGACCAGTGAATAATCCTCGTCTTAATTAAATAAATATTATTAAACGAGTGGATTTTCAGCGTAGATGTTACTGATTTTAAGGCTATTTGTAAACAGTACTGATGGACCACAGGGAACCCCAGCTTCATAAACACCTCTGTACTTCACAATGTTTCTTGTAGTTGGTAGCAGTTTATATGCCTATACCTGAGTTTGCAAGGTCCGCTTGCAGGACATTTTCAGTGATTTTTCCTTGAAGTTGAAATGTATTCACAGTTTGGTTCTAATCATCTACCTGTACTTCTGGTTCCAAGAGCTACTTTCAGAAGGGCAAATTTAGTGGCTTACTCCTATTACCGAAATAATATATTTAATGATGTGTCATTCCCTTTGTTGTAGCCCATTGCAACTATTTTGAGGCTGAAAGGCATTTAACAAACTACTTCTGTGCTCAGGCACAATATTACACAGGTTTATCTGGCCTCCTTCTTAGTTACCGTACCTCTGAAAAACATGAGATGGAAATTTATTTGGATTATTTTCACATTCATCTAAGGAAACGGGGAAAGGGGAAGGGTTGTGTGGCCTACTGGTCTAAAAGAAGACTGGGACCTTACTTCTGCAGCTAGTATTTCTTAGTTTAGCTGCTGCCCTACCTTGTGACTTTAGAGATCATTGGGTTTTGCTATTGCTGTGTTAATTCATCTTTATTAGCTTTCAAATTATTTCTAGATATTTCCAGGACAGAAGTGTGTGCATATGCACCGTTTAGTGCATTTAGTCTGCACTATACATTGAACAGAACCAAGAAATGGATATGGATGTGGGAGTTCGTTCTTATCTACTGGCAAATTATTAGAATAATCCATGTTATGGGTTTGACTCAGTGGAATTAATGCTTTCCCAACAACTCCCAGGTACAGTTCAGGACCTAGCCATGAATTAGTCTGCATGCTTCCTGATTATGCACGAGGTGTACCAAGGATGCACAAGGCTCACGTGCATCCACTGAGCAGATGCATAGGGTACAAATTTGTTACATAAGCTGCGTATGTGTAATAAGATGTATCCACACAGAGCACATATGTGACCGGTTTGAGATGTCCTATAAACAGATTCTTTGCATGTGTGCTGTGTCCTGGGCAGCCAAATGTCTACTATTCCCAGGAAAAAGGCCAAATTTATCAATTTCAGTTTTCTTTTTTTTTTCCATGAACAGCTTTTCTGGGTAGAAACAGAACATGTGCTAAATACAAGCTTTTGATACCACCACATAGTGAGTTCAGGTGTCTTTGCTTCGCTCTTAATCTACGACTGTGTCAGTCACAGAAAAAAAAAAGATACTGGATAGGTCAGGAGACTTGAGATAATCCTGACAGTTGGCAGTCTGGGTCTTCTAGCTGGGATTTACTGAGATTTCAGAGACCTTAAGCAAAACATATGGTACTGCATTGACCTTGTGCTCATTAGGAAGCCCAGTTAAATACAGTGTAACAGCAATGGAACTCATAACTCATCTCTTAAATGAGATTTCCTAAAATACTGAAAGGAACCAGGTCCACAGTTCTCATTGAAATCCAGTGGGAAATGACAAGCATCTAACTCACCTCAAGTGATAGGACAAGGAGTAACAGCTTCAAACTGAAAGAGAGCAGGTTTAGATCAGATACTAGGAAGAAATTTTTTACTGTGGGTGGTGAAGAATTGGAACAAGTTGGCCAAAGAAGTTGTGGATGCCACATCCCTGGAAGTGGTCCAGGCCATGTTGGATGGGGCTTTCAGCAACTTGATTTAGTGGTAGGTGTCCCTGCCCATGGCAAGGGGATTGGAACTGGATGATCTTTAAGGTCCTTTCTAACCCAAACCATTCCATGATTCTATGCTTCTATGAAGAACTCTTGACAATTCTGCCTTTGTAACTTTTTATAGCCTTCTATACATGTCTTATTTGCAAACACTGTATGATTTCACCACATAGGTACAAGTAGAGACCGTAAAAACTATCCAGTATTGTATTTCTGAGCTATTTGTTGTTTCCTTTGTCACAAAAATTTATGGGAAACACAAGATGCAATAGACACAGTGCAATATTAAGGGTACTGGAAAAATCTGTCACAACAGTATCTGCCTCCAAATGTTTTCATTGAAAACAATCTGCTGCAAACTTAATGAGATTTACTGCAATTAAAATAAATTTTAAAACTTTACAATTTTTCTTCCAGATAGTTTTATATAAAAATGATGTGAATACTAATCCATGTAAGAATAGAAGTAGAAAAATGTCCCTAATAAATATTTTTGAAGCAGGAAACCTGCAATTGGTGTAAAGAGTATGCCCAGCAATGCACAATTACAAGCTCTTGGCCTCATTACTAGATGATTTAATTACATTTATGTTACATAAGATTTTTTTTCTGTCTGTCTTCCTAGGCATTTTTTGCATCCATCTGTCCAATCGCATCCTAAGGGACCCAGGGAGTGTGAGAGAACGAGAGACTGTTTTGTGTCTGTGTAAGCAGTTGTTCCACATCTACTCTTCTCTGCACCACATCGTAACTAAAAACCTATTCATTTAAGTCTTGAAATATATATTTCAAACTGCATTCATTAGAAATGAATCTCCTTTCCCTTTCTGAACCGCATTCTTACAGGGCTATTCAAGCTTGAGCACTGAGTTCAGTCTTGGCAGGTCCCCACCCCCCTCCGAGGTCCAGGTTCAAGCCGTATTTGGGTTCTTTTGTGCTGATTCCTTCAAATTCAGCAGGGAAGTTCAAGAGAGGATAGATGAGCCCTTACACTGCTTAGGCCAGTCTCCGTTTCAGAGCTGGAAGGTGACAAAAAGTGCAAAAGTGAAGCTGGTCCAGGAAGGTTTTGAACAGCAAGCCATAAATTATCTTTCCCTTTTTTTCCATTCTTTCCCCCTTCTCAAGAGAAGGCATTTCCAGTAAAAGCTAAATTTGTCTCAGGAATTGGCTCTGTTCTTTTCAACACTGCTGAATGCTTCGTTGCCAAGAGGGACCCCTAGTGTTTTTGTCAGGTTTCATCTCTTTCAGGCTTATGTGTTTTTGTGTATAAAATACAAATAAATGCAAAAATAATTATGAGAACATTATATAAACATGTATACAGACAGTGCAGGGTCAACTTTTTTTCTGCAATGGACTCCAAAAATGCACCTAATCTATGTCTAGATCTGCAGGGCTGGCTGTTTTCAAAGATGTGCTGCATCCTGGGGAAAGCCAACATTATAGTTTTATAATTTTGCAGTGATGATATACACACTGCGCAGGTATACAAGGTTACACCACGTATCGCAAAGAGCAAAGGGCATTACAAACAAATAGCAGGGTTTTTCCTGCTATTCTGTGGCATACTTTTTTAAGAGAATAAGAAGACAGATAACATAAATCAACAAAAGTCTTTGTGAAATATGCCCATTTGATGACAAGAAAGTCCCATGGTCCAAGGTCGGCTGGCATTCCACCCAAGCCCACACAGGGGTGAGGGTCAGGAGGCTGATTCCCTCCCATTGAGTGAGAGAGATGTGCCTGGTGGGGGCTGCACTCACAGCTGCCAGGCCTGGCAACCTCAGACCCTTGAAACGTGCTTTTCCTAGGCTTACCTTGCACTAGTACAACTCACCACACCTGGATAAAGCCAATGCAGACTCCCAGTGGGGGAAGAGCAGCAGAGTGCCACCCCGCAGCCAAGCCATGGGATGTCTGGGGAACCCCTATCACCTTCCCCAGAGAGTGTCCTCTGAGAAAGTGACTGATGGCCTCTGCCGCCCATACAGACGCTTTTTCTACATTGTCAAGACATTTGGCTGCATCAGGTTTGAATGTAGTTTTTTTCACTGTTATTCACTGCAGGAATGTCACTAGCTGGGCAATAGTTGCTCATAGTGGGAATCCTTAAATGTGTTTTATGTATTTTGACGAAATATTTTTTGACTGGAGAAAATACCAACTAGTCAAAACAGAAATATGCAGAAAAGTTAATTTTGACACTCAGTGTGTATTTCAAGTTGCCAGAATATTTTGACCTTTTGTAAGCAAAATGGTCTAATTTTCCAACTCAAAATGTTTTAGTAAAACTAGGTGCACCAAAAGTGTGTAAAAAGGGTGAAATTCAGAAAGAAATTTCTCAAAAATAGCCAAAACCAATAGAATAGCTGATATAATTAACTCAGACATTTGTTTAATGTAATTTTTCAGTATTTAGTCTTCTGCCTGTGTACTCCTCCCACCTTCTCCTGCTTTCTTCTCTGAGGTGGTGTGGTTAATGGCTTTCATCCATATGAGATTTTGATGTGTGGTTTCTCCTAACTTAAATAGAAATATCTTCTCCAATGTCTTGATGAGATTTTCTCAGATGTCAGTAATTTTAAGGTGAAGCCTGTTTTCTAATCATGAGCAGAGCCTCCTTCTGAAAAAAATTTACAACATGTAAGATTTCACCTTGAGGATGTGAAGAGTGATAACTTTTTCATATAACTTGACTACAACACTTATCCCCTTTATCATATCATCAATAAAAAAAAGGAACACATGTAATAAGCTGAAATTTTTGTGTAAAACTTTCTACAGGACAGAAATTTATTATCTTCTATTTCAGAAATCATCTGTTAATTTATATCTCCTGTAGGCAATAAGAATTATGACCTAATTTCTAATGACATCTTAGCAAGTGTTTCTGTCTCCTCAGATCAAGGTTTTTTCCAGTGAAAAAAATGTCATTGTTAGTTTTCTGTTGACACTAATGAAATGAATTAGCACACAAATGAATAATTAACTCATACCCAGTGTAAAAGTACTTAATTCCATATCAGAAAGTTTCCTTTGCTTCTTATCCTGATAGATAATAAAATCCTGCAACATAATAAGACAGGAACTAACCCACTTTTCTATCCAAAACTTTGCTGGAGATGTTAAAGGACTTTTTATGCTGCCTAAACTCATTCGTGTTCTGTAAGCCACATTGCTGGAAAAATAAGCATGCAATAAAAAAAACCCAAACAAACAACATTAAGACAAGATAATGATAATACATCAATTTTTGACATCTATGTTATAGCTCTTTCTGCAGGAAAGATGGCTTATCAGTGTCACAAACAATAATTAGATCTGTTTCACTTCTGCAAGTCCTCCACTCCTCTCCTAATTTCTCTCAGCCCAGGGATCATATAAATAACCCTTTTATCCAAAAGATTGTTTTCTTTCTTGACCTTGGCAATTGCACACTGGTATTTATGGCAGACATGAGAAACAAATAAAAGAATGAAAGTCTTGTGGCTGGTAAAAAAATTAACAATAACAAAACACATGACTAAGTTTAGCATATTTATTAAACATTTCCTAATTTCAACAGAACAGCTTTATCTCCCTGGTAATAAACTCACTAATGACTTTTTGAGAATGGGCTAGGTAAATGGAGTGCCTGAAATGTTGGTGTTTGTCACATTCCTGTGGCAGTTTAGTAGTCAGACAAAATGTTGGACAAATGCACCACTAGCCCTTATACTTATTTGGAAACTTGTCTTGGTGGGTCCATCCTTGCTAGTAAATTGAACAGTAAATGGAAATACTCATTCTCTGGCTTTGCAGACAAGTGGCACTGTCTGGGCACATCCACGTCTCTCCAGATCCAAAACTGTGTAGCTGTGTGCAAGCTGGGTAACCAGTCCCTGCTGATATTAATCCCAATACCATGCTTACGGATTTGGGAGAAATCCAGGTCAAAACCATGCTGGGGCCTGTTCCAACATTAATGGTTCAGAAGATTGTGTTTCACTTTCCAGTAATACTAACTCTGTTTAATTAATATAGACACAGCCCTCATGTCCTGAATTTTCTGTAAGATTTCTCATAAAATTCAGTGTTGGCTAGCCAAAGGGAAAAGGTTACTCTCTGAGCAAAATCAGGCATCAGATGCCAGATGAAAGGTTAATTTCTTTTGCTTATCAGATCAATAGTTGACAGTGCTATGTAGAATGTTGAACAGTTGAATGTGCTATGAATTTCTACCAAGGCTGGGTATTTGGGGAAATGTGATAGAGCAGTACACATCTAATGAGAAAGAACTATTAATTCCTTGCTTCAATAGCATGCAATAATTTTGCCCAGTCTTCAAAATTCTGGCAGTTTTTTGGCCAAGATGCTTTAGAAGTCCTAAAATCTCTAGGTATATGTAAAAATAGAGGAATACAGCATGTCAGCCTGAAGGAAAGAGGTGCATAATGAGAATTTTTTCACTGAGCAGCATAATTAGCTAATGTCAGTGAATTGGTTCCAGACCTGATGGGAGCATAATCTGATTCACTTTAATAAATTTTATGCCCTTAAGTAAAGTTCTTAAGGATTTTTTCTGTAGTGTTGTGCTGTTCCACCTCAACCTTTGTGTTGCATTTATCTTTTTTTTTCTTCTGTCAGAAGTAGGTTGATCAAGCAACTAATCTATTTTCACAGAAACATGTGTAATGTAGAGCATGGCTATGCATTTACCTGTTAAGGAGTTTACCTAGAACTGAAATCAAGGGAGCTAATGCTGCAGTTTTGTTAACAATACCTACAGTGTGCTGCTGCTTTTAAGATATATTTAGAGAGTGGAGAGGGGGCCATCATTTACAGCAAAGGTTTCAGCTGGCATGCCCTGGAGAAAAGAAACTATTTCATCAATCTAACCCAGACCACGGAAAGTATCTGCTTCAGACAGAAAAGAATGAAATGTAAAACTTGAAGCAATAATATTGTGCTCAGAAAAAGAGGCTACAAAAAGCCAACATCTTTCATTTTCTAAAGAGCTCATGGATTTGGATGGACTAAAATATCTCAGATCTTTTCGGAAAGTCAAGAACATAAAAAGGACAAGGGAAAGCAAGGGAGGAACAGAAGCTGTTACAAGTCTGATGAACACTATATAACTGACTCATTCTACAATTTACAAAATCAAATTCATGTGGGCTTTGTCCTTTGCCTACTGTTTGCAAATTTTTTTATTATGATCACATTATTTTAGAAACCTAAGTGTTTTCTCTATGTTTTTCCCATTAAAACAAGTGAAATCATTTTACTTTCCACTGACACTCTCTGCTTTCTGCTTATTCTTTTCCAGCCTGAGTTTTAGTAAGCAAGTTCCCTCTGACTTTTTGGAGCCTTTCAAAAATTTATTTTCTTAGGAAATTAAATTTTCCAGATGTCAGAGATTTTAAAACATCCAGTGCATAGTCATCTGATCAGTGTTTTGGTAGTTGTTTAAAAATGTTGATGTAACGTGTAGAGAAAATACATGATGGCAGGTGGAGATACGAAGATTTTATATGCATTAGGTTGTACTGGCTGCATTGCTCACATGTGGTGAAGTCACAAGTGTGTTTTGTTATCACTATTTATTATTTATATAGTGCCAAGAATGTGTTTGACAGCACCTTATTATGAATACAATAAAACTTTTTTATGGCATGGCCTATCATATAGACCATACGTTATACTCGCTTTCAGAGATGTTTCAGAACACACTATAGGTTTTTAAATTTGTGTGGTTTTATTTTCCAATATCCTTCTTCCTCCAAACTCTGGTGACCTTTACTCTTATTTTATTTTTTAGCACATTCAAGACTTACTTTTGTGATGTTAACCACCACTTGTTTACAATTTGTCTGGGATAACCATTTTTACATGTTACTGCAAAGCTGGGAATCTAGACATCCCCTGGAATAGACCTAGTATTTCTGGCTCTAAATTACCTCGTGCTCCAGAACAGGAAGTTTCCTGTAGTAGATTTAGGGGAGGAAAAAGAGAAAAAGGTATAATTTTCCTACTTTAATACAAGAAAAAGGGGGAATAAACATATAAGTCTTTTCTTTGTTACCTTTTCTTTTTTTCAAAGTTGGCTTTTTCTCATAGTACAACCATGGACACTTAAACCAAATAGTGCCCTTGCTTCCAAAAACATGTTTTGTGTGTGACCAAAATGTTCCTAGTAGTGGTGCTGTAGTGGATGCATGCCACAGATCTGTGTATGAGGCTCTCATACAGTGGCATATGAAGTTGTGATTTGAGAGGGATGCAATGAAATTAGTCAAGAAAAGAAAAGGTATTGAGAAACCATGGTGATTGCTCCTCACTTCTTTCTAGCAGAAAGCATGCAGTGGTTGTCAGCATTCAGGGAAAGAATCTGCCTGCAGTATATTTGTTTTGCAAGACAGACAAAATGAAACTGCAAAGCAGTGGAGACTGGTGGTGAGGGTGACCTGGCTGTTGACTGCCTGCACTGCAGGCTGAGGCAAAAAGGAAAGAGGTTATTGCCTTGGGAGCTGAGCAGAATCTGGGGAATTTCTGTCATGTTATTTTTCATGAAATTATTTAAAAAATAAATCTAATAAGAGTGGTAGTCATGCACAATAGATCTACTTCACAAAACCATAGATCTCAAACCTGCAAGGGAGTATTTGACTCATCTTGTCTGATCTCCTTTATAAAATTCACCATAGTGCTTCCCTAAATTAAATTGTTCTTAAATTAAATTATATCTGTGTCTCTCATGCTCTCTCTCTCTTACTTACTCAAAATTCTATCTTTATTTTGAAACTGGCACAGAGAGTGATAGTCCACTGAAAGCTGAGGTAATTTGTTCCAGTGAAAAATTTTTTTCACTGTTAAAAGCCTATGCCTTATTTCTTGCCTGAATTAGTCTTGCATCAGCTTCCAGCTGTTGGAGCTTGATGTATGCCTTCATCTGGTAGGCTGAAGACTCAGCTCATTGCTGAAATTTTGCTTCCATGGAGGTGCTTACTTACAGGTTGTGGTCATATCAATTCCTAATTTTTTATGTCAAGATAAATAAATAGATTTTTTGTAATCCCTGAGTAGAAGGCATGAGAAAATAATCCAGTCATTTATTCTTTTCCTGGAAGCAACATTATTCAGTAATTTAATAATTCTTCCAGCAATTCTCTAAAATTTTGCCTATCCATAAACATCCTTGAAGTATGGTTCTCAACAGAGGATGACAGCAGATGCAATATTGCAGTAGCCATCACCTCAGGTTCAGGGCTATGAAAGTGCCTCCTCGTCTCCTATTCCATATTTCCTGGATCCCAGATCATCTGTGCTGCTGCATCCACTTGGGGGATGACAATTTTTCCAGTAAGAACCATAGGCCAAACACTTTTTTTCAAAATACCATCATAATGATTGCACTACTTAACTTCAGCCTAAATGCATGAAGATAAACTTGAGAAGCTTGTCTATGTGAAGGTGATTTTTCATGCACTGTGTCATAGCATAACAGAATCACAGAATCAATTAGGTTGGACAAGACTCCTGAGATCATCGAGTCTAACCTATAAAAATTATTTTCCCTGACTGCAAAACTGTGCATTAGTGACTGACTTCTTATTGACCATAAAGAACCTAAAGAGATTAAATCCTAATTTGGGCCCTTAAGACTAAATGGTGTGAACACCTTCCCCACATCTCCAATCCTCTCTTAAGCAACACACACCATATTCCACCCCTTGGTTAAATGACTGCATCCCACCTTTAAACCCACTCAGTACTATCACTGAGGTAGCACCTAGGACTCAAGTAATCTGCCTCAAGCTAATCTCATTTTAGGCATTCACTGCACTTAAAACATGATCAGCTGTGGCCACTCCTGGAACATGCTAAGTGCTGATCCGTGGTTTTCACATTGTAGGCACCCAACAGTCATCTGCCCTGTAATAATACACTGATTAACTCAACTGACTCTGCCTTCAGTCCTTACCTCTGCAGGACCTAGCACATCATGTGCTGTCGGAAAGGACTGAAACTATTTTTGGGGTTCTGATTTGTTGGTCTAAGTTCCAGAATGGATATTGCTCTTTTTGGATAGTGGAGGAAAGATAAAAAGACATCCTATGATTCTTGTGTTGAAACTGTGCTTGAAAGTCAGTTGCTTCACATCTTTATAGTTATGAAATGTTTATCTCAGTGGCTGTTTGATCTCTGTTAAGGTCTGTTTCATCCTCAGAATTGCTCTAAATTCCTTCCAGTGATTGTTATTGCTAGAAATTAATACACTTCATTTAATAATAAATGGCATTCATTTTAATCTTAATTTAAGAATGAATTTAAAATGAAAAAAGTGTTCTTTTTTCTTAAATATCTCTGCAATGTGCTGAAGGTTGCTTTGTTTTGTAGCATCTCATGACATAGGGCTTTTCCCCAAGAGGCCCACACTTCAGATGGGGGGGCAGAACACAGGACGCTTGGCCTTACAGGCTTGCAGCTAGTCTGAGTGAATGGAAGAGGGAGAGGACCAGCATGACATTTCCTTCTGGTTTCCTCTGAGATAGAAGGTGCTTAAAAAGCTCATTAATCATGGTGTGGAGCTGGTCAGACATTTGTAGTTCAGTAACACATAGACCACCATGACTCCGGGTATGAAAATTATATTTTAATTTGTTGAGACAGTTTATAGTTTCAGGGTGAATGACTACAGAGAAGCCTGCAATACAATACTAGGCTTGAATCTCTCTCACAAAATCTGCAGTAGTTTGGATTTGACTTTATATTAACACTGAAGCCAATGTGTTAGCTTGAGACTCTTCTGTCAGTGTGAAACAGGTCAGGCTACAATTGCCAGGGCCAGCACAGACACACACATACACACACGTATCCTCACTGAACTCCATCTTAATGAACTTCACAGCTTGGATCTGCCTTGGGAAAACTAAGGTCTCTTGGTTTCCTGGGAAATGTGGTTATTAGAACATCTATACAACAGTGTTTGACCTTCAGCTCAAAATGAACACCTAAGACATATATTAGTACCTGGTTTTGTCCATAAAATTATAAGCAAATGATTTTTTTTTAATTTGTAGCTCAAGCAGTAGAATCTGAGGTGCACTTTTGGAGTAATGTAATATAAGAATAAATAGTCCTATACCAAAACAGATTCTCAGTTTGGGTTAATTTCTCTATAAAAGTGAATCACTATCCCTGTGTAAAATAGTATCATTAACCCTGAAGAATGTTTTTATTGAAGTACTGACTTTCCTATGAAAGTTAATGTGCTGGTAGGGTTTAAGAACTGTGCCCAAGCAGCATTTTTTTAAGCACTAGAAATTATAGTCATAATAATTGCAATACAAGACTCTATAAACTGCTCTGCCAGTGCGCTCAGTTCTTACCAAAATGTGCTGGGAAATCATTTACTGTTCACATTGTGTTTGGAACATCCCCAGGAGCTTAGCTAACTTTACACCGCAAATGATGTCCAATTTTGTGTGCTGTGTACTGGCTAACACGTGCTCTGCTGTCCCACAGAATGGCCAGTACGGAGCTGCCTGTCCTTTGCAGGAGGTGGGAAGTCCTCCTCTTCAAATGATGATTCGGTTTTGAGTTGGTTTCAAAATCTGGCCATGTCAGCAAAAAGGAATATTTTATCTCGTCAGGCTGGCAGATGATGGCAAGCAAGTTCCATTACATTCAGTGTAGCCATACTACCTCACTGCTCGGGAAGGCGCTGTGACTGTGATGAAAGAAGAGGACTGTGGCAACATGGCCTTGAAAAAGTGGTATGCCTAATGCTTTTATTTGTGTCTATTATTTCTGTTAGTGGATTAGAAACTGCACTGGATTCATACATTCCAAATTTAAACACACACACACCCCTGAAGTTCTGAAGGCTCAACCATTTATTTGCTGGTGGTCTTGTCATTTACTTTTTGCTGAGTGTACTTTTTAGGTAAAATTTTATTGTCTGGGGAATAATTACAATTTAATGGAAAATTCTAGCAATTTTTTTTTTTTTTCATGCTGGTTAAAACATACAGGATAACCTCAGACCAAGAAGTTTACTCATTCAGTGCTCAGGTGTTCATTAGACAAACTAGACTTTGGTTAGATAAAGACAGTGCATACAATTCAAGAACCTGCTCCCTCTTATTTGGCAAGATACATGTTTACTGCACAGAAAAAGGTTCGGTTTACATTGTACACAATTCTTTTTTTTTTGTGAGAAGATAATTTGTTGAGAAGACAATAATTTTCAGCTTCTCTAACTGCTAAGAATGAAGTTATTTTCCCAGCTGTGTCAGCAAATGGCATCTATGCATCATATCAACTAGATACTATAACCCTAATTTCCAGGAAATGCCACCGTTGTTATGAATCAATTTCTGTATGTCTGTCATTTTCCCCCGTAAAATTAATAGCAATATATTTAGAAATAAATTAATTTTACAGTGAAGTGTAAGCTAGACATTCCAAGTTCCTCTCTGGTGAACAAAGAAATAGGTAAGTAGTTATATGGTTGATGTGAGGATGAGATATATGGCAGAGGGTGTATCTTATCCTTAGACAAATAAAGCTCTTACAGGCTTCCTGGGGCATGGTAAGCTGTCCTTTCTGGCGAGTGATGCAAGCAACAAAGAATTAATCTCCCCAAAGACTAGCAAGGACACCTTTGTTGTTTGATAGGTTTGTTAGATTTTCAAAATTTGGTGAACATAAGGGTTAAACTCTAAAAGCAATTCAATTCCATCTTGACAACGGAACCCTACTCCTGCATAATAAGCCAGACTTGGCTTGGTCAGTCTTTTGGATGCCTGTTCTTCAAAGAAAAGCTCAGTGGCTTCTTGCTTAGCTTATAGGCTATTTTCCTGCATATATGTGCTGGAAGCAAACTCCAGCAAAATGTTGCAATTTTCCAGGTGATGAACAACTCACTCAAATCCCCTAATCCTTGAAAACCTCTTCAGCTTCTTTTTTGCTTTGCTGGTGCTTTTTGTGCATCTGTGTTTTCAATTTGATTAGAAAGATGAATCATGTTTAAAAAAATCTTAACGGGGGTTTGCCAACAAAACAATTGTAACATGGAATGGTTGCCTGAGGCAGGAAGCTGTAAAAGTGAAGGAAATGGGAAGTTAGTAAACATGACAGCATAGAGAAGTGAGAACCTGTAGAGACAAATACATGAACCTATGTGTTGTTTTGCTTTGTTTATGGTGAAAATTAAGAAGACTGAAATGGAAACCATGCCAACAATACATGGAATGTCAGAGTTGTTGCAGGAAATGAAGATGATAATATGTAGAGATATCAGAAGACTGGCAATGCAGCTGAAAGCAACAAAGATCTTTGTACACATCTTTGGGGAGATGATGAAGTAAACAACTCTGAGGTTGAGCATAAAATTGCAAAGCTGGAAATCACATCTGTGAAAACAGGTTTGTGTGACAGTTGGCTGGTGAGCACCACAGGAAAGGTAATGAGTGGTGATGTATTCTGACTGGGTTAGAGGTTAAAGCAAGCAGCATCAGATGATGGCTAATCCCCCAAAGAGGAAGACCACCAATGCAAAGAGACATATTTGAATTAAAGGAGGAATGGTGTTCATGTCCTTTAGATATATCAGGATAATGGCCAGACAGAAGACAAGCTAGAAAACAGAAGACTGGGAAGTATCCTCACCCATAAGAATCCGATCTGCCCGACTGAGGGTATAGGTATGAATTTGAAGCAGTTCTGTAGGAAATTCTGGGAAACAGATGCATATATAGACCTGAGACATGATAGATTTATGTTGTAACACAGAAACACAGAATATCCTGAGTTGGAAGGGACCCACAAGGATCATTAAGTCCAACTCCTGTCTGTGCACAGGACAGCCCCAAGAATTACAACATGTGCCTGAGAGCATTGTCCAAACTCTTCTTGAACTCTGTTGGGTGACCACTTCAATGGAAGAGAAGATCCAGATGACTAAATCTAATGACAAAAATGAGGACTTGAGCCTAGGGGAGGAAAAACTGAAGATGTAAAGAGTTTTGAGGAAATGTTCATGGAAGATTTTGAAAGAGAGGGGTATAGATTGTCTTGCTGGTTGCATGGGAACAGGTCTGGTTCTTGAGACCCGTGAATTTTATTTATACTTTACACTACTTTATTTATACTACCTTACTACAAGAGCCTTTGACACTCAGGATATCCTTGACTCTTCTGTCTCTTGGTGTAGTATTTGGTCTTTTATTGCAGTCTGTGAGTTTGTTACAAACTCCTGAAATGTACATTGAGGTCTAGGGCATAGAGGAAAGTGCAGAACAGCTGTAGGATGGCTTTCTAGAATTGCCTGGTTTCTTCTAATTACAGAGGACTGGAGACACAAAACAAGGTTCTTCAGAGAGTTTATTCCTGTTTTCCTTTCTTTTTGTTTATTTTTTAGTATTAACTTAGTCTTTGCATCCACAAAATATTGTTCACGAATAAGGAAAAATGCCAGCATTCCAGTGCTAGCAGATCGGTTAAATCTACCATACGCATTTGCTTTCAAATATATGATTTCAAATTTACATGGACATAAAAATATAGAGACTAGAAGAATAATATTTTAAGGCAAGTGGTGGAAGACCTATCACTTAAATTATGTAAAATATCACCCATCTGAAGGGTTCAGGCATATATTAAAGTAAAGAGTCATACATTGGCCAGCATAGGACAAGATGATCTAAGAGCTCTTTCATCTATAATTGCATGTTTATGCTCCCAATGGTTTCCCATAGTTTAATAACAAGACAAGCATGTGGCTGGATTTGAAGTCCAAATTACCTTTAAGACATGATACCTATGTGAATAGCAGAAATATGACATATATTATACCATGAGTAATAGCACTTTTACCAGAAATGCCATGATGAAAGAATGAGATGTGTTCTAGGTATCATCTGAATCACCAAGTTCATATTACTACCTATTTGGTAACACATTATTTAAGACAAGTTAGGGTGTAACTTGTGGGTATATCTATACACGATTCTGTGCACATGGACACATACCCCATACATGTTGTGAGTCACCATGCCGTTCACTGAATGTGATCTCTGATCTCTATTATTTTTAGAAAAACCTGTCACCAGTAAGTTTAAATAGAGGAAAAAGACTGGAATTTTAAACATCTTTAATGAGAAATACAAGAATTCAGAACTACAAGAGACCTATAGTATCAAATCCCATCCCATCTATATAAAGACCAATATTTCCAATGATTCTTTTCAGAAATTTAGTAAAATTCATCTTTAAAAGTAACTAGGTTTCCTCTACTACAGTCACCAGAAAGTTGTTTCAGAACTGTGCATATGAAAAATGACACTTTTCCTTATTTGTAGTGGAAAAACGTCCATTGTTAAAATCTGCCTCATGTATTAATTACTGTTCTTAGACGATCTTTTCCCTCCTGTCTCCTATTCTTATTTTTCTCCAAATGTCTGCAGAAAGGAATCATAACTTCCTTACCCTTTGTTCTGAATAGGCTATGTAAGTTAATGATCTTTGATTTTCCTTATTTCATCTCAATTGTGCAGCATAGATCTAACTTTTTATGTATTTACTTTGTTTCAATCAGTAGCATAACTTTAAAGTAACATAAAATAGTGACATACCTTATCAAAACACTAGTAACATTTTAAACAATGATCTCCCTTTGACTTTTGTCATGCTAATGGCCATTAGATAACTGACAACGAAGAATGGTGACATTTTGTGGGCAAAGTTCAGAAAGCCAGTTTGATTTTGAGCAATATGTATTAATCTCTCTTAGCTAGAAACAGATAATTCAGTATTAACAATTGACCTGGTTTTTTTGTACAGATTAGGGAACAGGTTGCTAGGAATATCTGCTTGATCTATCAGAAGTAAGAAAACTGTATGTTCATGGTAAAATAAGAAAGCAGTCCTCTTTGAAGGTGTGTTCCTGTGGCAATGAATCAGTGTTCGTGCTGGTTTCTCACCTGCAGCAGCACTATATCATGAATAGAAGACTCACTCTGCAGTCAGTCAGTAATGCGTGGTTCTTATTCTCCATAGTCACTTTCAATTTATGATTATCAGTTTACAGGATAAATTCTTATTTGTTGCTACTTGCATTAACCTTGCTTGCACACAAAGAATCATAGAATCATTAAAAGGAAATGATTCTATGAATGATTCTTTAGGAAAAGTCTTCCAAGATCACCAAGTCCAACTTTTCAATGAACAGCACCTTGTCAACTAAACCATAGCCCTGAGTGCCACATCCAGTCATTTCTGGAACACTTCCAGGGATTGTGACTCCACCACTTCCCTGGACAGCCTGTTCCAATGCTTAACAACCCTTTCAGTTGATGAAATTCTTCCTAATTCAGGTCAGGTTCGACCTGAACCTCCCCTGGTTCGGCTTGAGGCTATGTCCTCTGGTCCTGTCATTTGCTGCCTGGCAAAAGAGGCTGACACCCACCTGGCTACAACCTCCTTTCAGGCAACTGTAGAGAATGATAAGGTCACCCCTGAATCTCCTTTTCTTGAGGCTGAACCACCCCACCTCCTTCAGCTGCTCTTCACATGACTTACTTTCTACACCCATCACCAGCTCCATTGCCCTTCTCTGGACGCACCCAGCACCTCAATGTCCTTCCTGAAGTGAGAGGCCCAGAACTGGGCACAAACTTCGAGGTGCAGCCTCACCAGTGGCAAGTACAGGGGTTAGTCTCTGCCCTGGTCCTGCTGGCCCTACAGTTTTTTACACAGCCCAGCATGCCTTTGGCCATCTTGGCCACTGGGGCACACTGCTGGCCCATGTTCAGCCAATGTTTTTTCCATCCCATTTCCATCAATCTCGTACTCAGGTCCTTCCAGCTCATGATATCCCTTGCCTTCTCCAGACTGGTGATGCTTCCTGCAAATCATGAGCTTGTTGCTACTGTCATTGAGGCAACATCAGTAATCCAAAATTATGATAACTCTCAATGCACTCTTGAAGGACCTTTCCTGGTAAACTCCTTCTGCTGGATTCAGAACTTCTTTTTTCATATTCCTCTCATCAGTCCATTTCTCATCAGAGGACCTACTAATCTCCAGTTTAACTAATTACTTCCTGTAGTAATTAGTATCGGATGCCATTAGCCCAGATAAATGACATCAATATTATTGTCTTTGCTTAGACAGTCAATTATTTCATCAAAAGGAAAACATCAGCTAGTGTTATTTATTGTACCTCTGATAAACCCATGTCATAATTTTTTCCCTATTTCTGTCTCCTTATATTTGATTGTTTCTTGAATATTTTTTGTCCAAACCTGATATACTATGAAGATTTAGACAAACAGGCCTTTTCAATAAGTGCACAAAGCTTGCTGCTTACAAACTACCTCATCTTGAAACAATAAAAAAATGGCAAAATATATCCCAATAGCTGCCAACAAAGTAATGTAAACAAACAGTCCCAGTATTCTCAGGCTCATACATTTTCTCCAAAGATTTACATTCTTTCTCATCTAAGATAAAATTGATGATAGAGAAAATATGTTGGCAAGAAAATTCTAATTATTTTAGCTATTAGAATTGGAGAATTCTTCTTCAAAGAAGATTCCCTTTGTAAAGTCTGGCAGAGTAGACTTTCCATATAACATATTTCCTTTCAAGTTAAGGCCTCAGGTTGATGCCTGATTACATCAATCTATCCTGCATCTGGGCTCTGGAATGAAACTTGCACATCAGGACAGGATACCCTTATGGGTACATTGTGTATTCTGGAAAAGCTTGTCATTGATAAAGAAATTACTTTTTATTTTTAACTGGTCCTAGTCTCTACGACTTTTTAACACCCTGGTCTCTGTGTATGGGTAAATCTTATACAACTACATTCTTTGAAGTTCTTTGTGTGTCAGTTTTCCTAGGTCAGATTCAGCTGTTCTCAAATTTAGTTTGCAAAGACACCAGTGCTGTGTCTTCCTTTGTAGTCTCTGCTACACTTGTTTGTCTCGTCTTGTAACTCTTCCGTTTTGAAATGGTACCCTGTGGTTCTCAGGATCCATGTGAAACCATCTCTTGTCTCAATTTATGCAAGAGAAACTTGCCAAAACCCAGTCTTTGTGCATATTTGACTTAATAGGCCCCTCCAGTTTTCTTCTTTTCCAGCTCATCACATGGTGTCTCAGGGGTTTTTTCTCTTTTACTTTCTCTCTCTCAACTTTAAGACTAATATCAAGTTTTCTGTTTCAAAATGTAAAGAATTTTCAGTCCTTTAAGCCCAAGATATTAGCAAGAAAAATGGTATTTTTTGTTTTACTCATTTTCTGTGACCATTGATCTATGAGGAAAATCTGTCATTGTTTCCAGCCAGACTCAATGTCCTGTCGGGTCTCTTTCACTCTCATAATGTTTTGTTTCTAACTGACAAAATATAGGGGTTTTTTGAAGCGCAACAAACGTTTTACACATTTTCTACAGGTAGAAATAGATATCTAGTGGTTCTTAGTAAGAAGTAATTTTAACTCCTCTAGGTCAATTTTTAAGGTAAGCACAAAAATAAGGAACATTGCTGTTGTTCATCTGAAATGAACCACTTCAGTATTATATCTGAAGTGAATGTCTGTTTTAGTGTGAAACTAAAAAGTTTATTTGTTATTAGTTTTGAGATAGCTAATTTTGGAGGGGAAAAATGACAAATGGTGGCCAATTAAAATGTAGTAATCCAAACCAAATTTTTTTTATATCATCCTAAATTTTTCTTTTTGGAAAACTTGGTGAAATATGTTCTTCATTTTGAAAAGCAGTGAGCATTATAGAAAATGTTTCTGCTTTGAACTGACAAGCAATTACAGATACTCAGAGTATGCTAATTACATGGTACATTGAAACAATTATATACATATTGTGTCTTTTCCCACACTCAGAATCCTCCAGTAATTTACTTATTCAATTATTCTTAAAGTTTTTCTGCTTTATATTTCCCAGCACATGGAGCAGTATTTAGTTTACAGACTTCAGAGCTAGGCACCGAAACAAATGTTCCAAATATCGTGTATGGAAGACATATTGCATCAAAGCTTGGAGAGTTTTACAAGTCAGTTTAGGGAGTCATCTCGATCCTTCGATCACAGCTAAGAGCTGCTGCATCTTGTGGAAAACTATCCCTGGGAAGCCCTTCATCCTTTGTTCCATTCATAGCCATTTACTTCCCTTATTCCAGAAAGTTTCTGCATTGTGTGATCTGCATATGTGCATATGATCATATTTTGGTCCTTTTAAGCCAGATTTACCACAGTGTTTAGAAAAATGAAAAGCAGACGAAATTCGCCTACATTTTGGTATATAGAACAATGGATGATGGTGTTACATACTGTTTCATAAATAAATGTTCAGGTCACTGCCTGGTAATTTCTCCACATCAACTCTTTTTAGACATATTTTTGCTATCAGAGAATGACAGCTGTCTCACCATTTTCTTGAGTGTACCTCTTCCAGGTAGGATAAGCTATATTTGAGGCTATTTAACTCAATTTTAAATTAATAAAAATCGAGCTGTACAACGTTTGTCAATGCACTTCTAATAGAACCATTTACAATGACATTACCGAGAAGAGAACTCAATGGGAAGTAGCTTACTCATTTCTCTAGTAATTGTAGTAATCAACATTGGCTCTTCAGGAAATGCCTGGGAAAGAGTTTGTTTGAATATCTTCAGTAGATGAGGTTAATGGATTATACAAGGGCAGACAACATGAGTTAATGGCAAACCCACATGCTGTATGGCTGATAGGAATACAGTAGCTAGATGAGATGGAAAAGACTGCTGAAGCAATTGGTTTTGGAGTATCCTTGAGACTGAGATTGATTTGATAACTGAAATTTCAAAAGATCTAACAGATGTGAGTTGCTGGAGTCACCTTAGAAGATAAGGTAACATGGTATTTACTGCATTTTTTTAACTTCAGTCCAAAGGAAGTTAAGGTAACCTCAAAAAATGATGGGCTGTTACATGTGTTCAGATAACAAAATTTATAAACATGTCTCTTCTTCTTTTGTTTTCTTTCTGTCTTTCAACAGGTACCTTTCATTAATTCTTAGTGATTTAAGTATTTCAAGGGAGAAGTATTGCAATTCCATATACATATATATTGCAATTATTATCAATAACGGTATCACTGTTTATATTATTTGATTACTCTAGACAGTGACTTTAGAGATGTCCAGCAAGAAAAATCTTATATTTTTTTTTACTTACAAAAAAATTGAGTTCAGTGTTTAATGACCCCCATGGTTATTTAGATGTTTCTGTTTCCCTACTTGTGTATATAGCTCAAATGTATAATCCATGAGCAAAACAGGGTGGACTCACATGGCAATATAAACATATTTTAAAAATTCCAAGTGTTACATACCTCTCTGATTTAGTGTAATGCACAATTCTGATGTCAATGCATGCTTTAAATGTCAGTAATTTGTATTGAGGCCTGAGGGCCTGAAGGTTGAAAGATTTGCAGTAGACAGTTAATCAATTTTATTTTCCTGCTAGTGTTAAATGAATTCAAAATAAATCTGTTTACACACCTTATTTTTACATTTCTGTATTTGAATTGGGCAATTTGTACTCTGAATCCTTAGCAAAATGTAATTTGACCAGCATACATGTTACTATTATTTCGAGGGCTGGATTTAGTCCCACATGGAATTCAGATTAGTAATAAATTGTTGTCTGCTGTGGTAAGGATAATATTGTTTGTTCCATTTATTTTTATTATCAGTGGATACTCTGCAGGGATAAATCAATGGTTTAGCTTCTGTCTATCAATCTGTTAATAACAAAGAAATAACAACTTGAAAATTAATTTCCAGTTGGACCTGAGCCTGGTTGTTTAGCTTTGTCATTATTCTGGTATGTGGCTTCATAAATCATACATCACTATGTGACAAAAGTCTAGCATGGGCATATCAGAAGGGGCATTTCTATGTGTGGAAAACTTCTTTCTAATACTAATTTATCTTAATGTAAACAGAAAACTTCTGCATTCTTGACATCAGTATTTGACTTTTCTTAGTGTTAATAACAGCATCCTTAGATGTTCACAGGCTCTTACTGTGCATTTGTGTACTTGCACATTCCCCTTGGGTAAAAGCAACTTGACTTGGTAAAATTTGCTCCAGTCTCGCAAGGAAAGTGGGAGAAAAAAGATCATCCATTAAGGCTGGAAGGCAGTTTTCAGGGAGTCTCTGAGATGCCCAGAAGAGCACTTCAAGAACAATGATGTATCTCAGTCTTTGAGAAGTTGATGGCAGAACAATCCTTAAGAAATGTTGCTTCCACAATTAAATTCTGAATTTTCTATTGCCTTCTGCCCTACTAAGAACTTATAGATGTTTTACTTTAAATGTAATGAAAAATTATTTCGTTTACATGAATGGAATACCTTCAGTGGAATACCTTCTATTATCAGGGAGATACATTTACATACTAGAAATGGTGAAGCTCTTTTGGGTGCTGTAAGCACTGGTTCCAAACAGCATTTACAGGATAATACTTTTGAAAGAAAAAGTCTATGGAATAAATTTTAAAACCCAAAAGTACAAACCAACCAAACAAAAAAGATGCTGGGAGAATTTTAAACCGGGAAGAATAAGAACAGGCAGGTATATGCAAGTACATGAGAAAAAAAGCTGGGAACAGATGGAGGTTGCTGGATGCTGTGACTCTGCAACTGAAGGGGACCCTGACACAGGGCTGTGACTGTCCAGCAGGTTTGTAAGAGAGTCCTGGAAAGCTGAAAGTGGTCACTATGAAAAGTTTCAGAGGAAAGAGTAAAATGGCCAGCAGTGGGCAGACAGAAGGAAGCAATTAATATCTGATCTCCTTGTGGAAGACATGCACATTCAGTAGGAATAAGGCCTGAGACCTGACCAGAAAGAAGAGATATTAGATGTTGTAATAAATTTATTTTTTTTATTACATGTATACATACAGTATAGTTTTTATTACATGCGTATCTAGGTAGTTAACTTTTTTGCTTTAAATATAGTTTTGCTTGATTTTTTTTTAATAGAAACACTGAGAAAAAATTAAGCTTTGGTGTACTTCCATTTATGTCAATGAAAGAGTAGAACCTAAGCTGGCTTTCAGTACACAGTTTTGAAAGAGGTAAATTTGTGGTCGATCCCTGCCATTCTCAAGTTTCAGAGAAGATGCAAAACATCTGTATTTTAACATCAAAATTGCAGTGCAGAACCAGCTGTAATACAGGGCAGAGGAAGCCTAATTTCAAGGAGATCATGGTTGCTTTCCCAATGATTTTTGAAACCTATTTCCATTTAGCTGCTGGTGGGTAGGAGAAATAAGAACATAAGATAGACCCCACTGGCCAAGACAAATGGTCCATCTGCCCTTTTTCTGTCTCTAGAAATGGTACCTGGAGATCACAATGGGGAGAGAGAAAAGACTGGACTACTTCTTGTCATCCGTTCTTGACATTTCTTTCAGCATCCATAGTTGTTTCATTAGAGTGTACATTCCTGGCCTGTGCTTTTAAAATCCATTTCCAGATATATTATCCATGAATTTATGCAATGTCTTTTTGAATGTGGTATGATTCAAATCTATTTCTCCACCTCCTTTGGCAATAAAATCCTGAATTACCCTCTAAGTAAAGACATTTCTTCTACCTGTTTTCTACCTACTTGTGACACTGACTGTCCCTCAGTTCTTTTGTTGCAGGTTTCGGTGAACAACAGTGGAGTATCCAGCTTATTCACAGTTTTCATGTTTGCATAAACTTCCAACATGCTGCCCCTGAATTTTCCTTTTCAAACATGAGATTATTTTGGACAATTGTCAATGATGAACCAATACTCTTGTCTAGTTATAACTCCAAGTTTAACACTAAGCATATATGTCAAGACAATTTTTCCTAAATCTATTATGTTGCCTGCATCTACAATAAGATGTCTCTGCTGTCTTTTTGGCCTGTCAGTTCTGTGAGGTTTTCTGAAATTTCCCTTTACTTGCCTACTCAGATCATCACCTGTGGACTTGAAAACGTCAATTCTCTCTTCTGTTTCCAGGCTATTGATGAAGATTTTGAATAAAACCACTTCCAGGAACTAGAAGGCTAGGATCAAACTTTTTAATAGACTCTTTTCTCAATTCCAACACTCCTGCTTGCTCGCCTGTTTTCATAGAGGCATGGCTTCAAAAGAAAGGACACAGCACAATCTCTACGGTAGTTTGGCCTGAGGCCAATAGACAATAAGGCTGTGTAGATCCCAGGTCACATCATCCTTCAATTCTTTTCTTTTCTGCAAACAGAAATATTATATATTGGTAGCACTGTCAATACTGGCAGCACTGCCACTGTTCCTTGGATGGTTAGACACTCCTTGTATGAAGGTATTACATGGATCCCCAAACTTTCCTACCCTGGTTGCCTACAATGTATATGGAAATGACATATATCTCACTAAATTAACTCTGGAGACACACAATTTTTTGTGCACATGTTAGATCAGAGTAGGGAAGACCTAAATGAAGCAAATTTGTTGCTAATCAACCTGGAAGCTAATGTCATTTTCTGTTTTCATAGGGCTTTCATGGGTGTTTGGTGAAACCATGCAAAGTACCACACTAACCATTGCAGTGAGGCTGCTTGCTTCTCGCTGCAGGAGTGTGGCAAAATCATTTGCTCCACCTGAAGGAACATAGGCTTTTGTTTAACATTAGGTCTTCTGATTATTTGATCCTACATGAAAAGCATGGCTTCTTGGATCAATTCAGTGAAAGTTTATCTTCCAAATATGTGACAGTGATGTGAAAATGGATTTATTTTCTAAATTAATCACAGGGTGGTAATTATAATTATCAGATCATTGCACATGAACTCATTCTGTTTTGTTTATCACTAAATATTGTTTGTTTCTTGTCTGCGTTATATTTTCTTGAAAAATACTCCTCCTTTGTGTCAATCTGGAAGAATGTTAATGAGTGATTTATTTAGTTTCAAAGCAACTTCAAAACATTCTTGTCATGTCTAACTGTGGTTTGTCAACACCAAGTATGCCAGAGCATTAGTGTTGATGAAACTATTATGGATTAAGGGTAAAAGTGAGAAAATTTTTTCACGAAGGACGTATTTTGTTAGAATATTGAAATACTGAATCTCGCAGAATAAAGCAAGTAGTCCTTTGAGAATTAAGAAATGTACAGTGGCAAGCTGGTATTTGCCTAGAGATAGCTAGTGAGTCTCAAAATCTCCTTTTTTTTTTTTATTTTTTTATTTTTGGCGGAGGCTGGTTCCCAACTATAGTGCCTCTCTACTGAAAAGTTATTCTGTTCCTATGAAACTATCACCACTTTAAGACATATTAAAATCTATGATAAATGTTCTTTAGAAGTAGACATTGCGCTCAAGGTTCAGTCAGTTCAGACAGTGTGAACACTGTGTTTGAGAAAGGCATGGTTTTACGTGCTTAGTATTTGCACGTTGACTCTCAGCTTCTACCTTCCACACAAAAAAGATGTATGCATAAGGGCCATGTTACTGCTAACACTTTGCAGTGCTGCAATAAAGATGTTGAAAAATGAGTAAAGGATGGCAAGGACAAGGGCAAAGAACAGGAGTGGGTGACTATTTTTGTAGAGGACTGGCACCTAGAACCATCGGGCTCTGGACACAGACATTTTATGTGTAATAATGATAATCACTATTACTGCTGTCAGAATACCCAAGAGACTGCAATATATGAGCTCATTGAACACAGAAGTCCAAACACCTGAAACCTAGGCAAGAGGTGAGAGACAGTAGGTAAATTCAAGGGAACATCAGAAAATTCACAAAACAGTCAAAATACAATGATGTCACTGCACAGATAATGTTACTGGTTGTCAGGGTTGGTGTTTGGTTTGGGCTTTTTTTTTTTTACACCCATAATAAAGACTTGCATAAGGAAATTTGTGTGTCTTTAAGGAGATTAGATATTACTGGAGAGGTAGTCTCTTATGGGATTGGGTCACTGGGAATAAGCACAAAAGTGCCTGCTGCTGCAATCACTACCTGTTATACAAAGGACACTGGCGTTACAAGGTGTAAGGGATAGATTTTCTTTCTCAGAACAGTTTTCCAAATACAGCTAAACACTGAGTATTTGATGCTTTGCTCATGATATTCAACAGGAAGGGAGTAAACTCTCCAAGAAGAAATCAACATGTGCAACAGCCTTGCCATAGAAAAGATGGTTTTAGACAATGCCTGAGAGATGAGAAGAGCTTCCAAAAGATTTTACTTCTCTGGATTAATAGGGAAGTCCCGATTTGGATGTCACATGTCGGGCATAGAGGATTTGCAATATTTAGATACAGCTCAAATGTGATCAGCAAGGAACTGATTCTGAGCAAAGTGTGATATCTTCAGGGTGATGGAAGAGGTTCGGCTGAGATGTAAAAAAGGTAAAGGGTGAAGGTGTGGAGAATGTTCTTTGAATTTTCCAGCAGCCCTTCTAGACCTCCTAGTATGCAGCTGTGCAAACAACTGATTTTTGGGTTAGGTTTATGAACCCAAACACACTCAACATTGTCATTTCTGCTGATCCAGAATGAAAAAGTTTCCAATTACTTTATGAAACAGAGACCCTCAACACTTTTGTTCCAGCTTAACAAAATGTTCTCTTTGGCTGAAACAAAATTGCTCATTTGGGGTTTTTTGGCTTTTTTTTCTTCTAAAAATATTTTAAAATCAAACATATCTTCATGTGGTCTCAATGCACCACTTGGAAAAAAACAATAAAACTTTCTTACCCTCATTCAGATTTTCTTACCAAATTAGATATGAATTTGTGAAGAGTTTCAGTGGTCACAAAATTGCTGATTTCAGTGAACAAGCTACTTGGGGAAAGCATGCATTCTCCCATTTCCTTTTATAACACTCATTGCCAGGGTATGAGTCTGCTCTGGTGGCTCGGTGTGGGTTGGCCTTCTGTCAAACCTGTAGTAGCTGTTCCCATACTGGAGGGTCAAAGCTACTGTAGATGAATGATCATGATCCACATTTTGCTCTTAGTGTTTAGATGGACCATCGACTAAAGTAATGAACAGGCAAGCCCTCAAAGATCTCAGTTTTCTGTGCATTTCAAGGCTGCAGAGCCTTCCTTCTTGTCAGGGGGTCATTTCCTAATACCTCTGTTCTGCAAAGACTTGGGAATTGTTTCCAAGTGTCATGAAAATTGTCATTTAGATGTTGTCCAGAAACAAGTCTATTAGACAAAACTGTGTGGTAGAAGAGTTTACCCTTTCAACAGCAGTTGTCAACCTTAACAGCATCATGCATTTACCAGTTTGGACATTACTAATCCTGATTTATGCCTTACTGCTTCACGTGAATGAGTTTGCTTGCAGAGTGGATAGTATTTAGTGTGAGTAGAGTGCCAGACCCTGTTCCTTGAAATAAGAAATGTTTATATTGTTGGGAAGTGATGTAATGGCAGCTTGAATTATGTTTATTAGCATGTGAAAAGTTTTAGCAGTATATCTGTCTGTTTTCTATTAGAGATTTGTATCCAATAACAAAAAAATACCCATGAATAACATACTGGAAAATGGATGCATATTTGGCTGGCTGTAGCTGTTGGGAGGGGGAGGTCCTGGAGAGGAGCTGTGGGGCTTTTTAAAATATTTTTCAGTGACAAAACAAGTTTAATGAAGGCGTTATAGAGAGACAAATTTTTTTAGTTGGAAGTTAAAAATAAAAGCCAATCTGAAAGTAACTTTTGCTTTTCTGCCTATATTGGGAAGTATTTTTACTCATTTGAATTTAAAATTTGATACAGCACTGTTTTGGGTTTTTTTATTTGTATTACTGAAGGAAATCTCTGCTAAGTAATTAGAGACATCTTTTGCTGGATAATTAACTGGTGCATAGGAAGGGTGTTCCTTACTCATCGAGTTAGCATCTTGTATCTCTTTCACTAAAAGTGAAGTTGAGGTGTCTGCTGCTTTTCTGAATCTAGATCTTACCACATTAGAAGGCAAAGGTACAACAGATGAAATGCACTGTGTAGTTAGAAGTCATTTTATTTACATGTGCATGTATAGTTTAAAATGTTCTTTTGATAATTGAAAAAAACCAACCAAACAAAACCAAATATTATTAGTGATGCTGGTGGCTCTTTTCCTTCATTTGCCAAAAAATTTAGTGGTTTTTGAGTGCTTTTCCTTTAATTTTTTTTTTGTTTGTTTTGAGATAAGTAATATCGTAATTAATAAATTTTTGTCTTCAGTTGAAGTATGACATATAAGCACATATTGTGGCTTTATGTCTGAACAGTTTTCTATTTCTCACACCACAATGATCTTGGAAAAATAATACATGTGCATCAAATCAGTGTTTGGGAAAGCTGGATGGAAACATTTAACTAGAATTTAGATCTGTGATGATTATGTGGAACCTAATTAGAATTGGGGTTTATAATTCATCTGTAAATGTGGTCAACAGAAATTACTGCTTGTAAAAGCAATAGTAAGTCTGTAGGGAGCAAGAGAGGAAAGAAGGTCCACAAAAGAATAGATGAAGTGGCCAGAGTAGCAGGGAGGGGGGCAAAGCCTCTGAGGGACTGTCTATTGGTTGGAGGCATCCACATGGCAACCTGGACACTCGCCTCCGGAGCCTCAGTGGAGCATTTTGCTCATTGCTCAAAATATTTGTGGAAATATCCTTAGTCAGGACATGATGAATCACTGCAGTATTAACTGCAGCATCGTAATGGAATCATGTCTGGTTGGTTTGTGATTACAGCTTTCCCACTGGTTTTATGTTTGGACTTCATTCACAACAAACCTATTCCCATCTGGAATTTCTTTGTGTCCTTGAAAGTTAAGGGAAAATTGTCTCCCTCAGTGGTATTGGAATGCAACTAGAAGACCTGAGAAGGATACCTGGTATTATATTACACATCCTGGACAATTTTCTGATTTGTTCTAATGATTTCTATCTGTAGCTTAAATGAGAGGAATCTAGAATCACATAAACATAGAATCATTTATGTTGGAAAAGACCTTTAACATCACCAAGTCCAACCATTAACCAAGCACTGCCAAGTCCACCACTAAACCATGTCCCTAAGTGCCACATCTACACCAGGTATACATTAAATATGTCCAGGGATGGTGACTGGTGCCAAATCTTGGCAAACCTTTCAGTGAGGAAATTTTTCCTAATATCCAGATGAAAGCTTCCCCAGGTGCAACTAGAAGCTGTTTCCTCTTGTTCCACCATTTCTCACTTGGGTGAAGAGACTGTTTTGTATATTCTTGATACCATTTTGAAGTAAGTATAGCTGCAACATTCGGGAATGATTCTTTACAACCGGGGAGTCATTTTCCTATGGAAAACCACAAGATAAAATATTTTCTGGTCTTCTTTTCAAGAATAGATAGATTTTTTCTGTCACTAACTATAAAGTTCTCATCTTTCAAAAGGGAAAGAAATATTTGTGCAAAAGATGAGATTGCAGAAATGGTAAAAGAGATGCATTACACTGAATTCTGTAGAGCTACAACTTTGTTAATGTCTGCTAAAATCTTAATGTGTACGCAAGTATAGGTAGCTTGTGACTGCACCTGATGTCACTGTGAAATATTTCTAGGATCATTTGGAGAGGTGAAAAATTTTTGCAATCATCTTCACAAATCAGACATGATGAGAGTCATACTGCCTAAATGACATGTTGTCTTTATTATTAGGCTGTATATGAGAAGGAAGGAACAGTATATACAGTATATATATTGCAGAGCTTCTTAAAAGTTAGATATCCAAATTTTTTCCCCTGTTTTTTTTTCTGATGCTAGTTCATGGGTACCTCCAAAGAATGAATGGCTGTGTCTGAAAACCAGTGTCTCAGACAGCAAGAATCACCTTTTGGAATGTCCTATCTTTTTCCTCTCTCTGACAAATCTCATTTGAAAACAGACTTTACAGGCAGCCATGGGTCTTGCCTATTGTGTTCTGCCTGGAGGAAAATATGTCTGTATCCAGCAAACAACCTTTGCTATACTGATTCACTCTTTAACAATCTTTGCTTGTTAATTATAAAATGATAGGAAGAGTTTTGGAGGTCATTCACTGATTATAATATACAAATATCTTGCACAGCAATGACCTCCTTCCTGTTTATTTAGGGTACAAAAAAAAATTGTGAGATACTTGTGAAAATTAGCAGCAACTTGTGATAAAAGTAATAGAGAAATTTTACCACTCCTCATCATACAAATTTCAGGTGCATTATTATTGCATGAAAAGATAAAAAAACCCCATCAGATTTCAAATAAACTGAAATACTGTGTTCTGCGCTTGGAAGCACTGGCAGTGTTCATTAATGATAACACAGGCAGTAAAATGCTTTGCAAATCTCAAAATTGAATCTGATGAAAGAACTTAACTGGGTTTGACTTAGCAGTGATGCTATTTTTTCTTGGACTAGAGGTTTAGCCCTCAGACCTGAAGATACTTGATCTGACAGGAAAGGATAAATGCTGCAGTAATTCTCAGAATTAGCAATCCTCAGAAAGGATTCACTTTTGTGAGTGTTTATGTAGTTTCTGTATGAGACAATGGACAAAACTATCGGTAAAAAATGGTCTTACACGTATGGTGCAGAGAGGCATCTTCTAAAAACTGCTGGTTCTAGGAAGAAGTCAAAAAGTGCTTCCATTTATTGAAACTTACCCTGAAGACCAAAGTTGTTGTTCACTGCAGAAGCAGGTCTGAAACTGACCTAGAGAACTCAACAGAACTAAACAGGACATCCTGGTCTAACCAATGAACTTCTTTAGAAATGATAGCAGATGAAGGTGTCACCTCAGCATGACAGATCTGAGTAAAATCCGTGATTTCTGAACTCACTAGAACCTCAGAGGTTCCACCCTGTTTCAGAAATAAAACTTCTCGGTAATATGATGCTTCTATGTGAGAAGTTCCTGGAAAACACTGAAAAAAGCTCCAACTAGTAGAAATTCAAAAGTAGTTGCATAGCTTCATGAGACTTTATAAGGGGAGAATTAACTGTTAGAGATTAGGAAGGACATAAGGTAATCTTGAGAAAAAAATTAGATTTTTTCTGTTGATACATTTTCATGCCAGTCCTCAACATGTGGTAAATTGCCGTTCTCACATCTAAAGAAACAGAGAAATGGAGGAAAGCATTTTCCATCTGTTGAGCCCCTTATTTGACCTCTTTGTTAAAGGAAAGTAATAAGGTCACTTCCATTCAGAGCCCTGCTCAGCCCAGAAGCACTACGTTTTCCAGTGGTGTCTTCCATGTGCAGAATGAGGAAGTCCTTACTCCCACCTGGGAGTCTGCCTGGCCAGAAACTGACATCCCAACTTCACTGAATCTATTGGAAATTTTGTAGTGGCACCTATGGATCCAAAGCTTCACCGTAAGCTGGTATCTTCAAGCATTAAATGCCAAGATGGAATGACCTAAAAATCTCAATTCAAATACATATAAAGTTAATTGAAATAAATGTTATATCATGATCTTGAGGGCTTCTGCGATATACAAGACAGAAAAAAGAGAGTTGAAATATCTTTCTTGAGAAAAGTACAACTATTAATGAAGCTGGGGTTTTTATTTAAGTAATAGACAATGCAGGCTATTAATGAGAGGAAATCAGAAATGCCCAGGAGTGTTATGAACAACACAGAATACAGAACTGACTTGTGCAATGATATAACTTCATTTTCTTTCAATTTATTCCTAAACAGGTACTCATAAAGTAGAATATAATTTTCTGAATGGATGAAATCCTGAATTCTTCCTGTTTGGCTATACAGAAAAGTTGGCTATTGATAAAACTTCTGAAAAGCCTTGGATTTGTTTAACTTGGGTTCTTAATGATCCCAGAACTCCGGCATGAAAAGCAAACTGGTGTTGTTATAAAGAGGAAAGATGGAAAATTGGAGAAATCATACTTTTCCATAACGGAAGATCTGAAAAGAAGTTAATACTCAAACACAAATTAGTAGTTTCGTTGTACTGCAAACATCTGTGTCCTGAAACCAATTTTACATGCAGTCAGTGGAAATGAACACTTCCCATGTGTGCTGGCCTAACACTAGAGAAATGTTTAGAGCTGTTGGAGAACTCTGGGATGAAACACTTTCCTTTGGAAAATGGCAAGCTGATGAAACAGAGGCTTTTTTAAGAATTAGTTCCTTTCACAAACCTTTTGATTTTTGAAAGTGCTGACGCTGCCAAAATTTTTTTTGGCTTAACTTTTTTTAATACAAATATTCCATTTTTAGTTCAACTTCTCATTCCCCTAAATTAATTAATGTGTGACAGCAATTAATTAACTTCAGACACAAGTATGTCAGCATTATCTGAACAACCTGCTCAATCTGCTATTGCTAGAAAATGATTCCATGGCAGAAAGGAAGAATTAATATTTGCATATTTTTACTGAATATTCTGGTGAATATCAATGGTATTTTTTAATGTAAGTGCTTCACTGCAGGAATTATATATAGCATAACATGCACACAACTGAATACAAATGAAGTAAAACACAAGTAAATAAAATAACATAATAAGTGCTACATCAGGATTTTTGCTGAGAGGCAGCATCTTGCACCTTTCATATTTCCTACTTTCTACACAGAAAAAATGCATATTTTCCAAACATCAGCACTCACGTAACTTGGTCACTTGAGTACCAGCTCCTCTGTCGAACTGTCTACTATTTAGGTCTTCAACAAAGACATCATTTTCTGTATCAAAGGTCTAAAAATATATTCAAAGAAATTATGTTTCAATAGGCATACACATGACTATTTTGAAGCATGTTGTAGAGAGAGAAAGAAAATAAAAGTAAAGTGAAGTTATTTCTTTACTTACATTTGGCAAATACAGAAGATTGATAAGTAGACTAGACTGAGAAAAAAATAAATTAGGTTTTCCTGATCATCTCTCATTTTATTAAAATTCAAAAATAGATAGCTATCCAGCAGGCCAAGTCTCAGACTATTTAAGTGTTTTGGAAACCATTTTGATGTATGCCAGTTTACTGAGCCTTGAGATGCTGATAAATCTGAAGTACACTAAGCACCATTCTCATACTGTAAAATCAAAACCAGGAGAGATGAAAAAAATCTCAAATTAGTAAACACACTATATCAAACAGTATTTTGTCATGTTTTGATATACATTTATCTAAAAATTGAATTAAGCAAGGCTATGTGCTTTCCAGGATAAGGGTTCTTGGAAAAGCAGGTGCAAAGTACTTTGAGCATGAAGGAATTGCCAAGGCAGGAGAGTCCGTCTCATACTGGACTTGAGGAAATGTGTTGCATGGTCATATTTAAAAAGTAGAATATATAATTGTTAACTAAAAATCACAGCAGTTAGTAAAAAACCCAAACAAAACCAAACCAAACAACCTTCCATAGTTTTTGAATTTTGGGGTTTTAACCATATGATAAAGTGCCACAGACTTAAATCAAAGATCTTGGACAGCTCTTTGGTTCCATGGAGAAAGGTGCTAATATATCATTAGAAGAGCAATATAGGACTGGAAATCTGACACGTTGGGGAATATTCTCAAGGGATGTGTTTAAAGTACCACATGCAGATTCCACAAAAACAGGTAGGACTGAGGCACAAAGGTATCTCTGTGCTCAGGATTATCCTACAGTAAAATCTCTTGAGTATTTTCACACCCATAACTTCAATTCTGCCAGGTCCTCTGTCAGTTGGTTGGTCTGCTGCAACTCACAAAAATCAGACCAAGCATCCACAAGCTTCTGCTAAAGTTGTATCTTACCTATATTTTACATTCCTCCATTGATACATGCTGCACATCTATTTCCAAATGAAAATAAAATACTTGTGCAGCTTTTAAATGAAAAGATTAGTTGTGAGTCCTGAAGTCTTGACTAATTACCAAACAACTAGGATTACTCCTTCCTTCCTTCCTTCCTTCCTTCCTTCCTGCCTGCCTTCCTGGCTGTTAGCAAATGAATCTCAAATGTCTTGTAAACTGCAGTGCCAGTCTGTGGATGACTGGATGAGTGGGAAAGATTTTACATTAGGTCAGATCTCTTCTCTTTCTTCTCTCTCTTCCTTCCCTATTGTTAGCTTTTATAATTGGAGTTTTTTTCTTTATTTTCTCACCTGTACTACCCTGTAGTGGGATTTTCTGTTGTATATGTTTGTTTTTTCTTTAATAAATTTCATTACCATAGAGTTCATTTCTATTTACATTTTATTATCTGATTATTTTTATTTCATTCTAGCTGGTGAAACTCAAATTGATAAGAGACAAAGTGTTAACTATTCCCTTTTCCCTTTTTCCCTTGTGAATTACCCTGAGGTGCGGAGGGAATGGCAAGACTTAGATATATTTTTTGTGGGGTTTTTTTTGTCTTTCAGAGACTACTACAAACAGAAGGGACAACTGCTCAAGTTAGTATTTTGAGTGCCTAACCAGTCAAATGGAAAAGCTAGTTGGTGTTATGCCCTGCAAGGATTGCACATATCGAGCTTGCAGAGGTTTTGCTGTGGGTTACTATTAACATCATGAATCACCTGTTGTGTGGCCCACTAAAAATTAATATACCTTAATAAAAAATTATTTATTGCCTTTGGAAAAGGCTGATAGCAAGAACCCCATATTTTGAAGTGTCTGAAGTGCTTAAGTGTTGCATTCTAGATTGCAGCTGTGTGCCTAAAATGATGTGTTTGATATGTTAGCCAAATTTTATGAACTTATAAGGATTGTCAAAGCTATTTAATGAAGCAACTAAATAAATTTGAATTGTTGATTGGATTTAAACTTTCTCCTGCTTATTTGTTTGAGAAAATACAATATCATTGTATGTAGCATCTGTTATGAATTAAATGTAACTTTCAGCTCCTTTTTCACAATTCCTACACAAACATTTTCCTTTATAACAAACAAACACAGTTATAAAGCTCTGAAAGCCCACAGCTGTTTGTGCTGGATGGACAAAGCATGCCTACTTTTGCTTCTATAGGAAAAAAATTGAGTTAGGTTCAATGTGCTGATAAATGTAAAAATGGTAATGTTCCAAGGTATTGTGGTTATGACAAAGACAGCTTGTTAAACATATCAAAGCATACGACAGATAACAGCTGAATTAAGCTGTATGGTTAGGAATTGATTCTAGTTGAAAACATACTTTCTTTACTTGAAATTTAGCTACATCAGTATGTACCCCACCCAAACATTTGTTTGTTTTCAAAACCTTGGAGTAGTGATGCATATGGAAAAAAGCTAAAGAGCTTCATATGTTCAGAAATTGTGCAGAACAGTTAAACAAGACGCCATTCAGATTCAGCTGTTGTGACAAGCAAAAGAACAGAACGTGAATTGCGTGCAAAATATTATTCTCCTTTTGTGAACAGCATCAGGATATATTTTCGGCCTGCAGGCTGAACAAGTGGCACGGTTAGCTGAGTGACACTTCATTTCCAGCTAAATCTTGGCAGAGAACTTAAAGTAGTCTTTGTACAGCTGCACTGACTGACATAAGCTGTACTGTGGGATAAGGTGCTGTTAGATCAGTGCTTTGGAGAATCCTACAAAAACCTTGCCTTCCAAGCTAGAAGAGATTAAGGAGGTTTTTTCCTTACCGTTTTTTTTTTTCCTAAAAGCCTCAAGGGTTCATTTCTCGTGTCATTAAAATCAATGGGAATTTAACATTAAATTCAACATCAGTATTTAGTTCTCAAATGACAATTTATACAGTTGTGGGGCTTTTCATGGGCTCTACTGGGAAGTTGCATTTGAGAAACTAAATGCTCCCTTGGTTTTAACCAGTCTCTGAATGCTTTGAACATGATGAGGTAAAGGAAAGTTTTGAGATTTATGTGGATGACTGAAGCAGTGGTTAGCATGGGAGGAGAGGCAGCACTTCAGTGCTGGTTCTGTTTGGGATAGAGTTAATTTTCTTAGTAGCTGGCATGGGACTCTGCTTTGGATTTGTGCTGGAAATAGTGTTGATAGCATGTTTGCCTTATTGCTGAGCGGTGCTTGCAGAGCACCAAGGCCTTTTCTGCCTCTCCCCCCAACCCAGCAGCAGGCAGGCTGGGGGTGCACAAGAAGCTGGGAGAGGACTAACTGGGACAGTGTACTCCAACTGACCCAGGGGTTCCATACCATATGGCCTCATGCTCCATATATAAACCTGGGGAAGGAGAAAGGACGGGACGTTTGGAGTAATGGTGTTCATCTGCCCGAGTCACCATTATGGGTGGTGGAGCCTGGCTTTCCTGGAGGCGGCTGAACACCCGCCTGCAGATGGGAAGCGGTGAATGATTCCTTGTTTTACTTTGCTTGTGCACACAGGTTTTGCTATCCCAATTAAACTTTCTTTATCTCAATCCATGAATTTTCTCATTTTTACTCTTCCAATTCTCTCCCCCATCCCACCAGAGGAGAGTGAATGAGCAGCTGCTTGGGACTAAGTTGCCAGACGGGATAAAACCACCACAACCATCCATCCACCTCTTGTTCAGGGACCACATTTTGATTTGGCAGCTTCAGGCAGAGGCATTAATGTGCCCCAGCTGGTGGCTGCCCAGCAATGCCATGAAGATTGCAGAAACCTCCCTGCAGTACTCTGTGTAACTCTGTCCAGGTAAGCATTAAAGTATTGCCTGAAATCACTAAACACTGACGTGGATTTATAAACAGTTATGGAGATGTATGTTGGAATTCAGTACCAAGCCATCTCACTTGAGCTCTGTGGCTCTGTAAACAAAATAGTGAAGATTTTTGTGAGTATATCAACTTTAAAAGCCTTGTAAAATATTTGAGGATTGTTTGGTAATTTCCCCAACATGTAGCTTGGTGCTCCCTATCAATTGCAGCTATTATTGTCATTCCAGATGTAAATTAAGAAAGTGAATTTATTTATATGGTGCTTAAGTAGGCAAGAAAGAGAGAGACATTTCTAGGGACATGGACAAAGTTAATGCTTAGAACATTTTAGCAGGATATTGAGTAACTGAAACAGAACCTTACATCATAGCATCACAACATGATTAAAAGACATTTTCACCAGCTGACATGGTGCCAAAGTGAGTGACAGTGTTTCTATCTGCATCTAAAAGCTCTGTGGTTTAAAAAGGTACCACATTTTGCATGGATCCTAGCAAGATGAGCACCAACAACCCATAACTCCTGAAATGCATTGAAAAACTGACAGATAAAATTGATATGTGCTGCCATTGCAAATAACAGCCATTAACAGTGGCTCCTATGGTACCTGAACTCATGTCTTTTGAAGTTTATCAATGTACACAAAGTGAAAGCGGGAGGTTTCTGCAAAACCACAAAACATAAAACTAAGCAAGGTATATCCTTGAGGTAATGAAAAAGGTATCTTAAGTCAGTTCTTTCATGTGCATTTAAAATTAAAGGAGCAAAGAAAACTCTAAAGCAATATCAGAGAAAATATGGCAAGCATATATTAAATCCATTTAGCTATATCAACTAATTGATCCTTTAGTTCCAGAACTTAGAGAGATTCTGGAAGAACAAGAGAAATCTCATTTCTCCACATTTCTCACTAACAATAATTACTCACATGTTCTATTATGAGATGCGGGACCAAAGGCATCCTAAATTTGCTTTTGGGAAGCAGTTTGGACACTTTTTTCCGTAAGTGGGTGCTGGACCACAAGGACCTGATGGAGAGAACAGATGGCTTGATAGCGATAACATCTCAAAGTATGCATGAGGGGCAATGTAAGGTGGCCCTAACGAAGGCAGCTTCTTTTCCTTGTGGGTAGTATATGACGTGTGATTGAAAGTATTAAAAGCAGCAGAAGGAGCGCTACTTGAAAATGACCATTTTTCTCCTACAACTGTAATAATCTGGTAGTGCTATGTTACAAATTTTACTCTCAGAATCTATTCTTTTTATAGTTTGTATGCTTTTAACAGTTGATATTGTCCTATTAGCTTGTGGAAGACAGAGATCTTATCTTAGATGAAAAATGAGAGCATCAGAAAACAATTGTGCCCTGAGCACTTCATCACTATTGTAGCCTCTGAACACAAATCTCAAAAAATTCAGGTATGGGAATAACAATATTTGTTTATAGGACCTCTTTTCAGTCTCCTCCAAAATGGCAGTGAAAATAACAACTTTTGTTCTTGAATGGGGAACATTTTTCTTGTTCAAACAACAGGAAGTTAGGCAATACCTGAAAGCATTATATCTGCAGAACATCAAGAATATGAATAACTATGCTATTTTTCTATGTTTTATACTGCATGGGTAGTTACCATTATAGCTTCACAGCATGGAATTGTCTCCAAGCATTTAGATGAATGATTTCTACAACAGGGAAAAAAATTTCAATTATGATTGCAGCTGAGCTGAGTATTTGTTGCAGAAGTCAGTCTTCTTTTAGTTTTCTTAACAAAATTCAACATTTCAAAAGAAAACTTCTAGTCAATGGCAGATATTTTATCAGCTTTTATGCTAGAAAATAGCTGCTTATCACCCAGCTGAGCTTAAGGTATACATATGTAGCAATGAATTACACTTTGAGCTCTATAAAAATAACCACATATTGAAATGGTGATGTCATGGTCTCTCCTGTGATGCAGTCCATGGAAATATTGGCCCTTGACAAAGGAGTTCCTTGTCTCTTGTGGAAAAACTCCCAAATGCACAGCTGCTTTCTGAGAATCAAATGTAAACCACACAAATTATATCTGTGTATTATATTTGGTTCTGGCTTTTTTTTTTTTTCTCCCAGCTGCTGACACCATAATAACACTTGAAAACAGGCAAAAACTTCATAATTTCTGGAGAAGAATGGGATGTATTGCTTAGTACTTTCCTAAAAGAGCTTCAGGACACCTTTGCCTAAAAAGGTAGACTTCATTATTTCTTAGCTTTCTTTGCTCTTTCTAAAAGAATGTTTTTCCTGGACAGCTTAACCTTCTTCCCTGCCAGGCTCCTTGTCCACCCTAATGAAACCAGATCATCAGTAAAGTACAAGGGACAGAAGAAACGACCTTGGCCACTGCATGTAGTGAAGAAGGCATTTTCTGGAAGACAGGGCCGTGCCTTGTGACCTGTTTCACTGGCTGCTTGTGCTTCCCAGCACACACCCACTCCTGGTATGAGAGATCAGAATGGCAATGCCTCCCCACATGATGACAAAAAAATCGTCACCATCTCTCTTTTACTTTTTGTTTGTCAAGCTTCCCTAACTTGGGGATCTATTTTGGCACTGCTGCACAAGGGAGAATTAAACAGCCTTACCCTACTACCAAAGACATTATCCATCTCAGTTTAATACTTCCGGTGTGGTTTCTCCAGCCTGTGACTTTAGGCAGCTGTGTGAGCAGAGAGGATATTGCAGTCCTCACTGCTGGTTACATGTGAGTGATGACCCTGTAAAGGCTGGGTTTGTGCTCCTGCCTGCCATGGTAGCACTGAACATCCCATACAGCCACCAGTCACTTGTAACAGGACAGCAGAACTGCAGCGACAGATCTGGGTTTTACTCAGCCGAGCAGGATTTGCCTCGGTGTGGGCCAAGGTTACATGCTTATAGTGGTCTTTCCCTGAGCTTGGGGAAGAATATCTCTCCAGATTTCAGATTGTACAGAAGATTTGTGTTGAAAGACCAGTCAGACTTATTTGAGACATCAGCAGCAGGCGGCAAGCCATGGCCAAAACAGAAGTGTGTGGCAAAATTTATGAAGTAGTAAAGCCTTTGTTAGAGCAATGTACAGCAACACGACTTGCTTTGAAGTCAATACATTGATCTATCAAATAGTGAATCTCCTGTAATAAGTAAGATAAAACTAAAGTGTATTTATATTTCCTGGTGCCTATTAGTGCCTTTGGCCACATCCTGCTAAATAACTGTTAACCATAGGTTAACTCCAGTATCCAAAAATCTTGAGTGCATGTTCATAATATTAACTTAAAAATCAAGCTACGCACAAACCCCAGAAATAATAATAATGATAATAATAATAATGATAATATTAATAATATTGTGTCAGAGATGAAAAAATATTTCTTCAAATTCTCTTCTTTTCTATTATTAAAAAAGCTGAGCAAACACAATCCCCAGCCAAAAGAAATTAATAAAAAACTGTATGCACCCAAAATGCATGTGTCACACTGTATCTTCACAGAATCACAGAATCATGGAATGGGTTGGGTTGGAATGGACAACAGTGGGTCATCTGGTCCAACCTCCCTGCTGAAGCAGGGACATCCTAGGGCACATGGCACAGGATTGCATCCAGACACTTCTTGAACATCTCCCGTTACGGAGACTCCGTAAACTCTCTGGGCAATCTGTTCCAGTGCTCAATCACCTGCACAATGAAGAAATTCTTCTTCATGTTCAGGTGGAACTTCCTGTCCATCAGTTTCTGCCCATTGCCTCTTGTCCTATTGCTTGGCACCACTGAGAAGTGCCTGGCTGCCTTCTCTTGGCACCCTTCCTTGAGATACTTACAGGCATTGATGAGGTCTTGTGTCAGTCATCTCTTCTCAAGACTGAACAAGCCCGACTCCCTCAACCTTTCCTCGCAAGAGATGCTCCAGTCTACTAATCATCTCTGTAACTACTGTCATCAGTATTCCCATGATTTAGGATTCGGTCCTAACTCTGTATATAAATTCTATCTGTTTTAATTACCATTTGAATCAAGGTTGCATAAAAAGAGTTAGTTCTCCAAATTTGTGTGTAAATATGGTCTTAAACAGTAAGGCAAATTTTAAGAATGGTTATTTTTATTCTAGTGTCTCAGAATCAGACATTTAACCTTTCTTTTCTTTATGGTTTCTTTTCTCTTTCTCCTGCTGCCAGATCAGTTTTCTTTTGTTATGCAGTAGTATACCTTGTGGTTTAATGTGTGCAAACTCTTTGGCTCAGGCATAGTCCTTCTTTCTGTATAATAAATATGACCTCAAAAAACCATCACAACAGTAATGAATAAATTTAATGCAATAACTACATATATATATATATATACATGCACAATGTTGCCTATAAATTGTTTAAATTAAAGTGCTTTTAATGCAGTATTTGGGGGCAGAAATAACACCTTGTGGCATATGATAAGATCTTGATAAATGCAAATTCCTGAAAATTGTGAGATGGTTTTGTTCTTCCTTATAAATATCACATTGGCTTAAAAAAAATCACAGCATTAAAAAAAAATTATAGAGATGTATTATGCATTGCCTTTGTTTGTTTTCTAGATGTTAACCATTTCGCGTGCACAGAAGACAAATTTTACATCATAGCTCCCAGACCATGAACGAAGGAAATTCACTGCTGTGTCTTCAATAAAGATAATGCTGCTTTCTCGGAATTTACATGGGAGTTGTAGATAGGGAAAAAGTGTTTCTTCCCCTGTCTTCTCCCAGTGCAGTTCTTCTGTCTGAATGCCAATGAGTGAATCTTCATTAACATTTTTTACTGAGGTCAATTCTGTAGCAAAAGAATTGGATTTCCTGAGCTTATAAGTACAATACATTCCAGACTAGTTACCGGGAGAGGGAAAAAAAAAAAAAAGAAAAAGTAAATGTATAATTATCAGATTTTTCTGGGAACTATTTTCCCTTTCTGTTAATAGGAAGAGAAGACTTTCCATATACCAGTGCCAGTCTAAGTTACAGCAGCATTATATCATAAAGTCTATGCCCACAGGTCATAGTAAACCTAAAAGACTCTTACCTTTATTTTATGAAACATTTCCAAACAGCATTTTTCACTTTCTCAAAGGCTCCGAGTAGGGAGATCAACTGCAGGTTTGTGAGTTCCTTTAAATGCTTGCCCTCTGGGACCTTAGCAAAAGAGAGCTCCTGCCAAATATCCCACATGCTATGGAAAAGGAAGACAACACAGTGTCTCAGATAAGACATAAAGCTTCGTTCTTGGACACCAGAGTGAGTCTGCTCTCTTGTCACAGCCCTCAATGAGGTCATTCCCGCAATAATGATAACAACAACAGTTAGATTAATGGAAATCAGACTCTAAAATTTTTTCAGGAAATTTCCATTAGGTTCTGCACATTGTTACCTAGAATACTGAAAGTCAACCTTGTCACTGATGCTGGTCAGGTCACTATTAAGATGTGTTTAGCAAGAGACCCTTGGTCCTCTTTATGACTCTTTGTGCAGAAATGTAGTCATATGAAATCAATTTATGACAATACAATTCAGTCTAACCTGTGCAATCAAACAAAATAAAAAGGTCTGATTCTTCCTTGTGCTCTGTCAATTAAACCTGAAGTTCCTTCTGAATTACACTACCACACACGCACAGGAAATTAGGCTAAACTAGCCTCCAAAAGGCAATAGTTACCCTGATACAGATTTAAAGAATGTGGATTTTCTTCCTTTCTGAGTGGACTAGGTAATCAGATGCATTTTGGTTAGCAGAAAAAAAAGTGCAAATAGCATTGCCATCAAGAAAATTGATTCTGATAAGGGCCTGCTTGAAATATTTACCTTGGACTCTGTAAAAGTCAGGAATGTTTTAATCCAATATAAACACTGAGTTAATACTAATACCTCTGTCCAATTCAAATGCTGAGCTGACAGAAAGATTAGGAAAAAAATAGGTGAATTAGTAGTTCAGTATCTCCTTTATGTGCTTATTTTTCCATTCCTTTGATCTTGGAGATTTTTGAAATTACACCAAGTTGATTTTTTTTGCTTCAGTTTCAGTGGGCTTATCTTTGGTTCATTTGTATTTTGTTTAATTTTTACTGAAACATTATAAGGAATGTGACATTGCAGGTATATGTTTTGATAACTGTAGCAGCAACCTATATTGGCAATATAAGTTATCCTCTTTACGTCAAGAAAATCAACAGTATCTCCCTTCTGTATTATGATGCTTATAATTATAAATTATACTTGTCATAATCATTAATTTTTAGCATAACACCCTTTTTCAGTAACTCAGCTCTTAGACAAATACAGTATGTAGATGTTCTCTTACACCAAAAGACAGCCACAGAATGGTCCTAACCTGTTATAATTGAAAGACTGGAGTCATAAATTATTTTTTTAAAAATAATAGCTGCGTTTTTGTATCTTGTACTTAAAATACTTCAAGTTAAAATTTAGGTACCGTGATCTTAGACAAAAAAGTTCAGAAAATGTTGTTGATCAAAGTTTGTAAAATGAGCTTTGAATGATAACATGTGCTGTTCAGATGCAGTGCTCCTTCCCTAAATCAGGAGAACAATGTGTGTGTGCAGGCTGACCATGTGCCACTGTCTGCAACAGGTTCTTCTTGGGAAAGTGCTGTCTCAGTGTGCTCTTCCTTTCAAAATGCCGTGAGTTAAGTCTTCTTCCTCTGCTTTTATGAGACACTTCAGTTTGTAAATTTTCTAACATTGTCAGAGAAATTCTCAGAGTGGTATCGTACACATCAAGCTCAGGCTGAGAACTGAGCAGACCCCTAAGCCATATAGCTGTGTCAGCTGGGTGCCAGTCTGGTGCTAAAACATCCCTCCACGATCCAGCATCCACATCCGCAGGGTTCAGTGGTGACACACAAAAGGCTGTCTGACTCAGACTGGCACTTCCCAGCAGGTTTTGTACCACTTTCTGCTGGATGATATGGCCGTGCCATGTGTTACTCGACTGTAAAAAGAAGTTCAGAACTTTGCTCAGAGGACATGCAACCACATGTTCACTGTGCCAAAAAAACGACTGAGCAGGAAGAAACAAGCACAGATGAAATATGAGGGCATGGAAAAGCAGCAGAAACTCAGCAGGGAGGTAACACTTTTAGTAGTAACAAAGACACATTCTTTCTCCTAATGTTATTCTTCCAAAAGAATTTGATTTTATTGACACTGAGTCCTGTCATCCCTTGTGACTTGCAGAGTCTCCTCTGGCCCCAGTTCCTCCAGTGAGAAAGAACATAGGCAGAAAAAGCTCGGAAATGCACCCAATTGACAACCCAGATAATCAACTCAAAGTGAAAAAATGCAGTGAAAACACAAAAGATTAAATCTTCCACTCCAGGTCCGAAGAAAATGTACCCCTGTATATTCCCCCAGTGGACTTCAAGCATAGCTCTGCAACTCATTGTGTCTTGCTGCTGTCTTTGTTGGGTGCTGTCTGTGTTGTGTAGGTGCTGTCGGTCACATATTGTTCTAGACAATGCTTCTCTCTAGATGAGTTATTTTTGCTCACAAGCCATTTCAGTCCATCTTTAACATTAATCCATCAATGAACAGAATTCCTGTATTTTTCCCTTTTGAAACAAGATGGATCTCATTGTAGAAATTAGACTATAGACATTAATTTCTCTCCAGATATCCATAGTGAAATATTTCTATATCTGCTGCTTTTATGTTGATGGTTTCTTACGCAAATAAACTAATTTTTCAAATTACAAGTTTTGAAGAAATGTGGCAGCAAATACCTAGTCTTGACAAAATTTTCAGCTTTTTGGAGAAAAATATTAAACTTCTGAAGAGTTTAAGTAATTAATTCAGATATGTTCAAGTTCACTGAAATTGTTTTTGCTGTGGGCTTGTTTTAGCCATACCTGGTAAAAAACATCCATTATTTTTTTATTTTATTTTAGATATATGTATAATTAAAGATATAGATAACAACAACTGCATCAGATTGCTATATTTCTTTATTCATTCTCCTACACAATTAAAAAGCTTTTGGAATCACATTGACATTGAGAAATCAGTGTTGCTTTGTTGGACAATAAAGACAGGATGATTCCAATGGTTTGACATCTTAGAAATCTTATCCAACCTTAGTAATTCTATGATTCTATGATATCCTAAGGAATCTGTGTCTGATGTTATTTCATTTGTAGAATCCACACTTAGAAGTAGCAAAGGATACTGCATGAATTACAGGAAGGAGTCTTCACAGTTTTTCTGAAAGAGAAGTATCTGTGGAGATAAGAAGTAGTATTCACCTTTTAACCTGAATTTTCATTTATGCCTTGGGAGGTTTGGTGTGATTCTCAAGTGACACGTTTTTCTTTTAACTTGTCATTTAGAAGGCTGAATTTAGTTCTGCAGTATAGTTTTATAACTATAGGTAGGATCCTGGAGACAATGATCTTGATACTATTTCACCAGTTGTTTCCATCCTGATATGGGAACCCAGGGAAAGAAAAATTCATTTAGACTGATCATTATACATATAGCCTTCTTTTTTTTGCTGTTGTTCTCAAAGTTTCCTAAATATTCTTAGATGAGGGATGTCTTTTACTCCTGACATGGATCTCATTTGGACAGGGCATGAGTGTTAATGGCAGTCAATCCTCTCTGGCACAGATGTTTCTGAACATAATGCCAGGCTGGGTGGGGCGTTTAGCAACCTGGTCTAGTGAAAGGTGTGCCTGTTCACTGCAGTGGGGTTGAAACTAGGTGATCTTTAATGTCCATTCCAACCCAAACCGTTCTATGATTCTGTGATTCTATAATTCTTGGCAAGTGTGCCAACTAGAGTGTCATATCCAATCTGCCATGATAAGCCTTAATGAATATTTTTTCAAGTTCTGCTGAGAACTGAACTGAGATTACTAGTAAAATTCTGACATGGTTGACCCCAGTAACAAGTTTGTATGTCAGAATTTTATCCCTTTCAATGTAATTTGCAGCTATCAGTCACTCAATTAACCTGGAGCAACAGCGAGTAGTTAACTGGTGTCTGATGGTCTTCAATGGAATTTTTCTACTGGAGAGGAATAATTACCTATTTAAAAGACAGCTGAAGATGAGAGTTTAGATACTTATTAAAAGTACAGAAATCCTAGTTGCTATAAGTTCTACTGAACTTAAATGAACTTTGTCTTACATTTTTGCTGCTGTTCTGACCCGATTTTTTTAATGCATCTGAGCAATACCCATCCAGTTGGGGTTTTTATCCAGGATTGTCCTACAAGGCTGTTACTTTTGAAGCCAATGAATGACTTGCTCTTCCAGAAGAGATCATGGAGTATTTTAGATGCTGGCACTGTATTTTTCTGCAGACTCACAATAAGCCAGTTTCTCACCTGAGTGTCAGACCTGTCTTTGACAGACCCTGTCTCTTTTAATAGCATCAATATGCATGATTTGTCTGTTATTCTCTTCTGGAATTGTGAATGACATCTCAATGTGACTTCTGGAAAAGGTGTCAAAACTAGAAAGTGAACCAAAGAAGTGTAGGAATGGAGAGCACAGGCAGCACCATCTGAATTCGGTGGTAGTTGACATTGTCAGAAATAAAAATAGTTCTGAATACCGAAAAGAAAAAAATATCGGAAAAATATCATATGTACAAATTTGGTCTTGACTCATCCCCCTCTGCAAATTTTCTTGCTGCAGGAAGTTACTGAGTAGAAGTATATGGGGAGAACCGGGAAGATATGAACTGCCATATGCCTCCTGGAAAAGCTGGACTCATCCGTGTCAGAGATTCCCGTTGTGGATGTCATTATAGCGCATTTTTATTTTTTCAGTCACCAGGATTACAAGCAACTCTGCCTGCCTGAATGCAGAGGGATGTGATCTTGCCTGGGCTGGGCACAAGCCACCTCTTGCCAGGAGGCTCTGCCAGCGTTGTGCCTATGAGAGCACCACTGAAATGGAAGGGAAGGGACACTTGCAAATATCGATGTTTTTTCATGTACCTTTGAAACTTCAGAAAGCTAAATTGAGCAAAATGACATTAACCTTTCTTTTAAGCTTGAGGGAAGAGAGAGAAACCTGGTATATAGAACAATACATTTCAAAGAATACATTGCAATGGAGAAGAGATTGACATGAAAAGAAAAAAAGAAAATAAAAATAGGTTTTAGTGTTCTGAAAGGGAACAGAATGAACTTAATCCCAACAAGGAAGAAAGACTATAATTTAAAAAGAATGAAATTGAAAATAAGGAGAGAGTGCACACAAGGATTTTAGAGGATAGAGTGTTGAGCATGTGGAATAAATTACCAAAAGCATAAGTATATTCAACAGACAATGTAGTTGAGTGTTTCAAAATCTTTATATAAAAAGATACAAGTAAATGAAGAAGGGAAAAATAATGTGACCTCTATTTGCTATTTCTCCTTTATAGCTTTTTTCTTTTTTCGGTGTTCACCTGTTTTGCAGCTAATTTCATAAGCAATGTTTAGTGTTAAAGAATTGTATATATAATTAAGCTCTTAAACTAGTTCAAACCTGTATAACCGAATCCATCTGGTTGGAGCATTATTTCTAAACAAAATTTGAGATTGACAAAAAAACCCTTTATTTTGCAGTTGCGTTTTTGTTGCTGTTGCAATAAACCAAAAACAGGAGACAATCCTGGTTCCATTGCTGTTCTTCCCTCCCCCTGGATTTCATGCCTTAGAGCAGGTGCTGCTGGGAGCTGGTGTGTGTCTGTGACTCTCTGACTCTCCCCATGCTGAATCAAAAGCAGATAGAAGCACTTGGGCTGTGCTGGGTCCGAGTGCATGCTGAACCCAAGTGCATACCCACGCTCATGCTTGGACAGGAGTCTAAGTGCATGCAGTGGGTGCTGCCAACCAAAACAGAACATTCTATTTTAGTAACTAATACTTTAAAATGAGCTATAATCATTGACTGTAAAAGGGAAGGGGGGCAAGTTTATTAGGGTGCTCGGAGATCTTCAGCTTTTAAGTTAACACCAGCTGGCACAGCATAAACACATGCCACAGGGGAGAAGGGGAGAACACATTTCCTCCCAATCATGGCTGGACTTGTTTGGGGACAAAACCTTTCTGTGCTACATCTCCTCCCAGCACTGGCAGCAGGTAAGCAGGTGAAAGTATTGGTGTACCATGCTGAGGTATATTGACTACTTGTTTCTTCATCATATTGAGTTTATGAGTGCTCCTCCTCCTCCCTGGGTTTCCCTGGGGGAAAGTCTTTAAAGCAGGATTTGCCTTCTGATGTGTGTTTGTACAGCATCCAGCACACTGGCCCATGTCAATGACTGCAGGGTACAGCAGTCATGCAAATAATAACATCCAATTTGGATAACCCTCAGTAAGTCTTACAGACCACTGATCCATAACAACCTTTTTCTTTGGCTACTAGCCAGAGTATCCAGGTAATAATACTGCCTTTTGTGGCGCCTCAAGACCCTTTGTAAATCCTAGTAGCACCTTGATCTGGAATCTGGACCCAGTGCTGTATACAATTTGCAGCTTCTCATGAGGATTCTCTTTGAGTTTCAGACCTGGGGAGAAAAAGCTGCTGGCCAGTTAGGAGGTTAGGAAGAAAGGATGGACATCGGGATGGAGCTAGAGACTGGAAGTAAAACATGATATGACAGTGGGTAAAGGAATACAGAGGATGAACTGAAAGGGATGAGAGGGGAAATTGCAAACCCTTGTTCAATAGAGCTATGCAGTCTTAGCAAAGAGATCAAAGTGAGAAACTTTTTCTCACTTAAAAGAGAAAATGCTCGAGAAGTCAGGAAGACCTCTGAGGAGATAGTGAAAGGCTGGTTAAATTACAGATGGTACAGTTTATCGCTGCTTGTTCTCCACATCCAAAGTTGGGATGGTTGGCTCATGGACAGGATGGCATAAAGCTAGCCAAAGAAAATGTGGCCCTACTATCCTGGGTTAAATATGGCTTATGCTTTGTCAGCAACTCTCAAGGAGAAGAAAATAATTGACAGTGCATACTTTGACAAAATCAGAGCTGCAAGCAGGAGTTCAAATGTGGGATTTTTCTTCTTAAACTGAGTGTATGTTCTTCCAACTCCTGCCAGACTGAGGAGAAAAAACTACGACTAGGATTGAAATATCTCTCCTTCCAATTCAATTTTTTATTAGATGCAAGGCCACTTCAACCTTGAATGTTTGAATGAAAGGTGTATGCATTTTTGGGGAGAATTTTTTAATATACAGACAGACACACATTCTATATAGACAGGTAGCAGGTCTATTCACCTTCAGTTTTTGGATGAACTAGACAACAGATGTGTAAAGTTCAAAAGTTCCTTTGCCAGAAGTGCAGATGAAAAATCCATTTGTAATGCATCTGATAAAAGTTATATTTTTATTAGTTGGAAATGTCATTTTAAAGAATTATGAAACTACCAAGGACTTGGCTCAAAGTTGTTCTGTAAACAGTTTTGTATCAAAATGTCATCCAAATTGTAAATAACTCAGAGATAAAACAGAAACATTTGAGAGTACTTAATTTTTATTAACTGAATGATAGTGAATTAACTTACATCCACTGTAGGAGCATATAGGACCATAATATTTTCATTTGCATTGTATTGATGAGTTAAACACGGATCTTGAGATGGAATCTTAAGATAAATTGTAGGTAGTTTTCATTGCCACCCAGTTTCTAAAAAAAAAAAAAAAAGCAGCGTTTTTTTAAACTAATATTTTTATAATTTATATAAACTCAATTTTCAAGATTTCATAGCTAAAAACGAGGCAAGACAAAGAAACATTTTTCTAAGAGTTTGGAATTCATAGATAATTGGAACTACTTTGAAACCAATATAGAATTAAAATGATACATCATCAATCATTAATGGGAATTTTGTAGGGATTTCTAGTGGTTTGTTTTTTTAAAATTATATTCTGGGCATATAAGTCTTATCTACCTTAAAAACCAAACTGTCCAATGACTAAGTCATTCTAAATGCTAATTAATAAGAAACCCATTTTTGTTTGTAGAGGCTTCTGTCGGAGTTATGGAAAAACATTGGGAAAATTGCTTGAAAAACAAAACATGAAATGAAAATTGTTTAAATGAGCTTTCAGCACATTAATTTCTAGCAAAACCTTATTTATGAAAGACAAAATCTTATCATTAGGTTGAGTAACCTTGTAGTCATCTTCCAGTGTATTTGCTCAGGAAGCAGAGGTATAACCTGGGTAGAGATATCCAACTAAATTTCATGTAAATGAGAAGGGCAAAGCAGAAATACAAAGTTCATAAGCAATCCAATATCTTCAAAAATGTTGGGTATATGTATAATCAGGAATAGAACAATCATTAAAAAATAATTCTAAATAGTATTGTGTTCATGGACAATTCACTGACAAGAAAGAGATCTGTATTGCTTGAAAAATTAATTATTAAAATATTGATCATTCTTTCATATTTCAAATTTTGAAAAATAGCTTTCTAACACAATAATGATGCTTTTAGAAGGGATTGAAGAAAGAAAGTAAATTTTGAATTTGTGAATGCGTAGTATTTTCTCTCTAACTACCTTGGATTTTATTGGGTTTTTTCCAAGTTTCTTCACACTCTTAACAAATTCTTTTTAATGGATTATTTGGATGATTAATTCTACTTCCATTATTAACAGAATATATCTCTTCAGTGAATCATCTGCCAAAATTGCTAAAAGATGACAAACCAGTACAAAAAAACGCCTTGTCTGACTCTACGTCAGCCTGAAGTTTTCCCTGTTTTCACTGGAATTGCATGTTGGATCTGAAATGAGACAGAGCCAAGTAATAAATGAGGTAAGAGGTAAACATGAAAAAACAATGAGCTGAGAAGAAAAAGACTCTTTGTGACTTTGAAGAGTGAAAACAATGTGAAGAATAAGAGCATGTTCCCTTTGGGATTTATGCATCAGGATTAGAAACCAGGATGATAGGATGCAAGCTGTGATGTCGTGTGATGATCCTACCCAAGGAAAAGTGTAAAAGAAGACTGAGCCAGACTCCTCCCAGAGGTGTGCACTGAAAGGATAAAGGGCAACAGTCTCAAGGTATGGGAATAGAAACGTTGTACGGAAAACATTTTCCACAGTGAGAGTAATTCAAATCTGAAAGAGGTTGAGAAATCTCCAAATTGTCTTGAAGATTTTAAGTACTTATCAACCTGATCGACTCAAAAACATTAAAAATCTATAGCAGAGTGTTGGAATAGAAACCTCCAAGGAGTTCTTTAAACTCAGATTATCCTGTGATTCTCTGGGTGAGTGCAAAGGATTAGTGAATAGACAAATTACTTATGCTTTATAGAGTATAAATGAGTAAGCAAATTTTTCATAAAATGACCTAACTTCTCCATATAAAAGCAATTTCCTTTGTTTCAGGAAAATTCCTTTACTTCTTAACCAAGTGGTCTGTACAACCCATTCAATTGCTAAGATGTGTGAGCAGAAAATGTGATTGAGAGAGCAGATGCCTATGGGACTCTCTCCTTAAATGTGGTGCACGCAAATGAAAATATCTGCGAGCTTCTGTGGCCTACATTGGACTTTGTGTCTTTAGAAAGGCAATATTCTACTATCTGAAACAGGTTGAAATAAAAAGTCTCCTGTTCTTGTACCCAATCAAGTATTGTGCCTGGCTCTAAGGCCAACCTTGTGTCTTAACTTTCTGCTTAAAACAGTATAATATCCTGGAAAGGTGACCTACAGGGCCCCATAGAGCCCAACAGCCTCCAGGCTACAGCCTGTGGTGAGTCAGAAGAGGAATGTGCTTGAAAAAGGTACAAGTGTGGTACTCAGCTGCTGGGGATGTCCTCAACACATGGCCCCCCAGGAAGAGATGGACAAGGACTGTTTTGGAGTGCCAGGCCATGGGGTTCCTGGGAGGCAAGCTCCATCAAACATGCGTTGTAGCCAAGTCACCCTGCACGCTGTGATCATTGGATCTGGTGAGCAGTGCAACGAGCTGCTGTCAGTGGGGCTGCCTGTAACTGAGACTCTTCACATGACTTAAAAGCCAGTAAAGGGGAGCATTTCTGTTCTCAAAGGATTACGCTGCATAATAAAAACTGCAGCATTGAAGAAGCCTGTATTTATAACTTGCTGAGTCCCATTCATGTGAGAAAGGGTTTATTGGTTATTTTCTTTTCTGCTCTTGCTGAACCACAGCATAAGAAATTAACTTTAACTGGAAGACTGCCCTAAATTTCTTGAATTTTTCATCTTTAAAGGAAGCTTAGAATTTGATCCTGTGAAAAGCTTTCTATAATTTTTTTATGAACTATCAGGTTGAAAAATACATTTTCCTTTTTAGGGAAAAAATAAAGATTTAAAATAAAAATTTTAAAATTTCCAATACAAGTTGCTAAATACTTTTCCAGATGCCCCAAAGTGTAAAACGAGGTAAAAAAAAAATTATCTTTCCTTTTCTCCATTTCATTTCTATTCATGAAATAATGAAGACAAAAGGGAAGAGATAAAAAAGATAAAAGCATTGTATTTCATGGTTTATTTAACCCAAAGTATATCTATTTATATATAAAATAAGTAGTCCTTACACTTTTTGATGAAGTATAAAAATGACAGGTTTTTTACTAAGAAAATATAAAACTAGCTTTCTACCAGCTTTTCTTACAACTAGCTTTCAACTAGCTCTCACTTCTAAGAGATTACTTGATAAATAGGAAATAATTCTATGAGAACTAGTTTTCTGGATCATTGTCCTAGTCTGCCATTATTGTTGGATCTCAGATTTACGTGTTATCTGAATATGGTATGTTAGTATAATTCTTTTACAAAAAGCTGTATCTTGTTTATTCTTTTGGCACCCAGGTTTTTTCTTCAAATTACCTTAATTATATAAACTTTCATTGTTACCAAGAAGCCAATGATGACTGTAAACCAGAACCCATTCTGGCTTGTCAGTTTCAAACTAAATGGTCTTGAAAATTCTTCAGTGCAGCAGTATCATTATTTTATGACAATAAAAATGTTTCATTGTCAGTGTGTCTTCATTGAACATTGCTGGAAAAGTGAAAGAGTAAGCAGCACAAACTTCACAAACAACTAATAAACAACTGTAATAAAAAGTTATTTTAGAAAGAGTTATTCCAAAATATCCTACAATATCCGTTTTATGAGAGAATACATATAGTAGCACAAAGAAGGTGAAATGCAATTTCTATTATTTCTAATGAAATAAATATTTCTAAACCACTAGAAGAGTAGTGAATTTCATATTTGATATTTTTTCCAAGAGAAGTTTTGGAGAAGAATGTGTCAAAACTTTCCGGTGACATTTGCTCTCTCAGGTCAAAAAACATAATTCTGTATTCTCACACTGAGTTATTAATTTAACAAAACACTTTTTGAATTAAGGAAGTATTTAAGTTTCTTTATTGGTTTGAACAATATGCTATTGTTGAAAGGCAAATTTTATTTAAGCAAGTTGCAATTTAAATTTCAAGCAAGTATGCTGAAATTCTGCAGAATTGAACTGTGAGTCAAAAAAGGATTAGAAATGACCACACAGCCAAAGAATGGAATAATATTTACAGACTCTAAAGAAAACACTAGTCTAATATATGTTCAAAGTTATTCTTCTTTAAACTTCTGATTATAGATTTTTAGACTATACTATTGTTACTTCACACTGTGAAGAGATTCAGCAAGACCAAGTGCAAGGTCCAACACCTGGGGTAGGGAAACCACTGAAATCAATACTTAATGGAGGACGAAGAGATTGAGGGAAGCCCTGACAATAAGGATTTGGGGGTGCTGGTGAAGGAAAAGCTTGACATAAACTGCTAATGAGGACTTGCAGCCCAGAAAGCCAAATGTGTCCTGGGCTGCCTCCAAAACAGTGTGGTCAGCAGGGGGAGGGAAGAGATCCTCTCCCTCTGCTCCAGTGAGACCCAACCTGGATACCGCCACCAGCTCTGGGGTCCCCAGCACAGAAACGTCATGGAACTGTTGGAGTCAGTCCAGATGAGGTCCACAAAGATGATTGGAAGGATGGAACACTTCTCCTATGGGAAATGGTTGAGAGAGTTGGGGCTGTTAAATCTGGAGAACAGAAGTCTCCAAGATTTTATTGCGACCTTCCAGTATTAAAATGGGGTTTAGAATAAAGATAGGGAAAATTTATTACTAGGGCCTGTTGCAATAGGACAATGGACAATGGTTTTAAACTAAAAGAGAGTAGATTCAGACTAGATATAAGTAGCAAATTTTTTACAATGAAGGCAGTAAAACACTGAATCAGGTTGTCCAGAAACATGGTAGATGCCCCATCCCTGGAAACATTCAGTATCAGGCTGGACAGGGTTCTGATCATCCCAATCTAGTTGAGGATGTCCCTGCTCCTTGCAGGAGGCACCCTTATAAGTTCCTTCCTACCAAAACTATCCTATGATTCTGTATGCCTAAAATTATTTTGTATGAATCTGCATATAAGATGAATTTATACATGAAAACACATCTATGTATTACAGATTAATGTGCATTTTCAGACTGGGATATAGTTGGCTTCTTAGAAAGGAAGAGACAAACATGCACTCCCAGCTGAACCTAGTGACAGTACTGAAGTAACTTCTTATAGGTGCAAAATTACTCACAAATACTCCTTTGAAAAAATGCTATTGCTGAAGACAATAGTGAGAAGCTTCTGAAAGCTGCTACGCCAGTCAACACCTGTGCAAAACTAATTACACAAATTTTAAGGATGGTTCAAAAGTAACACATAGATCTGGCATTATTTATGCAGCTAAATGTCTCTGCAAAGCCAGAGGATCTCAATCCAGGGAAAATACAAGGTTCCATGTGCAGGTGTGTCATTCTATAGGGAAAATTAGGAGATTGATTAGGCTCTTGCTGTCATCAGTAACAGTCTACTGTCGACTTCAGTGGGAGTAAGGATTAATCCCAAATTACTATGTCTGTAAAATAAGACATCCTTTGATTTTTGTCCATATTATAAATTGATGATTTCATCCTTATGGAATAGTTAACCTGAAAGAGCAGCCTCCTTATGAATTTTCCCTCTCAAGAAATGAAATCCATATAACACCTTATGGATTATTTTATGTTCAATGAGGTTTCCATTGTATTATGACTGATAATGCTGAAAATGTATTATAATTAATAAGATATATGGCTTTTGAAGAAATCCACAGCTACAACCCTTTTTTTTCTAAGGCTGGCAAAGACAAGTCATTAATAATTTCAGAATTGAGTTGTTAAACAGAATTCTAGTTAATTCTGCCAGCTCCCAAGAATTTACACTTAATCTGTCTTCCTTGTTTGACTTCTACCTTTGGCAAAACTATTACATTTCAGCCAGTGACCCATTTCCACAAATGTTTAAAGTTACATTTAAGAGTGGGAGAAAGATGAAAGCAAGCAGTGTTTCCAAATTACAGACTTATTAATTTCTATGAAAAACCCAGGTTAGCTGCCTGAAAATATTTGTATTTCTTACTGAAATGTAATACAGACTGGCTTTGAACCTCACAGTTTCAGTAAAACAAAATTCAACAGGTTTGAGAACCCTGGCCCTCTCATAGCAAGATGCTTTGTTGGTGGAAAGCCAGTGTCAGCACAAGCTGGAATAGATACCTGTGACAAACCTTCCCTTGTAGGTTTTCCCATCACCAGGTAAGAGAATTCCATTCTGGTAAAAGTGTATGAGCCAGCACATATACAAAAATCAAATGTTCTTGAAAGACACTGGTTCTCAGTGAATCCAGGTCTTCTCATTTTTGTCAGCTTTTGTTTTACTCAATTGAACATTAAAAAACTTATGTGTGATTTATTCTTTCCTTTTACTGGCTTCTAATAAATGCTCAAAAATAATCAGTTTTTTTGAATGACACTAAGTAGAAAACATTATTTTCTATCAAAATCATGGATAATAAAATGATTCTTTAGAACTGGATAAAGATAAATTAGGGGGATTCCAGAACTCTAAACAACAGGAAACAAAAAATTGTCCGTTAAGTAACACAATCAGTTAGTAGTTGAACATTGCGATGTCTTTAAAAAGCCAGATAAGGAGGTTAATTTTGTGTGACACTCACTTTGTTTGCTTTTCTGAATGTATGTATAGTTGTGTTTTTTTCACCAAAAATAGATAAATAGCAGAAAAAAAAGAAAAAACATATGGATGGAGGTGAGAAATATTCAGTATTCCAGTAGGTTTCTCATTATGTTTATTGTTTTTGAGAAAGTGTTAACATTTTGGGCACCTGCTGAACTAAAAATCACAGTAAAAAATCTGAAATATTACCCCTTTACTTAAAGACATTAGCTTTAGTTTGCAGAAATATTATGCAGCTTGAGGATATCATAAATCTCCTTTGCAATAGGCTGCTTGTGGAAATTGAATTGATCCCTTGAAATGGGTGTTGACTCCATCTGAAAATAATATTGACTAAGTTTCCATGGACCAAATGGAAAAACTGTTAGGGGAGTTGAAGCTCTGCCATATCAGCTAATTGAAAAGATGTGGTATATATATAATATATGTATATACTATATTGGCTGGTTCCTTATTTTTGCTGTTGCCCTAGTCACTGCCATAGCAATCTTCTGACCATTTTATATTAAGAGCTGCAGTCAACCGCACCCTTATCATGTCTCTAAAACAAATCTTTGTTGATTGCAATGCTCTTGAAAGCATATGACAGTTGCTCAGATATCATCTCTGAGGTTAGCACCTTTTCAACATAATGCATTCTTTCACAACCTTTTTTTTTTTTTTTTGGTGTCAGGTGAACAAATGCCCTGAACAGGGCCCAGGGAGAAGAAACTCAGTTTTGCCAACAATCCCAGCCTCACCCTGACTCCTCACAGCACTCTTTTCTTCAGTATGACATTATGTGGGAGCTAACTTTTTGCCATGATGACACAATTCTCATGGAATACAAGGAAATTCTGAGGACAACATTTTTCCTAAGCACTTTTGTTCCATTACTCAGCAGTATCTATTGAAACTTACTAAAGAAGGAAGCAATTCGTGTATTTTCCCAAGAATACATCTGCAATGCAAAATATTTCTGAAGTCTTGAAATCATTTCACAAGTGATGTCTGCACTATATACGTACATACATACGTGTCAAACATAGACTCAAATTTTAACAGTCTAATAATAACATATTGATATGTAAAACCAAAATAGATTATCATTTGAATTCAGGACATTTCTTGTTCAGTGGTGAGTTAACTGTAATTTTTCATGTCAGTATATGTAAACTGAACATCTGTGCAATACTACCAGTGACCATTTTTGTTGATTTTTTTGCCTTATGATTGAATCAAAGATACAACAAATTTCTGTGTTCTGGTATTTAATCTGATTTGCTTGAATTTATATATCCCAACAAAATATATATTTATAGATCCACTGAACTATCAGAGCGTTTTAAGGTAAGTGTTACATTTTGGTTTTGAATAAACTTGACAATTTTGAAATTGTTAAATTGATCCTTGGAGATATATCATCTGCAGGTCAATTACATTTAAATATTTATCACTTATCAGTAATAATCTTATTAATCTTTTTATCTTTCATTTTTGTTGTTTCATTTTTCTTCCTCATCATCTATCTGTGAATCCTCTTTTACTTCAAGTGTCACTACTGTTTTGTTTATAAAGAGGGTGAAATAGAGCAATCATTGTTTGAGCCCTTCCTGCTGTTGGCATAATATTTGAATTAATAAGTGTTTTAATTTGTTTTAAATACAAGATAAATAAAGATTATAGGGCAATTTTTATTCCTCTTTTGTTGCAGGACAGCGGTTGGGTACTTATCAGTTCTTATCAGAGTTAGGGAATGCCACATTTGTGGTGTATTAAACTGAATGGGACTCAGCAGTGAGCAAAATAGTTGGCAAGTTGTTTAGGGAAAATACATGAGAACTCCATGAGAGATATTATTTAGTTTCTAGAGAACAAAAGTAAATGTAAGATCAGTTGGGATGCAAAACTGAGGAAACTGTCAGCTGCTTCTCATCCTGTTCCAATCAATGGATAAATAAAAGCATCCATGACAAGACACGTCCTGTTGGCTTCTATCTTAATTTAGTCAAATGAATCTCAGTAAATACAAGGGAAAATCTTTTATGTCAAATACCTCTAGAAGATATTAAAATACATTAGTTTTCCACATGAGAAATGGCTTTTGCACCTCTTTCTAGAAACAGTTTGAGCAGACTGTTGCTTGGTCTGGATGTAAATTCAGCATGTACATGTAAAGCAGTTCCAACTTGCAATAGTGATAATTGCATGGGCAAATGTGAGCATGGATGTGGATATGTTTGAGGAATTCAGTGGATAATCTTTTAAATATTTTTAATAGATGTATAATTTCCTTATATTTAGAACTGTAAAAACAATTGAAAACTATTGAAGAAATTTAAAAATGTCAAGCTTTGATTTAAAATTGTGACAGAAAAGCATTCTTTAGCAAGTAACACTTTACAGATTCTCTGCTTGAGTTATTTTTGATAATACTAAAGTTAAATTCACAACATCCACACAGTTTTTACTGTATAAAACTCTCTAATACAGGAATTTGGGACTTGAGAAGACTGCCCGAGTCAGAGAACTGATTGCTGGAAATCCTACATCTCTGTGAAATCTAAAACACTGTAAAATATTATCACTTCAATGTACTTGTGATCCTCTACTGGAAATTTAATTCTATTTTCAGAATTCTAAAGAAAGCAAATTATATTTAAGGTTTTAGTTGTAAACGCAACAATGAAAGTTGCTAGTGCCAGTTAAGAGGGTTGCTCCAAATGGAAATGAATGGGGTGGTTCTAAAAATAATTGGCAAGAGAATAGTGAGTAGAATTTCTGTGAAGGTTCTGGAACATTTTTATAAATATACACTGCTTGGTAGTCCTGATGGCACCATGAAACACTACTTCTAGACTCAAGAGTGCTCACAATCTTACCTTGGACATTAATTTAAGGTCATTAATGTAAACTAAATAACTGCTATGCAACCCAAAATAATGTAAATTTGCCTCATTTTCATTTTTTTGGTCACTGATTTATGAACATGACATTGGCAGAGCTCTGAGGGATGATGGAGGAGAAGATTTTAGAGTTCTGGAAGGGACTCACAGAAATTCCATTTTTAAGCCAGTTACAAATGCTACTTCATTTACTCTCAGAGACATAAAACTAGGAAATCTTTGTGGCTAAGGTCTTGCTAGACTGGCACATTTCCAAGTTTCTAATGCAGCAGGAAAAATAATCCTAAAAGAAGGTCCATGAGTTGAAAACTCAAGCAAGAAAGATGCTTCTGTGCTGTGATTAGAGTAAAAGGTTTAGAGATTTGAGTGTTTTCCAGGAGCTGGAGGGTGCAGCTGCTAGAAGAAATGACAGGAATTTCTAAATTAGCAAGATCATTTTTCTCGGACACTGAAAAATCAGAAAGTTTTATTTTGACCAAAAGTGTTTTTCTTCTTCAGTGATCCATTTACCTGTTTACTTGAAAATGTTGGTTAGACTGCAAAGACAGACATTCTTACATTTTGCTACTGATTTAGTTTGAATAAGTTTGTATTGTTGTCTTCCAAAATAAATATGTGGATACCATTTTCTGGGAGTACCTTGTTATCACAGTAACTGATGAGCAAAATGGTTCACATAAAAAATGCCAAACATCTATCACGTTTTCAAGGTTTATGAAAATGCTTCCTGTTCAACCTTCCAGTAGGTACAAATTTGCTTTTGTTTCTACATCAATTTTTAGGAATATCACCCTTTTCAGAGTTCAGGTGTGATAATATATTATTTGTGAACTTTATTATTTCTTTGGCATAAAAATATGAAATTATATAGGAAAACCAGGGCATTTCTGAGCAGTCAAGCAACAGAACAGTCATGATATACTGGTGTTATGTGGGGGCTAACCAGTTACTCAGCTTACTTATTTAGTATAAATAATAACTTTTAATATTTTTCCGTCTGTTCTTCTCCAGTATCTCCGAGGCACCTCTTGTTTTCTGCATTTTCTCACTTCTAAATTCCCATGGTCTTCAGACATTTGGGACAGAAACTTGCTGTGATGAAAAGTACCAGTGTTTCTCAACATCTAGATACAGAGCATGGGTGGGAGTTGGGTTAAAATATGTGTATTTCAACAAGAACATCCCCTACAAGTGTTAGCATGACTTATTGTTGTCATGCCCTCAGGAAAAAGAAGCCCAAATAAGATCTGTCTGTAGCAATAGATTTATTATGACAGTTCTTTTCCAGGTTCATCTTAGATTGAGTATCTAACACATGTCTCATTTTTCTCAATGGTGCTTTTGGATAGAGGCAGAGAATAATGTCATGTATGGAATGAAAAAAAAATCAGAATATAAACAAATTTCAGTTAAAAAAAAAAAAAAAGAAGACTAAAAGAACTAACAGAAAATGTGACAACTAAGTTTTACAGCCATGACCCAAAACAAAGCATAGAGTATCTCAATCTGATTAAAATCTTACTTCATTAAATATTTTGATCCAGTTTCTCAATACCGAATCTATCAAGAACTTTGGATAATATAAAGGCAACTTTTTACTTGAAATGGAGCTACTGAGTCCAGTGAGGTTTTATTATTACTCTACAGCTCCTAAACTGATATGGATTCACAAAGCACTGTGACTGTTGCTACAGGAACACTTGAAACTAAAATATAGTTTGAAAACATCTAATGAAGTTGACCTATGCTTAGACCCGTTTCTGGACAACACCATCCTAAAATATGTGGTTTATACCAATGCGACAAAGATGGGCACGTTCTTGATCTGATCCTAGATTGTCCTACAATAGAAAAATAAATTAGATTTTTTTTGTTTTTTTAATTGGAAAAAATACCCCTAATAAAAAGACTTTTCCTTCTTGTTTGGGAAGAGACTATGAAAGATGATTGAAAAAAATGTGCAGAGAGTGTTGAGGAAGAAACTATGCGGTTTACATATCTTCATCAGAGAAAGCCCAGTTTCCTGTCAAAACTTTCAAGTCAAAGAAAAAAATATACAATGATGATTTACATTTATGCAACTTGAAAACAGGTAAAACTTTTCTAATAAAATTAAATAGCAAATGGAATGACTTAGAGAGATGCTGATGCTTTCAGATGAAGGCCTTCTCCTGTGGGAGGTATGATTTAGCCACACAAAGGACATAGTGCTTCCAGGTTCCAGAGGGCATCCAAAGAAGAGAGGCTAACTGACCATGAGAAGGACTCCTTTACAGTATCTGCAGACTTGTTGCCTGAAGATCTGACCCATTCTGAGGAATTTAGATAAACAGCTAAAGAGTTAGGCCCTTAGTAAAATTAAACTGAAACTATTAAGTAATTTGAGACACACACACATCTTTATTGGAATGTTCACATTTAAGTCTGAAAATATTTTGAAAATTCAAAGTAAAAAGCCATGTGAATAGTAATTTCATATTTTGCTAAAACAAAAATTAAAAATCTAGTTTTGGTTAAGTATATTTTAAGTAAATTACAATATTTATTTGGATAAAAGTTGCACCTACATATAGTAGCTCTAAATATAACTCTCATCTTAAGAATTTTAGAAATTCATACCTAGGTTTCCTAGTGTTAATGATGTCAGGCTGCTGCTATGGCTCCATGACCACCGGTCAAGAGTGTTCTGTTAGTTCCATATGCCTTCCCAGGTGGCTGACCACCATCCAAATGTGATTTCAAGGGTGATTTGTTTCATTAAGCACTGTGATATGTGCAAGTAGCACTATAAACCCTGCTGGAAGCACATTATCACAGTAACAAACCTGTGCCCTTTTACTCTCTTAGAAGCAGTAAGGCTGTACTGTGTCTTACAAATGCAATGGTGAGATTTATGCCAGTGCACTCCTTTTGGTGGGAAAATTCCAATAAAAAGTTTCGGTATTTGAGTAAGTGCAGTACCATGTGGGTGATCTGATCAATTGGAAAATATTTGCATCCAGAAGGACAAAGAGAATTTTAAAAAAGGTGTGTAGGGTACAGACAGACACACACATACGTGCATGCACATGCATATCCTCATAAGTACTGTACTAAAGCAGAATATTTTTTTCCTGTAATCATTAAGAAATTTATGAATGTAAAGAGTAAGAAAGTGAATACTAGAAAAAGCTGCAAAATTAAGCGTTGCAGTCCTTGTAGCCTTTGTGAATTTAGGCTCCAGTCCAGTTAAGCACTTCAGCATATGCATAACATTATGTATGTGAGAGACATTAATACTTATTGCTTGAAGTTATGCATGTGTTTAAATGCTTACCTGGATTTGGGACTTGATGTAATTTAACTTTAACTTGTTTTTTGTTGGCTGTTTAACTAATGTTATATTGCTTTTCAGAGCAGTACTAAAGGAGAAGTACTAAATAATTGTTTTAACATACTGCATTTATTATACAAGGAATAATTACAGCTGTTATTTCCTGAATACCTGTTTGGAAACAAAGATGCAGAGTTTTCTGTGAATGCACAACTATCCCAGGATGGTGTCTGAAAAATAATTCATATCGTTCGCTTCGTATTTTCTACTCAAACTACTGCACTGTGATGTCTTTCATTCCTGGGAAACTTTTAAACAGGTTTAAACCCTCATCCCAAGTTTGGCAAGATAGATTGAATCTGAAGCCATGTCAAGGTCTGAAAATTCTTGATCAACTATTAAAAAAATATTTCCACTTCTGCTTTTCTTGGTTTTAAATTGGAACTAGAAGTGGAACTCCTGAAATAACACAAGAGCAAGTGCCAAGTTCTGTATGAATATCCTCTTTTTTTTTAAAGTGAGAAGTCAATTCCTTTAGTGATTTGTCAACAGTTCTAAATAATACTTGTTGACAGGTGGTTAAAGCTTGCACAACTTGAGGCAGCTGTGCAGGTGGGCAAAGAAGGGTTTTAGGGCACTTTACCAGGGCTGTTCTGAATCATGATGGTGACTCAGTGCAGTGGGGAGGGCTGTGAAGTGTAACCGACTTATAGTCTAAGTATTATCACTGCAGTCTTCGGGAGAGCAGCAACTTGTGCCACCTGAGGATTCACTTGCTCTGAAAGACTCTGTATAGCTGGAATCAGGGCTTCCCAACACTTACTCACCAGTGTGCCACAACTTTAACTTAAGCATGATCCACATGTTACCTGTAAGTCTACAGGTTGTGTGTCTTTTTTATATTCTGCTTGTTGACCGTAAATTAAGCACTTACAGCATTATATGCATCTCTAGGAGTGAGTAAGAAGAATCCTTCTATTTACAAAATATCCGGAAATAATGCAAAGCAAAGTACTATAGCATTTAAAGAAGGAAGAGCAGGGAACAATTCTGCCCACCCACTCTCTGGAGATTTTCCCATTCTCTGGAGAGGATACAGCAGAAAGAAATACTGTCTTTTGTTATCCATCTTTCAGACATACAAAAATCTAATCTTACTATCATTAAAATGCTTGGCAGAGAGAACACAGGTGATGCTGGTCTTGGGATCTGTCCTGGACAATTGTAGATTAGTTGGGACACTAAGAAACAGTGGAACCATCACTCTCATATCATAGAACACTGCAGATTTTGCCACCTCTTCCTGCAGCATGCATGAACCTTGCTTTCTCTCACATGTGCATATGGCAAGATAGCAATGTGGTGACCCTTAAAGAAAACGTCCATGCAGTGCTGTGTGGAGGCCTCAGCAGGGATGACATCCTTTTCCTTTGGAGGTGATTAACAATCTCCTATCCTTGGGCTCACAGGAGATAAACTGCAGTCTTGACCCCGCTGTCCATGATACTTGTTACCATTACAAAATTTTCCCCTGGGGAAAGAAATATTAAAACTGGATACTTCCTGGGAAGGCTGAGATGGAAGAGCTAAGGCGCATGGTTGTTGAAACCAAAGCCAGTTCCCAAATTGCTTGTTTTAACCAGCTTATAACAAGCTGCTCTGCCCTGGTGTTTGAGCCACGGTTTCCATCACCAATTCTGACCCATCTTCTGGGAGCTACATTTTTCATCTCTAATGTGTCAGGAAGCTCTTCTTATTCCAGCAACGTCTCTCTGTCTGCTTAGTCTGAAATCTGGAAACTTCTTTGAGTCTGTGTGTGTGATATGAAAGTTAAAGGAAGGGAAGAGCAATATCTATCATCTTTGTACCACACAGCCCTTGAATCTTGTCTCCCTCTCCCCTGCTAGGTTATAGAAAAAGGACAGTGCAGCTGTGTGAAGGTGATATCCATGTTGCTTAACGCATCTGGAAGTTGATTATCTACCAGGATCATGAGGGTTGTAAAGAGAAGAGGAGGGAAAAGGTCTGGGGGATACACTGCAATTCACAGGCCAACCTGATACAAGCATCTGGAAATTCAGTAAGAGCAGATTTTCTTGTGGTATTTCTTCAGCTCAGGTTGGAGTACTGTCTGGAAACGGGAAAGTAATAAAACTTATGCAAACATTCCAGTAACACAAAGAGAGGTTTGCTTCAACAACAGTGGTAATGAAAGGGGGATGTATATAGGCTGTTGTTTTATTTAGCTTGGCTTGTTCTTTTTTACCAATAGAATGTCTATTTTACCAATAGATTGTCTGTTTTACCGATACAATGTCTATTGACACTTGTGCTTATTTGGCCAGTAACACTTATATACAGATCACCTAAACTTTTTTTATACCAGCTGCTCTTTAAATAACAGGAGACAATAGTGACTTATGTGTAGTATTTGAGTTCGATACATCTGATCCAGTACGCTATGCATGAAAAATACTCTGCCTATACCTTTTCCTGACTTCAAAGATCACGGATCTGTTTACTCAATATAAATAAGAATAAGATAAATAAGAGAAAGATCCACTTTCTCATAGTGGATCTGATTCTGGCATGCTCTATGTAAGTTTACCATACATGCCAAGAAGTCTGGCAACTGATTTTAGTATGAACTTAAACACATACCACAGTGCACCTGAATATGATGTCTCATGTCAAAATCAAATAGGGCACCACCCTGGTAGGGTCCATGGAACACTGACATCATGAGCCAGAGGACAGCCTTTTATTGAAGATTGCCCCTTCCCTTGAATTTCTTCAGAAACAGTTTAGCTCCTGCACAAACCTAATTAATCAAAAAATTAAGGCCCGTCCTCTTGGTGTGTTTGGTTTATTGTCTGAATTCGAAGCATGATATTTATTGGCTTTGACATTTGTGCTATTTCAGATCTTGGAGCAAGCTACATTCTCGTCACTAAAATATTTCAAAACCATGGTTATAAATCAAAGTAAATGACAGTTCAAAAATAGGCACAGATGAAATAGGTGTGTTGTTCTATCTTGGGCACAGCCCATCATTATTTCCTTTCCACTGCAGCTGGCCAACTTGCTAATTTAATTACTTTCTTTTTCTTCTTTCCCCAAAGAATGAAAGCTATCAAAAGAACAAGGTTGGTCAATGGATTTCTCTCCAAAGCTAACAGAACTAAGCGGGTTTCTTTTACAGTGGGAAAGGGACAGCTTAGCTGCTCATGGTAGAGTTGAGGGGGCCCGAAGCAGAGGCTCAAGTATTGATCTGCACCAACACAGAGTTACTGCTGCATAACTTAGCCAAACGTGTCTCCTCTCTTTCCCCATAGCCAGAGGAACGCTTATCTGTTTCAATACTTAAGAAAGAAAAAAGATGCATCAAAACATGCCATTTCTTGAAACCACTGATAATATACAGTCTTTTTTATTGGTTCAGAGATGAATGAATGTAATTTCAGACTACTTTTTATACAATAAGTAAAAGGAAGGTCTAAAGAAAATAGAAGGCATAAATGCAAACCATTTAAAGCTGCATATGTTATTCTGTGAGTCATATGACCACTTCTGAGTTCAAAATTAATTATATCTATTCAACGCTGTTCAGTTTTTTCACTCTCTAATCTCTATGGAAATGGTTCTTCTCTAAAATCACTGCAGAGATAAATACATACCACTCTCATGACAATTTAAGTCTGTCTGTATTCAGACATGAGTAAAAGACTTCCATTCTCATGAGATTTCTGCTCAGTTTCCAGGCCAGAGCATCTTGGGGCATTTTTCTACAAAACTCAGTGCAATACTGTCTTGTTTCTTGTTAAGTCTTAGGAGGCAGCTATTGTTATTCTTAACAAAGGAATGCGAAAAATCTGTTTTCCAGATTATTTTAAAATTTCCTCGTTGATACTATCTCCCTCAAAATATCTGGGTTCCCAGTTTTCTTAAGTGGCTGGATGATTCATTAAGGGCTGAGGACCTAAATTGGTAACTTCTGAATGGGTGCTTAAATTGTTTTTGGAACTGCTGTACTGAAACTTGTTTTTGTTGGAAGTGGCATTTGGAGTAGGGGAGAGCACGCACACTTCATGAGAACTGTTACCCATGGAAGTATTAGCAATGTCTCGGAGATGATGTGTTTTGCAAGTTTAGATGGGATCTCTAATGAGAGAAGTCCAGTCTACTGTGAGCAGGGCTTCACAGAATTAGAAATGTGTCCTGAGCCCTGAGGCTTATTTGCAATGTGAAGCCATGCTAACAAAACTTTGTTGCCCTCTTTGCTTCCCTCTCCTCTCATACACATCCACTTGATGGTGGAAAAGACCAGGTTAGTCATATAAGGTCTGAACAACAACCTAACGAAATGACTAGGACTTTCTCAGGTTTTAAAGCACTTTTTAATTCCACATACATCTGCCGGTCCTTAGAGTTTTCCTCGAAACTTTTGCCCAATCCAGTTTGAAACAGCTATGGCATCTGTACAATAATACATGCAAGACAGACATGTATTACTTAAGCTAAATTAAACCATAATCCTTTCAGTCTTCATCAATGATACACCATGTGCTAGAAAAGAAAATAAGATTGTGCCTGGAATCTGCTGGAAAACACACTCTACTTGAAAGGACACGGGATCCTGTCAGTTAAAACTCGGTGAAGAAAATCTCTGATTGCTTGTCTTTAGGAACCTCTGTGTGATGTTGGAGCAAGAAGCTGCAAACAGTAGCTGCCAACCTGGCTGGGATTCCAAGAGCAATCTCCTGAGATCAGTGTTCTGACAGGTCACATCCTCCGTCTGGCACCACCATTCCCTATTTTCATTAAGACTTTCTTTTCCATTTTTTCCTTTGTTCTTCTTGCTTGAGCCAAAAGAAACAAAAGGGAAGTAAAGAACAATTTTAGCTGAATATGAGTTTTATCATTTTACCACTGCATTACACCACTTACCAAGTATTTAGGTTCTGTTCTGCTAGGAAAAAAACACATGTCAGGATTTAAAGGAAGGCTGTGCTAAGCTTTAGCACACAGACTATAAAGTGTACATATGAATTATTATTCCTCCAGTCTAAGCAAATCCATATGACATTGTGACTTCATATACTCTTCACAGTTTATTGTACAACTCTCAGTGGAAAACATCATCTCTTTTCAAATCTTTGTGCGTTTATCCAAATTAGACTTTTTAACAGCTCAAAAATAATTGTAAAAACAAAAATTTTGGTGAAATGCTGTTCCTCACAGAGCAGAGAAATCAACATCTGAGACCATCTACTTAAATGCCAAAGCTAAACAGGGAACTATAGCCATTTGTAAAGAGGTATATTTAGTGGAACTTCACAGATACCCATTATTAATTCCTTTCCCTTTCTTTGAGAATGGTGAGCCTGATGGCATCCAAACCTAAACCTTCATTTCCTCATCTCTCTTCACCAGCTCAGCCTGGGAGGTAGCCACTCTGAAGAGCCTTTCTCCAGCACCAGTTTTTGGACTAAACTGTGCTTGAGGCTGGGAAGGTGTTTACAGTGAAATGCTTATTTATAAGCCTGCTGAGGCCAATCTATTGCAGAGCAATCACTGTAATTGAAACCACGATGTATGGAGAAAGATGGTACAGACAAGTCTAAGTACCATATGTTGCTGGAATGGAGTCCTCCTCTTTATCCCTGAGAGTGTTCTCCCACCAATTTCTTTGATCTGGTATGGGCATTTGTTGGACCTTTTTAGCCAGTTCCAGAACCTAAATTGGCATGAAATTGGCCCTGAAAAATGAGGTATGTGTCCCTCTGCCAGTGATGGCCCAGAAACTGGGTCACTGTAGGATCAGACAAATCACCACCCAAAGGAAGAGTGTGGGGGAAACACGAAGCATTAAAGAGGAGGGAATGAGGCTTCCTCGTTTGACAGCAGCTCACTGGTAAGCTAGATAAGTTATGCCATGAAACTCTGCTCCCTTGGGAAGATTCAGCCCATGTCCCAACTTGTCTCGGCAGGCAATCTGAAGCAAAGAACTAGACAATTCCAGGGCATGCTTTGTCTCATCCCAAAGTACGGATCTAAAGCAGGGCAGATGATCCTGCTACCTACTCACTGTAAGGAGAGCTTTCCTAAGCTGTACCCCTTTGCATTGTTAAAGACAAGTGAGGAAAGTCCCACTCATTCTGTTTCAGATCATGATGGAGACCACAAAGTAGCTCGGGAGAATAAAGGATTTTAATAAAATTCACTCAACACTGCTGAAGACCAGAAGTACTTTGGAGTTGGTTTTGTACTTGGTCCAAACTCTTGGTGTTGCTACGGAGAGAGAGACACCAGAGGACTGAGAACAGCCAGCTGGCGCAGTCTCACCCACCTCCTGGATGTTCCTCAGCCAGTGCAGGGGTAGTGTTGAAGCTGAAGGCTGGACTATTTCCTGCCATGCCACCCAGACCAGCTCCTTCACCTGAGAGACTAACATGAGTGGAAGGATGAGAAATGAAAGCTACCAAGAGGCTACTGCACCAGAACTCAGTTTAATGACCTCAAGTAAATTTCCCAGCAAGGGAAGAGCATTGAGAAACACAAATTACGGGCCAAGTTTTCCCCAGTCACAGGACAAAAGGAACTGCATTCTGGCATTCAGAAAACTGGTTCTCATCATTGAAGTGACAGTGATGGAAATACTGTGACTTCCTCTCTCCTCTTGTCAGAGGAGGAAATTACTACTTTAGACGAGACAGAGGGAGTTGGTCTGAGGTTTACATGTTTGTGACAGTGTCTAAAGGATCAGATGGAAACTTCAGAAGAAACAAGACTCCACAATGTTTTCTAGATCACTAAACAGTGTGGAGAGAGATTAATAGCACACAGTTTATCATTTGCAAGAAAAGATAGAGTTTTATAGCCTTCCAGCACTTGGCCAGACCAGCTGGAGAAACAGGGCAGATGGAGAAATACAAGGTCCTTACACAGGCAAGTATATTTTATAAAAGAAATAACATTACAAACCCAGCAAATCTGATACCAGTTTTTGAGACCACAGAATGAGACCGTTATTGTGAACATCATGCATTAGGAATCATCTCTGCCAATAATAATATGGCATCAAGAACAAATATCTACACTTGCCATAAAAAACCCCAAAATACCAAACAGCATAAACAAATGGCAAAGTAATCATAATAATTTGCAGCCATAAATTAGAGATGAGAAAGCATTTGCTACCCCATAGCTCATCTGCAAACATACATGATTACTCCCAAAGCTATGATCACTAGTTATGCATCGAGGCTAGACCTAGCCAGAAATAAATGTTTTCTTATCTTATGAATGCTTTTGAGAAAGGAAAGTTATAATTGAATGCTTTTGAGAAAGGAAAGTTATAATTCTGATATTTCATCATCACAAATCCTTTGAAATACAGAATCAGATTACAGCCCAATCTGTTGGCACACTCAGCTGCAAGGTGCTCTTCTGTTCTCTCTAAGTTTAATCAGAAATTTCAGTCTGGAGCAGAGAAATTATTTCCTAAATAGAAGGCAAGAAGGGAGTAATCTTTTCTCTGTACACCCAGTTTCTGGCAATTAGCAATATAGAGATTTCCTGAGGCAGAGGTTGGATCTGAACTTGCAGGTTTAATATTTCCCAGTGGGCCTAACCTTCACAAATTTATCTAATCCCCTTCTTGATATTTTTGGCTTCCACCACATTCTGTGGCCAGGAGTACTTCAGTTAGTTAAGTGACATTTGAAAATTTACTCTTTCTGTTTCATTTAAATTTGATTCCTGACCTTTTAAGAAAAGAATTCCTCATTCTTCTTCTCTACAGCCTTCATGATTATTCTTCTTCAGTCGTGTATTTTCTATAACACACAGTCCTTCTACATGTGAAATCTACAGAAGGCATTCATATCTCCAGCTGTCCTTGGCACTTACCTGTAGTTTTCAAAGTTCTAGATGAATATTTTTCCTCTTTTGTAACTACAAATGTACACTGAGTGTGCATTACTCAAGACACAGGCACACTAGAGCTTTGCTTACTGGCAGAAGGATATGTTCTGTTTCTTTCTCCTTTGTTTTCTAACAAGTTATGTTTGCATTTTTGACCATAATTGAATGTGTGTATGATGTTTTCAAAGGGCTATCCATAGTGAGACCTCCCTCATGGAATTTATGCTGTGTGCATCACATTGCGTACCTTAATACTGAATTTCCCATGCTGTTAAAAATGTAAGTACCTGAATCTGTTCCATTGGAGTGAGAATTTTAAAAACAGACATTAAATACAATTTCTAGCACCTAAGCTCCTACCTTCATCAAAGATATCCCAGATACTAATTCTTCTTCAATTTTCCTTTTCTTTTTTTTTCTTTTTCTTTTTTTTATTATTATTATTTTCCCTTGCCTTCCCTTTTGTTGCCTTCCATTTTATACAGGCCAGAATGCCAGTGGCCTTCTTGGCCATGTGGGCACATGCTGGATCATATTTAGCTGCTGTCAACCAGCACCCCCAGGTCCTTTTCTGCCGGCTTATTTCCAGTTGCTCTTCTCCCAGCCTGCAGGGTTCCATGGAAATGTTGTGACCCAAGGACAGGACCCAGCACTTCACCTTACTGAACCTCATAACATTGTCCTCAGTCCATCAATCCATCCTGTCCAGATTCCTCTCCTGAGCCTTCCTATCCTGCTGCACATCAACACTTCTGCCCAATTTGGTGTCATCTGCAAACTGACTGAGCTTTTCTTTGGGTGGGCAATAGAATCATTATCTGGAAGTGTTAAGCTGAAAATTGCTGGAGATGCAGATCAGAACTATGGATCTATGTATAGTTTTATTCATGTATTCTTCCCCATGTCTCATTTGTTGGCCATGGTTGCAAAAACCGGGTTAAACCATTGTCCGACCAAAGCCAATAACAAAGGGTAGTTATGTTCACCTATGGGTTTTGTACAATTTCAAGACTGGAAATGAAAAATTGGAAAATAATTGAAAATTATAAGCTGTATGCTTAAAATCTACAAGTTTTGTAGAGATTTTTGAAAATTTACTTTGATACATATGTCTTAGTTATGTCAGGCAGATGATCACTGTAAAATCAACACTATTTGCACTTCAGTAGCTCAGTTTTTTCAAAAGTCTCAAATACTACTAATAAATCAGATCATACAATATTTGACATACATAGGTTGCAATGTCTGAGGTCTGCTGTTCATGGTGGAACAGCATAGACAGGAAAAAGCAACACAGATTTGTTTAGGGCTTCCTAGAAACTCTGTTTGGCTCAGAAGACATGGATGATTGCTGCTATAGGCAATACAAGAGACTTAAGACAGAAGTCAGTAACAGAATCTAGATATTCTAGACTTCAGGTGAAACAGTAAGACTGCCCTTGTACTATTAAGAAAATAGTTTGGACCTGACACTTCAATTAATCCTGTTTCTTTATACCCTCAAAATTAATCTTCTCACCAGTCCATTTTCTCAATTTTAGCATTGTTTGAAAAACAGACTTCCCTGAAATTATTATATTTCTGTAATACTTCTGTCCCAAGAGCTATTGACAGAAAGAGAGAGTGAGAAAGAATATTCTTTACAGTTAACTTCCTCCAATTTTCTTGGTATCAGAATGTCAGACAATCCAAATGGTCTGAATTCTTCACCTTGAAACTGTGAAGATCAATTACATTTAGATAGTTTTGCCTAAACCAGAATTTGTCAACAGAGTGATAATTTAATAGAGCTTCTGATTTATATTCTTTTAAAACAAACAGTTCTTCTCAGGACTTGTAACAATATATCAAATCCAAGAATCTGATTTTTCAGTCTTTAAAATCTCGGCAGTCATTAAAAAAGAATAATGAAACATAAGAACATCTGCAGCTAATAAAGTTACGGGAGATACTGGTAAATCAAATGAGACAAGGTACTTTCCAAAAATTCTAAAAGTGTTAACAACATATTTTCTTGGTTTGTTAGCATCAGAATTTTCCTCAGCACAAGCAGAACTGTGTCTTCACATTTTCGTTCTGCACAGACCTCCCAGACACTGTTTTTCCTCATAGAAAGACAATATTAAAAACTGATTTCCAAGTATGAGAAATTATCCATTGTCCACTTCAGACAGGGAAGGAGAGTCCAAAACCCAAAATATCATGAACAGTGATTCCTCATTTTAGCAGCACAAGTAAATGAGCATTTACAAGATATCAGCTTTAATCCTGAGTTCTGCAGTGTTTGTGTTTACATTCATAATTCCTAAAGAGCAAGCAATTTCAAAAAGACTTCAGAATTGTTTTCTCAACAATACAGTGACCTTTTGGGTCATCTGACTTTGGAGACCATGCTAGTGTGTCTTTCTACTCCTCCAATCAGTCCTTTCTGCAGAACACAGGAATAACAGCTGAGGTCCTAGGACAGAGCAGTTGCCCACCTGCAGTTGTACTGTCCTAGGACAGTACAGTATCCTCTGCCAAATGACAGTCAGATGATAAATTTTCTAAAGCCACATGGAAGCAGAGCAAGAGGTTTAAAACAGTGGCATTGTAGCAGACTGGGTTTTTAGGGACTTCTTCAACTCTAGTTTGTGTCTGCAAGTTGTGTGCAGTAAGCTCTTGGGATATTTTTTTTCCATATATTTTTCTGGATTCTTCTTGGTGCTGTGTGTCATCAGTAAAGTATTACTGATTAATATCAGTAAAAAATTACCACTCATCTCTTTTTCCTAATTGATTATTAATGGGTTAAAGAACACAAGTCTCACTGATTCCCTATAACATTATATAAAATGTCTCCATTCAGAAAATTAGCAATTTCTCTGTACATTTTGCTACTTCTTTTCTTTAATTATAAATCCAAAATCAGATGGTTTTGTACACTATGATATCTTTTCTCTCCTTTCTGGTATGAATTACAAGGAAAAAGGATGTTTTCCAGGTTAGAACAAAACGTAAAATAAGCCCAATGCAGCTCAATGAGGTCTTTGGGATTCATCTCCATACAGTCTGAGGCTTTAAGACTTCTGGTTTTAAGACTGTTGTGAATGTCAAATGGGGTTCCAAAATTGCAGATGCATTTTATCAAACTGGTTATCCTTCATGACGATTCTTCAGAGTTCTGTAATAGACACCGAAACACAAGGCATGTTTATTCTTTTCCTTCAAGACTATATCTATCTATCTGTATATTAATGTAAACTTTATTTTGCCTTTGCTTGTTTGTACGGAAGTCAGTTTACTGCTCTGTTATTCTCTGAAACAATTTATAGAAAAGGTATCACTTTTCATCCCCCCAATCAAAAAGTATGTTAAAGTGGAATGTCTTCATTCTTACTTACTTTCCCTTATTTTTCAAATTCCAGTCTTCAAGAGCTATTATTGTTTACCTGATTGCATTTTTCCAAGGGCTCTTCTACTGGCACTGTAATTTCAGGTAGTTCCTCACAGTCACTTTGTTAAAGGAAGGCTTCATTGTGGGAATGTCTCTAAATTCCTTCACTGTAAGTAATAACAATAACCTAGTTATTTTTTCATCAAATCATCTTATCATTTGTGAATCTTGTATTTACATCTCAGTCATTTACCAGTCCTAATGACTCTGTGGCAAGATTTTCTTCTTCTGTGTTTAAGAAACAGCATTACCCCAATTTTTTTGCCTCTAGTAAAGTGTTCCTAAAAACTCTTTTTTGGCCTAACTTAGGTTTTATGTTTAACTTTCCAAAGGTTTTGATGCACTGCTGGTTTCTGGTTTTGTTTTTATTTTCTTCATTTGGAAACAAGTTCAGAATTTTGAAGATTTGTTTTTTCTTTTCTTTTTCTTTTTTTCTCTAATACTTCTTATAGTTTCCTTTACCCTAAAACTTAGCTTTACTACAACTTCTTCATTACTTTACCATATTTTTTTCATAAGGAATACACATTTATCACAAGGAATCACAAGGAATCACAAGGAATACTTTGAGATTAACAAACTCTATACCATGTCAAATGTTTCACTCTTTCAAGTGATCCTTTGAATTTTCTTTTAACATTTTCACATATTTATGATGATTTTTTAAAAGCTCATGTTACTGTAGTGATTTCTTGCTGGGTGGAGGAACTTAATTTTCCTAGAGACTTTTAATATCTGTATGTTACAAATGCTGTTACAGAGAAGCTCTTTATGGTAATACCCTATAGATAGAAGGTCTGTCAATGTCTGGTCAGCCTGGCTGATACTCAGGTCTACTTCTGTACAAATATTCTTTGATTATTTGTCTGTGAAAGTAGTTAGAAGTGATTGATCAAAATTTATTTTTTGTGCTAAATTTTTAATGACTTTAAGCTATGTTTAACTACAGCATTGTTCCTCCTCTGGCAAAACCTTTGTTAGAGCTTTGTCACTTACACATGGTATTACAGTGTTCTATAAATTGTCCTCTTTCCATCAAATTTCTGAGATGTCTGTTCTGTCACTTAAAAGTAGACATCTTAGTCCACCCATCTTGGTGTTTAGGCTTTTAGCATTTATACAGAAGTAGCTATAAAATTGGCATCTCATGTGAATTGATGATAGAATTTACATTTGGACTTTCCAGCTAAGTTCCTGGATCTCACATCTGATATATACTACTTAATTCAAGGAACAGGAATTGCTCCATTAATTCACTAGATCCTTTTACATTCTTAAATAAAGCAAATGTACACTTGTTCACAGAAAACAGCTCTTTTTCACTACAGGGCCATATGACAAAGTACTATTCATGCATGCTGTCATTGAAAAAAGACATGAGAATTCAGACAAGAGATGTGTGGAAAAAGTAATGTAGTAAATTAATGTAAATGTGAAAAAGCAAAGTAATAAATGACAGATCGTGCGGCTGCAGGAATGAGTGCCAAAGTCTATAGCTACTGTTAAGGCTCCTTTCACAACACATCTGTAGAATATAAAGCAAAAAAGCCTACATGGAAAAGACACTTCTAGTCCTCACTGTCTGAGACAGTGGTGAGGAGTGTTTATTGCTATTCATGGAAAATCATTACCAATTGACAAGCCAAAAAACATACCAATTTCTGCCAGAAGAACTAATTTTTAAGCTGTTGATGTATCTCTTCCATGACTTTCCTTATGGAATGTGATTTGGGTGATCCCTTACCCACAGCAGGAGAATGACAACCAGTCAGAGAAATTCACTGCAGTGAATGGGAACTTTAAGGTCAGTTTAAGGGGATCTAGCTCTAACTATTTTACGTATATTTTATATATCTAATTGTGTCTATGGAGTGAACAGTTTGCAGGCTTTTGTTGTTTATCTAATCTAGTCAGAGCAGACTCAGTCACATTCACCTGAACATATTTAGTTAGAACTTCACATCTGTTTTTCAAATCCTTAGTGAAAATAATCCTTCCTTGTGTTTAGAAATAGCTTGGAGCAGCCTCTACTGGCTACTTAGGTTTGAAATGGATCTTTACTGAAACTGCTAATTCAGTCTTGTATTGTGTGTTTCTACTGTCAAAAACACTGAATCTGCAGTGCCTGTACGTTCAAAAGTGATTTATATGCTGAGAAATATCAGCATTTATTAAATGTTTGTGATTTTTTAAAAAGGGTAGAACGGAGATCTATTTCAGATCTACTTTAGGCAGTCTTCAAATAAACCATTCCAGGCTTTCACAGTGCCTAATCCAAAGCCCAAGGATACCAATTAAAAAAAAAAAAATCAATATATTTCTAAGAACTTTGGGTTTAGACTCAGATTTTAACCCAGACTCCATATCAAAGAGGAAACATTTTATTTTAGAGATGTTTTTATTTTTACTTTATTTTACTATTTCATCAAAAATAGAATGCTAATTTATTTTTTATTTTTAAGAGATAAATATTGATAGAAGATATATTTTTTTCAGAGAACCCAGTTTTAAATTTGAGGAATTAAAAAGATTTATCGGGTAAAGCTGGACTAATGGGAAGCTTGTACAGCAAAAAAAATTAATTTTTACATATGCACTCATGCACAGTAAAGAATACCTTATTCAGCAAAACTGTCCTACTCAAACAATGAGTAAGATGATATTCGAGGCTGTACAATGTAACCTGCAAATTTTGACAAAATGGCAGAAGGTCTGTTTTCCTGTTTCTACTGTTTCATCTTCATATTTAAATTATTCCTGAATCAATTTAAAACTGCTTTTAATACTATAGCAGAAAAATAAGTTTAGGCACAGAAATGTGTATTTAAAGGAAGATTTAAACCACATTAATTGTCATAATAAACTGTGTAGCCACTCACCTGTGAACAACCTGTTAGATAATTTAATGTATCTATATAGAGATTAAAAGAATTAGAGTTTCTTTAAACCACACCTTAGCATTTTTGTTATCAGTAAACATTTCTTTATCAGTTTTGGCAGAGATCAAAAAGGTACTGACATAGAATATACTGGTTAGTCTCCTGTACAGTCAGGTGTAGCAGATAATGAACACCAAAATGAAGCCTTTTCTGTTGAATATTCAGGTCCCATTTTCTAAAACTGGAAGCTCTTTGGAAAGAATGCTGAATTTGATCCACTGCTCATAGATAAACTTATTACCTGTTGGGTAAGTATATTAGTGTCAGAAGCTGGTCATGTAACTCCTACTGTAAGACAAAAGTGAGATAAAATGCAAAGACATTGAGAAGAAAACAAGACTTCTACATCTTCTTGAAACATTTTTAAATTAGTCTGCCTCTGAAAAAGAATTAGTTTATAATGGAACTCAAAAGTCAGAAGCTCTTATCTAAGTCCTTGCCCACTCTTTACAAATACAGTGATTTATAAGTGTTATTTATGACCCAATTTAGATCAGTCTTTAATAGTTGAAAACTTTAAAATGCAATCAAGGTAATTACCAATAGTTTATAATTTAATGCTTCTAAACAGAAGCTTTGGTCCTAACATCTCCTTCTACAATGTTTGAATTCAATGTCCGTGCTTGAATGTAAAGGCTGGAATTGTGGAAAGAAAGACCTCATGACACTCTTCAGAGCTTTAAATCTATATCTTTGTTTAGTTAGTATCTGCTTTTCTAGAATAGAATAAAATCTATAATATGAATATTTACCATGTAGTAATTCCAGTTGCAAAAAACTAATCTTTTACTCAATCTATGATTCTTTGTATATCCAATAGTGCCATCATTAATTTTATTTTGCTAGACAGTCTCACTGTCAAAATAATTTTTAAGGGTTAGAAACAGCAGAAAGACAACAATCTCAGAATAAGAGATATTGCTTTTTCACATGGTTTATTAAATACTTGGATCATTCCAAGGGTATCTAATTAAACTCAAAAACTAGTGTAAAATATGAACAATCTTCAAACTCACTGCTATAAGATGGATGTTAAGAAAATAACAAAAACACTTCCAGAAAAATAGACTGATAAATTATTGTGGTGCAGCTTTGAATTTTCCACTCTTTGTGGCCACTTTGAAATCTAAATACAATCAAAGATAGATTTCTAAAATTTGTAAAAATTATCCTCCCTTGGTACACTACTTTTGGCTGGTAAATACCTCAATCTGTTTCTCTGTGAATTTCAAGAAAAACAAAACTAAACTAAATTAACCAGAACAAACAAACAGACAAGCAATCCACAAAAAAACCACACAGGATTTTTCATCAAAGATCATTCCTAGATACTGACGTTTCATTCAACATCTCACAGGAAATAAGGCATGCAGTAACAGGCATATAGAATCATGACACACAGGATCATGACACAATTTCTTAAGGGTTGGTGTTGACACTGATTTAAAAAAAAAATCAGATAAGTGGAATTTGAGGGAAGATGAATGTCAGTTTGAAAAAAAAAGAAAAGAGCCCTTTATGGTACCTCTTTTGATGTCAATATACTAAAGCCTTAACTGTAGCTTTGTGAAGGGACTAGGTGCAGCTGCATTCCTAAAACAGCAGAAGAAAAAAAATCCCGTGGAAATACACATTTTTTCCCCTTTCCTTTTTTCTAAAGCAATCGGAATCCTCAATGAAGTCAGAAGCAGACCAAAAACTAGGAAAAAAAAAAAGCACTTGGACAAAAAAGAGCTCTTTGCTCTCTGTAAGGAAATTTCTGACTGTCTTGTTTCATTTCTTTCTTGCCTTCATGTCAAATTTCAAATATTTGACCAAATCTACACGCAGTATTTAAGGGGAAGCCACACCAGTTAAATCAAATCATTATCAAATATCAGTTTACACAGTGCACTCTTCATAGAATGCATTTAGGAACAATATGTTTTACCAATAATCACAGAATTTATGTCCCATGGTGTTTTGTTCTTCTTGCAGCACACTTGCATTTTCAAGGTCTTAAAGGAAATATAAGTATTGTAACATTTAATTACTCTTCATCATTTAGTAGCATATGCTGATCATTACTGACACCTAAAGTATTTGCCAAAAAAATTTGAACAAATTAAATAGAATAATAAGCTATAGCAGGTTTCTCTGAGCAAACCAGTTTCCCACATTTTGCTGTTTTTCCATAAATAAATATTTACGATTATTTATGTTCCTCATTGAACACTGTTTTGAGAAGGAGCCATTTAGTCTCCTATAATTTGCTATGAATGCATCTTGGAAGGTTAATATAAAACAAAAAATTAAGCATGCTAAGTTGAAACTAAAGTCGAAGCTGAGAGGTCTACTGGAGGATGTAGGACTGAAAATCCAAATGGAAACCACTTGGCAAGCATATAAAAGTTAAGAAAATACTTGGGTTAGGCAAGGATGCATGAAACAGCTTCTTGACATTATCCTTCTTCGCACAACTATGCAAAAGTGGTTCAGATGCAGAGAAAAACATTTCCTGAGGCTGTTTCAGGGGAAGAGGGACATAGGGCAAAGAAAAAAGAGGGTACTTTAAAAATTAACTTTTCCAGTATCTATCCATCCAGCGAAAAACACACAGCCCTGGACTGGGTTACAAGCTGTGCCTCTGTGTTTCAAGGGGATAGCACGGACCCTAATTGTGATATGCACAATATCCAGCACCCTGAGCCCTAAAACTCTCTGCATCCGGCTCTCAGTATCCAGATCAAAATTCTGACCTCACACATGGATTTTCCCTGGCTTTGCTCAGTCATCTTAGGGAATTTGACATGGTTCCCTGTCTTTTCCTTTCAACTTCACTTTTTCTTCTACTGTAGGAGAACTACTATAATTTCTCATCTGCAGGAAATGAATTTTAATTTCACAAGCTCCTTAAAATTGGGTTTGTCTGTAAATTCAGCTTCTTTCCCATAAAGAAGAGAGGGAACTCAGAAAGTCCACAGAGACATTACAATATCATTCAGACTGTTTCAGGTAGCGATCTCAGTATAGGCTTCATATTTACCCTTCCCCATTCAAAGCCTTTCCCTGATTCATCTTCAACAGCTCCCAAGTTCAGTATCTCAAAATTTTGTTAAATACTCTGTAAGAGAAACATCTCTAGCCATTAAGTTTTTCTAGACCAATCTGAGTTAGTGCTCAGCCTATGTTCTACTCCTTTTTTATTAAAACTTTTTTCTACGAAGGACTTGAGCCTCTGTTTAATCATCAAATTCACAAAGCTTTTGATCACTAGGGATTCAGAATTTCAGCATCAATAAAAAGAGAAAAATATTGTTTCCTGTCACATGTGCTCTATTCTGGACTGGTCATCTGGAATAACACGATGACCCGGTTTCCACATCTAGTTGTAATTCAACTACCTCCAAAAAATTCATATTAATTATTATTAAAATAGCAGTTGTTAGTTATTATTATGTTCTTGAACTCAGTTTGAACTGATTCTGGAAAGGTTCATGGAGCTTTAATTGAAATCTAGCTCTAGAAGAACTGCCTTTCCTCATCCCTTAAGGAATCTCCAAGATTGCTCTAATTTTGTGTTAAATGTATATTTGTAACCCTGAAAGACTCTTGAAATGAAAAACTATCTCCCCAGAGCAGGGGCAGGAGGAATTGTAGAAGCCAGTACTGTGATCTAACTCCTTTAAAATAAATATCTCTTACATGCTCCAAAGTCCCAAGCACAGCTTGGAACAGAGGAACAAGTTGAGAGATTAAAAAGGTTTTAATTGTGAAAGTCATAGAACATACAAGGGATAAGCTTTGGATTTTTGTTAACTTCCATTTATATGAGCACGTGCACACAGAAACAAATCAATGAGGTTATGAGAGAGCAGGGACAGAGCAACTCAGATTTTGACTCTGTCAGTCTTCCTGTCAACTGATAGAAGCCAAATGTTTGCGGGACATTTCTACAATTTTAGGACACAGTAACATGATAATATTCTTAGATTATCTGGGTAATGTCATGTGCAGGATGAAGTATACACAAATTCTCAAATGCGAAGTCACACAATAAATGCCAGAAATTCACATTATGCTTCTGATTTAGACACTTCTAGATACAGAATTTGTCCTGCAGAGCACATGATTAATTGTTCCAGTGATGCTGCACAATAATGCCTTTTAATAGTCCTTTGACTACAATATTGTTTACAGTTTCAGATTGAGTTAAATAGACACAAAGATAGTGTTAATTTGACACATAAAGTTTATCTTGCTGGGGATTTTGGTGTTTTGTTTGGGTTTGGATTTTTCTCCTGTTTTTTTCTCTAATCATATGAGTGTGCTGCAGAGTTTAACGAGATTCAGGAGCAGAGCTGAACATTTCAGTATACAGAAGGGAAAGAGATTTTTAAAAATTTATTTTCAAAACAAATAAGAAGCAGAACTCTAATAATAAATCAGTTTCAATCAAACTATTCATCAAAATCTGCTATTGACTTTTATATGACAACTAATTATCTTAGATGCTTTTTTTCTGAAACTTGAGAAAGTCTATTCTCTGCTTAATCAAAACTTTGAAATTATTCTTTTTGACTGAAAAATACTTATTTTTCTTGGCACTTTGAACTGATAAGTGGCCAAGTGACTTGAGTTTTGTTAAGTCTTTGGAAACCCCTCCTTGGCTGTTCCTGAGAAAGGGGAAACCTGACTCTTTTGCTTCTTCTATGAGTTCAGGAAAGGGCACAGAAAGAAAGCATCTACTCTGAACTCTGAAACCTCAGCATAAGAGTAAAAGCTATTTTTTTTTCCTCACCACTAAATGTAGGACTAATAAATGTTGGAATTTTTTTAATTTTTTTTTTTTATAAAGAGACTTGGGTTTTTTCCCCTCGGATTAACATTGCTTTTGTTCAATGGGCTTTGCAAGTTCCATCTCTCCGACTCATGTCCTTTTTTAATTGCAAATCTGGAACTACACTGTCAGACCACTTTAAACTGCTCATGAGAATCCCTGCCACGTCTTATGCTATTCAAGCAAAATAACTCTTATTAAGTGTTCACTAGCTTTTTCCAGTCAAAATAAGCCAGAATTGCTGAAGCTCTTTCAATATAGTATCTTTGCCAGTTGGCTTGTTTGGACTGAAGCAGATCAGAGTCATCACCCTTGATGCTTGATTGGCAGATTTGCAGATGTGGTGATTTCAAGTGATGCTGTGCAGCTGACAGTAGATTAGTAACAATATTATAATGTCTTCAACCAGCACAGCTGGAGCAGGAAGGGTGCATGTATCTAGTGCATTAGTGGATGAGCCGAAATAAGGAAATTTTTGCAATTATATGTGTGGTTTTTATTTATACTGTGAAGTCTGAGAGAAGACAACAATTTGGGTGATGTATTTGAACAAGGGCCCAGTCTTTTCTTGGTTGAACAGTGGTGAAAAATTAGTGTTCTTAATACTTGAATTTCTTGGTAAGTGAAGTATCAGCTTCTCAGTCTGGGAGTTCAGGACAGAAGTGCCTTGCAGTGAAGAAGGCTTCCTGAGGTTACCTTGTAGCACACGAAGCTGTGGCGTTTTCATGCGCAAGGGAAGGTTGAAAGAGGAAAGGAGACTGCAGGAGACAGAAGTCCTGTTAAAGTGTTTCATCCACTTCACAGGAAAAAAGACAGTACAGAGGGGAGGACTTAATCTGAAAAGTTTGAGAGCAACCACACTTATCAGTATTTCATGCTTGTTTTTGCTGCTGGTTCTTAATGCCTAATCTGTTAACTTTAATTTTTTTTTTTTTTCTGAGTATCTTTCATTATCTAACAATCTTCAGTGTACAGATTTGGCAGTCTGGTCCCAAATCTGATCTCATTCTGGGGCACATGAAATTCAGCTCTGTTAAGTTGAATGAAATTTCAGTTTTTCACCAGGGGAAATGAAAAAAAAAAGAGTATCGGGCCCCGAAACAAAGGTAACAGAAATAAAAATTTTAAAAAAAGAAGAAAAAAACACTACTGTATTAACTTGAAAATGTTCAAATGACCATAATAATTAAAATACAAATTGAATGGGTTAAAACTAGCTTCTATGCCACATTTATATATCATATATATCACTTATATATCATAGTAATATGTCACATATTGAGACTCAGTCCTGCTTGTGCCGTTCAGCCTGCCTATTTCAGGCACTCTCTTTGATTTTGATAACTTTGTTCTTCTAATTTGTACATTTTTTTTGCACTGTTCATTTTTTTTCAAGAGTTGGCATCATATCCTTGAAAGAATATGCATGCTTGAATTTGTACAGTAATGTTTGCACGCTGTGCTGAGCAAATGAAGTGCCCGTGCAGGGCCCATTGAGGCCACTACCGTGGACTTCTGGCACCATCTGGTGGAGGCTCTTTATGTTCAAAAAGATTAAAGATCTGTTTGATAATTTACTTCTATAACTCTCAAAATACGTCACTAAAGTGCCGTAGCAAAGATGCACGTTGTGTTATACCAGGCAGCAGTGAAGAGACACATGGCATGAGTGCTCACTTGCTACCTTTAAAGTGGTTATGAAGTGTGTACGAGGGCAGTATGAGTTGCCAGGCAAAATATTTCGGTTGTCCAGTTACACATATACTTCAGAATTTTCTTCCAGACACTGGTGAGTTAACGAGGCAAATACGAAAACTGTTCCTGATTAAAACATAATGAGGGGATTTAGTTGAGCAACAGCTTTTTATCTCTTTAGTAACCCAAACCCCTTGCTTCATACTGCAAGGTGGTCAGAGTCAGACGACTCCTATTTTAGGCATTTCATAGAAGTGAAACAAAGTAATGTGGGTTTTTAAAGGGCTCGTGTTACAACCCACATCTTTCTGTCTACTGCTACAGGTGTTTCCCTATGTTCAGTACACAGGTGAAGTAGCCCTCAAATGTTCCCCACCTTGTTCTTGGTAACAGTGCATATTAGAAAGTAATTAAAAGAAGCTGATAGAAGTTGCTTTTAAATATAGGGACTGAGGAAGATTTTACAATATAAAACACCACCAGCAGAGGCTGTATGTGTCCCTCCTCAAATCCCAAATGTGAACCAGATGAGAAAACAATTGTCTGATGGCTAAATACTACAGGATTTCTGTGCAAATGCCAACAGTATAAATTCTTTTCTCATTAGATTTGGCTGAAAAATTCTTTAAAACTCAATTAAACCGTGTCCCCAAACTCAGGCTAAATCTCCCCTGCAGTTATAAATATTCAGTTAATTTCTTTATTGTTTTTCTTCATCTCTTTATCCTTTTATTTCAGCTCAACTTTTAAAAAGAAGTAGCTAATTGTATCTGATATCAACCATTTCTGTTCCAGTAGGACCTGGAAACTTTTTTGAGAGTATATGATATTTTTTAAGAATATATGATATAGTATTTCAAGAATATATCATATTTTTCAAGAATATATGACATCAGCCTGTGTGTATTAGATTGTGAATTGAGAGGTTTTGATTCACTTCTAGGAAGCCCTTGAAGTTTTGGATCCTTCTCCAGATATGTCTTTGAAGCAATATGCAGATGACATTGACACATTAATGCAATCTCATTCTCATGAGATCTCTGCTGAGCCATCTGCCCCATCCAGTCACACAGTCAGCTGGTCATTTATGTCCCTGTTGATAGTTTGTGGGCCATGGAGCTTTTACAAGCCAATTGCTTGGGGTGACTGAAAATAAGCTTAAGCATCAGATCCACTGAAATGGACACTTTGGCTGGAATGCTACTACTCTTTAGGCACAAAAATATTAATCACGGGAAATGTCTCATAATTTCATTGTGAATACATAACAAATCTTATTTCTAAAACCAGTGATGCTTCCTATTCTTGTTCTTTGGTTAATACCTGGGAAGACTTCTGCAGTCAGTTTCCTCTGATTCATATGTTTATGTAGGCATTGCCCACTTCCATTCAAGCTTATGATGATGAGTGTTTTTCTGTGAAAAACAATCATGTGAGAGCAACATCACTGTTTGAATACTGTAGTGTTTAAAAGACAGGTCCATGCTGTGACAAAAGGGAGATTCCTGAGCTGCTGGCTGGTTGCTGTCTTCACTTCCTGTGATGTGTAAGAGGGACAGAGGATAAAAACCATCAGGAGATGCATCTACCTGTATCTAATCTGAAGATGGGAGACTGGTAGAAAATAAGCCCCTGCTCCTTGGATTACAAATCTTTTCCTTGTCAGTGGTGACTTCAAAAAGTTTTAGAACAGTAGTACAGCTCATAGATTTGAGAATTCTGAGGACACAGCGTATTGTAGATAATTAAACAATGTCAAGGACATTATTGGGTAATTTGATTAGCAGTACTTGAACTACCAGAATAATCTCTGTCTCAGCTGTGAGTCACAATAAGAAGTGATCCCCAAAGAGCTGGTGGTGGATACGGGCTATGGACTATTTCCAACAGCCATTTTCATGCATCCAGCCTTGTTTGGAGAGAGACTAAAAGCATCTAGCAGTATGGAGACAATCAAATTCTGCCACAGGACTACAGAAAGGGCCTTGGCTGTCTTGTTTATCAATTTTGATAATGAAAAATGTACGTCATGTATTCTAGAGCTGATTGTACTCACATTTCATATGGAATCAATTTGGAAAAGGAAATAAATTCACTCCTGTAAAGGCAAAGTTAAAATTTTGGTTAGCAAATTAGAAACAGTTACAAAAATCAATGTAATAATGTATGTGCACTGCTATGTGTAAGTCTATAATTAAAAAGGAAGTTTTCTCTTTTAGCTGATTTTGTGGCTTACCCTTTGCTGTAATTTTAGTGCATACTCATTGCTTGTCATGTTTTCTTCAGATTGAATTACTCTGCTTGCCTTTTGCACCATTACCAAGGCTGGTTTAGAATTGTACACATCATGTCATAGGAGAAATGCTTGTGCTAAAGTATCTTATATCAAGCTTAACAGCCCTGGTTTGCATTTAAGCCTTCCTTCAGATCACACATGACATATTAAAGTAATATAAATTACAGACTTAGCATATTGCTGTCATTTTCTACTCCATTCCCGAAAGCTTTGCTGGAGACTTATTGAAGCAGCTCAGCCTACTCCTAAAACAGCTGTTGTAAACTGTTCTGCACTCTCTGTGTCCCATTGCTGTAGTCTCCTCTTTCACCTCTTCTCATTGTCTGGGCTCAGGGTTGAAAACACCTGTTGTTCCAACTCCATCTGCAGGTTGCCTGGATCCCCCCAGGAGTTGACAGTGTGAGGTGAAGGCACTCAGCACTCAGCACTCAGCATAATGGAAAGGTCTTGACTTTCCTTGTACTAACGAAGGAGGCTAAATAGATGTCACCTTACAGCTCTCTGTTCTGTGTGTGATGAGAATATGAATGTTATTGTTGGAGTAATCCTCTCCACTGGCCCGAGTTGATACAAGCTCGGTTTTTTCACTACTAATGTGTTAATTTTTATAATCCCACGCGTTTTCTTTTTGAGATAAAGCTCAGTTCAAAGAGAAGAAAATGAGAATGTACTGAAGTTTTGTGCTGAAGACCTGATACTAAAATAAAATAGAATAGTATTTTTGCTATTTTTACTATTAAGTGAAACAAGCTTATTGTCCTGAAACTATCTTATCCAGATTTTTTTAATTCATAAGACTATAAATTTAGAATGACACATTCAAGGCTATTTATGTGATAAGGTACTCCAGGACGTCATATAAAGATCTGCTTGTGGGTATTATAGAGACAGTGGGCAGACACTGTCCAATGTATTTTAGTCAACAGAGGAAAAAAAGGGATTTAATCCTTCTGTTGCAGAGGGCATCCATATCATCACATGCAGATCTCATGAAATGGTGGTTTTCTTCCCCTGGAAACTTTCAACCTGAATTGTGTGATTGATATCTATATTCGAGTAGGATAATCTTAAACCACCAAGGTTAGTGCTGTTTTAGGGATTAAGAAAGAAATTGTAAATCTAACTTCAAATAAATGGAATCTGAGGCCTTACTTTCAGCATTACCTTTTGCTAGAGATGTTTAAATGTTTTTCCCCACATATGCATGCAATTTCTCTTCACCATTGAACTTTCATATTTGTTTTTCTGTGGTTCAATTCTGTGCTGAGTTGCCTGTCGAGGGAAGACATGAGATACATGACAAGAGCAAACCTTTCAGACTGCATCCTCTGGGGGTCAAGTGTTAGTCAGATCATGTGTAACAAGTCCCAGAACATCCTGTTTTAAGTCCTCCAGGACCTTCAGTGTACCAGGGATATGTGAGAAGGGATCTTTGCTTGTAGTCCCAATCTAGCGTGTCATTGCATTGCATGAAGTTGCAGGATACTGAGGAATCCATTCTAACCCTCTCTGTTTAGGGTATTCCCTACCATGGAGGGTTGACTCTGGCTAGATACCAGGTGCTCACCAAAGCCACTCTAACACAGACCAAGGCAAGGACAGGGAGAGATCACTCACCAGTTACCTTCATGGGCTAAGCAGATTTGAGAAAAAAAAAAATTTTTTACAAATCAAATCAGAGTATGATAATGGGAAATAAAATTAAATTGTAGAGACACCTTTCCCCCACCCTTCCCTTCATCCTAGGCTCAGCTCCACTCCAAATTTTCTCTGCTTCCTCCTCCCAGCATCACAAGGGAGTGGGGAATGGGGGTTGTGGTCAGTTTACCATAGGTTGTCTCTGCCACTCCTTCCTCCTCGGGGGAAGGACTCCTCACACTCTTCTCCTGCTTTAGCATGGGTCCCTCCCATGGCAGACAGTCCTCCATGAACTTCTGAATGGGCTGCAGGTCTTCACAAACTGCTCCAGTGTGGGTCCCCCTTGGGGTCAAAAGTCCTGCCAGAAATCCTGCTCCAATACGAGCTTCCACATGGTCCCAGCCTCCTTCAGGCATCCACCTGCCCTGACGCAGGGTCTGGCGTGGGATCCTGCAGGGGCTGCAGCTGGTTTCTGCTCCACTCTGAACCTCCATGGGCTGCAAGGGCACAGCTGTCTCGCCATGGTCTGCACCATGGGATGCAGGGAAATCTCTGCTCTAGTGCCTGGAGCACCTTCTCCCACTCCTTCTTCCTCAATCTGGGTGTCTGCAGAGCTTTTTCTATCACATGTTCTCACTCCTCCCTTCTCCGTCTTCAGTTGCTCCCGTGCAGGGGTCTTCCCTCCCTCCCCAGCTTCTTAACTATGCTGTCCCAGAGATGCTACCACTGTTGCCGTGATGGGCTTGGCCTTGGCCAGCAGCAAGTCCAGCTTGGGGCAGCTTCTAGCTGTTTCTTACAGAAGTGATCCCTGCAGCTCCCCTATTATGGGGAAATGGCTGCAGTTCATTCAGAACGCAGTCTCTGGTGATCTGACAAAAGCTTGGTGCACAGGATTTCACCCAGTGTAAGTCAGTCCTACTAAATCTTCTATTTACTACTCTTGTATGGACAGTTGTGCTGAGTGAAATGCTCTGGAGTAAAATCACTGCCAGAAAGATGGGTGGTCCTATTTATTTTTCACATGGAAGAGGAGTCATAGGTTATACAGTCATCAGAGGGTCTCTTGTTAAAAGAGCCAACACAGTTCAATCTTAAAGCCAGAACTGATGTCTACAATTTTTGGAATTTTACATTTAGCATCTTAAAATATATTATTGCTACAGTATATCAGTGATTGGATTTCAGTAAGCACTCACCAGTAAATAGTAGATTAAACCTCAGACCTTCAACCCACAAGTTTTGTGTGTCTGTCAGAAGAGAAATACCATGGACCAAAGCCGTCTTTGCTGGTTTGCATCAGGAAAAATACTACCACACACTGCCAAAAATCTCCCAAACTATTTCAGGGTAAAGTAAAAGCCTTTTTCTGTCAAGGAAACAAGACAGCAGAGTGGTCTGAGAACAAAGTTAGCAAGACCTGCTCCACATTAGATCAGTGACCTTGCCTGAGATTTGTATTTACCCCCATTTATGTTGTATAAAAACCCAGAAAAATCTAAATAAAAAGTTACTCTTTATTTAAAAGTAAATCTGAGAGCATCATTGTTCCTGATAGTGAGCCAAGAAAGTGTTATCATGGGTTGTCACATGTTTTGCAGAGAAACTTCTTTCTTAAAGAAAATACAACTTGTAACCTGAAAAATTAATCAGAAATTACTAAAAGTCAGGGATAAAATCTAGGGAACATTGAGAGTAGAGAGTTTTCTGATTAGAGGGGGTTAGAAGTTTGGTGGTTGAACCACAAAATTGTGAGAGGAAAAAACAAAATATTCCTTTTTCAGACCTAAATATTTTAACACAAACTGAATTTTTTTCCCCCAGCTTTAACTTAAAGAAAATTGTCATGTGACACCCAAAATAAACAAGACTGAATTTTTATTTTGTTACTGATATAGCAAAACAAAACATGCTGACATGTTAAGAACAATCCCAGGTAGCCTGTTTTGTTTTTTACTGATCATCCTTATGTAATTTATGAATACTTTGAGGCATATTCTGCTTCATTTTTACCTCATTTATAATTATCCAGATTTTCACCATGTTGATATCAAAGAGCCAGTAGATGGCAGAATGGGTTTATTTATTTTTAGGCACAGTCCAGCTACTTCTGCTCATTTAGAAAATTAAAATCCTACAGAGACAATATATGTTTGGGTTACGGCCCAATGGCTGGCTCTGGCTGACCATATGTGTCCACTTGTATTGCAGTTTTTATCTTTTCCATTGAATTATTGAAAGACAAAATACTGACATGCATCCTACAGGGTTTGGTTTGGGGGTTTGTTGGTTGTTTTCTTCAAGTACACCAGTGTAAGAAGGACATAAAAATGTGAGGGAGAACAATAGTGATGCTCTCCAGCCTTAATGGAAATTTATAGAAAAATCCCGTTTTGCCTGACTTCCAGCCTTACCTCTAGCCACAATTCTTGTTAGCATACATTGATTGAGTAGGTTTGTATCCCATTTGGAACCCTATTTCTGGCAGCTGCATTGGTACAATGATCCTATTTCAAAAAGAAACATTTATTGATTTTTTGAGACACTGGTTTTGTCCTTTCTACAATGGCATTAACCCAAAACTTTTAGAAAGTTGTCAAGATCAATTAAAAAAATGAGAAAGCTAGAAAGTAGCCCTCTCCTATTGGTGTTAGCCTTGGGGGTGAAGGATAGCCTGTGGGGTAAATGTCCAAACGTAAGTTCCTGTTCTGTCTGACATACTTGGCCTTCAGGCATGCTGAACTGGGCTGGTCATACTTTGTCTTGGGCTTCCATGTGGGATTCCAGCCTGTCTGTAAGAAGCATCAGCAGTTGAAAATATGAATTAAATTGGTATAGGCCTCAAATTCACACTTTGAGCTTTGAAAATCTCAAGTGGTGCTTGCTATACCACTGGCTGAGGCTGATTTACGAAAAGATTCATAGAGGAGGGCTAAAGGCAGAAAAGTCCTCTCTCTTATTAACTCTGAGGTTATCACCCAAACACTGTTGCATTTTTCTGTTCTAAGGAGCAACAGCCAAACTTTTTGCTTGTGAACCCAGAAAATCTGCCTTTAAAATACAGTGTGCCATATAATGTAATCTCAGCAGAACGAAGGAGTGGGTTTCTTTGTTTGCTTATTCGAGAGAGAGAAAAGTTACCACTAAAACATAAGATATTTTATAGGACCACTTTTATAGGACCTCTCATTTTGTCGCTCTCAAAATTTTGTTTTTCTTTCTTTACATTTACTTTGCTATAGACTTCTAGGCTTGATGAGGTGCCAAGTATATAGAGATCAAAGCCATGAGCTGAGTTGCAGATCAGTGCTATTTTATTAAAGTAGAACTAGTTTACTAAGTTGATGTTTATTTAAATGAGTGAAATTTACAATATGCAGTATACTAGGGCCATGAAAAGACAAGAGGCCAGATTATAATTTCATTAAATGAAAAGAAATTGGTGCTATTCCAATATCAAATGAGATCAGATTTTCATCTTCTGTGTTGCAGGCTAGATCCACCAAGGACCTACTTGGTTGTAATGCTTTATATCTGAGCACTGAGGACTATTGCAACATAATAGAAATAAAACCAGAACCTATCTTCCTACAGAATTTAAACAGACTCTAATGATCCCCAGTGGATTCAAAACAGAGAGCATTAAGTCACCATGCAAAGTAGGCAGGCACATGCCCACCAGACACGTATGAAAGGATATATTAAAATCCCAATAAGCATCCCGAAAGCTGCATAGGAATTCCTCACCACTCTTCAGAGTCCCGGCCACATCTTACACCTTTTCTTGTAAAGTATGGCATGGTATAGTCAGGCTGTTCTGTTTTACATAATAACACAGTGTTTCCAGCAGCAGTTGCTTAAAGCAAAATGCAGAAATTATATGCACAGCAGCAAGGACGACGCAAGGATTTTACCTGTCATATTATTTTGCTTTCTTCTTTCTGTCCCCTTTCTATTGCATTGAGCATTATTTCCTTTCTTTACAGTAAAATAGGTTCTCCAAAAGCTGTTTATATCATCTCTATCTGCTACCTCTATTCCCACTTAACCTGGAGAATTGCAGAATCACAGAATCATAGAATGGGTTGGAAGGGACCTTAGATATCATCTAGTTCCAACCCCCACTATCAGGGACAGGGACATCTTTCACTAGACCAGTTTGTTCAAAGTCCCATCCAACCTGGCCTTGAACACTTCCAGAGATGGGACATCCACAACCACTCTGAGCAACCTGTTCCCATACCTTACCACTCTCATAAAAGAATTTCTTCCCGACACCTAATCTAAACCTACCCTCTTTTAGTTTCAAGCCATTACCCCGTGTCCTACCACTATACACCCTTTTAAAAAGCCACTTTCCAGCTTAGAAGGCTGCTATAAGGTCTCCCCAGGGCCTTCTCTTCTTCAGGTGGAAAAATCCCATCTCTCTCCGCCAGAAGGACTTGTCCTAGAGGCTGGGAAATTAGAATCCAAATTCCTTTATATCTGCACATATACTTGTACAACACTATGATTACAGATAATAGTCTTACAAGAAACAAGACTACTCTATTAAAAAGCAATTAGCAAATACAAGAACATCTGTTGTGACTGGATGCTTTGTTTAGTCTGTTCCTGGGTGGGTACCAAGCCAAGGCCAACTGGAGACCTGGGGTCTAGAAAGCGTTTGCCACCTCTGCGTCAGTAAATGAAACAAGCTGTGAAATGCTCCCAGTCAGCTACGTGGACAGCTAGACTGTTAAAAGAATCCCTACCACAGCTGTGGCCTGGGAAGACTAGTGGTGGCCAGAAATATCCCCACGCACAGCTCGGGAATGCCAGCATTTGAGGGGCCATTTCCAGCATGCCACTTTTCTGCCTCCAAGGGGGCTTTGGATCCTGGAAAGTTTATGAGCTTCAACATGAGCTGTAAGCTACTCTGTGTTGGTTTGCCACAGCGTCTGGAAATGTTCCTGAGTGTGTTGAATTCCCCAGCCTAGGGCAGAACATGTTTCCTAGCTCTCAGCCAGGCCAGACCACGAGGTGAGGCAGGGGCCCCTTGGAGCTGTTGTCCTGCCAGGCAGCCACCTTTCACAGTGCTGTGTTTGTGGTGCGTTGCCACAATTAGCAGCTGAGCAGGAATTTTAAGTGTCATGATTAGGACAGAGTGTACTAGGGTTGTCCTAGGCTTGGCCCTGCTTTTCCAACAAAATGTCTCCAGCCTTCCTATTCATTCAGTTTTCCTTGAGAGGAAAGAAAGGAAGACAAAACAGGGGTTCTAAGAGCACAGCTACCCAGCTATGGGGGGTAAAGCTCAGAAGCCCTTGCTTTCCCTGGAGGAAGCTTCTTTCATTGTCAGCAGATGGGAAGGGGAAATGGGGGTGGGAGCAGACTGCCGAGGGCTGCTTTGATGTTGGCCTATTTGTTTGCTTTCTGCTTCCTGGACCCCTACCCGAGGGGCTGGGACCGTCAGTTGTGGAAGAAGCACAACAGGATGGCCGGCAGCAGCCTGCAGGCAGGACGGCAGCAGATGTCGACGATAGGAGTGGGTGGCATCATCTTAAAGCAAAGCAGGGAAAACCTGAAAGGATGAGATCAGAGTGTGAAACAGAGAGATAGGGAACTCTGGCGAGGCAGTAGGTGCTCATGGTGGGACAGCAGTGCTCATTCAAATGGGGTAAGCATCGGTGGAGACCTTTGGGAATCTATGCAGCAGAGCCTTCCATGAATTTGTCAGAAAGTTACTTGTTTTCAGTCCTGGCACAGGTCATATTCAACTGCTTACAAGTGAGGATATCACATGCTAGCAGGGTGTGGCCTTACAAGCCTCCACTCAGCACAAGGCCAGTGGGTGCTAGGCAGTGTGCTCTTGTGGGTGGGCTCCATTGGGCACCAGCTTGCTTCAGCCAGGTTTCAGGCAAAACAGAAACCATGATGACTTGTTGGGATCTCTGTGACATGGCACAGGACAGACCTGCAACTCCTGAAACATTTTCAGACATTTGGAGGCTTTTTATCCCTTAACCTGTTTATTTTTATGATTTCTCATGGCAGAGAAAAGGTCGTGGCCAAGATAATTTCACATTGACAGGTAAGAAAGAAAAAAATCTGGATACATTCAGGTTATTTACAGATCCACTGTGATACCACACAGCTGGTCTAATAAAAGAGAAGGTAAATCAGCTCCAGAATTAGTCCGTCAGAATTTCCATCAAGTGGTTAATCTTGAAAATGCTCACCCAGGTTAACCAAGCAACAAAATGTCAATCTGTATCTCATAGTACCAATGGGACTCCCTGGTCATAACTAATCATTTATGACTTCCCAATAGATACCCTAATGCAGTGCCCCTTCTTATGCTCTGGCAGGTACTTACTGGAAATACAAGTCACATATTTTGGGTCAGCTCCGGAATGACCAATAAATAATGACAGCTCTAACTGTGGTTTTCTGTTAACAGTTAGAGATATCTTCCTCCAAAAGTGGTAATTCTTGTCACTCCAGTCATTCATATCTTTGTTACTCAGCTGACATAGCCAGTATTATAAGATAAAGGTAGGTAATATGCAAAGTAATAAGAGATTATGCGATGCAGGGTAAAAACATGGATCTTCTGTAAAAAATAGTGACGGTAAAGTGTTTCCTGCCAGGAATATTCCCCCTGAGAGAAGTCAGAGAGATGCACAAGCAAACAAACAGCACTGATTGAGCCGTGGTGTACCTGCCCTTCTGTCAGTGACCCTGTCTCAACTCCAGGAAGATGTGCTGAATAGTGTTAGTCCTTAGGGAGAGCTCTGGGTTTTAAGGGACAAAATCTCAAAGGAAGACATATTGCATGTCTGATGCTTGGGCTAAAGAAAGTACGTGACTATGTCACTCTAAGCACTGCAAGAAGGCTTAAATTACAGAAGTGAAATGAAAGTGAACTGTTGTTTCAATGAAATCACTCTTTTCCGAGGGAAAACGAGAAAGAGAACACCAGAGGGCACTATTTCGTTTTGTGAAAAAGCTGGTTGGACAGTCATGTCAAAACAGGGAATTACTTGGGATACTCATGCTCTTCCCTTTTATTTCGGTATTTCAAGCCTTCTTAGAGAGAGCTTGTCTACTTTAAGAGAGAAATAACATTAAATGGTGCAACATTGCACTAATCAGTGATGTGTTTGATTAAGCATTAGACCAGTACTGCGATACTGGTCAAGCAAAAGCAAAACACTAGTGAGCAACTGGATCTTTGCACTCAAGCATCTCTTGCATTCAGGTCTCGGAGGCCTTTGATTGGGACCTGAGGGCCCAGGCCATTCATCACACTTTGCAGCCATTTGAGAAATGAGTAGTTCCTGTTTACAATTCACTGTAAAATTATTAGTTATAAGGCTACGAGTAAGGTAACGAGACTGAGAATATCATATATGCACATACTGGAGCTATGCATTTATAACAACGTTTTTGGTTATGGTGTTTTCACATGTCAATCAGGAATACAGGACTTTAAATTAATGCGAACTCTAGACACCACATGCAGATTCCTAGTGGGGAACTGTGGCTTAACTGTGGCTTCTATTGTTCTGATGAATTCAGAGAGTAAAATCAAACAATCTATGGAATGGGATGTTCAAGTCAAGGAACCATCAATTTCTAGGGGGAATTAACCAATTAGGAAATTCCTCTGCTCTATTGGTCACCAGACTGTTTATCATGATACAAGCACAAAACACATATATCAATTGTGTCTTTTGTCAGCAGTGTATTTTGTTTGTTATATAGTGATCTTAGAGATCAGGCCTGTTGAACACAGCTAAAAAAAATATTTGCAAAGTTTTAACAACTATGGTTTGGACACAGGTGACAGGCAAATAAGATGCAGACTTACCTAAATGAGCTACTCAAAGCACATCAATAAATTAATTTATTAGCCTTTAACTGTGACTTTTAAAATCATATCATAATTATTGAAATTTGAAAAAGAAATGAAATTTCTAACATGGGTATTGGAGGTGAGCCAGACAAAATCTACATCTACAAAATGAGTAATTGCATACACAAACAAGGTTTGTGGATTACAATTACCCATTTTGCATGGTCAGCTACCATGAATGATTCAGCTTGAGGCCACAAGACTGATGTCTCCAAAGTCTGATAGAAAATTAGAGATGTGAACAAGTTTGAACGAACAAGCACCAATGCAATCACCCTATAAAACTCAAACCAACCCAAATGGGAAAATAGATGGTGGGAAAAGATAAAACCTGCTATTTTTGTTTTAAACAAGCATTTCACAACAAAACAAAGAACAAGCCCCAAAACTCTTGTACTTTTTGTGTTTGACCAAACTTAAAATAGAAGGAACATAACAGTTGGGGGGGAAATCTTGTTTTTCAGAATAACTGGACTGAACAGATTCTGCTTCGGGGCTCAGGCTGTTAAAAAATGTCACACTGAGTGTCTTCAGTTGAGTCTTACAGGAGAAAGACCAATGTGTTGCCTGTTTTTCTCCCTTCAGCTTTAGAAGTTTCAGTGTGCCTCTTGCCACCACACTGCACTGAGTTTTATGTGTGATTGAGCATGCTGGCTGCAAGGATGTTATGTTCCAGCTGTGCCCTTAAAATGACACACATGCCCCAATTGACCATCTGGACCCTAGCCTTTTCCATAATCTGTCCACAGAAGTCTGTCTGTCTGTCTGTCTGCCTGCATAATTTCTTGACCTCCAAATGTAAATTAATAGTGTGGGCACCCATAATAGCCTCCCTTTACCTGTATTGTGACCTACCAGCATGTTTGAAGTGTTATATTTTCACTCTACACAGACATCGAGGAGGCCTTGCAGTTATATTATCTCACCTGTGGTTATTCAGCTGCAGAAAATCCCCTTTTCCATGATAGAGTTGGAGCCCAGTTTACCACATTCCAATTAACTGCCTCTGTTAGGATTAGTTTTTATGTGGTCCATTGCTTTTACCTGTGATGGGGTTTGGGGTTTTTTTGCGTCCAGAGCCAAGTGGTTAGCCAAAGTTCAGGATCTTACAGGTTTAGGAAAAATCATAATGATGTTTATGTACAAACAAGCTATACATAATCCTATTTCCCTAAACACAGTAAAAATGAAAAGCAGGTAGATTATTTGCTCAAAGTATGTAAGAAGTCACATAATATAAAAATTTTTCCCAGAAGTTCTGTGCTGAAGACTTTCTCTGCTTCCTCTTAGGATGATACTTTTGATTTCTTTGCCACTGAACCGGGGCTCTGCAACTGAAAGCCCAAAATTGGTTTTTAGACACTCAGTCCATTAAACCCTGAAACCAACCTGACCTGTTTTCTTTATGCTAAACTTTATCAGGATCCATCAGAGTCTCTCTGCTAAGAGTCTTTTACCTCACCTGAGTTGTGCAGCCTTCTGTGTGCATCCAAGACAAAGTCAATGGCAACTATGAATATTGTCCAGTGCAGCAATAAAAATAATTTTAAAACCCCAACAACGAAATATCTCCTGCGTTCAGTTTTTCTGTCATAAACTAGGCTTTGCTGAAGAGAAAAGGAGTGATTCCTGAGGATGTGGAGAGGGCCAATGCAGTTTAGAAATTACCTCCCAGACAACTAAGATGATCCACTGTGAATGCTGTGCTTTTGTAAAGATGTATATGGCCTTATTCTCTTCACCCTGTAAGACACTAGAATATCAAATGAAGTAGAAGAAGCTGATGTCTCATAAAATATGCTGTCTTGTTCTTTCTCATTCTCAGAGTGGTTATACTAGATATTGCACTATTTTCAAGCTTCTCCAATACAGTACCCACATGCTCTCTTGGCAGTGCATTTACCCTGAGCTGGCCTGTGAGTGGAGAGTGGTTCTTTCTCCAAATTTTTCTGCATTGTAGATGGTCTGTGATGAAGGCGATGAGCAAGAAATAATATTCACTTCCTACTCTGTGTTTTGTTTTTCCCTTTGAAATTGACGGTATAGCTGCGTATAATCTTTTCACTTTCTTGGCTGCTCCCTTAGAAAACTCAAAAATACTAATTTCGGCATGCTGAAAAGCCAGGACAGAGCAGATTTCCTGCACTGCACTACAAATTAGGCTCATTTTCTAGAAATACAGGTCTGAGAACAGATCACTACCTCTCACACTATTCGCCGCTCTGTGCAGTGCTGTTAAAGACTGGTCTGTCCACCACTCATAAAATTCACCCTTGTTCTGAAAGCCTGTGGGATCCCTAAGAAAAAATCCTGCCCTGCAGAAGAGATTTAAAGACTTAAGAGATGCTTAGACTTCACACCAGTCCTTTGCACTGGAAGCACACTTCATTCAGTATGAAATAGTTTCACAGTAGAACCTAGTTTTAATAATTGATCTTTCAGGTTTATTGAAAGCTCCGTCTCCACTTTAGCTATTAATCCTCCTCAGAACACATTTAGGTCATTATTGTTCCATATACTACAAGCAGCTAACCCCAGCACTGTATGTCTGTTGTAACTTCAGGGGACACTGTAACATCACTGTCAGTGGTGTCCTTTTTCTGGTTCCAATCGAAAATCATGTACCTGTTTGAGATACATGACTTCAAAGTGTGTCAGGCTCATTTCTGCCCTGAGGGGTGGAAATTTTTTTTCTTTTTTCTTTTTTTTTTTTTTGTGAAAGAATAGTTGCTATGGCCACATCTGGATTTTCAATTCTTTTGAAGCTGAATTTCAGTGGGTGCAGTACCACACAACATACTTATTCCAGCTTATCCAAGTCAATCACTTTATAAAGGCCCCACACTTTCTTCCTACACTACATTGCATGCCTTTGTGTTTTCACAACTGCAATAGATCTTAAAAAGAGAAATCTTCTGTTTGTTAGATAGAACTACCAGCATGTGGCTGTACTGGTATTGATGCTGAAACCTGGTACATTAAAGATAAGAATTGCTTCCAGGTATAACAATATAACCTTTCTCTGATGGTAAGGTAATGAGTTCATATTTATACAGGGGAAAATCAGATACTGAAGCAGAATACTGAGCGAGATCTAATATCCTTCTGACTCTCATGGTTACTTTTTTTTATTGGTCCCATATCTTAAAATAAGCACAAATTTTGTTCTTTTTCCATGTGGTAAGATTATTATGATTGCTATTTCAATCATCAGTCATTTACTGTTTATTGTACTGATATAAAAAGTCATGAAAAATTAAGAATCTGAGAAAAAAATGTTTTCAAAATACTTGCAAATTGGGCAAGCTTTTCAAAGTTACCAGATAAGGTGTTCAGAAATCTCTTGTTCTATCCAATTCACCTTCGGTGCCAAGAACTGAAAAAGCCCAGATTCTGTTGTTCTTTCTGCTTCATCCATTTATATCCCATGTAGAACATTTTTTCATAGGAAGCAGTCTCCAATCATTCCTGCAGTTATTAAACAGCTGCCAAATTTTGGCCTGAAATTCTCTGTATCTGTATTACGCTCATTTATCAAGCCATAACCCCTCCAGCTGAAGTTATCAAAAAGTTAATTAAATATGTAATTACAAAACATAAAATTGATCCAAAAATATTGTAAGTTCCTTTCCAGACCTGAGTTCAGGCTTCTGTTATTTTTATTTTATAGTGACTGAAACCTCATCTATTGCTACAACTTTTATAATAACATATGAAGAGAATCAGAACCTCTCACTTTAGTCACTATGTTATTCGTGCCTCAGGAAATATACACCCTCAAATCCAAGTTCTGGAAGTCAAATAAAGGAGGAAATGAACTTATTATTTTGTCTGAAAAAGTAAGTTAAATCCAGTCACACCTCCCACTGAAACCAAAAGGTAGCTTTTTATATGTCTCTACATGTTAAAAATATACTATCAGATATCTGCTATCAAATTTTAACCAGCATGTAATATGAGTATTGCAAATGTTAAAATCATGGAGATGTAAAGTTGGGAGGAACCTTGAGAAATTACATAATCCAAAGCTCTGCCTTCCTTGTGAGATCTATACAGCTGCGGTATCAGCATAATTGTTTCTAATCTTTAATAACATTAATCCTCAAACATATTCATATAGGTAGGGAGCATACAACCAGTCATTCATGGGCAGGAGAGGTAGGAATGAGTTGCAACACACTGGAGTTTCCAGTAGTCACAGATGTTTCCAACAATGGAGGGACCAAAAGGCAGGTTTCCCAAGTCCCTGCCTAGTCTTCCTACCACCAAATTACTTTCTCAGGTGAGAGAGAAAATTTGAGATACAGCCTCTCACCACCTTTCTGAGTGTTACATGGCATCAGATTCACATGAATAGGTGATACAGAAATAGAAGGTCAGATTGTGATTCCCTAGTTCTGCCTTTTTTGCTACTTTATGAAGAGAAAGAATTTTTCCTATGATTTTTTAATTACTTTGAAAATATGATGCTAGGACCATTACTTTCAGGTGCTTTGGAACAAGGAACCAGTATTATAGCAGGGGAATGTCATAGTCATGAGAGATCACAGGATGTCATATGCATCAAGAGTAGTGGAAGCTGCCTTGTTTGAAGACGGAAAGAAGGAAAGGTGCATTGCACAGTCAAATGGAGCTGGTAGTAAGAACTAAAGGTAGAAAAGTGATAGAATAGGAGGAAGGTGTTCTAGTTTTGGTTGGGAGAGAGTTAATTTTCTTCATAGTAGCTGGTATGGCACTATGGTTTCAATTTGTGTTGGAAGCAGTATTGATAACAGAGGGATGTTTTAATTATTGCTGAGCAGTGCTTGCACAGCATCAAGGCCTTTTCTGTTTCTCACCCCACCCCACCAGTGAGGGGGCTGGGAGTGCACAAGGAGTTTGCACAGACCAAAGGCATATTCCATAAGTCATGCTCAACATATAAAGCTGGGGGGTGGAAGTTGGCAGAGGCTGCTGGTACTAAGGGACTGTCTGGGCATTGTTTGGTTGGTGGTGGGCAACTACTTTCTTTTGCACTACTTGCTTTTCTTGGGTTTGCTTTTATCTTTTTTCCCCTCCTTTCTCTTTGTTGGCTTTTTGCTCTTTTTTTAAATTATTAAACTTCCTTTATCTCAACCCCTGAGTTTTTACACTTTCACATTTCCAATTCTCTACACCATCCCACCGGAGGAGGAAGGAAGGGGGGGTGTGAGAGGCTGTGGGGTGTTCAGCTGCCTACAGGAGTTCAACTATGGCAAATGGGGTCTGGACAAAAGGTTGAACACTGATGAACAGCACTGTAGTTAGGAGGTCATAATCCCTCCTCAAGCCTTACTCTTTCCCTACTGTCAAAATACTTATGATACCTAATGGCAAACCACATGTTATTGCTGTTTCCCATGGGTGACAATTTTGTCAGCTTTTGTGTCAACGGCTTAAGTATAAAAAATGCTCTGAAAATTATCTGACCTTCTTTTCAGCATTAACATGGAAGTCAGTACAATGATAGAAGCAACTTTTTTGATCTGATTTTTTTTTTCTTTTTTAAAACAAAATAAATTGAGGCACAGGAAGGACTTGCGCCAGTGATGCGTCATAGCCACATAATGAAAGAAAAGCATCTTGAAAGTGCCTTTCTGCTCCTGCTCAGAATTGCAAGTTGGCTGTCAATAAGATGGATCCAGTTAAGGAGCTGATGTTGTTGTGGGGAACGGTTCTTATCCTTGCCTCAGCTGGGAGCATCCAATGCAGTCTCTTAAATCGAGATAATCAGTGTTGGTCACCAGCCAGATGCTGTATACAAATACACCTCCTGAAGAGTTACGTCCGGAAGCAAAGGTCTGTGCATTCCCAAGAACTGTATGTATCAGCTGGAACTCTCAAGCATAGGGAATGCTGCATTATACATTAAAAACTTATAGGTCCTAGAGAACGCACACTTGGCATTTGAAATTAGCAAGTACCTCTAACCTGACTCTGTGCAAGTCTCATATCCTTGCATGTGAAACAGGGACAATATATACCCTGCCTCAGGGAAGTTCTGAAGATACCCTAAACAGTATTTGTAAAGTAATTGCATGTTTCAGTTATGAGTACATAGAAAAGCCTAACAGAACATGAATAATAGACACAGTGGGAAATAAAACCACCACTGAAATAGCTGCTAAGTAAATAAGAACTGCCTGTTCTTTGCATTGGATGGAAAAAAGGCTGTGCAGTCACAAAATTAAAAATTATAATAAAAATATTAAAGGACACTGAACCAAGATGTTATTCTCCAACTTTTTATTTTTTAATTTTCAGTTTTATACTGATATTTTAACATGCTCTTACTGTTTGTAGCACAACCAAATGATCTTTAGTTCTGTTTGTACTATGAAGGGCATGATTATGTCATATAGCAAAAGAATTTTACAGTCATTCATACTGGATCATGGGATTAATCACAGGAAGCACAACCCTAAGTGAATTATATAGATCATATCAAATAATTGGAAGTAAAACCTTTCCACTGCACCACTCTTCACTCCCTGTACAGCACACTGCATAGACTGGTTTTTAAATTCTTGAACAAATGTGGTAATTTCTAAGAAACTATTTTTCAATACCTTCTTGCAAAACCAGGATTACATTTTCCTGTTTTGTCTAGTAAGATATTAAGCCTTAGGTGCTGTGGTTTCAGGTAGAAGAATAATATAGGTAACTGGCATATGATCCAGTCTTCTGGCTGGATGAGAGCATCCAAAGCTTCACCTTAATTATAGAGGCATCCCTGGGATGAACACACCCAAACGTGTTGCTAGGATTTTGATCAAAATGCCACATGTCTTATCCTGCAGTAAGTCAAAACATTCTCTGGTTGTTTCTCTACTTCACTACACACTTAGTACAGACAAGTGTACGTGCAAGCATAATGTATCTTACACAGTGACTTAGGAATAAGAATTCAAAGATATACTGATTACCACTTTCAGCAACCAGGTTCTCAAGCACAGAGTTTTAGGAGCAGCTGCCATGATATGGCATCTTTAAGAGTCACAGGGGTTTTGCCGCATCCCTAGCCCAGCTGCTTCCTCAGCCTTTCAGCCGCTGCAGCAGAACAGCAGGTCACCCGCCACTCCTCGTCGTTTGCCCTACAGCACAATAACCAAACACAACTGAATTCACTGCAGTTAATTCATGCCCCAGGTGCCCTAAGGTTACTCAGAATCAAACAAGTCATTGTTATCCTTGGAGAGCAATGGGTGGTGCTTAGGCTACAAAATTAAACCAGTTTAAAAATAGTTAACAGCACCTGGGTTAGCTGAGGCAGAACTAAGCAGAGCTCAGCTTCATGGGCAAACAAGAACTATTTTCCTTTTATGCCTAGTCAGAACTAGAGGATAACAAAGTAGCTCGACACAACATGAGGAGAATTGTCACTCTGTCACCTGCAACTCAGGAATGCTGCAAGGCTCAGATTGTGCTTTGCCCCTTCTCACTGACTCTCTGAATTCTCAGGTTTACAGTTACCATCATCAGGGTATTAAAGCTCTCCAGGCATCATCTACATCTGTCTGCACCTGGCAAATCCTGCATTCTCCCCCTCATATAAATCCTACTGCTGAAAAGTTGGTTTATACGTTCCATGCACTCAGGGTTAACCTTGCAGTCTTAAAAAACTCTTGGCTCATAATCTCTATAAAGGGGAAATTAAAAATGAGAGGGAGTGGAACAGACAACAATTAAACACACTAAAATTAATTAGGTTTTTTGAAATGTGCTGGTGACCTGAAGAGAAACATGCCTGTTTCTAAACCCTTTCAGTACTTTCATATGAGATACATTTTTCAATTTCTCTGCTTTCTGTCTTGTGGTCATTTTGGTCTTGAATGAAGCCCCAGAGATATGCCAATTTATTCCAGATAAGCATCCATAAGATTGCTTGCTTATCTGAACCTTGTCCAGAGCTCTTTGTTTGAGAAATCAAACCATAAATCAAGTTCCTTATGGTATTCCTAGGAATTATTTATTGTTGGCTAGACTGGAGACACTGTAAGACAGTCTTTCTTGTGGTATTTTGGGACTTCAGATACAGCAAGATTACCGCAGGCTCCCAAAACAGATGCGGACGCACACACAAAATAAACAAAAAGGACCTACCACAAATCTCAAAGTGCCATGCTACTTGTGAAATGCTCAATATCAGAAAGAGGGAGCTACATTCAGTTCTCTCTCCTGGTGTAAACCAGGACTAATGCTCTTACCTTCAGTGGAGCTAATCTGAATCATCAATAATTAAACCAACACTGTATCATAATAAAAAAACTTCATCTGAAAAATTAGGTTGTGCCACCTTCTCTGCTGATGTCATTCACTGAAAGAAGCTACATGACAATGTAGAACTAAGTTTATTTTCTTTTAAAGAAAAAATAAGCTGGGTCCAGAAGATCCCATTTCCTGTGTCTCAAAACAGTCTCCTAATCATCTGCATAGACTTGGGAGTCAATTGAAATAGAAGATTATGCTAAAATGCAGTAGTTTCTTTCAAAGATAATTGCATGTTATCCTAGATTGAAATATTACCACTGCAAACACCCTGTGCATGAGAAGAACATTTCCCCATGGAATGTTTGACTGGAAGACTGTTTTCCTTTAGTGGTGGAAGTTGATTTGTAGTGGCTTGTACTGTGCATGTCTTGAGCGTCCACGAAATTGTCTAGCTGATTATAATGTATTTATCAGTGTGGGGTAGTCTGAGATTATTTACTTGCTGTTGTGGAAGGTGGTGATCCAGTGTCTGTGCAGTCTCCAAAGCCTGCTTTTTGTTTCTAGCTCCGTTTCTTCAGAAAACAGCATGATGCACTTTGAAAATAGTGTTTGCAGGATAAGCAGTAGCAGACATAAAGAATCAAGAAGTTTGTGTGGTTCACTCACCAGACTTCAAGTTTAAGATCATAAACTTCTGGTACTGAGTGGACCGTTCAGAAATGATCCAATTCTTGTAAAAAGCTAAAGCAACAGGGAATTCAGCTCAGATGGGAACAGCAGGAAGCCAGATAATCCTGTCAACAGCCTTGTCACATCCTAGCCATGGACAGCTGGGTCCGTTTCAGGAAAAGTACTCTAGGACTGAACCATGGCCAAGAAGAGCTGGAGAAGGGTCATGGACCATGCTGCACAGTTCTCTCAACAGCTGTACTAACTACAGGATGCCGAGTACAGGAACACTGGCTAATGAAAGAAAATGGAGGCAGATAGAAGAAGCAACGTTGATCTTATGAAACAGCAAGAAGGAGCAGAGAGGTGGGGAGATACAGGAGGATTGGAAAACAAGGAAGCAGAAATAGAAAGGCTTTGGATCTGACTTCCTCTGATTGCTGGACCACTCCTTAGGCAAGTGGAGATCTGGCTCAGATGACCATAAGGGTCAATAGCAGGGAAGTGGGTTTGTGGCTAACGATTTCCAAGCCGTCAGTGTGAGACTACTTGACCAGTTGTGTGTCCCTAATGGGCATGGTCAGGAAGAAAAAAGGGTATGGGAATTTTCTTCAAAGAAAACAAGAGATGGAGATCTGCGTGAACTTCATGGGGGAAGTAAGACATGAAGAAAATAAAGGAGAAAAAGCTGCTGGAAAGCCTGAAATGAGACACACCTGTTGCACTATGCTAACTGAATTTGTGGAGTTTGCATAATACAGCCAGATTAAGTTCTCCTTTGAAAGCAAGAAAGTTAATGTCTCACCTTCTCAGATAGGCTGAAAACTTCCAACTGCAAATTTCAGGCAAATTCATATGCAGTTCCTGAGCTAACAGGTAGCCTGAATCGCAGAAGGCTCAAAAGTCATTAGACCCTCAGTAAACTCCATAGAGTGCCACAGGAATATCTCTAATATCAGCATTAAATCCCCAGTGAAGAAAAATACAAAGGCTGGCTTTTAACCAGTCAGATGATGATGTCTGCAATTTGGACACTTCCATCTCAACTAGCAATTCCATATTCCCACTACAGTCAACAATGTCCTGGTCAGTTAAGTTCAGTCCTGATTCATCTAAACCTCAGTCAGACATTTTAAAGGTCCCTGATGAATCACACCCTTGAAATACCCATTTCTTTCCATTAGGTGGGAAGGCAATTGAGGATGACTAACTCAAAGAAGAGCTACACCCAAAAAGTAAAGTTAAAAGGCTAGAAAAAAAAGAGAGGAGGATAAGGAAAATGAAAGCTGTAATTTCAAGGTTCCCCCTATGCGACAAAGATGTACCTAATGAAGACCAGAACCCCCAGTTTTATTGCCATAAGAAGGCAAATTCTGTTGTGGATAGAGAGGGGCAGGGAGTTCCCACATTAATTCAGTTCCCACGACTAAAACTGGAATTTGGCCTGTTGCATCAAAGTTTGTCAGCATGACGCTTCAAAATCCTTTAGTTTAACACTCTATTCAATTCTGATTTTGCCAGTTGCTGTGCTGTTTTATCTTCACAAATCCATATGTTTCACAAAGGATCACTTTTCCAAACATAAACATCTTCAGCTGTTAAAACCCAAGGAATCTAAGTGCAACTACAAGACAGACTCCCAAAAATTTGGGAGTAAGAAAAAACCAATCACAATTATGTTACCTTCAAAAATACCTAAGCTTTTCCAGAAATAGTAAGCTGAGAAGGAAACAGAACATCTGAGGATTTCTTGTGATGTTACACGACCCTGTGAAAATTATTTGTAGGGATGGGAATTTGAAACCAAAAGGGCTTCAGTGACTTGTATGGTAATATCTAGAATAGTCCACTGCATCCCAATATGGTGCTGTTAGATTAAGCATTCTCTTTTTCAAATGTTAGTATGTATTTATGGTGGATTGCTAAGCAAACACATTCAGAAAAGAGTGGATGTGAAAACGTTCTCTGTCAGTTGTATAAAAAATTGAAAATAACATTCCTCAGTTTGAGAAACGAGACTCAGTCCATGAGTGCTCCCCTTAGAGAAAGTCCTTCCTTAATTTGGAAAGGGCAGTCAGCTGTCCTTCACACAAAAGACCCCTGAAAGCCAATCAGGAGGTTGAAGTCAGCTTTACTGAGGAGGAAGTGCATTTGGAGGACAAAAATCTGCCCTCTCTGTTAGTAAATTCAGGATGACTTAAGGGAGGTAACGCAGTGTTGCACCTTTCCCATCATCCATCTGGGTGGGGAATGTACTTCCCTTCAAAAAGAAGTCTTTGTGGATAAGGAAAGGGAGTGCCTGGCCTTCAATGATGTGAAGGCTGTAAAAGAGGTTATTGACGTGCTAATGAACAAAGTCAACTTTGGAGAAGTCTCTCCTGCATAACTGTCTATTTTTAGTTCTAACATGCCTTTTAGTCCTTATTCAACCACGGCATTTAATGAAAACCATGCACCTTTTGCTGAACTCACCTGAACTTACTCTGAGAGGGAGTAAAACTCCCAAAGTCATTAATAATAATTAATATCCCCATGAAGTAATCTTTACAGGTGCTATCATGCAAAAGAAAAGAACCCAAAACAACAAACCAAACCCAAACCTAACAACACGCCCCGATATGCTGGAAGAAAATTTCACCACCTTAACTACCTTAACTTGGTTTTATGGTACATAACATATATAGAAAAGAAGGTAAAACACAGTCAGGACAGGTCAGAAAGCAAAGAAATTCTAACTTTGAGACAAGAGGTGTCCCCAGGAAACTGTGTAGTCTTGTTTTCCCCCTCCTTATGCAAATACAAGTACTAAGTTCCCATTTTTTGTCAGTGATGTTGTTATTTCTACCATGTAACCCTTTCAAACAATAAATACAATTGAGCTAGATGTTCCCCATGAGTCTTATTTATCAGAAAGAGAAGTTGGCAATATTCAATTTCTGTTCCCTTCTCTCAGTTCACAAACAAAGAATTTCTTCAGATACAGTTATTGTGTTCAGGAGAATAGGTGATACTCCTTTGTCTTATGAATTCTATTAGAAGCTAAGATATAGCATAGATTATTAAATCTATATAATTTGTGACTTTTAATTTAATAGTTATATTTATGTTTTAGAATGTAGTGTTTGTGAACTAGAATGTAAAAATAACAGAAAAGAAACACACTATCTGTATTTGTTTAATTAAGATGGGTTGAGATTGGGGGTTTTTAAATGGGTTTTCTAAATTTTTATTTTTATAGGGGTGGTTAATGTCACTTTTGGTCCTTTAACCTGAGGACCTGCAAAGGCTCACTCATTATTGCCTTATAAACCAGAAAGTATACAGGAGAAACTTTGCACGACACAGCTGCATGTCCATTCTGTATCTGAGGCTAAAGTCCTTAGAAAGAGTCAGAGCAACCTGAGTTTTGTATAAGAACTGAGAAGTCCTGCACCTACATTAACATAGCCTATATTACAGTGTGCAAAGAACTGCTGTATCTGTGCATAAATGCAGAAAGACCCATAAACGGGTTTATTTGAAAAGTTCTTTTTGGAAAACTCTGGAAGTCATTTGGTACCATCTGGTGAAGTGCTTGTTGAGTCAGTAGTGGAGGACTTTCCTTCTGCAAGTCTCCTCTGAACAAATACCAGAAACAAAAATAAACACACAATTCGAAATTCCATGTATCTCCTTATTTTGTAGTGTCTCTTCAGGCAGCTCACAAGACTGAAATACAGAAAGTGCGTGTGGGCCAGGAGTGGGCTATCCATTTTTCCTTCCCTTGGGGGGGAGTGGCAACCGCTGTTTCTTGGCATTCACTCAGCCCTCCTGCTTTGGCATAATCAGGAGCTGGAAATGTACCGTGACTAAGTCTCTTTTATACCAAATCCAAACATTCTTGTCAACGCCAGGATTCAATTTGCATTTTCAATGCCAAAGGCCGGCAGACTAACTCTACCCTCTCTGTAGTAAGTCAATCCCATAGATGAAGGGAAAAACTTATTCAGCTTAATTTAGATTACCAAGGGACAATTCTGAGACTTACTACATAAATTATAGTGAAAAAAATTACAGAATATGGGGAAAATGGTCCTTTTTGTTTCTTTTTTGAAGAAAGATCGGTTGTGTCAGCAACAGTCTGAAAAAGTGATTTTTACCTTCAGACATGACTGACCCATTTCTCAGCTGTTTTTAAATGAAAATCCTACAGTAAACCCTCCACACCTCCACTACCAGTCAAGAGTAAGTGGTGCAACCATTGCAGGATGGAAGAATTCAAAGACAGAGAAGGTAGGGAATCAGATTGTTAGCATCGTTATGGAGGTATTTCCTTAGTAATGTTAAGTCAAATTTCAAACATTTATAAAACTTTAATAAACCAGGTTGTCAGATACAGAGCTGGGAGAATTTCTTGATTGTATTACCTGACAACATCAACTCTATACTCGGTTTCATACTTGGCAGACTTTTTACCTCTCTCCACATCATTTGTCTGTCCCTCAGATGCACTGTGTATTTCTTGGCTGTCTCCTTATCTTGCCTATCTTTGCTCCTGAATTTACCCTGTGCATCATCTCTAGAGGAAGCATCATGACTTTGGGAACCTCCTATGCACTTTTGGTTTGGTTTTTTTTTCCCTAGACAAGTTTCCTTCTTTCTTGTTCACTGTCATACTCTTTACTATCATGGTCTGACTGAGCTTTCTTCCTTCTGTTCATTCTCTACAGTATTTTGACAGTTTGTTTAAAGGCAAGGCTGACATTTTCTAGAAAAACTCTCTGTCCTTTATTCCTTTTTCCCTGCTCTCTGTTAATTATAAAATCCAAAGCATTTCAGATTCCTGTCAGCTCTGTGTCTGTCAATTTCCTTCATTCCTTCATTTTACCTCTGTTTTACAAGTTCTCTCATATTTAGGCATGAGTCATGATCCCCTCAACACCTTACATACACCTTCTTCTCCCCAAACAGGTAAGTTAAATACTTGAATAATCTCTTATTTTCTGAAAATTTTTCTTTTTCTTTTTTTTTTTTTCTTTTTGTGCATGCTTCATGATCTCCCTAGCCTCTTTACCTCTGACAAATGGTCTGATTTCGCTAAGATTTCCTCCACTTTATATTTCTCAAGGAATAATTTTCCAGCTTTTCTTATTTTCTGGCCTTATATTCAGCACTAAATATAAAGAAGGCTTTTCGTCTCCTGTGCCCTTTAATGTAGATTTCAGGTGATTTTCCTTCATCTAGTGGCTGCTGCTGTCATGAGGTGTCAGGGTATTATCTTGTTTAATACAGAACAAGGCAATAGGGATGCTAAGGGTGCAATGCTAGAAATAAGTGAGCCAGAAGGGACAATCATCAGTAGCATTACATGAATCACTGCATTACAATTTAGCACTCCTGTACAGATTAAACAGTTGGGTTAAAAGATGCAACTGGGTCTTCCCACTGGGGCTGTATTGCTGCAGCACTCAGGTGCCCTGCAAAGTATCCAGCCAGGCATTTTTTGCTTCTGTAAGAGGGATGCTAGGGGTGTGCATCACCAGCCAGGTGAACTGCAGTGGGAAGTCCAAGGCTAAATTGACACTGTCTGTTTGATGTGGGATTAAGACTGTGTGTTAGAGAGTGGTAGAGGCGCCAGGCAGGAGAAATGCCCCGTTGAGGCAATTCTTTCCACTCCCCTCCCTGGTGGAACAACAGAGTGCTTACACCTCCATCAAGCGTGGTAACACAGACAAGGATTTAACAGTTCATTCTCTTCTATCTCATGCTTTTCTCATCCACCTTCCCAGGGAGGATTTGGTGAAGAAATTCCTTTCTAACAGTCTGGGATTTTATTAGAGGAGTGGAGATAAATGGAAAGGAGAACTGGATATGAAATGAATTGGAAGTTTGGCTAAGTTCTGTAAATTGTTTCTCATTGGGATAAACAGAGGCAGAGGATTGGATCTGTGTATTTTGAAATTCACTTTTCTGATGTGGACCTTTTAAAATTGGAAGTTGATACTTACTGCAAACGTGTTACAAGAGTTAAGATTACACATGGCAAACATATGGTCTGCTCCGCTGTGGTTGAGCAAAAATTCTGTCATGTTCAGCTATGGTCACAAGCTGATTCTACAACTTGACTCTAAAGAGCGCTAATTTAAAATTTTAATTTTCATATAACAGTAGTTTTCTATAGATATTTAAAAAAATAAAAGAATGTATGAGAAGAAAGAAAAATGAAATGCAATCAGTGAGCAGCCCGAGTCTCTATTTTGGACCTCTCTGGAACTGCTTATTTAGGCATCTGCTATCTGCATCAGGCACAGGTAAGAGCACAGGAACCCACAGTGCAATGCACATGGTACTCACAGCGCAATGCACACCAATATTCTGTCTCTGATAGTGACCAGCATCAGTAGGAAGGTGTGGAAAGCTCTCCTGCTGCTCTATAGTCACAACACGGATTTGAGCCTGGAATGTGAGGTTTAATGTCTCTCCCATATTTTTTAAACTTTGATTTGCTTTATTCCAGTCATGGTTCATGTAAATGCCCAAGCACATTAAAACAAATCTTTGCTTCATCTGCATTACATAGATTTTTCTCTCTTAAATGAAACCAGCACTACATTATAAAGTTTGTGGACCAGAAATGTGTAAGTTACTGCAGGACAGATGACACAGAGATGTTTTTTCTTTGTGAAGCTTCTTCTCTGCTTTAACCATTCAACCGTTGTCCGATCACAATCAGTTCTAGCACTTCTCTTTACTACAGAGAGTGAACTCTTGGAAGGCTAGTCTTAGTTAAGTTGCTCTAAGCGCCAGGGCTAGATCATCTCAGAAGATATTGTTTCAGGCCTCCATGAGATATGCAGAGCTTTCTGGGGAATCAGTAGTTTTAACATATGGAAGGTTTGCGGCTCAACATGTATTTGTTGGATTTGTGTCAAGTGCAAACCTCAGTGAAATTGTTAACTCAAAATCTTCTTCAGATGTCAGTCTTGCTGATGCAGCAGCTGTAGCTTGCTGGCTTGGTGCCATGGTGCAGGTTTAGAAACTGAGCATCTTTTGCTGGCTAATGCGGATTTACAGATTCCTGAGTGCTCCTCTTTAATTTTCTCATGCTTTCGTATGTACTGTTCTCCTGGGTGAGGTCAATACCACCTTGGTGTCCGGTCTGATGCCTTTGTGGCAATTTTGAAATCTAATTCTTCAAATTCAGTGTCTTCCTTTGTGCAGAAATTTTCTCTGTCCCCTTCCCCTTGCCCGCTGGTTTAACTAATCAGAAAGAAGGGAAATTCTTGTCTTTCCTCCAAACCAGTTCCCCATGCCTTTTCTTTCGTCACTGTTGGCAAGTCTTCCATCTTTCCAGATATTCAGATTGACAACCATGAAACTACTTTTCACTCTTCACTTCCTAATATTCAGATCCCCGTTCAATTTTTTCTTCTTTGCTTCTATAATCTTCTAAACCCACCTATTTTTCTTCTGTGTCACTCATCATTTTGCTCTCATGGCCTACCTCAACATCCTTTTGTGTGCATTTTCTGGCACTCAGCTTCCGCTATACAGCCTACCCAATACTCATTAGCTAAAATAATTTCTTCTTCCTGAGTTGAATCATTGTTGCTTACTTGCTTGAAGTCCTTTTCTTCTCTCACTCTTTCTACATCCAGTTCAAAAGCACTGACAAAAGTTTTACTTCTGCTGTACCCTTTTGTCTTCATCCTGTCATGATTGTTTGCCCTTCCCACTCCTCTTGTTTCATTGTTGTATCCTCCCTTTCCATCCTTGCATGTGGAATTTGGGTCATGCTTCTTCCAGTGTGCAAACTACCCATTTATTTCACTCAAACTTTGCTGACATACCACCTTTGCTGGTTTTTTATCCCAGCATTTTCTCCTAATGTGCTGCTTACTGTTTCCCACTGGAAGGGTACATGCTTCTCCATTTCAAAAGTCACTACTCATGTAATTAGATGACTATAATGTTTAAGCTTAGTGCTTGATACCATTCAATTCTGTTTATCTCTGCCTTGTATTTCTTCGGTTTAAATTGTATCCGCTTTCTTTGAAGTGGATATTCTGGTAGAGGAATTCTGTTTTATCAGTTAATGGGTATTTGGTACTGATGTGGCTAATCTCCAGTCAGAATCATTACAAACGCCCCCAAAATCATTAGTGAGATGACAAGAATAATAAATATTTCTCTTCATCCTTCTGGGGGGACTGAGCATCCAGAGTGACCCTTCTTCGCTCCACACATGTTCCAACCTTCTGCCTTGTGAGCACTCCACCACAATTCTAAGTGCATCCTTTGTTGAAAATATAGACAGAAATTTGGCAAGCACCTTTCCACAAGGATTGGGAAGAAGGTTTCTGAAAAATTCACTGCTGTAGAAGTCATGGTCCTTGTATGTACAAGTTTTTTGAGGGGGAATGTCTTGCAGAGAAAATACAGTGAATGTTTAGTATTTACCTCTTTTACCTTTTGCCTTAGTAGCAGTTTCCTAAGAATAAATGCTAATGTTTTACCTTTCAAAAACACACTTCATCAGATGTGTATATTTTATATTTACACAATTTGGGGAAAATAGACACTATTAAGTATTTTTGGTGAAATTGTACAGAAATTTGAGAACCTTATCACTATATTAGATTCATTTGACAACAAAATTCTGTCTGCATGAGAAACTAAATTAAATTATACACTCGGTACTTTAAGTTACTCCCACACAGTTGCAGCAAATATAATTGTTAATGGCAGCAGCTACAGCCTTTTTAGCTCAAATGAATTTATGACTGATGTGATCCGTTTGTTTTAATTATAAAAGCTGTTACTAGTGATAGCAGTATTACTTTGGAACAGGCTTGTCAAACATAACTTCTCTCTCTGTAGATATTTTCATTAAGAGATCTACTTTTCAAGCCAATAAAACTCCCTCCAGTCTAAAGATGAAACATTATATTCTGTGGAGAAGTACTGCTTTGCCTTCTGAGCATCTACCTACATGATGTGGTATATACATACATGCGTATTTATTTAAACATCATTCTCTTCTGCAAATCAATTCATTTTGGCTGCAATCCAGAAATCCTTTGAGGCAACTTTATACATGACTTCAAGAATAAGTGGTTTCTGCTTGGGTTTCAGTCTGTCTCTTTCATGGGTGATGCACAAGGATAAGGGCTAAAATACTAAAGTTCTTAGCCAATACTAATTAGAGATAAGAAAATCAAACCTTATTCGAACCACTGTCTACTTTAAACTTAAAGTTAATATTTTTCAGAAGTGATTTCTGAATATTCATCCAGTGACTGTTAGCTGAGACTGCTGAACATCAGGTCCACCGATTTCACTTGGAAGTGTAAGTAACTACACTTCTTTGTGTTCAGAAACATGAATTGATCGGGAAATCCTCCATTTCAAAAACTTCCTGGAGCAGAAAAATTAAGCCTGCTTTATTAATGATAAGTCTCCTTGGAAAAAACTAGCATATGATATAGACCAAAATGGGTCATTTTTCCAAAATATATTAGTTCTACAATACTTCATTTTCTAGCCAAACAAGATAAAGTTTAAAATCCCAGCTTAATTTTCCATACACATATCTCAAAACACATAAAAAATAATACATATGTTAGAAAACAATTATCCACAACTATGTGGGATGAGAGAAACTGTGAAACAGTAGCTGGAATTTAAAAAATTAATGCAGATATATATTCTTTTCTCATCAGATTATTGTAAATTAAATTTTATGGTTCCACAAAGAAAATAAGAAACAATATAAAAATAGGATAATTGTTATGTGTTTTCTAAAAATGTATGCTGAAGGAATAAACTCCTTGAAACCTTAATGTTTACACGGCCACAGTTTAAACAATAACATCTTTGAAGCACTTTGCTTCAAAGATTAATCCTGTGTGTGGCAATAGGAACTCTAGCAATGGGACCGGTTTGCTGGGCAGTTCTGATTTATATGTGATTTGTAAGGCAAACTTGCCAAGTTTATGTTCCCTATGCAATGCTGAGGGCCAAGTCCTATTCTGGTGCCAGCCAGCACAACACCACTGTTTACAGTCATACCTAATAAAAACGAGCCAAGCATATGTCTCTCAGAGTTCCTGGAATAGTCACTTCTATACTTAACTGTTGGAGTAAAGTATTCCAAGGAGACATTTGCCAGACTGGTACAACTAAGCCCTGGTTCTAACTGATGAGTTTACTGCAACGTTTATGTTACGTATCAGTGTTGACACGGGTGTGCTCATTTATAAACACATAGGTTTATTTAGAGTAATTTGTTCTGGAGGGATCTAGTACATATTTGCGGGAAAGATCATAATATTCACTGGCATATGCATGCAGCTGTATGCCAAAGGAATAAAAAAGACAAATATCATGTAACTGCACAAGGTTATATTACTGGCACCAACAACTGAAGTCCAAATCTAAGGCAAATTCCCATCCATAGCCTTTGTACTCTATGTACCACTGTCTTGCTGACCTGGCTCCATAAAATTTGCAGTTAAAATCTGGAGAATCAGTTCCACAGAAGACAAGCTCCTATCGTTGTGGATAGGTAAAACTTTGCAAAATGAAGGCCTTGTTACTCTTGTAAAATCATGGTTCACTTCTGTTACTTCGGCTAAGTAAAAAGGCCTCTGGGAACGAGCTCAGCTAACTTAGAAGTAGAGAAAACAAGTTACATAACTTTTGCATGATCACCTCGTGGCTTATGGTGACTGGTTGAATTATTGTTTGTTGTGTTTCAATGGTATGTATTGGCTAGCTGCTTAAAAGGGCTTGGTTTTTCTAATAAAGGAGCTCTCCTTTGCACCTGCCTGGGAACTCTGTATTGCTCTATCCTCACACTCCTATTACCCTGGTTTGAAGGGCAAATGGGATTCAGATATTTACCAAAGACAGAACAGAGTCATTTGCATCATGTCTGTGCCGCCCTAGGACTGCTTTCACATTCTTTCAGGATGAAAGACATGATAGTCTTACGTGTGTATAATATTAAGGACATGGTCTGGTGAAGCAGGCATGCATCAAGCATGAAGGTGCCAATCAATGTGTTCTCAAGGGATTTTCCACACACAAGCTAGTCAGGATTTTTTTTTTTTAACTAAACTCCTCTTCCCTTGAAAATACTGATTTCTTGAAAGTGTAATTTTTCAGGAAAAAATCTAGTTTTATCACATTTTTTTGTGAATAGTCTCAGGTTTAGGATAACATTTCAAGTGAGGGATGGAGAGAGCTGTATCCCATGCTACAAAGTGGTTTGGAGTTTTCAGGCTACTAGTGGAGAGGCTCCAGAAGCTTAGGGTAGCAGTTTTCAATATGAGGCTTCTGTGTTTTACTGAGTTTCAGAGAAAAAAAAAAATGAGGATTTCAAGATATTCCAGATTCTTGCTAGCACAAAATGAAAACAAATGGTGAAACTTCGTGTGCCTGTCCATGTGTGCATGTATGTTTTGTAAGCGTATGTATTGGAATTCTTGTTTCCCAGCCACTGCTGTCACACAGTTGATGTATGGTGCTGGCTTAATATTAATTCTTCTGAGGTTAATATCTTCTATTAATCCATCAACAGAGGCCCATCTAGCTGCTGAATGTTCTGGCACTTAGAGACTGTGAGGCAGCTGTGATCTGCTTTCTGTATAGACTGTTTTCTGCCAGACATAGATAATTTTCACAAATTCCTAGACAGTAGTGTCTTGTGAAGACACAAAATGTCCAGATGTGAACTGAAGTCCATATTCTCAACTGGGAAAAATGGTGTAGCACTGACTTCAGCTTTGCTGTGCTGAAGTACTTGCAAATCCACAGCTTGCATTTGACCCACCACTTAGGACACACCACAGTGCTTGATTGCAGATCCTTTGAACCGCTCTGGATACGTGGCAAACTGGGGAAATTTCTATTTGGCATGAAGGTGCCACATGGGAAGCCCACATTTCCGTTTTCCAATGAAGAAAAACTTGCTAGCGAATGTTCTGGTGAATTACAGACCTTAGGCATTTGGTAAAAATGCCTTCAATTCCTTGCAAAAGCCTCTGTGCAGATGCTAGCCTGCAACTTTCCAACATGTAAGTATGAAATATCATGCCAGGGGCATATCTTACAAATTAATGTTTTGGCAACAGTGTCATAATCAAAGGAGGAGAAGAAAGAAACTTTCTATGTAACAGAAAAGTTGCCCAGTATTCTTGCCAGAATTTAAATCTGATTGTACAGGTCTCCCAAATGTTTAATTATGTGGTTTACTGAATCCCATATCTGAATATTTTGTGGGGTTTTTTCAAATTCATAATCAATAAAATCAAAAAAAAAAAAAAGACCAACTAAAACTATTGGTCAGCTGAATTTCAATGTGAAGCATGTCACGTGATCCAGTTAAACAGCTAATTTTAAGAGCAGGTGCTGTAAAAATGCTTTTGATGCAGCTGAAGTCGTATTAAAAAGATAAAATCATCACCTCATGAAGATAGCAGAAGTTCAGAAATTGCCTTCTGTTGTTATCAATGCAATTAGTTTACGCATTTTCTTTTTCCAAATACCTAGAAAACTACAACCTTCTCCTTTGAGTAAGTAGTAGAACAAGTAGGAATTCCGAGACTGAGAGTCCTGATTGTCAGGATTCTCATAATTAGAGAAACAGTGCTGTTTTCAGGACAAAGCTGGAGATCCACCACCTGAAGTCCTTACTCCTCATCCTACATTGCTACTGATCTTTTGGTGTGACCTTAGGGTAGCTGTGTTATTTATGCAGTGCTTTAATTTTAATTATACTGCATGGAAATAATGACATTTTCTTTTCTTTGTTCAGTCTTGAAATATTTTTCAATTAAGAATACTATGCGGTTGCAATCTAGGGAGTGTTGACCTCAGCTGAAAGCTTTCTGCTAAATTCATCCTGTTTTATCAGACCATCTGAAAGTTAAGAATTATTAAATGCTGTTGATGTATTTTAGAAAATCCTTTCACTTTGAAGTGCATCAGGTTCCAAATGCTGTTTACTCCATTGGGGCTTACAGATCTTAGGATGACTTTTTGTTCATAGTTTCCTAGCGCCTAAAATTCTTTGAAAATTCTTCTTGTTATAATTTCACATTAGCCAGAAGCTTCAAGATGACCCTGGAGCAAACTCTCGCAAATCTTTGAAACTCAGCAAGGGCCTCTGAGGCCCAGATACTATTCAGCAGACAAGCCTTGCGTGTGGTTTTCTGTTTTATAGTGGAGCTTCCCACAGTTCCACTTCTAATATCTTTTAAAAATTATTTTTAAATGAGCCAAAGGAGGAGAAATTGCCTAACGACATAACAAAAAGCCTGAAAGAACTGAAATAGTCTGTGATTCAAAACATGGTAATGCAGCTTTAAATACCTTATCAAATTGTTGAATTCAAGCCAAACTTCAATCATATTTGCAGATTTTCATTTAAATAAACAGCACTGCAGTAGCAAATGGAACATTCTCACTTCACTGTTTACATTTCAGAGAAGCCAGTTCTGGAGGTCAAGTCTGTTGTGAGCAATGGTTTCAGACTGATTTTGTTCTTTACTTGCTTTACATTTGATCATGGGGTAAACCACTATGTGTAGTCAGCCCAAATATATGACTTGAAATTCAGTGCTACTTGTGTTTCTATATGACACAACTGGAGCATATTTCTGAAGAGAAATTGCTTCTTTAATGCGGTGATGTTTGCACAAAAATATATGAGGGTTGAGGCATGCTTAAGTGTGCATCTCATTTTTTTCACTTTCCCCTAGACCTCTGTGCTGATATCTTCTTCTGCATCAGTCAGAGGTGAGATGCAATAACAGCCTGGCCTTCTGTTGGAATAATGATGTCTTAGGAGGGTTCACCTAGGTCTGTGCCACAGTACTAAAACGATGTTTCCACCTGTATGTGAAAAACACAGTTAAAAATGTTGAGGTTCAGGTATATAGTGCAGAGCTAAACATGGTGCTGACAAAAGCTTAGTGGAAGACCTCAGCAAAACAAGTATCTACTGGCTATTCCCCGCAAAAATATGTGTGGTACTGCCAGCTCTTTGCCAGAGCTATCTCTTTTTCCCCAGCTGGTAAGACAAATTTCAGCACTCTCTCAATGAGCAACCTAACACAAATAATTAGCACTGTATCTGGTAGGCTACTGGCCTTTTCCAGACTCAGGCCTAGCTCTCTAGACATGCATATCCTCAGTGGTGTATTAGAAGGCTTGCTCAGCATGACTATTTTTCTAGCAAATGTTTCAGTAGCAGCACAAATTCATAAACAATCTCTTTTTTTTGTAAGCCTAACAAAATAGGCTTTAGAATTTTCTTGTACATTGTGATTATTGATACTTTTATGTCTTTACCAGGATTTCTTCTGTTACAGCCTAAGGACCATGGTACTAACTGCACCTTATTATGAAGGTGAATAGATCCCACTGCCACAACAAGGGAGAAAACACCATTTGGATTACAGGTACCTTAGACTTCATATTCACTAAATTATATTTAATTTTGGACTATATTTGAGGCAGTTATTGCCACTCATGATCATTTTTGTATAATGCCATAGTCACGAATGAGTGAGACCTGAAATGCTCTGTGTATGCCCACATGAATGTGCACAATCCATTACAATTCTTACCAGACGTTTCCTGACATCCTACATTTTCAAGGAATCTTATCTTTCAACAAGATTTGTAACAGGCAGTTCAAGTCACACAGACACTCATATCTTAAACATCCTTTCCCCTGACCTTGACAAATGCAGTCTTGTCTGGTCAGAGCCTTTGAGAATGCTGTTTTAATGATCATTTTCCCAGCCTGTTGCTTTGATCTTGATACCCCTTCTCTGAGTGCACAATTGGCTCCTCATCTCCCCCTCAAACAAAAGTGATTTTACTTCCAAGACCATTCATGGCTTTCTTCCACCTATTTCTTATTCATTATCACAACATCTACTTCCACCTCTGACTGACCTGTAGTGTTAACCTTTATGCTGCTTGCTGCATTTTTAAGCAAGACCATTTTAGCAATTGTTTTCAAGTGACTCCTCACAGTTGGGAAAGACTTTTTAGCTGTGACAATCACTTATTAGTTCTCTTTTGAGTCTCAGCTTAAAGATCTTTTTTTTTTTTCAAAAAAAAAAAAATTGAAAAATGCTTTTATGCTGATGTTGTGCCAATGCTCTTTACGTATGCCCACAATGTCTACATCCTTCTCTTCTGTCCTGATTTATGTATGCATTGTTGGGGTTTTGTGCAGATCCTGTACTAGGACGTTTTGCCAATAGGGTCCTAGAATATGGCCAAAGCATTCGAGTGCTCCAGTAAGACAAATCAAAGTAAGGAAGGTCTTTACCTCTCTTAATTATGTGCAAAGTTTTCATCACAGCTGATTTTAAAGAGCAGCTATTTCATAAGCCCCTCAAGTTGGCCATACCTATCCCACAAAGTTGCCTGAATATGACTGCATTTGCATTATATGAAAAGCTCATGTGCATCCTCTTCAAACTCATGGTCTAGTGCCAGCAAAACTATTGACGTGAACATCATTATGTTGCCAGAAGGGAGTTCTAGTTGGTTTTGGTTATGACTTTCAAGAAGGTAGTTTAAGTGCACATACAAAACTCTTTTCCAGTCAGCAAACACCGCCTGTGCACTGTAGTTGCACTAAGGGGTTTTACCAACACAACCATGATAACAAAAATTCTACAGCGCAGAGAAGGGCTGAAAACCTACCAGCAAGCCCCTGAAAAGGCTGAACAGTGACAGCCTGGCTCCACTGACATCCACGGGAATTTTGACATTACCATGAGTGAAGATAGAATTTCACAAAAGATGTTTATGAAGCATCATACATGGAGGCCATAAACTGGGAGCATACCATACCATCCAGCCCTATAAATGTCATGAATCTGCATCCACATTCTTTTAATGATGTTTCAGATGTAGGTCAAAGTCAGAACTGATCTGAGTACTACAACAAAAAAAATCTGTATTTATATTCAGTGACCTGTTTTAGCATTCTAACACTGTGGAAAGCTCAAGTCCTCAGAAAGGGTAGTAAACAGATAAGAGGATAATTGCAACACATTCCCTTAAAATTCAGCTGAGAGGTTGTAGAACTTCAAGGGAAATATGAGGCTATTTGAACACAGCCACCTATCCAAACCAAAAGAAGTTTCCAGGCCCTGAACTGCTTTAATTTTGTGGGTTTTTTTCCGACAGCTAAAGTGGCAATCAATAAGACTATTTAACTCCTCAATCTGGCTTTTGTGATAAAAGGCTGGAGTTGAGAATGGCCAGACCACAGGCTGTTCTAAGAGGTGAGCTGGGTATATGTTGGATGAAACTAGAAATGAGTTATCTGATGAGTCCAGGAAGTCTATTTAAAACATAAATGTAAACAAAAATAATTCAAAATTTTGTTCAAAATAGTAGAAAAATAATACAAGCCTACTAGTATATAGGTGGCAGGGACATGAAGAATTTTTAAATTTTGTTTTGTTAAGATTTGCCTGGGGACATCTGGGTTCAGAAGAAAAATGAAGGTGATTGTAGGAAATATGGAAAGAAAGTCAGTGATCCTTGTTAAAGCAATGATCCTTTCCATGATTCCTCTCTCAGCTGAAGTATTTTGATGTGTGCTTCATTTACTTCAATTTTGCACATAAAGAAGAAAGAAATCTGAGTCAGGATAGCGGGGGGCAGAATTACTGGAGCGAAAATAAAAATAGAATCTTTTGTAACTTTCATGCTGACTTTTATTTTAGCAGTATGCCAAAAACAGGGACTTCTGAAGACATTCCAAAAGAAGGGCTTTTTAATTATCCTGCTGTTATATTGCTCAGTTATGAATCTTTTTGACAGTCTAAGTGCAAAAAGCTAAGAAAATGTATTTATAATCTTCGCTCCTTTCCTGCTCTCATGCATGTTTTTTTCCCATATTGGAGTAATAAATACTGGCATCATAATAGGAAGAGACATTGAATGGTTCACTAATGAGTTGAAAGAGCTGAAGGCAGAGACTTGATCCAGAAGAAAGGGGTGTCTGTGATGGATGAGACAACAACAGTGACTTGAAAGCAGGAGGAGGACTAAACACACTCAGGGATTTTGGGTTTTTGTTAGTACACATTCTTCTTTGCCTCCGGGGACAGTTATTTCAGTGGGATTCAAACCACTTGTCCAGATCTTTGGAAAGACCTGGCTGTGGCATCCCCTCCAGCAGAGCTTCTTGACATCCCACAGCCCCAACAGATGGGGTCTCTGTAGTCGGGGAGCTGCTGTGTGTGCACACTGAGTTCTGCATAAGGGGAAGGTACTGCTCCTGACATACTTCATCAGCAAGTCCACCTTGCCCTCCCATGCAGATCAGCTGTATGGGGCAAGGCTGGAGCAGAGCAGGAAGAATAAAGAAGGTGAGGATGCCCCAGTGCTGCCACTGTACTTGTCATACAGCAGGGACCTTTCTCCTGCTGTACATAGCTGAGCTGTACAGGGTCAGAGCTGGCAATGGGCTGTATTGCACTGACTGCAGGGACTTGCTGGGTGTTTTGTGGCACCACAGAGAAAGATTAAGTTCAGGTTAATACCCACACATACTTTCCATTTATTTGTGATGAAGGGGAAAAAATACCTTTACACTCTTCTGCCAAGATTTTTCATAACCTTCATGTTCATATTTGCTTTCTAAAGACAAATAGATATGTTTGATAACAAGACTGCAGACCACAACAGTAGCTGATTAAATAATTTGAAAATTCTTTTGGAATTTCCTTTGCGTGATTTATATGGGTATTTGAACCTGTTTAGTTTTGAACATTGCAATTGCTTTTGTCAATATTCCTACCTCAATCTAAATTGCACCAGAGAGTGCTAGGGTTATTTCAGAGAGAATAGAAAGACTATAGAAGGAAAAACTCTCAGCTCTGATAAGATGTATCCACATTAATGAATTCTGGCTCTTTTTCTGGGAGATGCCATTGTATTTTCTGTCAGTCAGCAAAGCATCAATCAAGTGTATTCAAGTAATTATTATAAAAAAGTAAAAACCACTTACACTAAATGTGAGGGCTTGTGATCTTACAAGAGGCTCCTGTGCATTTCATGATGACCAGCAGATAAAATACTAGTGTTTCTCATTCAGAGATCTACTTTTTTCAGCTTTCTGCTGGAATGGGGCCGTGGGTTTAGGCTCAATATATATGTGCATATCTAATGAAAATTTGCATAACTACATATAAAATGCTAAATTTCAAAAAAAAATCAAGCAAATATGCATTTATATCCAGCATATGTATTGTTCACATAATTGTAGATTTCACAAAGAGAGTATTTGTGACTTCAGCTTTTTGCTTTATCAACCTGGATTTAGAAAAAATTCTGAAGAGCATATTACTTTATATTTCTGTAATAATAATTAAATACATCTGTAGCCCCAGTTCTAACTGTTCTAACGATGGAGACTTAGCACGTTATTCCTTGAATATCTCTCATTCAGTGAATTCCCTTGAGCATCAAAATGTCTAATGACCTTGCAAATATTTAAACACAATTATGATCTTGACAGTAGTTGTTTGTATCTTATCTTATGTGTCAGTACAGTAAGGTGGAGAGTAAAAAAAACACCCATTCCCCCAAAATCTCTTCTTTAGAAAAGCTGATCTTGTTTTTCTCCAACATCAGAGATTTTTTTTCCTGTTTTTTTTTTATGGTTAGAAAACATTGTTTTCCTCTCTGCTTTCATAAGAATGGTTGGAATCAGTTCATCTGTGCAGTCTGAGATAGGCCCTGCCTTTTAGGTATTTATCAGCTTAGGACATACTTTTTCCAGTCTGCTTGCCAGCAACTTACATTCAAATTTATCAGTAAAATAAAACTACAAGGCAGTGAATAACTTCAGAGATCCTGACCAAGTTCTGTCCTTGCCTTATGTCCTGTCTTTGTCTTGCAGATGGGATCTAGGAAAGCTTAAGCATTTTTGGCAGGAGCTGAAATACCTTTGCTACAAAGAAGTTGAGGAGGTTTGGGCATATTTTGGTGTGGTTTTTTTTTCTCTCCTATTTTTTTTTTTAGAGTACACTGAATGCCTGATGGAGCTTGGGTCGCTGCCTGTTTCATTTTGCAGTTCACACTGGCTTTAGCTGGAATTTTCTTCCTATTTATATTAGATAGAAATTTTGGCCTAGAAGCTGGGCATTCAAATTTTTGCGAGCCTTCAGGTCCCTCTTTTCTAGGGAGTCTTTTAGGAGTCCTAGCCTTTAGTTTCTGGTTTTGCCTTTCTATAAAAGTTATCAAAGTGTGACGTTGTTGTTAAAGGTTTGTATGTAAGACTTATTTTCTTCAACCTTTGTTTTTTCTTAAATAAGTCTGTGTTGAACCTTCTGCAAACATCTTCACACAGTTTCCCAAGACCTGAGACTTGAGACTTGATATTTTATCTTTTTTGTACAGATTTTATTGGCAAAATATATGCCTGTTAAAATTTAACAGAAGTTTTCTGGTTTTGGTTCAAAAGAATGTTCAAAGCACTGATAAACTTGACAAGTGACTTTGAAATTTTCTGTAGGTGCTAAAAGCCTGGAACTAAAATACAATGTCTCTCTGAGAATCTTCTTGCAGGAATAATTGGTAAACCTCGTGCTGGTTCTGTTTCATGCACCTCTTCAGATCATCTTTGATGAGCACTATTAGCCACTTGGAATAATTTTTTTAAAAGGCTCAGAAACCTACACAAAGCCTTAAAAAAACTACTTTTCTCAAATTCTCTTAAATTATATATTCCTCATTTACAGAGCTGGTTTTGTGTTAATGCTGAGATGCCAAAGGAAAACATAAGGAAGTGGCAGAAATTTCAAAAATTCTTGTGCTGTTTTGTTTTCAGCACCATGAAAGTCTGGAGAAGAAACCACGGTTTAGCAAGACGCAATCTCCGGCTTTTTTTTGCATCACTTTATGACTCCATTTCAGAAAGTCCTGGCTCTGATGAAGTTACACTGCAGATAACAGTACCCTTTAGCCTTTAGGTGTTGTAACACAGTGAGGGTAGGGTATTGATAGTGTTATCTCATCTTTGGATTTTGGTGGCTTGGGGTGGTATAATATCAGGATCCCAGTACCCACAAGGAGGTCATCAACAAGATGTAGCCAGCAGTGCATGGTGGAAGGATGAGAAATTACAGACATAAGGTGAAAGAAGAGATTCAGACTGTATTTAAAGAAAAAATACTTTTATACCAGGGCAACTGTCAAGAAGTGGAGGTTCCTGCCTGGAGAAGTTGTGCTATCTCCGTCCTTGAATATTTGTGAGAGCTGACTGGCAGCTTTCAAGATCTGATGCAATCTGGTCTGACTTGAGAGCTGACCATGTTTTGAGAAGGAGTTTGCACTAGAGACCTTCCGAGGTCTTTTCCAACCCAAATCCAGCCTATGATCCTACAAAGACTGGCTGTGAGATAAACTAAGGGTGACCTGGTCCAGTCCATCCTATGGAAGGGTGGATACAAGACAATTTGCAAATACAAAATGTATTAAATTCTCTTCTTGTGATCCAGAAACACAGTACAGGTGGTAACCAATGGCTAGCAGGTAGAATATAAATCTGTTGCAATACAGAATACACTGAAGTTAAAACCAAAGAATATAGTGCCTTCTGGCATCATTTTCCATTAGACTGGCTAGGTGTCCAGATGCTTCCCTCTTCTTTCAGCCCCTCTCACCCTGCCACCACCTCTTTCCCTCCAGCTACAGTCCTTTCCATCACTCCCTGACCAAAGCAGATTCCTTTCAAGGAAAGAATTCCACTTTTGAATTCTGTTACTTTCCTCTTATTTCAAGTAATTGTAGTATTGTCTTTTCTTCCATCAGTGTTCTCCCTTAGGGGAATTTTTCTAGCCTTAATTCCCATACCACCCTCTTTCAAATAGCTTAAGATTTAATGCAAAAAACCTGTTCATCAGCTTATGTTTCCAGCTACAGTTATTTCTAGCCAGGGTGTTTAGGAAGTCTTATGCTTCCCTTCGCAGGTTGTAAAGTTGTGGGTTTGGCCTTCATGAAATATTCTTAGTGTAATTTCTGCCTTGCCTAGAGCTACCCTCAATCAATCCCCTATGCATTTATCCTGGAAAACACAAAGCTCCGTTTCACACCTCTGAACATCTATAGTTCTCTGAAGTCATAGGTCTGAAGATCATCATCCTGAACTATTTAATAAGCTTGGTTTGGGGGCTTCCATTTATCAATCCTTTTTTTATTAGACCCTTCATACCTTTTTTCCTGGCTTTTTCTCCAGCCTGACTTTGTAGGAGTTGCCTGTGTGGCACATGCCTTCACAGTGTGCAAGAAGGGGGGCTTCTGCCTAACCCTTTACACTGTACTTAAAACAAGTCAAAATATTGAATGAAAATGTTATTGGTATGTATTCACTGAGTAAACTAGCAATTCCAGTAGTCTTTAACCATCACCTATCTCCAGTTTTCAAGTTGCCCACTTTAAAATTTCTGTCAAACATCTATTAAGTTTTGTCTGCTTTCTGCTGCTGTAAACTGGACTTCATACTAGTGTTCAAATAATCCCATGAAATTTTGATTTAGTTTTCATGGGCCAAGTTTCTCAGTGAACTTGATGAAATGAAAGAAACAGTTCCCATCAAGTACCAAATTCATACTTTGAGCCTCAACATAAGCCTAGATTGTGAGATGCAACAAATGAAATTACTATCAAGACAACTTTGTCTTAGCTGCTGAATTCTGACTGCCTTCAGACAATACTGAAGTAATGAGTTCCAAAATGATCTTTCATAAACCACCAGTAGGCCTAAGATTTGCTTAAATCTCAGTCCTCACATGCACTGAAAAAGCTGAAAGATTTTGAATGTGTTAGAGCAATTTCTTTGCATTTTAGGCTGAAATCTTCCTTCATGTCTCACATTTCATGGCTGTTAGAGCTGTTGGTAAGATTGCATTGTTTCAGGATGGTCCCACTTGCAGAGGGAGAAAAACCCCTACATGTGCAGGCATATGTATGTGCAGGCTGCCAGAGAGCCACGGTGACTATTGCTGCTGCCAGCCAGGCACCAGTGGGCTGAGATGTCCTCTCTGAAGCAGGCATCAATTGTCAGCACTCCCTCGTAGACCTCCAGGGGCAAGTATAACCAGCACAGACTCCAGCACCTTTCACACCAGCTCTGTCCTTCCACTCTCTCTGATCAGCATATCTGCTCCAAACACACTCCATCATCTACCTCTGGATAGCACTGAAGCCTTGCCTGCCACGCCTTACCCTTACAATCACATTGGTAAACAAATTTTTTAAGTGAGGAAGGGTCTGGACAGTCATCATTCTGCTTTTCTGATACAACACAGAAAGTGTCACTTCACGGGATGATTCCTAGATTCAAAATACCATTATGATTCCTCATATTTGTGAGTCTAGAGATGCAGATGCACTAAAGGGAAATACCTGCTAAACTATTTTTGTCAGGAGACAAAAAACACCTTCCACCTTCATTTGACCCCAATAACTTCCCATTAGTATCTTCTTGCTGCAAACACCCCAAACTATCTGCATTAATGAGAAAGCAGATTAGCAACGCTATTTGGCACCTGTATGATGATCAGTCTGTAGCATAGGTATGTGTGTCAGTGTGAAGGTGCTGCTCAAAATGCAGTACAGTACAGCCCTGAGCATCCAATAGAAATAGAAAAGAAGAAAAATCAATTTTGTCTATGTCCTGTAGAAGGAATCCCCTATTATTCGTTGTAGTAGAATGAAAATCTTTTACCTGGAATAAACACACTCAAATAAACCCATGAAAGCGGTCTTACCTAAATTTGCTCTCAATATTGCAGGGAAAAGCAACTGGACAAAAGAAAGAAAATGTGGGAAACTGGACAAAGTAGGGGATCTGATGCCTATTGAAAAAATGATCAAGCTGAACTTGAATCAGCAACCTGACCTTGCAGCAAAGGTATCCTGCGCTGTACCAACAAGGTTGTTACCAGCAAGTTGAGTGTTCTGTCAGCAGTCAGCACTGGTGAGGCCACATCTGGAGTTTTGGGTCCATTTCTGAGTTCCTCAGTACAAAAGAGACATGGGTGTACTGGAGGAAGTCCATCAAAGGACCGCTACACTGGTAAAATGTCTGCAGCACCTCTGCTAAGAAATCTGGGAGTTTAGTTTGCGGAAAGGACAGATCAAAGACATCTCATCAATGAACTAAATACCCTAACAGAGGGTAAAGATGGAGACAGGTTCTTTCCAGTGACAGGAACAGTGGCAATGGGCACAAACTGAAACACAGAAGGCTTCATTTTTACATCAGAAAACACTTTTGTACTGCCAGGATGACAGCAGTGGAACAGGTTAACCAAAGAGATTGTGGAGTCTCCAACCTTAAAGATATTAAAAAATCATCTGAACTTGGTCCTGGACAACCAGCTCTAGACGACCCTGCTTGAGCAGAAGAGTTGGGTCAGGCAACCTCCACAGGTCCCTTCTGACTTCAACCGTTCTGTGATTCTGTAATTGCTGTCTACAATTAAAGTAAATTACAGTAAATTAATACAGTACTCACAAAGAGGTCTGGCTAAGACATAACTTTAAGCTCAGGCACGGCATTGATACGAAATATTTTTTATTTATCTACTGTGTAGAGGGTAATTAAAACAAAAATTGTTCCTCTCAAGAGACAGAAGAGCAGCCTTTTGAGTTTTTTCCCAGTATTCATATTACTCTGTACTGTGCCATCAAAACCAGATGCATTTTGCATCTGTTGCTGGAAGCTGACTTGAACAAAAATGAAAATCCAATAGATTTATCAAAGGAAAACAGCATTGTTGTTTCTCTGAAATCTGTTCAATTCTTTCTTTCTGTCCATCCATAACCATAAATCTTCCTAGTGTATTGACAGCCAAATGTTTTCTGACCTGTGCCAAACATAGTCAAATAAATTTTAACTCCTTTGATGCCCTGCTTTACCAAAACTGAAGCCAGATGTTTCACAGGTGACCTGACAGAATACCATTACTTCCCAATTACCATAAATAAAAGGAAAGCTGTCACAAAGAGTGTGCAAAGATATATCATTCTAACATTCCTAAAGATTTAACCCTTCCTGACCAAATTGAACATCTGAAAGATGTTCCTGGACTTAGTAATTAGACACAAGGATCTTGACATTATCACTTCTCACTTTTCTCCATATTTAGATGCTTTGAAATTAGGTGTTTGGGGGTGTTTCATTCATTTCAGAAGATACAGCTGTCATATTCAGACGGGCAAACAGACCTGAAGCAGCACTTCTGAGCTTTGCAGAAAGTACAATTCTGCCTCCTATTAGGCTCAACAAGAAGATAAAGAGGTAGACTGATACATTAGCAATAATCCAGTAGTCTTTTCTAGTACAGTTTTTTCCAAGTCAGTGAGTCAGTGAACATAACAAAAGCTCTAAGGGTTTGCACTTTGTATTCCTCTATGTGACATAAGCTAGTATTTTCCAAAATGATAGTTTTAGCTTCAGGCATGGGGCCGTTTATCTAATTGCACTGTGCTTATGACATACATATTGCTGGTAGTGTAGGTGATCTCAATAGTGGTGGGATAATATATAAAAATAAGCATAACACCACTAGAAATGTTTATATATTTTGGAAAAAGCAACTCTTACCTTAGGACAGTGGACAATAAAAATATTTTCCAGAGTCCACTAAATTCATGGATTCATTCTGACTTCCAAGGGCTTTTAGCTAGACCCAGTGTATCCAAAATGCTGAAGGAACATCAGATCCTAAAGGTGATTTAGAGTGGTTACATTGAGACAAATAGATGCAACGACAGTCTCTTTGAAGGATGAGTTTTGTATAAATGTTCACAGAGTGAAGACAAGGGTAATAAAAGAGTACAATTATGTATCACTCTGGGAATTCAGTTTAAGCAGTAAATAAGCAGGTTAAGAAAATTTCCAACCAGTATCTGCGGTTGGTGTTTGAGATCCAGACGATAATATTTCACGACTAGTGTAGCACCAGCTGGTGGAAAGTCGCCCGCTAATTCAGTTGATGCCAGTTGGAATACCATCTGCAATAGATTTTTCAACTTAGACTCCCAAGGGAAACAGGTTAATAATAGCCACTTCAGGTGCATGTGCCCAAGGTACAGTTCCACCAAGGAAAAGAAAAAATTCCTTCCTTATTCTGAAGTACCAAAGTTCACAAGACTAAGGAAGCGCCCTCCATATCTATATTTTTCCCAAGCAAGGTCTCTGGTTAGATGGTGGTATTGGGCAGAAAGGAGCGATACCACCATTACCTCTTCTGGCCAGGAATGATTTTTCCAACCTTTCATTTTTATATTAGTTAAAAGAGCACAGTAGGAAGGGGAAGAGTGATAGTCAGAATCACGTGTCCTCAGCTTTTCTTACCATTTTTGGCAACTACCCACATACTGTGCTCTCTTTTGGTGTTTCTTTTTCTGAAGCACTTTCTGCCTCTGCAATTTTTAGAATACCTGGGTGACTAAAAGCAATGCAGTGGCCAATAGTGTACAGATAGCTAGAAGTTAGGCAAAGCTTTGGTGACTTCAGCCCTGTATTTCACTGTGACTGTCCCTTATTAATGCTTACCCTGGACAGATCTGTACTTTCGTGAATTAATATACCCATTTCCTACACTTTTTATTTAGCTTTTTACAAGCAGCTAAGAATATCTGGGGTTTCAGCAAGAGGATACAATAGAGCTACACCACGGAAAAGGTCTGACTCTCATCATCCTCCTTCGGATTGTAATGTGAGCAGGCACGAAGTGCTATTCCACTCTGCACCCCACCAGCACACAGGCGTGAGCATGAACACAGACACCACTGTCTTCGAAAAAAAGCACCTCTATGACTCTGAAATCCCAATATCCACTGCCCTCATAATCCATGAAAAAGGCCATTTGAAGGAAATAATTTAGCCACATGAAAAGGATTCTGCCTACCTCCACCTCCATTAAGACCCATTAGGCACAAAAGACAACTCACAGGCAGAAAAGACAACTCACAGGCAGAAATGCTCTGTGACTAGGTTTATCAGGTATAATTCATGAAATAGGATATTCCTGTATGGCTTGCTAGCAGTGAAGCAGCAAGAATAGTCCAGGATTAGTTGCACCTGTCTGGATTTAAAACAAAACAGACAGAACATCAACAACAACCACCACCTTCCTTTTCAGCCTGAATACTTCACAGACCTCTGCAGCTTTGTAGTCACCAGAGGGGGACAAAGACTCATAATGCTGAGGACTTGATTATGCTTTAATTTTCCGCAATCCACAAACCCTTCACTTCCCTGTCTTCTCAGATGCTCGCTCACATTCATGCTCAAAGCGATCTATTTCTCTTTTCTTTTATGGTTTGGTATTCCCTCTCTTTTAGCTGTTGTAACTTATAGAGTTGTCTACTAGATTTCAGAACAGCATAAAGCCAACAAAATTAAACCCTCATGAAGGGATAAGATATCGAGGTTTCCTCATATTCATCCTGCTAACACCACACAACATTCCTTTTGATTTTGTTTTTCTAGATGGAAATATTTCTATTCAAGTGGTCTTACAACTCACACATGGTTTCCTGCTACAGTCACTGACATTCCATGAAAAATTCAGATATTGCCAAAGAAAGATTTCCCTAAGCTTTACTGAACTTTTCTGGTACAGTTTTTCTTTACTTGACCTTTGTTTTACAGTACTGAATTATTAAGTTGGTCTTTTTTCTTTATTCAGCATTTCTTTGCAAAAGATATTATGTCTGAAACATGTTGACCAGTTGAGGCCATTGGGGCATATACTATGGTTGTGAAGCAAAGAGTACATGATAATCCATTAGTATCTTCTTGTGGAGTTTCAAGGAGGAGAAACTGTTATTAGAAAACTCTATTGATCCCAAAAATTATGCAAAAAAGATACTCTTCTCCTCATGCAGAAAACCACGATGCATATATATTAATTTATGGCTTGCAATTTTATAGTCCCTGTATGGAAACAGAGCTGCACCTTTCAGGAGTGTGCTGCTGCTACTTCTTCTTTTTCTCCTTTTATTTTCCCCCTCCCATCTCTGCCTTCAATGTACAGGGTTCAGCTTCCCTCCAATTCTCATGCCCTCTTCTTCAAAGGGATGAAGCATATAGACAGGACGTATACTAAGCTTCTAGAAGACTCAGGAGATGGCCAGGTCCAACCAAGTTTTGCTTTCCTTCATGAGAAGAAAGGGAAAATACCAAGAACCTGTAATTTCTCCTAGGAAATGTGTTTATCCAAGAAAATGAAAACCTTGCTCAGAGACCTTTTTCTCTAGATTAAAGTTTGTGATTACATTTTTTTCTTTTGTATCATTCTATCACATAAGCATAGGGCCTGCCAGGTGTACTTTTTCTCTTAGTTTGCACTTACCAGAAGGAAGAACAGTATCATTATCATGCCACATGCTATCTTCAGACATACATCGCCCCTGCTGCATAGTCTGGTATTTAGTATACTGCATCATGAATCATTTGCTATCTCTTTTATTTGTATGTCATTACCTAAAATACATGTATTAAATTCTCAGTGCTTTTCAGACTCTCAAAGATGCAATTTCATGCCTGACAACTCCATAAAATATATTAGATATTTTCATTTCTTTTAAATTTAAACCAGAAACCTGGCTTCAGTGGATGTTTCAATTGGTTTTTTAAATCTCTCCAAGCTTGTGACATTTGTAACTGCTCGGATGTTAACCCAAACCATTCACCCATTCACCTTGGTAACAGCATACTTTTGGCTTTTATGTACTGGGCTGGACATCAAAGATGTGTTTTTATTGCAGAAGTTTTACTAGCCAAGTCTGGATTCATAACAGACCCCGTTCAGCAACAGCTGAATTGTATAGACAGTTCTTCTTCAGGATAAAAACAGGTGAACTGTGATCAACCAAGTCCCAAATTGAAATCTTCCCTCCATCTTTGCTCCACTTCAGCTCCCTACTCAGATTTTGGCTGGGATGGGATATTTTCTGGAAATAAATGCTTTACTTGCTGTGCTTCTTACCATAGGAAGCCTCAGTCTTCCTACGGGAAGACCAACACATACATACACACATCTTTCCAACAGAGACTCTCAGGAGCTCTATAGCTATCTTGTCTGAAAAGAACCCAGTTAATGATGGATGCATTGAACAATTTTTTATTTTTTTTTATGAGAGGAACAGATGCCTTTAACATGTTGTGTACACTGCCTTCCCTACCCTGTTCCTACTGAGATTCTGGAGGTCCATATGTGTAGCATTGGCTTGTCCTGTACTTACTAAAACCATTACCTCCTCTTTCATTCCTTCCAGAAGGAAACATCTGGCAAAATAATGACTTCTCCCTTAGTTCAGTCAAACTCTTTTTCCCCACAACCCACACTCCCAAGGTCTCTACACACACATTTAAATATTCATGCCACTGCATGAGTAGAACTTAATATATTGCCTAAGCTAGGTAGGCACTACCACAAACACTTGGTTTAATACAATCAAGAGCTCTTGATGACCAGGAAGAAGTGAGGCAGGGACTCAGAAAATCTTTTGGCAAAAGATGCCTAAACTACTTGTTCAGAAACTTAAGCAGTGTTCACTGTCTGTTTCGTTTGTCAAGCTTCATATAAGAACCCACTTATATCAAACAAGTCAGGACACCATCTGTTTCAGTGGATGTTATCTACCACTTTTTATGGTGAATATTATTTCCATCTTATTTCCAAGAGAAATAAATGGAAGACAATGCTGAATGACAGTTTAATAGTAATGATATCTTATATTTATATAATGCCTACCATCCCAGAGCAATTTACAAAAAATATCCATAAAAGAGTTACTCTGCCCATCCTTGAAATGCCTCCACCTCTCTGCTGGAGGTTGGGATCCAAGCAGACAGTTGGCAAAGAGCAGAATGGAGATCAGCAGGGGAAGAGGAATTTTGGCTGAAAATTCATAGACTTGGGAAACCTCTCTTATGGAAAAAAAAAATAGCCCACAAAAAACCAACACCGTGGAGTCATTAAACTCCCCATAGAACAGAAGACTCTGATCTTGTAAAAAAAAAGTCTGATCATATAGAAAGCTTCTTGGGAGTTAATTATCTGCCACTGAAAGATGAAATACCAAATTCTGCTAGGTTGTGGAAATAGTTGCGATGGAATATCCATAAGTCTAACATAAGCCATGCCTTCCAGGTTGAAGCAAACACGTACTTCCGAAGGCTGGTCATTGATGTTTATGAATCTGTTTTTACTCCCAGGTGTTGTCAGCGCAGCATACACAACTGTGTACCGCACTTCCTTCTACTCTGACAGTAGCCAGTCACCGGGTATGCTGCTGCCCGATCTGAAGTCTCTCAAAGAAATACCTCCTCCAGCATTTGGGTCTATGGTTTGAAAGGAAAAACAAGCTCTAAACCTCACTGCTATGACGGCTGTACTTCACCATTGTTTTGGTGATTCAAGTCAGCTCTGCATTGTTTGCAACACAGCAGTGATTTCCAAAGAGTTAGGGGAATACTTTTTGTCACCTTCATATTTCCCACCAGCATATTGAAGGCAAACAAGTACATGCTTGGTCCATTCAAAGTTAGGGGAAGTACAGACTTATAGTTTGGACATGCTATTCCTTCAGGAGTCAGGCAAACCATTTACGAGGTGTGCTCTACATCTGCCTTCTGTGATATTCCACTCTTAAGGGGCAGGGAGCAATCACGATTTGTAGATATTCATGGTCAAAGGGAACAACAAAAGTCAGAGAGGCCGCAGTAACTTCAAAGTTTTATTGGTAAATTACAGACTTGGCATGGAAATTGGTATGTTAGTCCCCGACCTTCTAGGATAAGCATGTGACAGTGGAGTTTAGATAGAAGGGTAGGGTGAAAGGAAGAGAGAAAAAGAGAGATGAATTAAAGAGGGGGAGAGGAAGGAAGGAAGGAAGGAAGGAAGGNAAAGAAAGAAAGAAAGAAAGAAAGAAAGAAAGAAAGAAAGAAAGAAAGAAAAAGAAATCACCACTCCTGGCTCCAGTGTCAATCCAATTGGGGGTGCCTGCATGCCTGGGCTTGATGGGGTTACCTTTTTATAGATAAGATTTCCCTACCCTGGAGCTAAGTTTCTTGCTTCCCATAGAAATTAGCTTTGTGCAGTCCATTCTTCTAGACCCTTCTGGAAATGGGTCAGGGGGCTTCGGGCATCTTTGGTGGTCTTTATTCCTGGCCCTACAGTCCGTGCCCACTTCTCAGTCTCATTCCTGTACTGTACAACACTGTACTGTGTTGTGCTTATCTCCAGGAGCCAGAACAAGGACATTTGTCCCAGAAAAGTGCTGTCCTACCTCTTTACAACCGCCTTTTCCAGCCACACATCCTGTTCTTTCTCACAGTGTGTTATTACCAACAATCTTTGGCTGTAATTACCAACAATCCTTGGCTGTTATTACCAACAGTCCTTGGTTGGCTCCACAACCATCTGTCTATCGGTGTTTGAGACATATACATTAGTCCCTTATCTTCTGGGCTTCTACAAGTTCTCAATTTCTCACCTCTCAGATGAGTAGCTTAACCACTGTTTTATGTGATGCTATCTAAAAGGTTTAAACACTAATCTGAAGATGAAGCATAGTACACAACCATCTGAACTGCATTATAATTTTAAGAAAAATTACAACAAGTAACAAGTGTCCAAATCCAAAACATTAAACTACAAAAGAACTTTTTTTTGTTTTTCAAAACTGACTCTTCTCCTTCCTTCACCCATTGGTAGTTTTCCCAACGCAAAATTTCCCACTAGTCATCAATCTCTGGGAAAACATTTGAGAAAGAGAGGTGATAAGGGAAGAATGATTTGAGAATAAAATGTTTGCAGGAGAGAGTGAAAATTAGCTGGTTTAGTGCTTCAGTGTGTAAACTAGCTTGGGCTTTGAAGCAAATTCAGTAGAGCAGGTTGACACAATCCAAATGACAAGTGAGGGAACTCCTCATGGTGACATTTCTCATGGCTAGAACAGAGCAGCAGGTTAACCTGTTACTGAAGGATTAAGTGTTCATCAGTTACATGCTGACATGTCTGAAAAACATTTGGCCCCTGTGTCTATGATTCACTTTAATTCTGCCAGCCCTTTTTAACCCTAAAATGCCTAAGGTTTCTATTCTCTTTCAGCTCTCCTGACATGAGAGTTGGTTTGAGAAATACTATGACACTAAATTTTGTTATAGAATTTACTATGGTCTTTAGGAGTACACGGACCAACAAAGTAAACATTCCCCCAGTTTGTAAAATAACTCATTTTCCTCTCTTATATTCAAATATTCTTGGAAAGATTGTTTCTGAAAAAGGCATGCCTGTCATCATAGACTAATGTAGTCAGTGAGGAATTCAGCCATTTGTATGTTGAGTTCTCATACTGAAAAAAAAAAAGAAAATAATACATAATGCTCTCTCATCTAAAGTGGTATTAAAATTCAGTGATTAGAGATCCCATTCCTTCTCAAAAATGCCATGAAGACAAAGGCAGATAGGAAAGAGCCACTTTGTAGTAGAGGTCATTTTCTTTCTCTTTTCTTATCTAGTTTAATTTATTGGCATACCTGCCTTTTATTTCCTGGGCGTTTTGTTGTGGTGAGTTTTTTTGGTTGGTTCGTTTAGCTTTTTGTTTGGTGGGGTGGGTTGTAGACTTCTTTTTAGTGGTGAAATATAAGATCAAACATAAGAAATGTGAGTCAAATAATAAACATTTCCAAAACTTAGCTCCAAAAAAGATTACAAAACAGACAGGACTTGTAGAAAACCACAAGCCACCAGTTCTTAGTTATGAGGAGCTGCAACTTTCACAAATCTGTGTGCTGAAATGGAGCGTGGAAGAGGTCAGACCAGAACTCAGACTCGTTAAGGAATTTCTTCATTACACAGGTTTTCCCATCAGGCTTCTATAGTCCCTTTCCGCCGTATCCTGAAAAATTGTCTTGCATTTTGCAGTTTTTAGAAACCCTTGCTATATGGCCAGTACTGAGATACACGGAAAATCTGACCAACAAGGTTGCCAGTCACCTTGCTCAGAAAAAATCACTTTTTATCTAGTTTTGATTGACAGTCTTGCAGAAGCTCTCCACTCTGGATGTTGTTATCAGAGAAATAAAAGTAGCGGTGAAGACAGGTAGCTGAGACACGACCTGCTGCTGTTTTAGGACTGTGAACAAGGTTGCCTGGCAAGTTCACTGTTGCTGCGTATGGGATGCTGCAGCCAGCGTAAGTTCTGTTACTTTTGGGATGTTATTTCGCTGGAAAACAGATTTTCTGATTTAATGCTGCAGTGAAAAGGCCGGAGGGATTATGTGTTGAAGAAGTTATTTTCTGAGTTATGCAAACACACAGAGCTGCTGCAATCTAACAGGGTGGTCACTTCAGTAGAGATAACAAACTTTATCTGAACTCAAGCACACTTCCTGATAAAGTGGGCTGTACAGCTGCTAGGTGGTATTTATAACAGATAGGTTTAATAAGAAAAAGGAAAGACACTTTTTTTTTTATTGCTACTTGAGCTGGAAAGCTAAGAGTTACTTCAAGCCAAAAAACTCCCAGCTTCTCAGTATGTTTAATTCAAACTGTGAATGTCCACTAATATTCCCCTCTGATATTATGTCCAGATTCCCAGTATGATAGTTCATCAATTCAATTAAAATGCATCCGTATTCTGATTTCAGTCTTACATTTGCTAGAACATTGACCACGTTTTTTTGGGGTTTTTTTAAAGGCAAAAGTCAAATTATTTTCCACAATGCTTAAGCTCATTACACTATGTAAGACTCTTCTTATAAGGATCTTGAGATATATTTGTTTCAAAATATTCTCTCCTTGTACTCCTGCATCAAGAACACCTGCTCTTGTTATACCTACCCTTAACAAAGGCCATTTTGTTGACAGGGAAAGGTATTGTAAACTACGCCTGTATGGATTTAAGGTTAGGACTCAGATTTACAGCTATCTACATTCCCAAAGCTCCTTCATTCAATCTGTATAATGGCAATGACATCCTCCACAGTGATGGAATGTAAGCAAAAGCTCCTGGACAATTTCCACATGCTAAACAACACCAAATCTGATCACTGAAATGTAAGAGTCCTTCGTTGGTTGCTACAGATTTCTGATAAACCTCTGAATAGGAAATAAAATATTTATCTCAAATCTTCATCAGGAATAAGATGACCTCCAATAGGCTAGAGTAGTGCAGACCTGAAAAGAGTACTGCAAAACTACTTCAGAAACAATTGAGGATATGGAGCTATAGCTGTAGGGAAAAAAACCCCCAAAACAAACCTGAGTTTGTGGAGATATTTACTTTCTCTCACTAAGTATATGATCAGACTTTCCAGATATTTGCATCCTAAAGCTGAAAGCGAAATAAGATACAAAATTAGGTTAAATGAGTAAACAGGAACCCCCAGTGATACTCAGAATTACTTCAGGCTTATATGTAATTTCAAAGAGATAAAAATCTCTTTTTTGAGCTTTTTTTTTTCAGTGCCCATGTAGCTCTTTCTCTATTTCCATTAAGGTAAATTCCTCATTATTTGCATTATGGTACCTCTCCCTGCTGTGCCTTCTTTATACTTCTGCTTTAGGCAGCTGGGACTTGCTGCCACAAGAAACTGTTTCAATTTTGCTGTGAGCTTGAGGGCACTGGTAGAACTTGGGCTTCCTCTCTTTCTTCTGTCTGCCATCTTCAAGGAATAAAAGACTCCTGGTTTTTTTCCCGGTTTTTTCTTTCTACTCCCTGATATCCACTGGCAGGTCGACCTCCAAGTGAGTAAAAAAGGTGGAGGGAGTTGTTTACACGTTAGTCCCATATCTATTATTCTTCCTCCCAGAAAGAGTTCTCCAGTAAGCAGCCTATGGTTCTGCTAATGATCTTTTGTTCATCAAGAAGTTGGAGCCTCTGGCATTTTTAAGGAAACTTGACTGGATCCCTACAGTACTGAGGCCAGCTATAGATGGAATTTCTAAACTTATATGGTTAGTGCTAAAGGAGAATTTTCGAGGTGACATATTTTACACACAAAACACATAGTTCATTAAGTTTAATTTATTTTTACAGTGTTTGGGGGGGTTTTAAATTTTTTTTTTGTGTGTTCCTCCTACATACTCTATGCCTTTGCAAAACCTAATGACAACTTTTTCTATCCAGGTTCCAGATTATTCTAGGTTTTCTTCATTTCTTCACAGAATATCAGTTTTCTGCATTACACTTGCTTTTCCCCCTCTAACTCTACACTACACTAGCCATGTGAATTTGCAGAAAATTATTTAGTCTTTTCCCACCACCCTCAACCCCCACATCCCTTGGACATGTCTAAATTTTGAGGGTTTTTTCATGACTGATCCTGAACATCACTGGATACCAGAGGGTTCATTTTTACTCTTGATTTCTGAGGCTCTCCAAAAGGTACTTCAAAATCCAGATTGTGCCTCAACTCTAGAAACATACATCTGTAGCTTAGATTTCCTATAAATCAGCTATACATACTTAGGCTAATGTTTATGCTAAGCCTTTCATTCCTGTAATATGTTGGGAGGAAGAAAATAAACATAGAAAAGCTATCTTAAAGTGATCTGCAGCAATTCATCAAAGTAGAGCTTTCTTGAAGACCTTAGTAATGAAAATCACAAACAGCTTCTGTGCACTAAACAACACCAAATGCTTGCCCTGAAGCCCTAAGGAATCATGGAAACAGTTCTTCAGTGCATTTCCCAGTATTGATCCATATGAATTTTCATGCTTTCAATTTCACACAATTCTCAGGTTGAAATGAACTCAGAGCATGCAATGTGAAACTCAGCCAAGAATTCTGCTTCCCATAATTCCAGCTCAAAACCATATATCAGCCTGACTTCTCTCAAAGCAGTTTTCACAAAAGGCATGCAAGCATTGACCAACCCCATGCTGGATTCCAAATTTGTAATATGGTTTTGGTTTCACTGTAAACATTTTGCATAACTTTGGTTTTCTATATTAAAATGGTTTATGCAGTCTTCAGAAGGGTCTAAAGGAAGAAAAAGCAAAATGAACCCCCCTGTCAAAAAGTTCGTGACTTCCTTCATAGTCTTTGGTCCCTGAAGTCACACTGGCTCCACAGCTCAGTTCGGATATTAATAGTTTTCAAGAAATCGGCAACTGTACTTCCAGGTTTTGCAGCAGATATTGCACATCTTCCAGAACAAATGATTTTCTAACACCATTCACATAATTAACTACCTCACAAGCAATTCTGTGTGGTCCTATGACTGCAGCATGGAGCCTGCAGCTGCCTGAGTATTCATGCAGAAAATATCCAGAGGAAGGGCACCTTCCTGCTGGGTTAAGGACCTCTTGAAAGAAATCCCGATGGGCAGACAATACGGATGTAGAATGAGCAGCATCACTCTGAGTTCAGAGATTTATAACTGAAAGGTCATTAGAGAGGCTATGCCTTGCCTAAAGTTTTAGCTAAGCAGCTTAACAGCTTGCAGCTGTACCTACAAGTATCCTACAGAGCTGGGAGCTTCCTAGACTACCTTGGCTCTATCTGCTCTTTGCAACACTTAAAAATCCAAACAAAACATTAAAAACAACAATTTTCTTGGATGCATAACAGGAGCATTCAAACTATCAGATAAGTGGCTGTTCTCAGCTAGATTTAACAGCAGTTATACATTTCTGAGAGCAAATCAAAGAGGTTTGCTTGACCTCCTATGCGTATAAACTGACTTATTCCACTTTGAAGTGAGAAGAATGAAGAATAAGATCTCAGATAAAATTATGGCTAGGCCTGAGGGTCTGTTTAAGAAACTACTATATATTAGCTATTAGATGCAACCTTCCAAAAAATGGTACTTTGGTACTGTGATATATTTGCAGAATCATTAAAGTGAGGTTCAGATCAGGAGTTAAATATATGTGTTTGTGTGGATACCTTTGCTACTTTCATTTCTGGAAAAGGTAAGTATAAGTACAGATCAATATGAAACCCATGAACAATTGCTGCTTATGAATTTTGTGTTTCAATATCTAAGGCCCTAGCTATAACTTTAAGAAAATTACTACTAGTATTTGAAGAGGGAAGAAGAGGAGTTAGAGCATGTTCATACAGGAAGACGATGGAGAACTTGTGATGTCACAGGTGACATGTTTGAATACAGTCCTCACCCACTCACTGGGTACTTGTGAAGCCTTGGATGCATTCAGAAGCCACTGCCTCTCAAGAAGCAATCCTCAACCGAGGGCTTGGCTCACAGGTTTTGCTAGGTGGCCAGTATTTAGTTCTCTGTCCTGTGTTCTCTTGCTGTGCAAGTGTTGTCACATTTTTCAGCTGGGCTTTGCTACAATTCTTCCTTTTTCAGAATGTACATTAAGTTCTTTGGTGGAAAAGGGATGTATGTTGTGAAGATGACTGAAATTTGTCCCAATGTTTTGCTATTGATAAGTGGTGTCAGAAGAGTGTTAAGTGGTGCTAGATATGCCTCTTACTCACCTCTTCAGAGCTGGAGAGGTGTCTGGGGCTTGACGTCTCGTGCTATTGATTCACTCTTCAGTATTTATTCGAGACAGAGTTAATGACTTAAAACAAACTTTAGAAGAGGAAGTTGGACTAAGGCAAATAAACAAATGCATTTGAAATTCCCAGAATGAAGGTATTAAAGAGAAAAAAACTGCTTAGAAGGAAGTCTTTCTCCCAGCTGTGCTTTCTCATGTCAGGTGAATTCACACTCTGGTTTGGCTTTAAATGATCGTAAAACATCTTCAACATAAACAGTATATTTAACAAAGATAGAAGTGGCCTCATTAGAAGTGCAGTAGTTTCTCACACCTCGTCTGCTTTCAGGGAATGACAGGTAACTCTTCCCCGTGGATGTGCTGCAGACACATTCCAACTCTCTGATGTCAGTAGCAGCTGCACCGAGAGCTTCGCTGGTGTGCGGCACGGCTAATTTGCCAGAGCTTGTCAGATAAGAAAATAAACTTATTTCAGCAACTGTGAGTTATTCCATCTAAAGAAAATCCTCTTGGGCTCTGGTTAAAGATTCTGTGAAAATTTTGTTTCATGATTCTCTTTCCAAAACTTAGGCTGACTTTGATTTAGATTTTTTGAGGTATTGACACCATGCCTATGTAACAGAGGAGAATTTAGACAAAGATGTAGCTCGTTTTATCAATTTTTCTCTAAGAAATTACTACTTCAGTAGCTTACACAAAAATTGCAGACCAAGCTATGTTCTGCCAAGTTCTGTTCTCAGACCAATTTGACACACACATTGATATTAAATATTTTCAGACTTCTCACTACTCAGTTATGTAGCGACAGTACTTTCCCATATAAAAGAACAGTAAATGTTAATGCTTCCTGTGAGACTCCCTGAGATCTTCAAAGTCTGTTTTGCTGAAGACCTCCCTTCCTGCTGGTTGTTTCAAGATTCCTCCAAACACCATCTTCTCTTTCACTGAAGTCAGAATTAGTCTTCTTGAGACCTTCATAGAATCGTAGAATGGTTTGGGTTGGAATAGACCTTAAAAATCTTCTAGTTCCAAACCCTCTGCAATGGGCACGGAACCTTCCACTACATCAGGTTACTCAGAGCCTAGTCCAGCCTGGTCTTCAACAACTCCAGGGATGGGGCATCCACAACTTCTCTGGGCAACCTGTCAGGTTTCATTCTCCATACTTTTAGATATTGTTTTAATTTGAGTTCATAAAATTATTTTGCAGGAATTTTAAAGCTTAAAGATAATTCCAGTTTTTATGAGCTATTTGAATATTACTGCTGGAAAACTTCTCTTTTGGCAGGGAAATGTTAAATACGTATGAGCCTGCAGGAGGCAATGCCTTCTTAAAATCACAGTGATGAAAGCCCAAAAATTTAGCCAGAAATACTGGTGTTACCTCACTTCCTTTGTGATGAAATCGACATAATCACAGCTTGTCATTATTCTTTCGCAGCAAAAAAAAAAAAAAAGTTAATCTTTGGAAAGAGGCTGAGAGAAGTGTGATATCTGTGTGGCAAGTGGTACCCAATGGTGAAATTGTCCTTCTTCTGGGGGTTGTGTTAAACAGAATTAACTTTAAAATATATTTAGCTCTTTTACATATTTTTTATTTTTCCATTAAATTCATTAAGAGTATGTACTGTTTAGATATATTTACTCTTTCATTTTTTTATCTGCATCACTTCAGTTTCTTTTAAATTTGCACTGTATTAAAATATGTAGTTCTCATCTTCTCTTTTAGTATGTTTTTGTTGTCTATAAAGTGGAGATATTTTAAAGACAAAGGAGAACAAAAGAACACAATTTAAAACAATAGTAACTTGGTTGGTCCTGTAATACTTGGTATTTAACAAGCTAATTTAAAAATGTGAGAGAACAGAAAAAACTTTTCATAACCTGAGATAAAATGTAATCACAACAGCATCAACTTTCAATATTTTAGTCAATTCTAAACCCAGTGTAGAAGATCCAAGATAAAAACAACTTGAACTCACAGAGTTCAACCTGCAGACCCTACATGACTAAGCCATATTTTTCTCAATGGTCCCAGCTCTTCAGCAGGTATGATGTTCCAGGGGGTTAAACCCTTAGCTGATCCATTGCCAGCCTTCTGGTAAACATGTTGTCTAAGCAAAAAGATCCAAGAGTACTTTGACGTGGAAGTTGACATACAGTTTGACTCAGGCCATAGTATATCTCATTTTACTTTTAAAAAAGAATACAGAGGTGAGAAGCAATGAGTCTGCTGGGACTGGTTCTAGCCCATTTGAACTCAAATTAGCAGAAAAGCCTCTGTGCGATGAATGTTTCCTTTGCTGTGATTGCTTCCCTATGCCTCTTCGGGTGTGCAGTCTCAGGGCAGAGGAAAGGATTTACCTCAGACACTTCATTGTTAGCAGGGCTCAGGCAAGGAATGGGGTACTTCTGTCAGGAGCATCTCTCTTCCCTGAGACTTGAAATCCTCTTGCCTCACTAGCACTGGAGAGCTGGAAATGTCAGAAGGAGAAGGAGAGAGGTCCTGGTCTAGGGAAAGTATTCAAGGAGCGGCTCCCCTCCCTGGGGAGTGGCTGACCTGAATTTGTAAGATGCTGAGCCCTAGGATTTTTGAGTCTGAAAATTAGTTTCTTGTACCTGGAACCCAAATAAGACCAACCTACCACTGCAGGAGCTGACTTGTCTCTCTCTTTTACTACTGGATTTCTGTTTGGAAAAAGGTCTCGTCAGGGACTACTGGAGAGACCATAGAGAGTGGTTAGGATGCTGTAATGCCCAAATCCAACGAACGTAAAAGAGTTTCAGATTTACCTTTTTGTAAGGCTCAGCTGGGATAGTCCCTCACTATCTGAGGTTGAACAAACACTTGAAAAGCAGCCCAGGTTTGCAAAGCAAGGTCCTTAGGACACAAGGATCAGTGATAAGTTCAAGCTGACATTCTATTTCAGCTGTTACTTCTTTTCTGCTTTCCGTCACTCCAGTAGTCCCTCCTGGCCAGACTTAAAAATAAACTTTTTTGTCTCTGGACAAATTAATGACATTCCCGTGGAAAGCAGGTTAGTTAAAAAAGCACTATCAAGTCCAAAAAATAAACAGGAAAGTATTATTAAGAGAAAAATAATCTTTAAGAGAAACTGATTTAATGATTAACAGCTCTACTTTACCACAGAATTCCTGCAGTGATATATGGAAACCCTCTGGGACTCTCAATTTTTACTAGATAATCCATCCTGAATGGTAAAATACTGCTATATCCCCTGCACATCAGCTTTTGAACTATATAGGCATTTTACTAATTGACCTCAAGAATAACTCTGGCCCAGATTATCTGAGGCACATGGCTGCCTGGGTTCCAACAAGAAAATAAAAAATTTGCTCTTTTGTAGGGTTTTTTTGAAATTTTTTTTCTTAGTTTGTTCTGGTCTTACATAAAAACCAAAAAAAAACCAACCCCCCCTCAAACCAACAACCTCCCCCCTCCAAAAAAAAAGGCAAAAACAACAGAGAGAGAAAAAAATTTTGAGAAGCAGTATCTGCAGACATATTCTGTTACTCCTAATGATGATGTTGCCCGTTGTATTGTGCATTTGTTCGGTCACATAATTACCATTTATTCACAGTACACTCAGTGCACAAGAATCAAAGGAAAATCCAGACATTTTAAATAACATTAGTTTTTATTGACTATAGAAGGTCCTTTATAGTTAAGGAAAGAACATATTTTCTCCTAAACCCATCTTTTAGTAGTAAGACACATACAATGAGCAGTCTAAAACTGCAGCCATGAAAGAACTTTACTGCTTGGTATTTCTCGCCATAGCTCCTTAAGTTTTCCTTAACAGAAGTAAAAAATGATGAAGCTTCACTTTTAAGTGACTTGAATCAGCATCAAACTAGGCACAGGATAAAGGCTGTGAAATGGTTGTCAATACTTATAAAAGCAGCTATACTAATAAAAGAGCTACATCAAGTCCCTGGAACCTGTCAGGGAGAGAAAAAATGTTCTATTCCTCTCCGCTTCTAGAAGGGTGGGAATAAAATACTGACAGTTCATTTTATTAGTTAAAGGCAGAGAGCAAAATAAGGGCAGATAAACTCTCCTGTGTATAGCTCCAGCCAGCATTTGCACAGGTGTAGTTATTTACACCACTAGCTCAACCATGGGCCAACCTGGGCTAACCATTCTACAGACAAAGCAGAAGAGAGCCCCTGCCTCAATGTCTTTGAGGAAGAAAAGACAGTAGGACAAAGAATGAAGAATAATTCCAATATTCCTTATTTTTTCCATTCATAATTCAGGTACAAAAGAATTCAGCACTACTGATCAAATCTGCATCTGGTTTTCAGAAATCTCAATCATAACAGAAACCTACAAGCAAACTTCCTTGCTTTATTTCTTTACTTCTTTTCTTATTTTCACTCTTCAAAATACATCTTTCTGGAGGTATGCAAATAAATCATAACTACATGATGACACTATGGCACATGGTGGGTTTGTGTATAACTCAATGGTCCATGGCTGAACAGGACTGGCCAGGCACAGTACAGGGTTGGTCAGGACTACTAAGTCACACAGCACACATTTTTCTGTAACCTATTGTTTCCACCTGGTTTTTATCTTGCAGAGGATAAACAACACATAACATGAAAAATGTAGGCTGGATGGTGCAACTGCTAAATCTTTGTCACTTTTAGATTTCTGGAGTTCACACTTTGCATGTAGACAACCTTCTCAATTCCCATCAAACCACCTCTTGTAACCTTGCTTCCTGTTTGTTTTTTTTTCCTTCTGGAGGAATAGACTGCCACTACAAATAAAGAGAAGCAGAGAAGGAGGAGAATGTCAAAGCTGTCTTGCATGCCGTGAATAAGTGCATATGGTCAGGATGTGACTCGAAGAGATTTCATAACTTATACTTTTCCCCAGTGGCAGGAGATGGGTAAATCACACTGATACCTGACTGGTGGCTAACATGAAAAATCAGGGATATTCCTAATGGCCAAGTGTCAGCAAAATCAACAGCTACTTTCATAAGTATCTTGTGAAATACCACCAAAAAACACCAAAGAACTCAAGGAATGAATCTGCGACTGATTTGGGTTGACTTTCACCCCTCAAGACTGAACTAGAACTCAGGCATTTAGCCTGGGAGCCTGATACTAGAGAGGAGTAAAGGATGCTGTTTAGTTCGTCTCTGTCTAATCCCACACAGCAAAGGACAGAGATACAGAGGAGCTTACAGCTTGTTTAGAAGAGCTCTTACCTGCATACATGGGCACAGGGACAAGAAAAGCCTGTCAGAACCAGTGACAGCTAATTTTATCCTGCCTGTGAAAGGATTTGGGAGTTTCAGAAGAGGCAGTGAGGCTACAAAGGGAAGGCATTTTCTCAATTTTATGATGAGTCAAGTGTCCTTCAGCACAGTGCCTGCATAGCACCAAGCTGGTTATAGCAGAGGACATTGATCCTCAGGAGGGACATAATCGTTTCAGAGACCACATTTTAAAATGTTTCTGTTAGGACACTGACAGCTCCTGAATCCTGACTGCTGTTTTGTGGCTTACAGATTTATGTGTATGTGCATGCCTGCACGCCTGCATGCCCACTCATCCATGCTTCTACCGAGCTACTAACCTGTCAAAGAGAAAGTCATCTGATTACTAATCCTCATGGACAATTTCTTCTCAATTCTGCCACATACTTCTTGCCTATTTTGGGGTGCTACTTCCTTCTTAGAAGGTGACTCAGGCTGTGATCACTGCTGTCTTCTTCACAACATGCAGCCCTCACAGTACACACTTTGGGCTTTTTTGTCCATTGAGTGCTGTACCGGCCAAAACAAGGACAATGTCTTGGAAAAAAATTAAGGATGCAGTTTCCCATTTCAACTAGATACAGAAAGTCCTGTCTGTTTCTGACAGATAGGAGTAAGTGAATTCCTCCTGTCTGAAGGAATTCTCAGTAGAAACTCATGGGACTACTTTAAGCTAACTACCAAGGCATGAAAACATGGATTTACAGCAGTGACACAGGAGTATGTTTGGCTGTGTATACGAATGACCTCTGAATGATTCTTTTAAAGTGTTAAGTCCTACTAGGCATGTACTGTGACTCAGCCAAAATACAGATCATGTGAAACACTATTTAATATCTTTTGAAAAGAAAAAGTGGGCTGTGAACTAGTTACTTCTTTCACACAGAGAACTGAGCCACTAAGTAAAAAAAAATTGCTTTCTCAGACATACAGGGCAAAATTACTTCATTATCCAAGTCATGTGATTCTGATCCAGACTTGAATCTTCAACTGGCTAGAGCATTCAGATCAGTGGTATTTGTTCTGGAGATATTAAGATATACAAGAACTCTGTCAACTTCTAACTTAAAATATTGATATTACATATGTGGCAAGGGCTTGGTGTATCACTTTTGACAGAGCTTAAATATTTAATTTGGCATATCAGATTCCAGAAAATTCAGGCATGAACTTCCTTATATGACCTATTTTCCAATCACCAAAATCTTACATTTACTTTGAGCTATTTCCTTTTTTTCAGGTTGGGACTAGTGACTTGGCACATTGTGATTAAAAATGCCAAAGTATTATTCCACATTACTGAATCCATTGAATTCTTTAATGTAAGCTAAGCAACTACATCTCAAAGAGCAGACTTTCAGTTAGAAGTTCAAAGTATACAGAGGGATTTAAAATGTCTATACACCCTGTCAAATGCTAAATCAAATGGAATAACCTTATGTATACATACTTTACAACCCTCAACAGCTTTCTGATCTCTATCAGGATAAAGCCATAAAGCAAACAAAAGTTTCTTTCTCGTCAGAAACACTTTCTGGCTTGAAGAGTTTCAACTCTGAATTCTTTTAAACACCTGTCTTCTTTCCCCTGTAGTTATTTATACCTGGAAGGTAAAAATCTGCTTGGTGAAACATTCTGAGCAAACAGCAAAATATTAGAGGACTGAAAAATGTATTAAAATCCTACCGGAGTAGGAAATTGGATAAAAAGTGTATTTGTGTTTCTTTCTATATTTTTAATGCATATATTCATAAAATAATTAATATTTATATTTATAATCTATTTATTTGTATAAATAGATTGCACTTCTATGTAATGAAAATACATTTGCCTTCTGGCTAATGAAGAGTTATTACAACTTACTTCATATAGTCAACCCATCGCTCAGTTATCTCAACCTAACATTTATTTATAGCCCAAATCTACCTCTTGTACCATGTTATGAACTAAATGCTTAGGGACTGGTTTTCTGTTTCATTTGTGTTCAGCTCAGGTACAATATGGCTTTCGACACACTTGAGGACAAAGTCACTATTAGTATTCAGTGCCAGTAATCAGGATTTTGTTAACCACCATGGAAGGAACAGATGAGTCCATGCCTGGGCTAAGGGCAGGTCACCAAAAAGCTTTCTTACTGAAGTGAGATGTTTGGATTACTGTTCACTGCACTCTTGGCTGTCCTTCCCTCGGGCTCTGTTGCTTTCTTGCCTGCTGCTGCAGAGGGACAATACAGGAAACCCTCTCAGTCAACTAAGGGTTCACCTGCTTATCCCTACTTTGGTGACTCTACTATCTATCTCCTGTGCTTTTGTCCTTGTATGGGATCTCAGAAACACCACAGGGCATGCCAAAATCTGCTGTTATGACATATTGGTACCCACACTGGCATGATCTGCAGGGTTTCAAGCCTGCAGCAGGCGAGTACAGAACATCTTTAGACCACCTCTCCTTACCTCAGCCACAGGATGATCTTAACACTGTAAAATGTTATTAGCTTATTACCTATATTAGCTTAAGCAGTCCTTATTTAAGTGATATTCATAATATATATTTTCCTGTCCTCAGTGTTTTCTTTTCAGATTTTAGTGAGTTTTAAGACTGTGAGTCTAAAAAAAATATAAATATGACACTCAGCCTTGACTACAGAATTATGACCAGTAATTTTATAATATCCTACATCAAATTTTGAATTAATTTGGAGTTAACATGATGTGTCACACCAACATTTGGCTGTACAGTTAACGAAAGCTGGAATCTTTCCCACTTTGTGGGAGGTTTTACTCTTTTGAAGACCTTTTTCACTCAAATACCACCTGTGTTAAAATGAAAATGACTTAAACATAATTTGAGCACAGAATGTGCTGTGATAGGAAAAGAAAAGCTGTTTCAATCAGCATGAAGCAGCAATTCTGTAAAACTGATTTCAGCAGCTATGTTTTGTTACAACGTGTCAGCATCATGCAATATTACCTCTGTTTACATGTCTTCTTAAATAATAAAAAAAAATATTGGCTGGAAAAATCCACCAGATTCCAAATTAATAGCAAAATAAAAAGAAATTTGACCCAATTTTTCTGGTTTTAAAAATGGTCCTTTGGGATTTTCAATGATGTTATTTGAACTTCATGACCGAGATGTTCCAATAAAGTAGATTTTTCATCAAGTCAAAGCCGTAATACTATTTTACTGTTGAATGTATACTTTACTCCAAGAGGAGAATTAAACAGTGTACACTTGAAAATGCCATATGCAATGCAGTCGTAATTTGTTACTCTCAGTTTTATTCATCTTGCAATTATCAAATATGTTTACTCAGAGAGGCCTTAACACTGCCCATGTATACTAATTTGATGTACTTTGGTAATGCAAACACTGTTTTAATTTTTTAAAATTAAATTTACTGAAAAATCAAAACTCTGCCTTTGCTCAAATACAAAAATATAATTTTTTTTTCCAAAATGTTCAAAGGGATGTCTTTTAATGATGTTTTAGCTCTGGATTTTCTGTCTTTTTTGCTTTAGTTAGCATTGTTCAACTGTTTTACACACCTTTTCATATAAACTTGTCCATAGATCTATTTGATTTACCATGAAAAAAAAATTCATACCTTATCTATATAAATATATCATTATCTATTTAACAATCTTTCGGTTGTTAAATGAAATATATGTTTAAAGGGCAACATTGTTGTGAAAAATGAGTCATTTGAGGAATTATGGTAATATTCTGTACCTTTGGAAAGAGCCCTTCTACCCCTTTCCACTTCCAAGGAAAAAAAAATAAAAAGAGAGAAAAAAAGAAAGAGGCCATGGTCTGAATTACTAACATTTCATACAAAGTTTACTTGTGATATTTTTCACCAGGTAGGAATGAAAATTTGTTTCTATATGGAATATCTCTGTGTAACTAGAGAAAAGTAAACATACATGAGAGAAGGTGATAGAATTATAAAAAATGGCAAAATTTATAAATCTCTTTATTTAAACTTTGCAGAGAAATACGTGGAATTATATATAATGTGTTAAATGTGAAGATAAATTAGATTTGAAAATGTAAGAGAGAGGGGTTAAAACTCATTTTGCTTTAACTGCAATTACCAGGTTGTCATTTAAAAGACAGTCCAGCCTGTAGTATAAGATAAGAGGCAGTGTTTGGCTTCTAAGGAGGCATTTTTCATATACTAAATAAATTGGAAAGACTAAACTGATTTGCATTACATGTATGACATTTGTAAAATGCACACTTATGAAATTGTATGCCTGGCCTTGTAATGATGCATGGGCACACAAGCAAGCAGTTGTCAAAGTCATTGTCCAGTGCCTACTCCCGAATAAAATAACAGTGGAACAGGACCATTGCTTTACTGTTGCAAGTGGCAGGGATACTGTTCTAGTCATGAGAGACGAAGGAGAGACACGGGAAATTTTAAGGGAGAAGTAGACAGAGGTTTCTATTATTGTTACTGTTACTATTACTGTTATTGTTATTATTAAGATGAGTTTGATTTGGGGGGTAAGAAAGCAAGACTTCTGACATATATTTCTTTTTTTTGGGCCTGAGACAGAAGCAGTAAATTTCAAACTACAAACCAAGCAACACACTAAAGCCAAACAGAGTTCTCATAAGCTGTTGGAGATGCCTCAGTCAGGCTTTATTTGTGGGTGTTTTTTGTAGAACGAGAACAAAGGAGACATGGAAACATAAACTTCTCTCACAAAGCAAAACACCATCTATTGCAGATGTATCACATTAGTCACAGGTACTGAGAGTTGAAATCAATTAACTAGGATTAAAAAAAGTTCACTTAGATGAAAAACAAGGTTCCTTAAAAAAAAAAGGAAAACATGGCCATTTCTTAGTGAGTTTGGAGACATAAAACATGTGAAATGTCTGTGAATAGATGCCTGTTGGCTAAACCATCGATGTTCCCTTTGGGGACACTGCTAACAGCAAGACGATGTGGTTATGGTGCAGGATCCTTCTGCCTGTGTGCTTTGAGGCACCAGAGGTACTGCAGAGCACTGGCAAAAGGAACAAGCAAATCAACAGTGGGGTGGCTTCAAGTAGGTGCCTCAGCACAGGGGAGAAAGCTCAGTCTCAGCCTCTTATACTTTTAGGCTGACAGGACATGATTAATTAGCTGAATTTGAAATATTTAGCCTAAGCTGGTCAACTAGGCTCTCTTTATGACAGAGGAGACACAAAGAGGCGTTTTGTCAGGACCCACTCTTTAAACATAAGAAAGACTAAAAATCAGCCTTGGCTTGTGTCCACCTCTCTCTTTCATCCAAGGAGTGCAAAGAAGTGGCTTTGACTAGAAGTCTGTGTGGTCAACTTAAGTTGGGTGAGTGGAATCCCATCATCACTCATGTTTGTCATGTATGCCCTATTATGTGCCATAAAGAAAAGTGAGAACACTGTGGCTGTCTGGAAAGATGCTAAATGTTACCTGAAGGATGGCAAACAGTTAGTGTGTTTTCAAAATAAAAAAGTGATGTTTCTAATCTGTGTTAAAGTTTTGTTTTCTGAAAATGTGGAGAGAATTACTCCCAAAATTTGCTGCATACTGTTCAGTTCTACAGAACTGAAATACATCAAATACAAAGACTTTTTTAATGACACAGAAATTTTGGGGGTCTTTTTTATCTGAGAGGTTCTTTCCATAGTGAGTATCTTAGGAAAATGAAGAGGCCCAAATCCTACAGTATTTTAAACGATGCAGATAAAATTCCCATTGAATTCAGCAGGGGCAGAGAACAGACTGAGAGATCTGGATGCAAGTAATGATCATTCAAGCATCTGTTACTGATGAAAGTGTTTGCCAACACCTCCCCAGTGGCTTGATGTATTGGGTTTTGTTTACCACAAATTGTAACCACGCAACGAGCTACTTGGTAAGCAAAGAAAAGCTATGGGATTTCAGCCACCTCACAGGAAGGTGCATACAGTCTACTGCAGAAGTGTTTGCTAGGCATCCAAACAACACTTATCTCAATGCAAGTAACAGTATTTCAGAAGGATGACCATAATTTTTCCCTGATGATTCTTTTTGCTCCCTTACAGATACGATGGTCATCTGCTTTCCCTTTAAATTCCCTTATTACAAGCTTTTATGACTGTTTCCATTCTCAGGGATAAGAAAATTGAGGAAAACAGCCATAAACTGTAAGTGTATTGAGGTCCAAGTGAACTGATTCAAGCTGAAATGCACTGCCCTGTTTACAAACTATAAGGAACTTGCCATCTTTCAAACCACTACTAGAGGATGGCAATTTTCATTAAACTGAATTCATGGTTGAAGATGAAAAGTGTAAAAAATACTGAAAAAAATCTGAGAAACCATTCAACTATCCCTAGAGACTAAGCCACCCGTGAGGTTTAAGTTTTCACCTGCACTCTCCTCTAAAAGGGAATGCAGATATCGAAGTGACTGTAGTATCACTTCGTGTGGCAATTCAGGAACCAGTGTTGGAGCTGAAAAATGCTCAGTTATATATATCAAACAGATTTATTAATGGCTTCAGTGAGATTTATAACAGAAAGTAAGTTATGAAGTTTCTATGTAATACAGCTTTTTAATGTATCCAAGTACAACATTTTTTTTCATGCCTTTAATTATGTGCCATTAGTTACATTATTTAGATTCCATATAGATTAGGGAAAAAAATACACTTCTTGTCTTCTTTTTTTTTTTAAATTGAGTTTAAATATTTCAATGGTTTGTGAATAAGGAATTAGAGCTAGCAAGTGATGGTATCTTTTCCAAAAGTAGTGTGACAGTTCAATGCTTTTAAAAATAAAAAGAGTTTTATCTTCCCCACATGAATGTTTCTCGTGCTGCGATAACATTCTTTTTTATATACTGAAGCTCTGAGAACTTTGGCAGTTTCACATCCCCAGGGTTCAATATATTTTTTCCTTTTTCTCTTTTTTTTTTTTCTTGTTTCAGTTACCGAGGATTCACACACTTGCTGAGTTTAATTTTGGGTTTCTGGGCTCATGCAAACCCTAAAACTCAAAGCAGTACTCAACCATAATTATGAGTTTTCCATGGCTTGGAACAAAACAGTAAACTTTCTGTGAAGCTCAGAGATAGGATTAACTTGACAGTCAATCTATACCTTAGAAGTTGAGCCTGAGCTCATTTCAAGAGTCAGCAAAACTTGGAAAATCTTCTTGACAAATCTGGGACAAATTGAGGATTATGAAGACAACTCTAAACATACCCATTTCAAAAAAAGCAAGTAATCCCTCCTGTGTCTCTTTTGTGCTCCAAACCAGTTGCTATGGAAAGAAGGGAATTTCACATGGCTGTGAACTTCTTAAAAAAATGTACACCATTCAGATGAGAAAGACTTAACTATTCTTATTCTCCTTACAGTTCAGCTGTTCCATTTGTCCCATATTCAGCTGAAGTACTTCTCAGTTATGCTTACATTAAAGAAATTCAGGCCTATAATTCAATGTCAATCAAAGTGTATGAAATCTCTCTCAAACAAATGAGTCTTTATTTTTTTCATGTCTGAAGGCATCTACCTACATATGAACCCATTCAAGTTACATTTAAGCCCAGATCTCAAAAAAATTAACCTAGAAAAAAAACCTAAAAAAGAAGTGTCCAGTCTTTCATTATTTACATACTTAATGTTGTTTGATTCAGAAACCACAATATAAATGTTTTCTTTTAAAAAATCTGTAAGCATCAAGATATATATAAATATTCTACAAAACGATCAGTGTGCTCTCACCAAAAACAGATGCCTTGAAAATATTTGGCGTGTTTTTAAAAAAAACACTTAAATCATTTTTTGAGGTCTGGCCATCTATACATTCAAAGAGTAAGTGCTTTTAGAAGAAATACTTCTAAAATATATATTTATACATTTTTCATGTGTCTATATGAGATAGAAAGTCTTTACTTAATAGTCAGAAAATCAACTGTGGTGCAGGTGTACAGGACTTTCCAAAAATTGCTTGTGAACGAGCTGAATTTACCCAAATGGCCTATTTTACAGGAAAGTTTATTCTGCTGTTCACAGCGTCCCAGCAGCACAGTGAATGCCTTCAAGTTCCCAGCTCCTTCCAAGAGGAGCATTCCAAAATGTCTCCAGCGCGCCGTTCTGGATGCTCCCACAGCCCCAGTGCACTTGGACAGCTGGAGGAGTGCAGCTTTTCAGCACAGGATGCAAACTTGGGCTGCCTGTCCAGGCTCACTGCCACCCTGGGATGCTGGCGTGGAGGTTGGTCAGAAGCCCAGCTGGTCCTTCCAAATCTGGGGCAGAAGCCGGGTTCGCTGCAGTGCTTTGCCAATATAGCAGGTGCCATAAAGAAAAAAAGGTCTGTACAAATAAGCCTTCTGTTTGCTAATTGTTTATCTGGGTCAGCTGTTCACTGAGGAGTACAGACTTGCTCTTGGCACCTGTCCTCCGAGCAGTGTGAATCTGTCCCATGCGGCTTTGCTTTTTACTGGGATAAAACATAGTTCCAGTATGCCAATAATTTAAGCATATAAGTTTAAGCTTTCATTACTTTCCTAAGTTTTCTTTTCCATGCTTTTGTAACACTCACTGATCCACACTGGAACACAGACTTTTCTTTTTATTATTTATTCTATCTATTTTTGAGGTAGCCATTTCAGGTCTCTTGATGCACAACTAACAGGGCCTTATCCAGAAACACCAGTTGACTGTGTTAGGAAATTAGGGCAAAAATCACAACTAACTGTAAACAGATGAGGCAGGATCCATCCCTTCTTAATTTGATGGTCTAAAATTTAGGTGTATGGTCTAAACTAGTTAATCTTAAGTCTTCTCATCAAAGGAGAGATTTTGCCTTCTCCAAAGAACAGTTTGTTTCACCCTAAGTTGAGCAGCTAAAATACATGGCCCTTATGGGGTGCATATGTATCCCCTTAGTTTTTATGGGAATCCTACAAAAATAACTGAAACAAGAAGCCCCTTTTGGGTGAAATGAAGCCCACTATTGGTATCTGCATCTAACATGAACTTAGCACACTGAAAATTTATTTCACTGAAGGATTTCTTTCACTGAAGGATTTCTTAATAGCTCTGGAAGGAATAAACAGTCTGAGATGGCTAACAGCAAGCAACCTCTACTACACACAGATTTTCAGCATAGTCTCCTCAGCTGTTGTGAAATATATGCAACACAGCAGTTAAAAATGGCTTTCATGCACAAATACAAATGTGTAAAAAAGATATATTAAAAGCAAAGACAAATGAATACATGCTGAAGTAATTAGAAACAGATCACACTATACCGCTGTTTGAAAGGAATGTTTTTCACTTGGTTCTATTAATGTACAGAGACCCGCAAAGCATTTAAACATGGAAGAACGTTTCTAACACATAGTAAGTTGCAGAAAAGAAACAAATAATAAAAAAATTCTTCCATTGCTCTTTCAACAATGTAGAAGAATTTCAAGCACAGTGTTCTTTTTCTGTCCTTCTAACTTAAATCACATTGCAAAGCATAAACAATGCATTTTACATAAAAACATAATGTATATGCAGAATTATTTTTACTGTGAAGGCAATGTGCCAGTGCTTTCCATGTAAGTTTAAAAAGGTTTCTCTTCCAGTTTTGTTGGCAAAAGTGGTATTAGGCACATACCGGGATTTAACCACTTTAAGTCATAACACTCTTTGGCCAAACTGCACTGAAGTCAATGGAGATTATACTTTGGGCTCCTGTATTTTCAAGTTCTTTTGATATTTCAGAGGATAGTTTACTGTTCAGATCTTCTCGTCCAGAAAACCAAAATCATGTTTTGCTATATCTCTCTCCAACATGATAAAAAGTCCCGGTTTCCCTTTTGTTAACACCCAATGATATGTGAGGCAGGACCCCCTGCAAGCAGCTTTGTCTATAGCTGATTTTTTCCCACTAGTGTCTAAGACATTGATTTCTAAACATTACACAATAATGTACATTTAATTCCAGCTTTTGGGTAGAAGTCAAACATGAGAGTTTCATGACCAGAAGGTCAGAAAACAGACTGTTTCCTGGTAACTTAATGGCATTTGGCTTTACAGTTTAATTTCATAATATGTAAAGACTCTTCAGCATTCTTAATTACATTCTGAGCAAGGAAAGAAAACTATCGCAGATACTGGATTAAATCCTAGAAATGGACTGTTCTAGCAATATGGTATATAATCTTCCAAAAGAACTGTTAAACAGAACAGTGTAAGGAATATTATCACATTTTTGGCCATGGTCCTTTACCAGAATTTGTAACGTGTTACATGAAAAGCCCAAACCGCATAGTACACACAGCCATTTGTAGAAAACTTTCCACTTCTTAGTGCGCTGAGTCTAACGTTGGGATCAATTCTCATGAATTTCAGGAGGAAGAGACGACCACAGATTTGGCTCAGAAATCAACTCTGTTTTTACATCAAGGGCCACTCTTTTCTAGAGGGCAAGTAAATATTTTCACAGACGTGAATGGAACTGGACACAAGATGATCTGGGACATCAATCACAACCAAATTGCTTCTTAAGTGAGATGTGGAAAGAAGATAAGACTATTTTACTTATTGCTAATATTACGAAGTGTTCTTGTAGAGCAGAAAGGATCTTTAGTATAGCACTACATAGCAGAAAGACTATGCTGCAGAGAACTTACAATCTAAGCGGTAAAAAAACCTAAAGGCAGAAAAACTACATTTGCTCCCTAGTGTCAGCTGCAACGGGACAAGGAATGATGGTCTCTCAAGAGTAAACCATTTTATACCGAGTGCAACTCCGGTGAAGCTATCAACTCATATTCGTCATAAAACTTTAAAATATCTTCTTCCTTCTTCGCCTTCTTGGGGTTTTTTCCATCCATCCTGCAAAAGAGAGACAACTATAACCAGAAACCGGAGATGAAATAAAAAGACCATGAGAGATGATGAGTCTTTAAGGGTTTTGTGAATATCCATCTATTTAAAAACAACTGGGTTTTAAAAATTATGCAAATAAATTTCTATACTGAAACCTAAGATGGATAAAATTGTAAACAATTAGCTGTTAACTCGATATTTGTATCACCACTTTGTAATATGTAGATATGCTTGCTTTAGACTTTCCTGACTCTTTTGACAAGCCTGATATAATTGGGAATCTTCTATGTAAAATAAGTAGCAGTTCTGACATTCCTAATAGCTTGACATTTACATTTCCAGACTCAGATGTAGTCAAAAGACGTACTTTACTGCATCATATTAAATGTTGACCACTCATTTAGCAAATGACAGAAAGGCAGCTGTCAATCATGAACTTTGTACTTATTTTCTTACAGAGGGCTGAAAATTTCAACCTTTATCTAGAAAATTCAGCATATAAATTAAAGAAAATTTTGGCCTTGCATTTTCTATGAGAAGAAATGAGAACTTTATCTGACACTTGTAAAGGGTAGTATTAAAACATTAATACACTGCAAAATCATCCTATCTTCTTCTTTCTAACCCAAATTCATATCAGAAAAAAAGTATTTCATGGTTGTGTATATGTATATGTATATGTACGTGTACATGTACACGGATATGTGTGTTGGTCCTGAAAAGTTTATAACACACAGAATAGCCTCATAGCTTGTAAATCTGCTTGCTGATTTTAGCCAGTTATGTCAGGTTGAAGACTGTCCAGAGACTAATACAATCCTACAGATTCTATGGAAATGGGTGTCTTCATAAATATTTAAGGGATCATTCTCATAGCCAAAAGAGAGACAGAAGATAGAAAATAAGAAGTACTGATAGTGATCCCCAAGATGGTATATAGATGTTGAATGGCTTGAATACCATAAAATTTGCTGAGATTCATTTGACCACTCATGTCTAATTTGAAAGCCAAGATGTGGCTTTAAATAGTCACTTCTTTCATTCCAGGATTCCAGCTTTACTGATGCCTGTCCCTCAGCATCATACCTTGAGTCTGTTGCTTCTTATTTGAGCAGTGCAAGGCTGGTTATACAGGCATTCTTGATCCCAGCAAAATGGAGAGAAGTCATTCCAGACCTGACATCTCTGTAGGCAGGTTGGTTTTGTCACTGTAAGTATGCTCACTTTATGCTAGGCATAAGAAATGCCAAACCTGTATGTTCTTTGAAGATATTTCATCTTCTCTGAGCACAGAAGGAGGCAGCATAAAGCTACAATGTCACCAGGAAAATTCTCAATCACTGAGGTAAAATTTGGAAGATTTACAGCTGCTAGGAACCATCAGATTGAAGTCCTTAAAACCCTGGGGAAAATATCCTCTTCTTATACTACAAAGTTTACACAATTTCCCTCCCCCCTTGTTTGTGTGATTCAGACTTAGTTGCTGCTCTTACCAGCTGCCTTTATGGGTGGCATATTCATGCATTGTGTGGGAAACGACCCCACGCAAGCAGAGGATAGACAAGATGACCTAGTCCTTTAAGGCCTTTTTCTTCTAGCTGTGCTGGCTGACATCATTTGTGGTATGACTCTTTGAATTCCAGACACTCTATCTATGAGAGATAAATAAGTGCACAAAACACAAACCTAGCAGCAGCTTATGTCTGACTCCTTAAGCTCTCTTAGTAGTCCATGGAGAAGGTGAAGGGGTCCTATGGGGGTTGTTTGAAATAGACATTTGTCCTCTGGAACTGTTACTGCCTTTAGGGAGTAAACTGCAGAAGACAGGATTCCCAGGGCTAGAATCATAGAATCAGAATATCCTGAGTTGGAAGAGACCCACAAGGATCATTGAGTTCAACTCTAATGGCTAACATCAGATTTCATTAATACCTTCCCCTAATTGTTGTTTTCAATTATTTTGATTCATAGGAATATTTCAGTACAAAGAAAACCACAGGTGTCTAGCCTACAAAAAATTGCTGCTTGAAGGACTCTAGATGGGTGAAGCCTGTTTGACTTAAGGTTAGAGAGTGGCTCTCTGGCAAACAAATGCTATAAATCCCATGGAACTTCCCAGAGCAGCATGCATAAAATGCATTCATCGTAAACATCTGCAAAACATATTTTATTTTTACTCAGTGATTAAAATGTTAGTTATGTTCATTCTTTAACAGAAATAACTACAATATGCTAATGTAGAGACTGAGTTGTTAAATACAGCTTCTGGAGGAGCAGGGGTAATCAGTCAGAATTCAGACATTTTGAGGCCCATTGTGACAAGTCAACCCTGTTGTTGGTAATAAGGAGCTTCTACACAAGACTGTCAGGGGCAGGGAATTATAATCATCCCCAGTCTCATAGGTTTCAGATCAGGAAACTTGGTTGGCCAACGTGGAGTGAGAGAGCATCATCAGTCATAACTTTGTATTAAAGCTAATTGAATTCACCAATTTTTTCCTCCATTTGATGCGTGCAGAGAATTTGCAACACAATATTTAGTCCCATTACCATAAAATGAGACTCTTGGCAATCCTGAATGACACTATTCATCTTCAGCTTATCCTTTCACAACCCTGTATAAGGTTGGTCTGCCATTGTCTCAGCAAGTATAAACCAGAGACACACAAAGGCGTGTATGTTGGGGTTTCTCTCATGCACATGCATCCAAATTGAGCAATACAATATTAAAGCCAATGGAGTAAAACATATAGAAAATTCCTCTCTCCTGTAAAAGGAGGAGAATTCAGCCTTGTTATAAATGCTCCAGTTTCAATGTATATGTAAAATGTAATCTAATTCAGAGAGTTGCATCTGCATGCAGTTACCTGAGCATGTTTATTATGTGCAACTTTGTGTTATCTGGATGGAAAACTCAGGAGAATAAGCTGTGTTAAACAGTAGCTATTCTATCTTCTTCTGTTGTGGGGAGAAGTATTAGTGGAATATGACAACTCCTAGGAACTCTAGCACATCTGAGCTCTACAGGGCTAGAAATAACAAAAATAAAAATCCTTAACACAATAAAAACCAAAATATTGTTTTGTAAGAAAAGTTAATTTTGTTGAGTAGTGTTGGATGCAACCGGGCTTCCTTTTTCTACTTTTATCTAAGTCCATCTCTAGCAAAAATCGGTGCAAAAGGAAGGATTAGAATGTATTTTATTTTTCTGCACATGTTTTGGTTTACATTTTGAATGTATTTCTCTGTACTGTAGCTTGCTTGAACAAGTACTTTTTGTTGTAAACACTTTCAATTGTTTAGACAAACTAAATGTCAGCCAGTGCTAAATGCATTTGCAACAAGAAATACACCAAATCAAAATAATGGCAGATGTATCTCAGGCAGCATTAAAGGACTTTAAACTGCAGTGTATCCAAAACAAAAAATCTACATCAAACATAGAAACACATGGTTAATCCGTTACATCTGTTTAGTTAAGTGATGGCCTTAATTACTTTTAGTCACCCATGACTCTCATGAGCAGTCTCCACTTTAAATTTAGATTCAGACATTTTTCCATTTCTCTAATTAGAATTTATTCATGTGTAAACAAGTTCGACATTGGTTTACCCACATACATTTACATTTTTGACTGTGTGGCCTTGCAGAGCAATTCCTGCATGTTTTGTGCCTATCCATATAATTGGCCTCCTTGTCCCACATGTAAACCACAGCAATAACTTGTTGACCAGTGATTTAAATTATTTTTTTTCCCATAAATAGGTTTTGAAAGGAATATCCATAACTGAAACCTTTATCCTTGATTTGCAGAACCATCCTTCTGGTAAGCAGAAAGCTGTGCTTTCTCACGCTTCCCTTCATCCAAATATCCAGGACAGATATACGTCCAGGTTATTTTTTCCCTCCTCCTCTTTTCCACATCATACTAGTAGTGCATGGAGCATGGAGAGATTTCAGCAGGAAAATGAAACTTCCTAATAAAATTTCCCATGTGACCGTGGCTGGCTGCTGACATAATGATCAGCATGAATTTCATTAAGGGTTACACAATTGTGGATATGGTCGTTTATTCAGTTGTCTCTGGAATGATTTCTCTCAAGCACAGAATAATACAGGCTGAGCACATATTTCCAGGTTTAACCCTTGAACTAGATTAGGCACAGAACAATTATTTGGTGGAGTTAATGCTGCTGAGAATCCCTCATAATAACATATTCTGGGACATGAAAATGAGATTTTAGCATTTTGACAGAGTTTCTTGCCTTGTAGTTTTATCTCAGTGCCCTTTGTTAACAGGCAGAAAAGTTTCTCATGTACATCTACGATTTTGAGTGTCCCAGAATTGTGATTTACCATTTTTTTATGACCACCATTACTGATTTACAGAGGAAAGAATTAAAATATTGAAGTCACTGCTGTAGAAGATGTCAGCTGTGCCAAGGGCTCCACAGTATTCCATCACAACAGTGAGAGCAGACAGAAGCTAATACATGCAGATTGATGTGACACCTCATATGACACTTCACAGTTAGCAGATACTGTAAGCAAATAAGTTCAGAGTGCTTTATACTATTTTTCTCTTTTGGCTTTATAAACCTCAATTTTAACTATTTTCCATTTCCTGCAATGTTATCTACTTTTAGGTGCACATTTTACTACAACGAAGTATACAGTTTATCCATTGTATGAACTATACAATTACGTGCTGGTTTAAGTAAACTAACAGATCTTAAATGGAATAATTTCCCTGATAAAAAGCTTAAATTTTGTTACTTAAAAAATTATCTGTATTTGGAAAAAAAAGTTTTAGGTCATACTAAATAATATCTCCTCCATTCTCTCTTTCAAGTACAATCTTCTTTATGGACTACCTGTAATTGTAGTTTAGCCAGGAAGTATCTGGTTGCTACAGCCAAGCTCTATTTGAACAAAATTAGGAGTGCTCAAAAGTAATTCCATTGACAATAACTGCATTATATGCATGTCAAATTGATATAATCAGGTTAAGACAGTTGTCTATACAAAATAGATTTATTTATACCTGGAGCTTCTCCACTGTCATTGGACTTACACAGCATTTAGAAAGTTGAAATCTGCAATTTAGAATCAGGTATTATGCTATTTTTGGACTATTGATAGCAAATAATCCTTTCCATGCCTTTACCACCTGTTGATGTAGCTCTGAAATTTGACCTAGTCCCTCAGTCTGTACCAAGAAAATTTTCAAATCCAGATGTATGTATCCAGCTTGAGCAAACAGTGAATATTGTTACTCTCTGAAACTCCGCTGACAGAAGGCAGCCTTAATTTATGAGATCAGCAAGAACCCAGGTTATGAGAAACTTACACATCTATATAACATATGGTGAATATTTTAACTGAGTGCCATCTCTTTAAAGTTTGCTTAAGGAATGGAGATGAAGTGACAATTTATATCTTACTTGCTCTGTTCAAAGTATTACCGAAAGACTCTTGGTAACAGAAAAGGAGAAGAAAGGATAAAGTTGTGGTTGTGGTTATCTTAGTGTAGGGATCAGGCAGTGATGGGAGAATTTAGCATGGTTAAGGTTTGTAAGATGGCAAAAGTGGTTGAGGAGGGCTTCTAAAAACAAAAAATTCAAAAGGTATTAAAAAGATGCAAAATGGGAGAAAAGAATGCACTTTACAGGCTGAGAATCATTAGAAAAAATGTGAGCAGGATCCTACTCAAACATTTTATTTTTTTTGCAAGGAAGAAGGCAGAAGCCTTTTGACTGCAGATTTTAAAGTCACTTGTAAACTAATTTAGCCTATATCAGACTAGTGTGGCTCACAAATTAGCATCTTTATATTTGTACTCCACTGGAGTCTTTCTTAACCTGTATGGAAAAGACCACTCACAAACAGCATGTGCTCAGAATGGGCATTAGAAAGAATAGAAAGCAAATGCTCAGGTTTTGACCATGAGAGAAAGTAAGTGTAAATATTGTCAGAAAATCACGTAGCAAATATGTGAATATATAACTTTTATAAAAATACATTTAGATTTTTTATTTGTTTGTTCTCTAGGCATGGCTAATACTGGCCTCTTATTTCAAAATAAAAGAAAAACCCCTTTCTCTACCCAATGTCTATGACCAAACTCATCTTCTATATTTAAGTTCAAAGATGACCAGTCTTTGCTAGCAGCTTCCACGCATCCATCCTACTCTCCATATTTTTGGGTGAAGACTGTGCAAAAAAGCACTTTTAAGTGAAGAAGCCACAACTATAATTGTTGGGGAATGATTAACAAGCTGGTTTACTTTGCAATTTCTTCTGCAGATTTTCATGTGTTTACGCAAGAAGTTTTGCCTACTAGCTCTCAGATGGCTGGTTCCTTCCTTGTGTCCTAGTAGGGGTAGGTGATCATACTTTCAAACCGAGTGTCATTTTTCTGTGTGTGTAACTTTTTTCCCCAGGTACCTTCTTTCTCTGATGAGACATTTATACTACGGAGGTTTCATTTGTTGGTTTGTTTTAGGACCAAAAACTGGCTCCTCCAGAAGTGGCTCTGAGCATCTGGACTCACTTTTCTACCATTTTTCTCCTGATCAAATCATCATGTGTGTAGACCTGAGTGTATTCTATATGATCAAAAATGTGTTTCATTTTCTGGTGAATCACTGTGGCTGCCAAATACAACCCAAAGGGTAGTCTGAAAAACAGTGTCTCCTAACGGGAGTAGAGAATGCAGAAATGTTTCCTTAAGGCACCTGCCAGAAATCTGCCAATGCATCATGTATAGGAAAATAGGTGGCAGCAGGAATTTCATGGATAGTGAGAAATGTTGCCTTTACAGATAGCTCCTTAATTTCTTTGATCTGTCCATAAAAAAACATCTCAGTCTTTCTACCCTCACCAGTTAGTGCACCTACTTGGCTAATTCTTCCAGTCAATTTGATGACTCTTGGACAAAGTTTGCTCATTTATTTTGCTTCAGTTTAAAAACAAAATAATCTTATTCAAGGCAGGAGTCATGGGCTCCTAGTAAAAATTGGCCTAGTAAACACTTTGCTGAAAGATTCCTTTGTAACTCAAAGACACCCTGGAATTTTTGGGGGGCTTTTTCCTTCCCCTTTCAGTGAGTGTATCTTTAGATAAAATCATCAGGTGAACACATTTTTATCTCATTAATGGATACTTTTCTGCAAATAACTAGCAGCGGAACCAAAATACAGCATGCAGCAAAATGCTTTTTTTCAGAGGAGGTCTATCCTGATTGGGCATGACTTTCTAAGCAAAGGTGCACATTGTACAGGAGATGATCTCATCATTCATGGAACTACCTGCTCACCAGACTGGTTAAACATGCTGATAGCAACTGTCAGGCTATGGTTATTTAATGCAACTTCCAGACAGGAGGAAGTTAACAGCTAACCTGGGACAACATCTCCTCACCCGCTTATCCTATCTCAACTCCTCAGCCTTAATGGAACATGATAAGAGTGGCTCACATCAGAATCACAAAATCATTTAGGCTGGAAAAAGGCTTCTAAGATCATCAAGTCCAACCTTTGACCAATCACCACCTTGTGAAACAGACCATGGCATTAATTGCCATGTACATTTGTTTCTTGAACACCTCCAGGGATGGTGACTCCACTACCTTCCTGGGCAGCCCATTCCAATGCTTAACAATCCTTTCCATGAAGAAATTCTTCCTGACGTCCAACCTGAACCTCCCCTATTGCAATTGGAGGCTGTGTCCTTTCATCCTGTCATTGATTGCCTGGGAGAAGAGACCTACCCCCACCTAGCTCCAATCTCCTTTCGGGTGGTTGTAGAGAGTGATAAGATCACACCTGAGCCTCCTTTTCTCCAGGATAAACAACCCCAGCTCCCTCAGCTGCTCCTCATGGGACTTAATCACTAGAAGTTTCACCAGCTCCATCACCCTTCTCTGGACACATTCCAGCACCTCAATGTCCTTCCTGAATTGAGGGGCCCAGAAGTGGATGCAGGGCTTGAGGTGCAGCCTCAGTGCTGAGTACAGGGAGACAACCACTGCCCTGGTCCTGCTGGCCACGCTGTTCCTGATGCCAGCCAGGATACCATTGGCCTTCTTGGCTACCTGGGCACAGGCTGGCTCATGTTTAGCTGCTGTCAACCAGCACCCCCAGGTCCTTTTCCACCAGGCAGTTTTCCATCCACTCTGCCCCAAGCCTGTAGGGCTGCCTGGCGTTGCTCTGGCCAAAGTGTAGGACTTGACACTTCACCTTGTTGAACCTCATACAATTGGCCTTAATTCATCTGTCCAGCCTGTCCAGATCCCTCTGCAGAGCCTTCCTACCCTCCAGCAGTTAAATGATTGCATAACTGAACATCTCAGTTAATATTTCTCTGCAGACAAATTTAGTTCCACACCAAGATAGAATCTACTATGTGCATGGTAAGATATGTCTGGGATGTGTTTCTAAAATGATGTGACATCTGCCATTTAAGGCAGATTAATAGAAGGAAAAGCATTGAAGAGGATTCAGAGCCGAATTATCCATCTATCTGAATAATAATGGCATCTGCAATCACTCATGCTGGGACAAAAGTCACAAGAACCATTAATCCTCACGCTTCAGGACATAATTGAGCAACAGCTGGAGTCAGGAATAATTTCCTCTATGAGAGAACATTGCACAATTTTGTGTATTAGAGGGTTTTGTGTCTGCATTCGAGATGGCTGGCATCAGCTCTGTTGAAGACAGAAGGTCAAATTATATGGTACCCTGGTTTCTTCTGTAGCAGTTATTATGTTTGTACACTGATACAGTCATTGTAAAAATCCCAAGCTGTCTCAGGCATCATGTAGGCAATAATGGCTGCTTCTTCATTCTCTTTTTTCCATCTGCTTTGGATAACCTGGAAATTAATACCAGTTGAGTCTGTGGTTACATTTTGTACCAAAAAGTAGCAAAATGAGGAAATGGAACTGCAAAAGACCATGCAACAAATAAACATCTTCCATATCAGTGTGTTTATTTTTACCAGTACTCGCTTTTGGCAAATACTCTCTATTAGGAAGACAAGTCTCAAAAACAAATTCTGTCTTTAACATCACTTCAGTGCCTCAGAGTGACTAGCTGTATCTCCATGATCACATCTGTCAGGATTTCCATGAACCACAAAATGGAAATTATGGGAGTGAAAATTCAGATAAGAATAAGTAAGTAATCTAAATATAACAGTTATGGAGGCTCAGTACTGCACTCTGCTCTTCTTGAAAGAAAACCTTGATCATGTTGATTGTTTGGCTAATTCAGTATCTAACGCTGTATGAGTTAGAAATGCTGATTAAGTGCTAGCTGATTTCATTCATGCTGATAATGCAAAAAAATATTGAAAAACAAAATTCAGTCTCCCTTGAGTATTTCCAGTCTTGCAAACTGTGCAAAGTTTTAGGATTTATATTGCCACTCTCATTAAGACAAGGAAGTTACAACTTGTTTTGAACACTAGCAGAGTAGGTAAATTTTAAAATTCTGTTCCTTCTCACACTCAAAATTTAACATTTATTTTAGCTTAAGCCTGATTTCTTCTTTGTCTCATCTGTATGGTAGCAACCAGACTCAGTCACTGTCTGGTGTAAGCACAAAAAGCCTGAATCAAGTCAGAGGAAAGCTCTGTTATCATCTAGTAAAATTTGAAGTTGGTATATATATAATAATGATATACTATGGTGTATTAAAACAGGGGATGACTTTGCTCTTTATGAAGAGGGGAATTTTAATCTCCAGAAAATGCCTATTGTTATGCTGAATGTGCACCCTATTATCATAGTAACAGACATGAAAGAAAATTTATACTATAGAAAGTTATTTACTGAGGAGTTTCTGAGTAGCTTCAAGTAATCTTCCTGTGATAGAAGGTCAGGGAAAACTGAAGCAACATGAATTTAAGGACATTTATGAAGTCTCCTTGTATTTGACTGTCTCTTTTCAATGGTTGAAATGAATAGAAATAGAAGCAAAGAAATAAAAGATATTGCAAATAACATAGATGGTTCGGTCATAAATCAGGTCACTTTACATTTATATTAGGCACTATGTTCAGAGTATTTCCAGGAAAACTGTTCTGAAAATCTAGAAATTGAGACTTAATTTATATGCTTTTTAATTCTTCCAGTCTTAACTCTTGACCATGGTAATCCATATCAATCACATTCACTGGGAAAATCAATCTGGCTTTAGCACCAGATTGAAAATGAAAATCATTCCTTCAGGAAGTGGGATTAGTTCTGTACTATGGCCAGACAATTGTCTTAGAATCATAGAATCATGAAATGGTTTGGGTTGGAAATGATCTGAATAGGAATCATCAAATTCCAATTGCCCTGCCATGGGCAGGGACACCTTCCACTAGACCAGGCTGCTCAAAGCCTCATCCAACCTGGCTTTGTAGGAAATGTCTGGAAGGAATTTAGTGAATAAATTTAAAACATTAGTTCCAATGTACCCAAGGCTGTACACATCTACTTTCCCTCTTTTTCTAGGTCAGTTCTTCTCACCTTACCTCTCCCTGCTCTATAGTTTGGCTTCTCCCTAGCCCTATGATCCGTATTCTGTATGTAAAGAGATAGTGTCTCGTTATTAAAATCAAACTGCTCATCTCTCTTGCGCCTTCAAACCTGCTTGGGCTGCTTTGAGTAGACCACTGATGACTGAGAGCTAGGGTATCAATCAGTTGAGATGGCATTCTTCTGCTTCCTGTATATGAAACCCTTCTTGAATTAATCTTAATGATAAAAAAAATTCCCTAACTGAACAAAAATGTCATTCAAACATATGGTGCACATGATATTGCTAACTTAGAGCAGATTCAGAACTAACCCGATACACATATCAAGATGTGTATTACGATATGGTAAGTAAATAGAAAACCACTACATGGAAATTATTTAGTCAGGTGACACTGAACAACAGCCTTGTTTAGAGTAGCTAATAGATACGAGAGTTATGCTAGGCCTCAGATTACAGAAAATCAATCAATTAAAAAAATGTAGAGTCTTCACAACAGAGATGATTTGGGTCCCTCTGTCAGGAAGTCAGAGATATGCTTCAGAAGGCTTATGCTTATCCTTGCTTGAATTAAAACATATAAACCACACTAAGAAAAGAGCCTAAAATTAATTAATTCTGACTCTAGCTATATGTCCTCTAACTATATGCCCTTTTTTACAAAAGATATAGTGCAAGTCTAAAAAAAGTATGTAAAGACAGTTTAATGAGCTCTAGTCCTTCTTTCACAGCTTGTATCTGTGGTCATGTCCATGCTAAGCACTTTCTATAACTATTCTGTTATTGAAACAGCACTTCTACAACTGTTGTGCTGGTAGCGACAGTGGAAACATTGGTATTTAAAACGCAGCTACACTTTCGTCATCTGTTCATCTCATCCTTCTTGGAACAAGGCTGGATGACATGGTGGGAAGGAGGAACAAGGATCACAGTTTTCATGTCCTTGCCAGTATTCCCACCCTTGCTTCTGCAGGGAGTGTTGTATTGCTAAATTGGATAGAGAACTAAAATCAGACAAGGATGTTCAAGTATAATGGCCCTATCATTTGCTGGACCTCTGAGCTGGCTGAACATAAACCTTTGCAAACTGGGAGACATATATCCTCATTACTATTGCACTGTTACCGTGAGCCATGCTTCCATCAGGCACTTTCACAGTGCTGGGCCTGGAGGTTGCATGTAACCCTGTATTTCTAGACTTTGTAGAAGGTTTAGCATACAGATTCAAATTTTGTGGCAGAGTAACGTACTTTAGTCTTAACCAAATTCTTGGCTCTGAATGTATTTGTTCAAAGAAACTGAAACTCGGACTCATATCTTAATTTTTCTGCAAGTTCTATTTCTCATTTTTGTAAAAAGGACAGCATAGAATAAGATTTTAATGGAGAAAATTATGTTCGTATATATATTTTTTAGTCTTAGCTCTTAGGAATAGCATGTATTGCAAGGAGGATGAAAATTGTGCACATATTGATTTCAAGCTGCAGGACAAGAGAAAAAAAAAGTCAAAACTGTACTGTCTTTTACAACCAACTGGCAGAAATTTCACAGTTTCCAAAAGTAATGTAAGTTACTGATGCATAAACATATTGCGATTAGTCTGTGCTCTGTTTATTTCTGGTGGAATGATGAAAACCACCAAGTGAAGGCCAAGTATCAATCTTAGTCAGCCACACTGTGGTGAAATAATTGCAGCTTCGTTTATCCAACTCAATCCACCAGTCACGTGTACTCTCCTGGTAATTAAGTATTTAACAGCCTTTGTTCTTTTGCCACAAAATGCTGTGGCAAAGCCAAATTTGGAACAGGCTGCCTTGAAACAGAATAGAAAGCTGGTTTTAAGATTATTTGCAAAAATTAATACCTTATTTTTGCAAAACTCAGTGAAGCAATTATGTCTTTCTGTACCACTGCCAAAAATGCAGCACTTCATTTTCCTCTGTTCAGTGACTCTGTTTTTCTATGTAGGCATTTGCAAGTGAGAATATCTCCATAAGGGCTCTTTGTGTTCGTTGTGTCAATGTTTTTTAAAAAAAGTGTAGCACATGTGGCATGGAGGTTAGATGATTGCTTTAACAAGAATATCTATTAGACAGCAATACGGACTACTCAGAGAAGTGATGGAATTCCCAGCATTTACGATTGTAAAACTAAAATGGACATACAGCCGAAAATATTCAAATGGGAGAAATCCTTCTTTCCAGGGGTATGGGATAGAGACACATTTTTTTTTAATCAGTGATTTTATTTTAAGGACATATTTCATAAATTGAATATGAAAATATTCTCATTGAAAAAAGCTACTATAATCTCAGCAGAAAAGCATTTATTTGTTTTTTTCCTTTGTCTTTCCTGTCATTATTTGCTTCTGTTTCTATTAGAGAAAACCAAGAAACAATATCGAATGATATTGTGAAGATCTGCTTCAAACGCATTCCTATCTCCTGGATTTGCTTCCTTGTGGGAGTCCCATGTGAGTTCAAACCATTTGTTTTTCTGTAATTCAGGTCAGTGCCTTCAACTAGACAGTTCTAACAGAGTTTGTGTATAATGTGTTATCTTTAAAACTGGTGGCTTGAAAACATGAAGGTGGCTTGATTTTTCAAATAATGTCATATCATTCATTTTCATGAAATCAGTAATGTGTCTCCCTCGGTTTATTACTAATATTATTATTATTATTGTTAGGGGTTTTGTTTGTTTGTTTCTGCCAAAACTATGAAGTATGTGTTCAAAATATCCTTCCATAACAAAAATCTTTTCTCTGGGAAAGAAAAAGAGCTGGATGGCCAAGCCAGTTTAGGTAGACTGGAAAGCTGAAAAGAATTGGGAAGAAACTACACATGAGATTTTCACGAAACAAAGAAGCCAGGAAAAAGCTACAAAAACTGAGATAGCCCTAGAAAGAGCAGGAAAGCTGGAAACTGGTTCCTTACTTGAAAATGTTTAGTGATGAGACAGAGATAAATTTTAGCTCTCTCATGGTGTAAAAGAGCTATAATGGTATAAATGCCCCATTTCTGGCTCCATGAGGTTCCCTTGCCAAAAATGTTGTAAGACAGACACTGAGTCTCTGGATGACAAACCGGGGGAGGTCAGAGCATGATCTGGAGAAGCAGAAAACCCAGGCACACATAGCAGATCTCAGCAGCATCAGAGACGACACAGCCTCAAAATACTGCTGCAGCTCAGTCGGCCTGGGTGGGAGGTCAGGAACCAGACACCAGGGAGGATTTAAAGCTGTTTCTAACTCCACCGGCCTGGCCTGCAATCTCTTTGCAGTAGAGTACAGAAAGAGACAAGGGGATTTGACGAAGCAGAAGATGGGGTATTTGCAGGATTTTGTTAGCTAAATATGCTTGTCAAATCCTGTTGATTCAGTAGGTTTTTCTCTGAACCGAGATAATAAAACACATTTTATTAGTAAGATGCAATTTTTCTCTTGTTTTTTTTTGTTAGTGTCAAACCTGTGCTAGTGGTTTGAACAGCAATGAGTCTCCTTATGCTTAATTTGCTTTCGAAATACCTAAAAGAAACATTATGCTGTTCCATGAGTGCAGAGGAATATGGTGTTAGTCACAAATTCACTGATGCTCTCGATATTTCCCGCTGATTGACTCCCCTAACAGTCAGAAAGAACCTACAGTAATACAAGCCACCTCCAGAATCCATAAGATAAATGAATGTAAGTAACCAAAGTACTTAGTCAGCAGGTTTCATTTTTTTAGCAAGAGGTGGCTAGGTCCTTCAAATCCAATGCTCAAGTTGAATGAAATATGCATTTGTCTCCATTTCCGTTTCATGCAAAGAGAGTTAAATGCTTCATTCCTTTCTCTGAATAACCTCCAGGGTTATTTTCCAGGATTGCTGAGTTACAATGTTCTCTTCTGTCTAAGAGAAAGACCAAGGGCAATAGTTTTTGCATAAAGATGATCTATTCTGTGAAAATACACACATTTTCGAAAAGCACATTTAATTAGGACATTTCTAACTTTCTGTATCTAATATATGTAGCAATATGTTAGTTCTCAGTTGCTCTCTGTAAAACACTCTAACTAAATGTTTATGAAATTTTTCTACTTTCCCACATTATCGTAATGAGTCTATATTTTATTGATATGAATGGATGTGTGTATGTACTTATGTATTCCCATGCTTTCAGCAGTTGATCAGTACATTATCAAATAACTGCTTCTTTGGGAGAGTTCAATTTACGACACTTTCCACATACCTAATTTTCAGAAAATGCTGAGCATCCAGTGTTCAAGGCTGTAAGGCAATGTAATAAATTCAGCACTTAGAATTGTCAGTCACCTCTACAGATCTTGGCCGTACATTAGCAAAAGAAAGGCTTTTTTGTTGGTGGTTTGTTTTGGTTTTTTTCTGACTGAGTGCAAATAAATCGTGTCAGCTGTAAAAACCCATTGCAGAGTGATTCCAAGGAGGAAATGGACATATTCATTTATGTTTTGAAAACATAAGGATATGAAACCTGATATTTATGAGGGATTTCTTGCAAAAGACTGAAATCTAGAAAATCATTGGAGTGTCTCTTACATAGTTAGCAAAGAAGTTGGGCTCTTTTTGCAGAACGAGCAAATGTAGAAAGAAAAACACTAACGCACTGATTCACATATCCTGCTGTACAGCAGTCACTTGGTTTTTTCCAGATGCCTTTTCTTGATGGAGGAATGAAAGGTTTAAACTGGTACTTATCCATATGTGCAGACAAGATCTGCACATTATCTCTCTTTCTCAAGTCTTTGGACTTTAAATTGGTCTTAACCTTCTTGTGGCCCCTTTATTGCAAAGTATTTTGGTAAAGTCGTGCATCTTGCTGGGAAGACACAATCCAGAGTTCAAGCCCACCTCTTGTGTTTATCTTTCTCAATCACAATAGAGATTCAATCAGACCTATACATTTACGAGGCCACTCAGACTTTGGTGACATTCTGGTTTATAGTTTTTTTTCTATTTCAGGGAGAATTTTAAAGAAATTAATCCTTTCCCTTTTCTTCCCTTCCCTGGTTATGATTCTTTCAAACATAACATATTTTAAAAAGCCTTGGATCCGAAGCATATCCCCAGGCACGTGGGCTCCCTCAGGTTCACAAAACCCCCACAGTCTTTCTGGAATTGAGGGCTCAGACTGAACCCCTTGTGTTCAGTCCTGGGGTTTAGGTCAAACATTGCATAGCTCCAGAGCTGACCAAAATGTGCAAAAAGAAATAATTAGCACCTATGGGAATGTTTCTGAGCCCTTGAACAACAAAATTTAAAAATACCTGTATTGTATGTGTATCCTGGCAATAACTGTAATACTGTGACTGCTTTGATGGACGAATGGGGTATTACAACAACTATAAGGTAGCCCTAAAAGTCTCTGCATGAGTCTGTATTACAGTAACTATTAAAGAGTTGACAGCATCTGTAGGAACAGTCTGTACTGGAGCAAACGTTCAAGCATGCAGAGGAGAAAGTATGCGACATTGCTCGCTCCTGCACTTAATTTGTATATAACTCTTTTCCGGACTACCACAGGCTTTCCACTTTGGATTTAATTTCTGATCCACACATGACATTATTCACATATTAGTGAGTTGCAGACTGCAGACAACATTTCTCCAAGAAGAAATACCAGTGCATTCAGGTAGTTTCCTCTAGACTTTGCATCTAAAGTCTCTGGAGTTGCATGTGGATTAGATTAGAGGGACAACCTTAATGTCAGTTACTTTCCTGTCTGGTCACAGTGTTCTTGCATTCTTTTCTTCAGTAAAATATAATGTAACTTGGGAGTCATTTTGGTGCTGCTCTCACCACACATTCACTAGTGACATTTCCACAATAGTTCCCCAGATTCTGGTTCTCTACTCTGCAGTGAAACTTGTTTCCTTTAGTCATTTGCAGCTACAGTTGCTCAAAGGAATAGTCTTTTCTGGTGATACCAATGCTTTAAGAACAAGTATGTACTATGTAGGAAAAAGGGATTATAATTAAAATAGGAGTAGAATTAAAAGGAGTGGGAAGACCTTTGATTCGAGCCACATGAAATTACTCATGAAAATGCTGGGGGGAAAAAAAAGATAGAAATAAATTATTCTCACAGTACTCTAAAAAGTTGTGCTAAGCCAAGCACCCAATATCTTACAGACACACACACACAAAAAGAATAAAATCCAAATTAGTGATATGATGGGTTTTACACAATTTCAAAAATCTCAAAGCAATTTTGAACAAGAGCAGTTTATAGGAGTAACTTTAAGTAGAAAAGTGTGAACAATAATTGAGAATCATTTAAGAATATTTTCAGTTGTTAGTCAAGAAGCTGCAATCCCATAGCCCAAAATGAGGACCACATTCATTAGAAAAACAGCCTCTTTGAGAGGGAAAAATTATGCAGCTATTTAAAATATATCTAACTATTGTAAAATGAAGTAAATTGGAAGTAATTAATGTAAACCAGAAATTAAGACTTAAGATATATTGGGTAAACCAAAGGCTGTAATGAACAAATAGAATTCTTGCAGAATGAATCTTATTGTGGTTGTCAGTGGTAGAACTGTCAATTGTAGTATGAAGAAGATAGAACTGTTTAGGGCATACTATCAGAAAAAGCTTGAATAAAACATTAAAATGAAAAATTCAATGTTTTATGCATTCAGCACATGGGGAAAAACAGAGGCCCTATTAATATTTTACAGATATCATAGAAAAATCATAGAAAACATTTTGATGTGATTTTAAGAAGCTGCCTAGTCCATTTAATGACTCTCAAAATAACTACATCTTTCATGACTGTTACTTGTCTACTGTGCTTCTACAGGCTTTCAGCACTGAAAACTTTGCAGTCTCATTTGGCTTTCCATTCCAGTGTTCTACAATACTTGCCCGTATCAAGTTGTTTCCCATCTAACCATTCCCAATATCTTTTACTTCCTGCTCCAGATTAAGCCCACTGCTTCTTGTCTAATCTGCCATGGTCAGTGAGAACAATTAATCCTTTCATCCTTGCAAAACTATTTGCAAATTTGAACACTATTATGCCTACTTCATTGTAATTTTAATTAAGAGAGACAAATCCAGTTATTTCATCCCCCATCATAGGTCATGTTTTCTAGACCACTGAGCATTTTTGTCAATCATGTTTGGATTCCCTTCAATATTTTCATACCTTTCTTGAAATGCACAGTTCAAAACTGAACTCCAGCCAAGGCTTTAACAGTGCTCAGAAGAGCAGGATTATTTCCTATGTCTTGTCTAGTTTATACATCCTACCGTGATATTAGCCTTTCCACAACATCAGAAAATTTCTGACTTGTGTTCAACAATGATTTAACCAAATCCCAAGATGAGCTTCTATAAAATGGTTACACACTTGGGGTTTTTTGGTGGGGTTCTTTTTTTCCATCCTATATCTGCATGGCTGATTTTTTCTTAAACTTGTAACTACTGAATTCCATCCAGTCTTTTTTCAGCTCATTTCTTCAGCTGGCTAAGATAACTTTGATTTTTCTTCCTACTCTTTTAGCCTCCAATCAACTGTAAACTTGATCAGCATGATCTCTCTTCCCTCCTGAAAGTCAGTTCAGTCATGAAAATATTGAGCACACCTAGATCCAGGGAAGCATGGAACTGAGTTTGTCCTGTCACTGCTGTCTAACTGCACTCCTGGTCACTGCTTATCTAACAACTGTCTGAAACTTCTATCCATTTGATTTTTGCACGCAGTTTACAGTCCACACAAGATTTCCTTAGGATTCCCGGAAGATGATCAAAAACTTCATTAACAGAACAATCTACAATGTCATCAGTGTATTAACTGCTCAGTTACTGTGTGAGCAAAATAAATTAGCCATGATTTGTCCTTGGCAAATTCCTATTAGCTCTCAGTCTGATGAAATAGTTTCCACTTTGACAGAAGATACCAAACAAAAACTACTAAAACTTGACATTTCAACCAGTGAATAAAGGTTAACTTGCATCCAAGATTTTTAAAAGAGCTTGTTGAGTGTCTGTTTAAATTGCTAATATTATTTTCCAGTAAGTTTGGAAAGAGTAGGGAAGTTCCAATAGAAGAGAAGAATCCTAATGTCATGCCAATATTCATAAAAGATAAATAGAATGAACCGGTTATAATCCTTGCCTTCCTAAACATTAGTCTGGCTATCTAAACAACTCATGAAGGAGTTCATTAATAAAGATTAGGAGAAAGTGGTATGATAGAAGTCAATTAAGATGGCCTTTACAGGAAATTGTATTTTAACAAAAGACTTTGCATTTTAACTGTAAGAAGATTTTGATTGATTAAAATGCAAGAATTCATACAATATTGGCAAACTTTTGTGAAATGTTTGTCATGCTAATGGGTTCCACTTTATAAAAACAACCAACCAACACAACCAACAAATATACAACAGCAGCAAAACTAGAAAACCATAATAGAAAACTAGTTAATTCCCATTGTTCATGGGAAGTCATCTCTGAGTTGGTAGGTTTCTGTGGAGTTCCAGAGATGATGATCTAGTGCTAAATTGTTTTCCATTTGTATCGCTGTTCTGGGGAAGTATGTGAAGTCATTTCTGACAAATTTTCAGGTGACAAAATGATAATGGGAATATTGAAAAGAAAGAGAAATTTCTTAGAAGCTGGGTGTAAAGAAACCATTAAATATTTTAAAGATATCACCTACAAAATCATATATTTAAGAGCAAAAATATCTCAGAATTTTAGGTGTGTGTCAAATGTCTCATAAAGCCCTGACTTTGACCAGCTGCAAGCCATCGTGGTGAATGGATCACATTGCAAGACTATGGGCAAAGAATGGCGTGTTCTATAACTGCATGAATAAGAATCTATTGAGCTGAAATAAGGAGCTTATTATTTCTGTTCAATGAATTCCTGTATTTGGCACAGGTCTAAAAATAGCTTGTCTGATTTTGGTCATTACAAGATTGGTTAAAACACAGGGAAACATGTCCTGTTCTTAAAGTTCCAATATTTACTTTTACAAAGGCATAACTAACAAGTCACTTGACTGGAGCAAAATGTTAAAAAAAAGTCCCCATCCGCATACAATGAGTATTTTAAGGCTATTATTATTCTTTGGCCAGTTTTGTCGTATTTCAATAGTTGCAAACAGAAGAAGGAAAAGTGAAAATGTGTAAGCATCTAAAATGTAAATATGTAAACAGTGTGTCTGCATACTAAGGGAAAACTGGCCAACCTATTCATAGCTTTAGAAAACTGAAAGAAAGTGAGGAAATTTTTTAAAAAATTATATTCCTTAAATATTCATATTTTGTTATATAATGTGTAATAAGAAATACCTGGATATCAGTCTCTGTAAAATGGAAATAGCCTTTTATTTTCATTTCTTTTCTCCATATGGCCTCCTTTTTTTCAGTTAGTTCTGTTACAGCTTCTTACCTGCTTTTTGTTATTCTCTTTCATTTTTCATACAAGTTAATTAACACTGGTTTTTTTTCCTACAGTTTTTCAGAGAGCGTGAAGAGAAGGGAATAAAGCCAGCCAAGATACAAATCATTGAGCATATTAGTGGTACGTGACTAATACATGTATTGCACAATCTCATACAGGGTGAGAAATCAACCTGAAGTTGACTTCAGAGGTCCCTCAGAAACTAACTCCACACCTACCTGTGAAAAAATTACTATAGGGATGAATAGCGATGGTATTTGTGCTCAACCTGTTAGGTCTTCCAGACAAGAATGAACAGTAACATCAGTTCTGATGAAACCACAAATAGTGCAGCACATTTGTTTAAATACACTTTGTACATGTAGAAGAGTACATTCTTTGGAAACAAAAATGAGCTTGCAGTTTTTTTCTAAACTTTTGCAGACATAAACATTAGTCACTTTCGGAGATTTTCCTGTAATCTGTCCTAATTATATGTATACGATATGGTTTCATCATTAAAATGAACTAAATCTGCATAGAGGAATTTTTAAACTGCCAGTATTGAAACAAAACCACATTGATATACAGTTCAATGTTCTACTTGTGAAAGGTGTATTTTTATGAACACTTACAAGTTGCATAGGATTTTTGTGACTTTTGACAATTTAGAAGTCAATTTTTATGGCTTCCATCTCATCAGTGTTCTTATCAGACGTTACACACCCAAAAGATACTTCTCAGAGTTGCAGAGAGCTTTAAAACCAATAGACTAAAAGCACTGGTTCTCTAAGAACTCCCAAAGGCTGCTGAGTTGGCTATAGCTCTGGGAGCAGGAGATACCATTTACTGAGTAATCCAAAAGACCAATGATGCATTTTTTACAACAGAGATAATCCATTTCTGTGAATCATGGGCAGCTGCAAGGGAGATGAAAGGAAAACGCAGGGTTGGACTGACTGACAAGATGACAGTATTTCCTATGCTGCTTGAATAGCATCCCATAGCTGTAATGTTAATCTTGAGAGATGCCTCTAGCAATATGTTCGTAGCATAAAAGAAGAAAGAGTGCGAAATACATACCTCGAGTTAGGCGAAGCCTGATGAAGCTAGTACTTTATGGAGTATATTCTTAACAATTGATCATCCATTTGAAATCTGTCAGCACAGAAACCCCAGAACACGCCAGAGGATATGACAGGAAATCTCTTAATTTTTACCACATCCAGGAACTAAAATTCACCACTTAAATATTTGCTCAAAAATCTGGTCTCAGCTTTGGTACATCTGAGCTGTTCCAAATATTTTTAATTAAGGTGTATGAACATGTTTCCAGATCATTTAAATCTATGTTTACATTCTGGTATGCCATGTTTGGTTACTCCCAAAAGACTGTTTTAGCAGATGAGAGGTCTCATGGTATATTTGTTGTTTGGGGAAATAGTACATGTACATGCCTATGAGGTGACATATTTTATATATGTATTAGATTTTTTTTTTAAATATTGCTAGTAGCTCATGACTTAGGTTGAAAAGTTGAATTCTAGGAAGCCGGGAAAAAAGTAGGTTTACATATATCTATGGGACTTAATCCCCTTCACATGCGTGTGAGGCGCATAAATCTGCTACCATGCAATTAAAATCAATGGGTAACATGTATGTCCACAGTAATGCTACTAACTTGACCATGCTGCTTTTGGTCCCTAGGGTCACACTTCCACATTATGCCATACGGACATACCACTTGCAGCAGCTGTCGGCCTGTGACATTCTTTAGTACTCTCCATTCGATTTAGTATCTTGGGATTCTCATTCTCTTGCTGCTGCTGCCTTAAAGTTTTGCAAAACACGGTTCTCTTACTGTGTTTTGTCTCTGAAAGTGGTCAGAAAAAAAACAGCTATGGGAGTTTAAGCTTGGTGTTAGACATAACAACGAGGAGGTTAACAAATGTCAGCAGTCAGAGACACAGAGCACTTCTGTCTTAGAGACAACTCACGACCTTAACCTGATCAGAAAGGCTGATCGGAAAATCCAGTGTCCATCAGACTCCAAGCCTGACTAATGTCAGACTGCAGGTCACCCTGCTGTGCAGTGAGTTTATAACCCACAGCCACCCCTTTGAGACCTTTCACTCTTATGAGAAACCTTTTCTTAAGAGAGTTGACCTTATTCTAGGGAAACAGAAGGGGACCAAGCAGCGCTTTCCTGCTTTGCTGAGCTGTCCCCAGAGACAACAATTTACAAAGAGAATAGAGAGACAATGCAATTGGCAGATAACTCCCACTTCTACTGCCATCCTCCCCTTCTTCTGCAAGCAGAAGATTTGAATTTCTGCTGTTTACTTAGCTTACATGGCACCCCAGTTTTGTTTGCCTTGTCCACTTTAGATTGCATAGTTATCCTCTCCTCTCCTCTCCTCTCCTCTCCTCTGTATTTCTGTGTTTACAGCAGCAGGTCTCTAATATCCCCTCTCATAAACAACAATAAAATAAGACAAAGCTTTGCCTCATGAGGAAAGAAAACATTTGCCTTTAGCTGTATGTCACCCTTTTTGTTTCTGAAAGATTTTTTCTAAACCAGAGCAAACAATTAACAGATTTTACAAAAAGTCATTTCATGCCTATCAAGAGCACTAGACAGTTAGAGAAACTTTGTCAGCGTGGTATTGTAAAGTGCACTCCTGGAAGCTGCTGAGCCCCTAATATCACCATTTAAAAGTACCAAACTGCAAGGCCGAAAGACTTGAATTATATTGTTTGAAGTTGGAAGGTTTTTAATTGCTACAAACTAAAGTCCAGCTGAAGAGAAAAAGAATCATCCAGCACACACACGCACATCCCACCTTGCATTTACACTGTTCTCCAGGCCCATCTATGGCTCTTAGCCACTACAATCTCCCATCTGTTAAAAAGGTTTTCTGAGAATGTCTCCACTGAATGACTTTCTACTGTAAGAATACATTGAAAGATATTTCTGATTTGAGCTAATCATATACACTCACTCACATTTTCTGGAATAAACTTAAATATTAGCTATCAAAATATTTCTGTTAAATTTTTGTTTTTCAGAATGCTTTCCTGTGCAAGACAGGCTTTATTTTATTTCATACAAATAATTACAGTCTTCAATACCTTCTCTCCTCAAATGCTTAGAACTGCTGGATCAAATTTAATTTGCAACTAAAAACTTTTTTTTTTGTCCAATAAAAAGGGAATGGGAGAGGGGTAGGTTCAGTACAAAAAGCTGAAGTAGGGGTAGAGGGGAAAGGAGAATGCAAGTTTGAGATCACCCCTGATTATTTTCCTTTACTTGTGTTTGAGTACTTTGAGATTTTGGCTGGGAAAGAAGTGCTGAAATGCCGTGACCAAAACTGAAATTGTGGTATTTTTGGACAGAGTGGAAACAGGAAGGATTAATAACCTCACAAAACAGCCTTTTTCTCTTGAGACTTCCAGCTTAATTTTGTAGTTTAAAGTTGCAATATTCTTTTCAACTTGAAGATATAAAACAAGACTATTGAAAGATTATTTCATATTGCAAAGTAAAGCAATACAGTTTAGCATAAGAACGATGCTAATGTGTGTGTTCGTGTGTGCTAAGGGAAATGTGGCTGTTATATGGCAAAGCTCTGGGAGGTTACATCTCAGAGCTTTAATTTGAGAGCAGATGCCTGCAGAATATACTCAGGACTGAAAAAAGATGACCAAGTTTCATGGGGCCCTCAGTGAATTGCCACAAAAAGATGAACTCTGAGTAAATTTTGCATCCTCAAGACTGGAAGAGGTTTGGCATTTCTTTCTCTGCAACAATACTTATTCGACCCAATCGTTTCTTTTCATCCCTGGGTCATCCCTGTACCATGCCGCACTCAGTTGTTGAAAACCATGAGGAACTGTGTGGAAAAGAATGACTATCACGGACACATGCACAAAACTTTTCCTGACTACATCCCTTCCTAAGATGTGTTAGAATCCACAGCTGAAGTTCTAGTTTTCACACACTTCTTTTGCTCTTCCGGTATCAATTTCTTGATTAGGTTTGTCCTTACAGAACCTGGGGGCATAACTCAGCCTTTTTGTCCAGAGCCCTGCCTGGTTTGACACAGCCTAGTCTAAGATGTTTTGACACATCTAGATGACAGAGATTTGAAGATCTTCCTCTTCCCTGGACTTGCAAAACCTTTGTGGTTACACGTGTATTAAAAAGTTAAAAACAGCTAGGGTCAATTCTTTGGCCCTGAGAGTGAGCAGGTTACACCAACCACTCCTATACTTCCCAAAACCGGCTGGCCACATCCAACTTGATTATTGCTGGTGGTTGCTGGCCTGTGTTTGCTCCTCATTGTGCCTAGTTATATCCCAGGAGCTGTTCAAAAAATTTCTCAGCACAGATTATCAAGGTTCATAGCTTGTGCCCATCCTTGCTGGTGTCTGTTTGATCAGCTTTGTGTGTTCTGTCTTGTGAAGAGAAAGCACATTTGATGGAAATCAAAATGTCACCAACTCTAAATGATGGCATCTGCTACCTGGATGTAGTCACATGATCTACAGAACTTTGGGGCAGCCAGAAAAAACTAAACATATTTGGTGATAATGTTTTCATTTATTCTTTCAGGGTTTTTTAGCTACCTGGTAAGATCAGAAGAAAAATATTATCCCCATATGTTTTTTATTTTCTCTAGAAACAAAATGCTTTTGCTTCTGGGCACACTGAGTGAAAGCCAAAGATACAAACTGCAGGACAACTGAGGCACAGAATAGCTGTGCCCTCCCTTCCTTCCTTGCATAGCCACAGTTAAGGAGACTCTGGTTCATCTTTCTGTGTTCTGTGATCAAGAACAGTGATATTTTTTTAACTAAGGTTTGTCATATTCTGGTAGAGAGCCTTTATCCCAGGCTGTTGAGGCTATTCCACTTAGATAAAATACTGAGATGTTTTGTTTAGTTTGGGGTAACTATGAGCAGTTGTGTTCTGGTTGTTTGTATAGACTCTACTGTTAGGAAGGCCCAGTTTGGAGTACTTGTTTCAGATGGATATGTAGAAATCTAAATAGTCATCTTTAGAGCTGTAAGCCCTTTAAAAATTGATTACTGGTAATCTAATGCAAAAAGGTTGCATTTGCATGAAATTGTTTTTCTACATTTAGTAAATTTCTTCTTATCCCAGTTTCTTGTAAAGACAGAATCAGTAGTAAAAGCCCTCCTGCATGCTGTCTTAGAGACCATTTCTCTTCACTTGCCAGGTCCCACAACATCCCTGAACATTTGTTCTTGTGAGAACCAATTTGCGTTTTCTGTGGTGTATAAGCACAAACTGTTCCAGGTCCAGGTGTCAAGTTTTCAACTTCGTGCAATTTGGCAGGTGGCCTCAATGGGTTTCATGTACCAGGGTTTCTGTCTGCTGCTCTACATCACTGAATTGAACAGACATGTAGCTGTCTTTAGAGCAGAGCACTGATGGTAAACATGGGTATTCAACAGCATGAGGAAACAGCTCTGCAGACCACTCCCAGGGCATGGACTATAGTTTGGGAACCACTGGACTAGCCAATGGTTACAAAGGGCTCTGAGAGGTAATTGCTATGTCAGTACTAAGTATTATTATTTTGCTAGCTAGCAAAACCCAAAAGATAAAGATATGATATGCAATACATCATACTCGAGGGGAAGACATACTTGTCTGTGGTTTTGGTTACAGTTTTGTGGAATCAAAAATGGAGGGGAGCCATACCTTTCACTGCCCATAAAATGAGAACAGCGAAAAGAGAGTTCATATCTAATATACAACTGGTAAAGGAAAACAGATGAAAAATTCAGGGGAAAGAATGCTTGTGAGCCGTATCTGGCCAAGATTTGGATTCGATTGACCCCGGCTTGTCCTCCAATAACACAAGACCTGGGGCGTCTCCCAGTCCCTCACAGGCAGAAGGACTTGCAGAAAAAAGCCATGCTTGGGGAAACATGGGATCTTTGTCTCCTCACATGACTGCTCCTCACTCTGGAGACAGAGACCTTCACATTTACAAGCATACACTGGTGAGCACATTTTTGCCAATTAAGTTATTAACTGTTGGATTCCTACTCATTGCATATAATTTCTATCACCAGAGGATTCCTGCACTACTAGGCTTCATACTTTAACCCTTCCCAAACTATGTGAAACTTGAATAATCTGCAATCCTTACTTCACAGAAAAGAAATTGTTCCACAGAAACAAATCCCCAGATTTTCAGGCTGGATTGGACATCTCATTCTTTGCTGTATTCCACGGGGTGTTAGGTGTTTACGTATCTCTGAAACTCGAGTGATGGGCTGGGAATCACACAGAAAGCTACAGGGACCCCTTGGAATAATTCGCAGCTTTTCTAAGTCCAGATCAAACAATCTTGGTAGTGGGATATGATCATTGTTCCCAGCTTCTTGTCTTTTAAATTCATATTAATAAGATTTTATTTGCAAGCAATAACTCACTGGTTTTGAAGGCCAACAGCAACTATTTCACTGCAATCACAGGTTGCATGCACCAATTCTACAAGAAATACACACAAAAAGGTATGACCTGTGATGAAATTATTAGTGTTGGCTCTGTGGGATATACAGGGCAATATCAGAAATGCTGGTCAAATGTTGTTTGTACACTGCACCCCTCTCTTAAGCACCAACCTCCAATAATATATCACAAGACAGCAAGTCAGCATATGGACGTCTAATAATCAGTAATTTTGTGGGTAGTGTATGGCCTTGCTGAAAGTGGGTCCAATCCCACACAGACAATACTAATCCTTGCAAATACAGTCAGAATCTATTTGCAGATAAGGGCAGGAGCAGTCAGGAACAGTTCAGGTTTTAATGGTTATTGAAATACCCAATGAAGAATCTGTAATCCCAGTCCTGCAATTACCATCACATGACTGGAACTCAGTAATAATGCCTCATTCTTAAAGGATGCTTTCATGCAGTGCATCCTGAGTGGCTTTAAAAAGGGAGACACACATCTTCACCCTTTTTTGCAATGTGGGAAACCAATGTGCATCAAGATGCAATAGTAGAAACTGAAAAGTCAGAATGCTAGACAGGAATAAATCCTAGGCAGCCTGAGCCTGATTTGCTCTTCTCTAGTACTTTGGGGGAGCTTTGAAGAGTTAGTCAAGCGTGGAGTCATAGCGTCTGCCTTCAGATCTACCAGAAAACCCATTGCACTCATAATCATTTCATTCTGTACATCATGTAGACTAATTTATGTCATCAGAATTGCTTTCAATCAGCAGTCAGGAATGTATTTTGCTTATTTTTTTTTAATCTGCCTCTGAAAGAAAACAACTGTTACAGAGACATTAAAAGTGGAGAGACCCAAGTCATGCCTTCCCTTACTCTTAGGCCCTGATTCTTCCCACATATGAATAAGTTAATACATGAGAAGTCATAAAGACTTTATCAGGACGTTTAATGCTTCAAGCTAAGTCAGTGTATTAATGAGGAATATTATTCTTATGACTGTGCTTACAACAGCATTCAAGTATTTCTGAAGTGACTCAGAAAGTAAGAGGTAAAATATCTACTGGAATTTGAAAGCTGTCCTCATAAGCACTTCTCTGCCTTCTGAGTGTAGAGGAGCCAACCATGATTGAGTACAAGGTGGAAGAGCATGAATCATTTATTAGATTTATGTTGTTTCGGGGGAGTAGTGGAGATATGGTTTGTTTTTTCTAAGAGGTACCAAAAAAACCACATTCCCCTCTACTGCTACACCCCAATGTTATTAGGATTTCTTCCAACTGTCATTGCAGTGTCTGAGTGCTCAGTCTGGCAAAAAAAAAATCCATTTAGTCTTGGCTAGGGTTTTCAGTGGGAGCTGGGTGGCTCAGACTCCAGGGAAAATCTAAGCTCTTATTAAAGTACTTCAACTGTAATCTTTTCTAGACTTGAAAATATTAGCTCTGACCCATTTCCCATGAAATGGGATGAGGAGTCAGCTTTGTCTCACACTTCTGCAGTGGCCTCTAGTCATCCCATGTCTCTTCTCTGCCCAGTGCTGCAGATAGGATGTTTTACTGGTGGGCATCCTTCCACATCTGACTATGTCTGTATAACTACATGGGTCAGCTTATCCCACTCACAGCTGTCAGTTTGCTCCACTCACCCCACTTCTCCTTCAGCACTTCCCATACCACATACTCCCAGCTGGAGGTTACTGCTGCATCTAACTGTTCCCCTGAGCTGTTTCAACAAGGAGTGACCTTTTCAAGGAAAATGAGCTGTTCTGGTTTAGGAGATGTACACAGCTGCTCTTTGCTAGTCCCTGGAAAAAGGCACAGAGCATTTACAGCCATGCTGTCAACACAACTGTGGAATAATGGACTGGAGGCAGTAATTTTTGTGGCCTGTACAAAATCAACTGCAGGTCACCTTTCCCTTGATACTTCCCTAGCCTGGTTGTCTGTAGTTTTCATATAAATATATATTACATGTATGTGTTTTGCATACATATCTGTGTGTGTATCTGATATATACATAAGGTATACATACACACACACATATATATGTATATTATTGATTTTTTCAGTACAACAGTCAGGAAAGTTAGCCACAATAGAATGGTCTTTGCTTGGTGAAACAAAAAAAAAAAATTGAAAGAGATCAAAATTACCAGGCAGAATGGAAAATCCTTTCAAAAGACAACAATAGTATAAGCCCCTAAATAAAAGGTTATGTTGCCAGGAAAAATTACCTTTGAGCCAATGTAACAAGGACAACAACATGAAGAAGCTATTAAGAAGAAAAATACGGAGAGAGTAAAAGAAAAGGTCAAAAGACTCAGAAAGAATAAGGGCACAAGTCAAACTGACAGGCTAACTGCTGTTTTGTAAATCTCTGCACTAATAATTCAAATGTAGAACTGCTAAAAAACTGGAGATGTTTTAGCATGGGTTCATTAACCCCTCTTTCCACACACTGTTACAAAAGATACATAACTGAACCTGACTCCCTAAATCACATGAATATCACCAGCTGCAGGGAGTGTCTGAGGAAGATACAAAGAATGACTGTCTTCTCTGCAGGTTTGAGGTGGCTAGAGGGACTTCACAGCAGCACCACCTTGCAGTGACCCTTTGAAAGAAGGATAGACAATGTTCAAAGCTCCTGCCTGAAGGGATCCATTGCATAATGGAGGAAGTTCCTACAAGTCCCACTGAACTTGTACCCAGCTGGACACTGAAGACATCTGTCCACAGGCATCTGAACTTCAGTCCACGGCAAAGAAATTTGCAAGTTGGCAAAGAAATTAAGAGCGCCTTTTATTATGGTGTGCTCCCTTCTTCTTGCAGACAGGCTGCAGAGAGTTTGCCAAGCATCCCTATTGGCATGCTAACCTGACCAGCATGCTCAGGCCTGCAAGATCCTGTGTGTGCTGGGGGGTGTGTTTAAGCCTCTCCCTGCACAGACTATGAGTCTGGCCAAGGTGATGCTGACCTATCCCTGGTATATCATGTGTGTGTGTGTGCGTGTGTGTCTGTGTCTGTGTGTGTCTGTGTGTGTCTGTGTGTCTGTGTGCTGCAAAGACTCCCCTGAGAGGCCACAGAGAGGCTCCAAAGGGGTGTAGAAACACTGAGAGAATCTCCTGGAGGGACATAGGCTCAAGGGTAAAATGTATCCCTCAGGTACCAGCCAGAGCCAGTGAAGCCCAGCAGCTGGTGTCTATCTACATGGATCTTTGAGGCCCAGCAATAATTCTTCCAGAATTTCTGGCTTTTTCCATGCTAGAGCAAATATCAGCTCCTGGAGAAAATGAGGAAAGACAGCTGTCAAAACTCTCCCATGCAGGAGAATATAAGATTTGGTATTCATCTGAAGAATTGTATCCTTATCTGAAACTCTTCTGAAGAGTGTAACCCTTTTGTGTCTGCATAACTGATCTGGAAAGCTCATAATCTTTTTTTCTTTTTAAGGTTTGGGGATTCTTGCTTCTCACAGGTCTGCATATAACATGATGTTCTCTCACAAAACAGTACCCCCTTGCATGTGTCAAATGCCTCCAAAACAGCTACTATTGGTTTAGGGAAAAATTCTTAGGGATAAGGGATAAAAACCCTACAGCCTTCAACCTGAATTATCTGCCCACTGAATCCAAAGCCCCCACTGCCTTCAGCCATTCAGCCATCTGGTAAGCACAATTTGCCTGTATCAACACCCAGTTCATCCAGACTAATGTTATTTTCTGTTTGCTTTTTTTCCAGGCTGGTTTAGATTCTCCCCTTCTCTTAACCATACAAGTGGACGCTTTTTCCTTCATGTTTTGGTTGGCAAGTGATGTGGAAAACTTACACACCCACTGCTTCTGAGCAAGCCTCCAGGATAGGTTGTTGTTGCCACTGGTATTTAACTCTCAGTGGCAACCACTACGGTGATACCTGAGGGACAGTAATACTTAATTCGACATAAAACTTTGCTCCAGTAAGGTGCTTGACATTCTGGACCCTGTTAAATGCTTGTGTTTGTGCTCTGGTAGATGAAGCCCAGCAGAAGTCTGTATTTTCCTTAGAGTCAGATTTAGGAGGGATGTCTGGCTCATAGGCTGAGCCAGGCTTGTTTTCCAAAGTTAACTTCATGTCATTTGGAATGTTACGTGTAAAAAATCACTAATCTGAAAGAAAGAGAGCCTGAGAATGCTAAAATACGTTAAACAAAATAAGTGAAATAATGTGAGAAAGTACCACTAGCCTAATTTTTACTATCCATTAAATTTCATGTTGGATGATTTAAATAATGAACTTGTCTGCAGCTAGTTCCACACAGAAAACATCATGTGTTTCATTATTTATTTGTTCATTGGTGTGGTTTCTTTGTTTTGATTTTTTGTTTTGTTTAATTTTCCTCTGTATCCCCAGCCCATGGAAGGCAAAGCATGATGTTCAAGAGGCTGTTTATATTAAAAAACAACAACAAAGCAGCAGACCAAAACCACAGTCCTGTGCTCATCTATAGCTAACAGTTAATAAAAGATAAACAAGGTCTAATAAAATAAACGCCTGCATGACCATTTGCCCAAAGCACAGAGTAAGTCAGATTTGGAGGTCTGAAAAAGCTGAGTTGTTTATTCTCCTAAACACACCTCTGAAGCTAACATAGTCACTAAGAAAGTTACAGATCATGTTTTGTAAAGAAGGTTGTCCCACAGGATTTCTGAATCAGCCAGGCAAAAGCAGAACAGATTACCAAGCATGAAAAAGGGTAGCTATATATTTCTGCTAAATGCTTTTGCATTTCCTCTTAAATTAAAAAAATATTTTCAGAACTGGCTAAGTGATGTCTTAATTGCAAATAGGCAACCTGTTAAAAAAAATTAAAGGTGAAATATATGAAGACTAAAATCTCCTGGCCAATCTAATCTAGTCAGTCCATTTTTAATTTTTTTTTTTCAGAGTACATTCTATTTTGAGAATAAAAGCGTGGGATTTGGCCTATATAAAGTCTGAATACTAATTTAACTAAATCAGTCTAGAGTTAATATGACGAAAGTGAATCAAATAAATGCTGTGCAATAACCTATTCTGGAATAATTTCCATCAGAAATGTTCTGAAATAAAAGCCTTTTATTTTTAAGCCTTTTATTTATGTTTAAATTTACCCCACAATCATTTGGATGCTGTTGAAGTGGAGTATTCTGGTCACATTCCTCAGTGACAAAAAGCACTTAAGGACTTATTTTGTAATGTGAAAGAGATGTGAATGGAGAGAAGTGGTTTATTGCTGAAGATCCAAGACAGATTGCAAACATCATTCTTTATTTGCTTTTTAACAGTTGTCTATAAAAATATGAAAATAATTTAAAATATGCTATATTTATTAAAATAGCTAGTAATCTGTGCCTACATGGAATTGATATTGAGATACAAATGTACACTTCTCAGTTTTTAATATTGAACCTAAACTGCTTCCCTTCTAACATATAAAATTATGATAAGGGTCAGAGAGATGCATATCCATAAGACAAAACAGCTTAAACTGACACCACCAAAGTAATTAAACCAGTTCTAAAGCTGTGTATAAGAATGGTTGCTGCTGTGTTAGGAAATATGTGGTCTGTTCTCACTGTTCCTGTTTCACTCTTGCTACTTCAGCTGATTTGTTCTTCAGCCTTGGACTTCATATCTCAATCTTCCTCTTTCATAAAAATGTACTTAAACATATGAAGTGGTTTAAAGTTTCTGTAGGGAAAATATTGCAATGGGACAAGGTAGTCCCTGTTATAAAATCTTCTCTTAGTAACAGACTAGCCAAATGTCCTGAGAATATGGTAATTGTTTCTTATTATGACACAGGGGTGATGGGAGCAAGGTGTTTCTTAGCCTTGCTTATCTCATCATTTCTGATTCAATGCTACCTTGAAACAAAACAAAGGTGGCTGTGAGCCAGGGATAAACAAAGCCAGGCACAGACCATGCAGTGTAGGTCAAGTCATGTCAAAGACCAGATAATAATAAGTGCAGAAGAGCAGGAAAAGAATTTAATCTGGTCTAAAAAACCTTATAACACTGGGCATGTATATGTTTGTCTCTGCAATGTGAACCACTGGAACTCATGCTTACATCACCTCTATCCACAGTTTCCTGTAATTGGTGTATTTACAGAGACGGTTTCTGAATGATACAAACCACCACAGAAATTAGAGAGGAAGGAAGGAAAAGGACATGCCCTGTCCTTCCCCATCAGATGATCTTTCCACTATCATTTTATGTAGGTACTGCCTTTCTGTTAATTCACATATTTTTTTGTGTATAAATGTCAAGGAACAGACTTTACAGACAGCTACATGCTGAATTCATCAAATAAATGATGTTGTGTTTTGCAGAGCCTGTATTTAAAACTGGAAGCCCTAGGCTGTATATGAAGGATAATATCTTGCATGTAGGTTTTGGAACAAAGGTACATTTTCTCCACCCTTGTGCCCCAAGACTTCAGTTGTCTTAGAAGTCATAAAAAATAACAGTCAAAAAAACCCTTGACATGTTTTGCAGTGGGACCAGAACTATTCAGGGAAATGCAATGAAATAATATAATTCTAGTAAAAGATTGGAATATATTGTGCCAAAAAAACTACCATGTGAAGCCAGAGAAGGAAAATATGAGAGGAAGAGAGAGAGGGACCTATCTTACACCCTCTTCACTGTATTATGATTAGAAGAACATTCAGAGACCAACACAGTTGATCTATGATTAGTAATTCCTAAGAAAAGATACCACTTACAAAAATAGGAGGGAAGTGAACATGTTTTGGACAAACACTAATTTGGACTATATTGAAATCAATAGCAAAATTCTTATTGTCTTCCATGGGCTTGTATTTCATCCAAAGTACTCTTCCATGTCTGCTAATGTACAAATAACTTGGGCATGCAAGGAATGCTGAATTAGTAGCCTGTCTTTTAGCACTACAAAACTTATAGTCTTTCTGAAAATAGAATGCAGGTGAGAGGGAATGGGAAGTAAATTTTGGGGAGACACAAGTTAGAGGCAAATAAGGAGAAGAAAAGAAAGGAGGAAGAAGAATATTTAGTTATGATTTATGACAATGCCAGATGTAGATAAGCAGCTCATGATGACGGGAAAAAAGTGGCTGGCAGTACACAGAGTCTTCACTGGGAACAGAAATTTTAAGTGTCTGTTCATGTGAGCTATTGATGAAAGTGTTAGAAGTCAGCAGCTATAGTGTCTGGTGGTCTGGTTTAAAGCTAATTTATCTATGGCACTTCTTTCATTATACCAGAGCAGAAAGATGCCAAGATGCCATTTCTCAGATGGCCAAAGGAGATATCCTTCAGGAGAAGCAAGCTTTGCCATATAACCAGTTATCTGGGCTCCAGATTAGAAGGTGAGGAGGAGAGTGGAAATTCTCAGGAGCCACATAAAAAATGGTGGCAAAGCCCACCAATTTTGAAAGTGGAGTATGTTTATGTCATCTGCAGACATAAAAATTTTCTGAGTCCTCTATCTTCATATGTTTCTTTAGCAGTTTATAAATACCAACCTGTACATGTAGATATTCTCAGGAAGGCAGGCTTGGGGATGATGATGAAAAGTGAAATGAATGCACCTGATTCATTTACAGTAATCTTTGGGATAAGAGAGCTGGCTATAATGGAGATGCCACAGCTCCCAAACGAAGGTGGAATTGTGCCTCTTGCTGCCCCACTACAAAAGTCAAGTTGGCTAAAAGAGACAGACCTATCTTGTTTAAAGTCACAGTGCTGGTACAGGTTCTTTAATTCTGGATGAAATTTTCCCAGGAAACTTCACTGAGATGGACAAGTTCCCAAAACACAAATTAAACTACCCTCTGAAATGTTAAGATTGGGCAAAGGAAGGGAAAATAAATATGAGAGATTCCCATTATATACTAAATGTATTCAAGGGTGGGTTTTGGGAGTAGGGGGGAGTGGGGTGGTTTTTGTTTGTTTAGTTTGGGGTTTAGTTTTTTGTGTGTTTTCTTGGAGGGGCAGGGGCTGCCTGTGGTTTGAGGGTTTTCTGTTTGGTTGGTATAGTTTAGAGTTTGGTTTGGTTTTTTGGGGTGGGGCAGGGACACAGAATGCAATATTTTGTCTGATCAGATAAGACCAACTACAGCTCAAGTAAAAAGACCCTAATTATAACAGCTGTTGGGATGAACTAAGAATTTAGTCTTCCCTGAAATTTTGCCATCATAGCATCATAGAATGGTTTGTGTTGGAAGGGGACTTTAAAGATCATCTGGCTCCAACCCCTCTGCCATGGACAGGGACTACTTTCACTAGACCAGGTTGCCCAAAAGTCCCATCCAACCTGGCCTTGAACACTCTTGGTGGGGGGGTACCCACAGCTTCTCTGGGCAACCTGTGCCAGTGTCTCACCACCCTCACAGTAAAGAGTTTCTTCCTAATATCTAATCTAAATCTATCCTCCTTCAGGTTAAGGCCATTCCCCTTGTCCTACCATTACATGCCTTAGTAAAAAAAATCACTACTGATGGCTCAGCTTCTCTCATAGGAGCTCTGAAATGGATATAATGCCAGTTTACACTATAGGAAATATTATCTAGGTACATTCAGAGGAAAAAACAATATAAAAGATGTTAAAGTTCCAGCCCTAGCTGGTGCTGTATTTACACAGCACTCTAATGGAAAAGATAAAAAATCATTGGCATAAAAAGCCTTGTTTATACAAACTCTTGGAGAGTTCTACAATTATGACATTTACTTGTTGTTTGGGAGACAGAGTCAGCAATGCCATTCTGGAACCAGACCATATACCAATAGGCTACAAGTTCCAGGACCTGGAGGCTGGGAGAGGAGTTAGATATCCATGTTTGGGGGATAGGGTGGGGAAATAAAAATCTAAGCAGCCCCCAAAAGTTAAACTCTAACTCTGAAAGTCTTTAAGACTTTCAGACCATAAGTCTGAAAGTTTGAAGCAAAAAGATTCATGAAGTGGTAGAAAAAGATGCAAAAAGGGAACATGAGGTGAGGTTTGCTCCATCCCCTTGCCCAGCTGAGAACCACTCATGTCTGTTTCTTGTCTACAACATTACAGTCTGCTCATTAACACCTTATGCAGTAGCCTCTTCTGCAATCTGTAGCACTTCACTGTATCTGGTAATGGAGACGCTTTTGTGGTGTAAAACCTGAGTCTTTCCTGCTACAGATCTAGTTCATCATTTTGTTCCTTTCCTTGACAGAAGACAAAAACAATACTTTTCCCCACAGTAATGTTTTAAGTGTGTGAACATCATTACAGGGTCTCCCTTCAGTCTTTTATCTAGTCTCACAGATACTAAATACACACAGTTCTATCAACATTGTAGTCAATGTGCAAACTAATCACTTTCATTTAATGAAATAAAATAATACAAGAATAACAACCCCTCTAATCTTGTAGTTTGAAAGACTACTTTTGTTTTTGCAAACAGAAGAGGCAAATAACTAATGGATTATTTACCAAAAAAAAAAAAAAGTTAACTGACTCATTATGTACTGTTGAGACGTTGAAATTACGAAAACTGTTTAAAAGCCTTTTACATCATTACATTGTTTCAAGTGAGCTTCAAACAGTGACTTCCCAGGTCTCTCATGCACAAGCCTGGACAGCTGTAGCCCTGTTGACTCCAAGCCTGCCTGTGTTGCCACGGACAGCCTGGTTGCTGCCAGGCACAGCAGATGAAGAGTCCTTTCATGCCTCTTTGACAGTGAAAGCTAGAAATACCCAGGGCAGCAGCATGAAATTTTGAACTTGCAGCTAAGCAGAGCCTTTGGGCCATGGGAAAAACATGCTGTCACTGTGGTATTTAAACTGTCTGGGTCTTATATGCTGCTCTGGTACCACATAAATTACTAAAATCTCAATTTTAGGTCTTTAAGAAGTTATTTTTCAAAACCTCCTTTCTCCCTCAGGGTCCATATGTACCAGCACAATAGAGCAAGTAAGTTTGTGGCTTTTTAAGCTATTTTGTGATTCTGTTTCAAGCATCATCAATCCCAGGTCTTTGCAGGCTTTTGCCAAGAATCTTCTGCTTTCCTTTAGAAGCAAACATTGAACAACCCAGGCAGGAAGGAACCTCAAAATATTATCTGGTCCAACCTTTAAACAACATTTCCTACTCCTCTTATTAGCATTTACTAGTATCTAGCTACAATTTTTCAAGTTGTCAAATGATTATGCAAATCCTAGGAACTCCCAAAACAAATTCTGAGGCCTTGTGGCATTTTAGAAGAGATGTTAACAGGTAGTAGAAGTTTTGTAGTAACACAACAATTTACCATGGTGCAAAAGGCAGTGGCAATTCCAACTTTACTGATCGCTGCAAAAAGACTCGCCAAAAATCTTTCAAGCCTTCCAGCTCCTGGTGCCATTAACCCAGTTGGCAGTTGGCTAGCACAGCAGACAACCGAAGAGCAGCTTCTGGCAAGTGCCAGCGCCTTTGCTAAAGTACAGTAATTGTGCTTACCAGCTCTCAAAAATACTTGGCTTCATAAACAACTGCTTCACTAAGTGCCTATAATTTCTCTGAGTCTGGTCAGAAATGCACGCAAACTGTGTCCTCTTACATGATGAGTTAGAGCCCTACATCATATAGAAGAAGGTTTCATTTGGAAAAAGTCTTTTCTGCTGTACCATGCCCTGGCCAGGATCACCTTGCAATGAAGTGGTCAAGAGGAAGCTCCTCTGTTTATCTCCCTAATCCCTATTCCCATCTGAGACAGGCATCCTGCAGGCAGGTGTAGGTGCTGTTGCTTGATTTCTTTCATTAGACTGTTCAAATGAAGCACACAAACAAAGGTGACAATGTCTTTACCTGACACCTGTGGAGAAATGGTGTTAGGAGACATTATGTGTTAATTTAGTGTTTTCTGTTCAGGTCTATATCTGAATGCATCCCAAATTCAGCTTAAAGCCCAAACTTAAGCTAACACATGCACAAAAATTTACTTGGATTTAACTGAACTTAGATAACTGTCCATACAGACTTGGTAGCAAGAGAAGATATTTTTTATTTGCTTCTGTTGCAGGGAAGGACTGAGTTAGGCTGAATGGAAACCGTGTTTAAACTGAAGCAGGAGAGATTCACAGACTGTTAGATCATATAACACCAAAAGGCCATGTTCCCTGATTGGGCTTGCAGGTTTTCACTAGCAAAATCCTATCTTCTGGAAAAGCAACACTGGATTCATTTGAATAACACAAAAATGGAGAATATTTTATTTCCTTGGGTTGTACTAGGATTATTCTCTTTATTAAGTCCATGTCCTGTGGAGTCATGACCGTGGTCCACCATGGGGCTCCTCCCATGCTGGCCACAGCCCAGAACCCTGTGTCAGACTCCAGGTCCACCAGCCCATCTCAGAAGCTCCACAGCAGGACTGGTTCCCATCTTGTTTTGGCCTTGGCTTGTCCCCATCCCCAGGGAGGTGCCTGATGCCCAGGAATCAGGCTGTCCCAGTGCCCCCAGCTGCCTGCATCTGGCTGGAGTTGTGGGACAGTCCTGGCTGTCATGCCTTGGCTCAGCAGACCTCCGTGGGCAGCTTCCCTGGCCCTGCAGGGCCCAGGCCCTGGCAGATTCAGGAAAGTAGTACTGGGCATTTTTTCCCTAGGGAGATACCCCATGCCAGTTAAAATGTTTCTCTGTCTTCTGCTTGATTATCTAAGCATATTGTACTTTTTATTTTTCTCCTTGCATGGTAATTTTAGGAGCATTCATCTCAAGCTTTTTTCTGCACCTCCTCTGGTTCTGCACCTCCTCTGGTAAATCTTTTCAAAGCTGTGAATAATCGTGCACAGCCCTAATTTCCTACTAACTGTGGCTGTATCAGAAAGAGAGATAGTATTATTTCTCTATTCATCTTCACAGATTAGAAGCCAAAGACCTTTTTGGACATGGCTTCAACCAGATGCTTATATTTGCTTGCTAGATAAATGTACTAAAAGCCCACCCGGTGACATTCATGTATGCTTGAGTAATGTGGTTTGAAAGCAATATTTTTCCTTTTAAAACGTGCATTTTGCTGTGGAGACAAGGTCCAGAACTCAATTTTCAAGTCCCTTGTATTTTGATGATGCCTTTACTATTTTAATGGTGATGGCCTGAGGCTTCTAGACCTGGCAAACACAAACTGCTTTTCATCTTTGTAAAAATAAGCTGAGATTGTTCACTGAGTTTTCCATTGTTTATCAGCCCTAGTAAATATTTGTGGGTGTCCTTATTCATTAGCTATTTCAGATTTGCAAAGCACTCTCCAAAATAAAAGAGAGGGAAAAAAATGGGGGGAAATATTTGGAATGCCAGCAGTAGCTGCAACCAGTGTAGTGAATGCCAAGGCAACTCTAACCTTCTCCGTGGTGGGTCTGTTGCGTCTTCCTGTTCCATTCACATTGTCTTCTCTGCATCCTGGACAACACTGCCAATTAAAACAAAGCCTTTACCTTGCAGCTTTACTTGCCAACAAAGTTGACTGAGGTTTATGGCTGGAACAGTTTAAAGTAGCCAGGAAACAGACATCTGATCCCAACTCTAGTAGGTAGTGTTTAATGAAAGACTCGGAGCCATTTTCCCTTGGTCATGACCTTCTCATCATGTAAAGAAGAGTTAAGCTGTTTCAAGAACATGCTCTTGCTCTGTATGGAGTTTCCCGAGTATCCCGTTCATAGTCTTCCAGTCTCTGATAAAAATTTAAAAGCACTGACAGTGCCTTTACTGAGAAACTATCCAAAGAGTCCCTTGAATTTGTGCTCATTTCTAGGGCCTTTTAGATACAAGTGCTATGTTGTAGGTGGAAAGAGACAAAAAAGTTTTACTCAAAACATTGATGTTCATTTTGGGCCAAAACCCATAATGAACCCAATATTGCTTTTTGGCAAATGTCATCTTGATGTATTATTTTTGATATTTCATTTGCTTTCATCTTTACTGGTTAGATTAGGTCTCCAAAAGTATAAGTTTTATATTTCATACAGGGCTCATCCCTCATACTGCAGCCCATCATGTTGGGCAGAAAAGACCAAGGTAGTTGAACCACAACACCTATGTGGCAACAACTGCAAATCTAATCTTGCAGGAATTTTTTTTTTTTAATACAAATTTCATTTTTCCATTAAAAACAAATGCTTTTTCTTCCTCTGCTCCACATCACCTTTTTCCTTTTTCACCAATTAATTCAAACACACCATTTTCAGTAGCCCCTGCATATTGCAAAAACCATTATACTTAATCTATTTTTTTTTCTGGCAAATACAGCTAAACATTGGATAATTTTTTTCCCATTCTCTTTTGTCTGTGATAATTTATGTGCCGTTTCTCTTAATTTCACTTCTTTTGTTGTTTTTTTTAATTCTGCATTCCTACTTATAATATGGGACCAATGGGGGATCTCACACGAATTTATTAAGCTGAATTAATTATCCAGTTATCTTACATCTTGGGTAGCTGAAATACTATTACTAAAATTTCTTTTAATTCCTTTTGATAAAAATTAATGCCACTTATGAAAAGAAAGCTGCTAAACCAAAGCAAAACAGAATGAGCTAGAAAGACATTTCAAGAGGCAAGAATAGAAACTATTATTACTTTTTTCCTTTTATTCTTCTGTCACTTAACGAAATCCACAAGTTGTGCTTTCCAGCACTGATCCACACTGTAAGTATGGACACACCACTGCTATCAGCTGCTTGGTAATTAAAGTTCAGGTTCAGGTTTATGCTACAGATTGAAAAGTCTCACATTCTTCCTTCTAATATTGTTCAAGCTGGATTCAGCAATTTTTCCCAGGTTGATGTGCTCTTTTCAGCTTGTTTTTTATTGAATAAAAAGAAAAACCAGGATATCAATTTGGTGGAAAAAAGAAAAAAAGGTATTCAAAGGATATTGCAAGCGTCAAACCCAGTGCACTTAGAATTAATTACTGTCAAAACATGTCCTTCTGTGCTTACATGCACAGTTACATGACAACACACATACACATGTTGCTCCTTGGAAATCCAGTATTATCCACTGCACAAACATAGCGAAGAGGAGAACTTATTAGAAATATAAGTGTAAATTATATTTTTTATATAATGGCCAAATATTTAAATTTTAAATTTAAACAGCAAGGCTGTGGTACTCAGGGGAATTGGGTTCTCTTTCTGGCACTCCCACAAAAGTCCTGTTCAGCAAGGCTATAATAATACCATCATTTGAGGATGTCAGAGTAACAGGTTACATACCAACCTCAACCACAATATTTCCTGGTTTTTTGTGATCTGTACATGATACCAATACTTGGCATTTTTGCATGATTTTGGGGAGGGTGGGAAGGAGAAAAGAATGTTGGGAGACAGAATTTTGGCAATAGGTGTGCAAATTCAAATTCAGAACGGTAAAAATGAGAAACCCTGAGTCCCACTGCAGGTCAGAATGGAAATAAAACACATGTATCTTAGTCATCCTGTCCCTTTTCTACTTATGAAACAAATCTAAGTCTCACCTCTAGCTGCATACTCTGTCTATTTGGGCATATAAATTACTGGCACAGTTTATGTTAGTTTAATATATTTTGGTTGCTCATGATGAAAAGAGTCCTTTCACAGAAGGCTAGGTAATATTACTTTCGTTCATTATGTTCTTCTCCAACCTGTTTCCCAAGATGATATTTGTAATAGGACAGTTGTCAAATATTCTGAGTTTTTCATTACTTCCCTTGAGATAGCTGTCAATGCAAACAGCCAAAATCATGTATCAGAAACTGCATTGCTGTTCTCTAAGATATCCCAAGTTACCAGCATGTGGTTCTCATTTGGAAAGAGTGAGAAGGAGCAGTGTTCTCATAATAGCTCCAAACAAAAAACATTTACTTGAAACTGAAGAATACAGTGAGAGGTGATGTCCTCATGAATACCTTTCTCATTTTTAAGCCACAAGTGGTACAAAAAGGTGCATTCATTTGTCAGTCTCACTACCTGCCAAGATATGGAGAAATGTCACAGATATGACCCCGATTAACTGATGAAGCACAACTGAAAGTGGGTGCATGTGCATCAGTGCATCATCATATCAGCTTCAAAGCATATCCTGATTGAAACTGAAGTTTCTTTAAAGATTCATGAAAACGTCATATAAGTTAAGTGTTTTCCAGTCTGCTGCCACATGCAGCAACATTATCACTATACTCATCTAATTGCCTCACCTAAAGCCATGAAACCACTTACAACCTTCCCTGTTGTCTAAACAGGATGAAAAAATCGTAACAAATTTTTCCATTCTGATACAATTGATTGTTTCTATTTGACCGTACTAGTTATACATAAAACAAGTCATAATTCTGAAACCTACTCAGCACTACTGCTTAGTAGAAATGTAAATTCTATCCAATATCACCCTGTGTATAATCACACAAATTATATGTCCTTAATAATTTTCTAGAATAAAAAATATACCAGCTCTGAGTTAAGAGGAATTTATTAGCTAACTTCAACATCTCAAAAGATTCAGGTCGCAGCCCTAACTCATCTTTGGTTTCCTCCTAAGCTATAGAATTATGAAAGCAGAAATCTTATGACAAAGCAAGAAGGCAGACAAGTTTATAACCTAAGCAGTTTACACTTAGTAGAAAAAAAAAAAGAAATCAGTGGCTACAAAGACTCTTAAGGAAGTTTTTCTAAGTAAGAGGAATTGTAAATCAGGGCAGAAATCATGGGAATTAGGTCTAGTACATGCTACTGTCTCAAGCTGATGGCATTGAAATGTTTGAAAGGGGTGCTCCTGCTAAACATGATACTATAATTTTCTGATAGCCAAAGATGGAATCAGAGAAATAATTGTGGAGTAAAAGGAATAATTTGTAATATGTGGCAAACAGTTGAGCAGTTTAGGAAAGAAAACAGGCTGTCCTGAGCTAAGTAGAAGCAAGGCATATCATTTTTCAAAAGAGACAATTTCTCTGCTTTAAAAACAATGGAAATGCAAAAAAGTCTAACTTTCGTAAAGAAAATTTGTGTTTCTGGGTAGATGTCTCCTTCTGCACTGAAATTAAGTTCAGCTTTAATGAACTCTAGTAAAAACAATACCTGACTTGAAGGAGAGTACGTTTTTCCTTTTTCAGCTCTCAGTGAAAATTCCCCTAGTTGGCCCAAGTAAGGATAAGAGAGTTTGAACAATCTCATTTTTTTTCCTACAAATGATAATTGTTTTCCATGCCACTTGTCCTCTTCCACTTCTTTAGTTTTATTTGGGTACTTTTTAATTCTTTGAATGTTCTGAAAAGTGAAAATTTTCAGCTTGCACAGAGATCAAAGTGACAATGTTTTTATTTTTGTTATCAATATTGTTCATTATTCAATACTAGTGCCCTTTTGGCACTAGTACTTATTTTCCAGGGCCACAGCTTGAGATGGGGAGTCAGAGAAAATCATATATGCTCTATAATAGTTGGCAGGAAACCTATTTTTCTTGCATGGGGTTCCTAAAAGAGCGGACAAAATTAACTCCCAAAAGCTTTCCTAAACTTGCTGAGGCAGGCTGCAGATTCAAGGACATCCCATACGACTGAGATTGTCTAGTCAACCACCCAGAGCCCAGCTTTCAAACACAAGACTTTTAGAGGTTTATGGGGAGTTAGGTACAGACAAGGGAAATAATGCAGGTGGTGCAAATTAAAGCAGATCTGTAGCTACTCTGTCTATGCTGTGTTTGAATTAGCTAAAACAAACTTCTAAATACCAGAGAACAGCTGTGCAAAAAAAGAATTATTTTAAATATGAGAAAGTCTAGAATTTCACCCTTTAGATGGATTCAGTAGAGTATTTCTTGTTCATCCAGTACATTTTGCTGTTCAGAAATGTTATAAATTACAATACACATGGTAGTTAAGCATGCTTTTGTTTTCTCTCAGGGTCTCAAGGCAATGTACAGTCATGACTTTATTATGTTTCTGCCAGCCCATGAGACAGTATAAACACAGTTGTCTCCATGGTATACAAGTATGGGCACAGAAGGTGACTTCAGATTAGTAAGCAAGTATTCTGAGGAGAAATCTGGGCAGAATGAGAAGTTTATATAACTGACTACAATAATGATAAAAAAACAACTCTCCACATAGGTTCTAGATAGAGGTAAAATAGGATGGGGTGGGAGTGGCAGCAGGGATTTCTGCCAGATGTGGAAAGTAGAGAGAGGACAATGCTGGCTCATGGCAGAATGCCTGTTTTCCACCTACCAGTTTTGAATGACTTCCAGGGAAAGAGTACACTCAAGAATATCTCTCCCTTGAGTGCCTGTGTTACTGTAGTATGAAATATAAGCAGGAAGGTTTGATTATATCTTCAAAATGTGAAGCAGAACAAGTCAGAAAGTTTGAATGTTATCTTTCTGCTAGTAAAGGGAATTTTGTCCAACAGTTATCATGAGAAATCTCCTAGTTATATTTTTTGAGGTTTCCACCAGAAAGACAAAATACCAAATTAGATCACAAGGACTCTAAAAGTGAAAGTTGTTTTGGTTTGAAGGGGTTGATTTTTTTAAATTATTTACTTGCCCAGTAAAATGCTTGAGGGTTTTTCCCCATCTTTTATTTTATTTTTTCCTTCAGCATGATTCCTTCTTTCTTGTGTTCCAATAGTTAAAACAGCAAAAGGGAAAATAATTCTTTCCAGTCAGAAAGACTTTTTACATAACCTTCACTCCCAAAGAACTTCAGATTAGAAAATAATGCTCCATTTTATTATTTGTAACATTTCAAGCTGAGAAAAAAACAACTCCCTAAGAAAGCAATGCTTGTGACTAGAACATGATGAGACAGTTTGTCTGCTTCTTCCTAACATGAAGAAAGCCCTTATAGGCTACCGGTGCTGTTGTGCCATTGCCTTGCAAGAGCGACCGGGAAAGGGACTGCAGCCTTTTCCCTCTCTCGCACTCCTGCCACCCATGGTGCAGAGTTAAGTTAGGCATCTTCAAAGAGGAAAGGTTCAGACAGAGGGACCATAAATCCATCTGAAGTTGTTCTCATGGTGATAGGTTGTTAACTTACTGGCACGCCACTGGGTTTGGCTTTGTTTAACAGCCTGGCATTCTACAAAAAAATAAATCAGACCTTTAATTTAGACGCTAACTTTATTCCTTCAAGTTTCAATATTTTCATCCAAGGCATTTAGAATGTACCCATTATTTTTGCAGATCACATAATCAGATAGTATTAATAACAATAATACCTAATTGGCCTTTATTTTGGCTAGAGCATATTTCTCTACTCCTAATTATTATAGTAAAATATAATATGTGTTGATTGTTACACAAGAAAATAATTAAAGAACGTTATTACTACAGTGGAGTTTTGTTCCTGCTTGGGTATGAAATTACTTATTCTGACACAAATTTGTGGAGTTGGAGTTTGATGCTGTCCCAATTAAACTAGACCTGCCATACCAGTGTTTGCACATGACAGGCTTTTCTCCTTAGAGAGCAAACATAGAGCAATATTTCTCTCATACTCATACTATACTTGGCTCCATACAGAGTTAGTTTTTGTGTATCTATCCCGAGTCTGACTGTAGTGAAAATTGTCAGGTTCTGAGCTAGGTCTGAACCATAGGTCTCAGCTTAGACCGGATTTCTGTTCCTCATAGAAGTATATTGTATCCCCATAACAACATAACAATTCTTGGCAAGTTAGTGGGGGGAAAAAAAGGCAACAAACCACACTGTGCATGAATATCTCTCTTATTGTGTCCTGGAAGAAGATCTGGTAGCTAAGATCAAAATCACAACAGGAAAAGATTACCATCAGTATGATACCAACACAACTGGCATCATTTCTTTGAGAAAATACTATGTTCTTCATGGCACAAATGCAGATGGGCTCCTGACCAGTTAATTCACTGTATTTCCAAAATTTATCTTAGAAGCTTCCAAATAGAACAGCAGCAGAAAAATCAGGGCAACAGTTCTATGCAAAGTATGGAAAGAAAGTATGAACAACTTGGAAAGAATCCTTTTGTTCAACAACAGTCTATCCCATCAGAAGAAGGCTAGCATGAGACTTCTTGAAGCTTGTTTTGTCTGGGAAAGAATAATTGTATTCCACAGTCTGATTATGGTTTTGAATTAATTTTCATGTGTTTACTGTTCCCTAAGCAAATCTATTTACAAGAATTAAGAAAACCACACACACAATCTATAAATTAGAATTTGTCCAAGAATAAAGGTGATGTTTTCTAGCTCCATTTAATTATTGAAATGTAATAAACACAGGCAGGTGGGAAGGAAGTCAAAGTGGACAAAATAAAGCCAGGCTTCCATTTCATGTTGTTGGACAAATTCCATGACTATTTATTTTTTGCTTCTGTGCAGAATGTAGCTGTGATTTTCACCGAATTCTGCTGAGTTGCTGCAGAACTTAATTTGTTTCAAAATGCATTCAGATTTGCTGATGGTATTGCAGAATAGCATGCATTAAACTTGGTTTGAAAGTGCACATACATACACACTCAGCTTATGTTTTCTCATTTGCCTTAGGACTGAACAAAGACTGGGAGTGAGGTAGACCCACCTCTTGTCAGACTCCAGTTAAATTTTGCCAGTTATTGTCATGTCTTAATATGGTCAGATATGCAGAGACCTTTGGTATGCTTGGCTAATTACACTACAGAATCACAGAATATGCTAAATTGGAAGGAATCCACAAGGATCATTGAGTCCAATTCCTGGCCCTGCACAGCACCATCCTCAAGAGTCACACCATGTACCCAAGAGTATTGTCCAAACACTTCTTGAAATCTGGTAAGCTGGTGCTGTGACCACTTCTCTGGGGAGCCGGTTCCAGTGCCCAACCACCCTCTGGGTGAAGAATCTTTTTCCAATATCCAACCTAAACCTCCCCTGACACAGCTTCAGGCCATTCCCTCAGGCTGTGCCACTAATCACCAGAGAGAAGAGATCAGTGCCTGTCCCTCACAAGGAAGTTGTAACTGCAATGAGGTCTCTTCTCAGTCTCCTCTTATCCAGGCTGAACGGACCAAGTGACCTCAGCTGCTCCTCATGTGGCTTCCCCCCAAGGCCCTTCACCATCCTCATGGCCCTCCTTTGGACACTCTCTAATAGTTTAATGTCTTTCTTATATTGTGGCACCCAAAACCGCACACAGGACTCGAAGTGAGGCCATCTCAGCTCAGAGTAGAGCGGGACAATCCCCTCCCTTGCCCGGCCGGCAGTGCTGTGCCTGATGCCCCCCAGGACATGGTTGACCCTCCTGGCTGCCAGGGCACTGCTGGCTCATGTTCAACTTGTCATTGACCAGGACCCCTAGGTCCCTTTCCACAGTGCTGGTCTCCAGCATCTCATTTCCCAGTACGTTCATACAGCCAGGGTTGTCCCTTTGTAGGTGCAGAATCTGTCACTTTCTTTTCTTGAACTTCATAAGGTTGGCGGTTACCCAGCCCTCTAATTTGTCGAGGTTTCTCTGCAGAGCCTCCCTGCATTCGAGGGAGTCAACAGCTCCAAAATCATAAGAACACCTTGCCTGTAACGCACACCCTTTCCATATTATGGGACGCTGAGCCATGCCATCAAATTTTGTTTGAGGTCTGGCCAGACCCACCTAACACAGATAAACAGGTCTTGCTATGAACTAAAAGGTCATTCTCCCTTTCCTCTGGGTCAAGCTTGTTGCACTTCTCCTATTCTTAAACCTGGTAGCTTTGTGGGATAAGTTTTCCTTAGTGTTCAGTGACGGAATGAAGCTTGGAAAAGAAAAGGAAAGCCAAAAGCATGATTTATTTGTAGCAAGAAAACCATCATTTGGCAAGTCAAGCACTAAAGTGGGTTTTTTCCAAAGTGTTATAGAATACCCAGCTTTGGAGCCCAAATTGACACTTCCTTGTCCAGGTGATAAATCTCATGCCGCAAATTGACTTGAAATTCCTAATTCTGTCCAGATCCATTCCTTCTCAAGCAATTATATTCTCAGACAGTCCTTACTGAAGGGACCAGCATAAAGTGCAGACATTGTCATTTAAAGGAAATGGCTAATTGCTGTGGAGAGGCTTCTCTTCACTAGAACAAGCATATTGCTAGAATGGATACCAGACGTAGGATCTATCCTCAGCAGTCATCAAGGGTTGAGATTTCTTTTTCAGAAATTGAATTAGATACAGAAGACTTATCAGACATTCCAATTAGGCCTAAGGTAAGGATTAGCTGAATAGCTGAGTTCTGCTGTCTTCCAGAGAGTAGATGACAAAGGACCATTTCAAGTGAAAAAGTTTCTCATGTCACTGGCTCAGTACCTTTAGCCAAAACTGTAGTGGCATTGGGTGAAGGTTTCTTAGAATATAGCTGAGCAGATTCCCTTCACTTTGGTTTGACACACTTCTTGTAAGCTACTAGGAAAGGTAATTGTGGCAGTGATCTTCTGGAAAAGCTGTTGTAGTCTAAGTTCTCATTGATTTTTCAGGTCTGTGGGATGGTAGGAAAACAGTCATTTCCACTAGCTTAACAAGATGTAAGAAGAGATTGCTATCCAGAAATGTTTACAGATTAATATACCAGATGTAAACATGGAAGCTGCTTGTGAGGTGCTGTAGTTGAAGCACAAAAAATGCTACATCCAGCCAACTCCCTGATGAGTTCCTTTTACAATTAACACAAGCAGGATTAAAAACTAGATCTCATTCCCACTGAAACCAACGATCATTTTCTCCACTGAGCCAGATGACTAGCACAAGATCAAGTAACATAGAACACAAGCTGAAACTCAGTTCTTTACTGGGACAGGTGGAAGTTGTGTTTAAGTCCTCATTAAACCCTTATGGATTCTTACGAGATCAAAGGTATTCATTTACGTCCTGTCAGTCCTGAAATCTTTAAGCCTCAGACAGACAATCATTCTGACTCTCCTGGGAGTAACACAGCATAAATTTGTAGATGTGAACAAGGCTTGGCTTCATGAAACTTAGGAAAGTTAAGCATTTTGTGCTCCTCATGTAATTATTCACAGTATTCTTCACAGCTTCACAATAAAGTCCTGTGCCACGGCTCCACTGCTGCCATGGGAAGTGAATGGGATATTCCATCATATGGCTGGATAGAAGGCTGTCCCTTCAGGTTTTGTATATAGAAAGTGCACATCTTGGACACACTCATGTTTGCGTTTTAACACTGAAGAAACCATGTCACAGTTTCTATATTTTAAGGCCAATAAAAGAGAAACATGAACGCTCAAAAATAACTGTGTAATGAGTTTGCATATGGTGCATTGAACAAAGTCAGGAATGCACATTTTACTAACCTAAACTCATCACTGTATGTCAGATAATGGGAAGGAAAAGAGAAAAACAGAGAAGAAACTGTTTGATTTTTTTTTTTTTTAAGTTTAAAATTATCTTTCAACTAAATTGTGTAATTGTATGTTAATATTGGTTAGGAAAAATATGTAAACACTTTACCAGTATATGACTGGTATGACCTAGCCAAAGACCAATAATAAAGTTTTTCTTTAGAACAACATATTTCTTCCAGCAGAGTTTCTAAATTATCATTATAAGCATCTCTGCAATTCTGATGTTTTCAAATAATAAGATCCTAAGCAGTTTGAACACAGATTGGATTTTGAAAAACTGCTCTGTTACTGTCCCCTTACAGCATTAACTGTAAGCTCAGATATAATGCACAAGCCAGTTCTCATTTATTACCCCTGTTTGTGAAATTGTGTTTAATATTAATATATGAAACAATAATTCAAACCACAACAGACTTCTGGTTTCATTTTACACAATAAAAATCATTTGTGAGTTAGTGATAGTGTATTTTATAGACACTGGCACAGCAGCAGGGGGACAGATGCTTCATCTGGAGGAAAGCTTTGAAGATACTATTATAAGCATTCTCTGCTAGCTCAGCTTTGATATTTTGCTATAAAATCAATCAGTGAATGTGAGTTATGCTTTGGGACAAAGATTTCATATTTATGGTGCTAGGCACCACAAGAAGAGATCTGATTTTTTCAAAGAGTATTCAATCATGCCCTCTGTAGAAATGGTGAGAGCATCAGAGCATGTTTTTTGATAGTAGTTTTAAAGTGTCTAAGTCTGAAAGTTTTTGTTCCTTCCTATGAATTGTTATTCAGGACTCCTAAGCAAGTGTGACATGTTTATGTGTATTCCCAATAAATTTTGAACTCCTCAGACAATTCCAGAACAAGGATTCAGTATCTTCAAGATATTGTTTCCACAAGTCTCTTGTATCTTATTAGATATCAGGAAATTCAATCACACAAGCTAAATCATCAGAAATCAATCCCTATCCACTACTCAAAGAAATATTATTTTTTTTAATAAGACTCCTTCCTGTACTTGGTTCTATGTCTAAATATATAATTAGCTTCATGAAACTTGTCTAAACTTCTCCATAGAATATGAGGACCTCTTTGCATTCCTGCGAAATGCCTAAACAAGTTAATGTAAGATGTGGGGCAAGATTCCCAGCTAGACACATATGGGTGAGTCCAGATGTGGGCTTTTGACTGTTTGAATCTGCAAGGCCTTCCCAAGAGTGTCTCACTTAAAAAATGTTTTAATAAATTTCTGTTTGGTTTGCCAAGTTGCAGTGATGGGTAACTCTCAGTTGGGTCAAGGGAAAGTTTGCCTGCTTACGGTCAGGGAGCAGAGGAACAACTGAAGTTTCTTTGGACAACTCAATCTCTATCAGACAGAGGGTGCCAGGCCAATCTCTGAAAGCTTTCATCCCAGCACAGTTACATCTCATTGCGCAAAGGCAGATAAAATAAGAAGCAAACCCAAGATTCACAGTGTTAGTCAAAACAAGAAGGGCTAGTATGTTTTTTTTCCACACTTTTAGCTTTCAATGAACAAGAAGAAAAAAGTGCCATTGGGCTTTGTTAGCAACCAAATGGCACAATGTTGTGCAAACTTTTAATTTTTATTTACTTTAAAGAGAGGATAGAACATACTTGAAATCTAAAGTAGCATGCCTGAAACTAAACATTTGATCCAGTATTTCCTCCTATAAATCGAGCAAAAAAGTAAGTTTTACAGATCCAAATCCTACAAGCTAATCTCACCTCTAATTAAATGTTATGTTGAATAATTCTTTTAAATGAGTGGCATTAAAAGTACTTTAGCTTTCGTCCTTTGTTTTGCACATCTATTTTGAAATTCACAAGCTGTGAAAGCCAAGAAGAACCACATAATCCACAGTCTGACTTCCTGTCATATGGATCTATCTCCATAGATCATTCCTCAGTCACTACTTCTCCAGGCTCAGAATTCTGTCTGAGTCAGTAAATATCTTCAGGAATACACCAACCACGATTTAAGAAATGAAATTCTGTCCCCACAAAAGCACATGGAAAGTCTTCCCCACATCCTGCCTAAATAATTACCACCTAAACATTTGGCTATGATAAACTTTCAGCAAATATGAAGAAGGAATTATTTATCTCATTACATGTGACCAGAGATAGATTCAAAAGGACAAACAAACACACTATGATCTAAGCAATCAGCAACACCGTTACAGATAGCAAAACACAAACCAGCATATTTACCAGGCTGTAGCATCAGTTAATTTGCAAACTCGGGCAAATCAGATTTTCCGATAGAACCCGTGGCAAAACTGATTTTTTTTCCCAAGGTGCAAGAAGAAGTATTAGCAGATGAAAATGAGTGGTAGTGGATTCATGTGTTTATCCATACTATCAGTATTCTCTCTACAGTTGTAACCTCAAACTGTGAACTCTATCTGCTGATGGTCCATGGACTGTTTCTAAGAAATCCACAAAACACTGTCAAGAAATATCTCCTGTAGTAACCAGTATTGACTCAATAAGGGAAAGCAGCTTATTTGAAAAAAGTTAGATTTACACACTGAAAAAGGTTAGGAGCTACTATTATAGGAGTCTGCTATCCTGTTCCTTGCATTAAAAAATTGATAGGTCTGCTGACCTCTGAAAGAGAACACAAGCTGAGAAAAATGGAAGAGAAACTGATGTAGATCTAATAAAAACATTTCAAAAATACTCGCATAAAAAGATTATGAAAAAATAGCATTTGTGCTAGGAATGTTACAACAAAATTGGACTTCATTTACTATTTTTTAATGAAGAATGGTACCGCCTGAATCTATATTTTAGTACCAGTCTGGTGAACATATGGAATTGCTGTAAAGTCGCAAGTGTATAACGTTCTTTGACACCTGCTGACCCCAGGATTTTAGACTCCAATCTAGTGAATGTCTTGAGTACTGTTGAAAGTGTTGGAGTTAACTATACTTTTTCCCATGCTTGGTGACCCTAGTGACTGTGGTGGGTGGTTGTTTCTACGTGTTCTGGAAATACAGATCATAGCCTTAAACTAGGAGGACAATAGATTAGCACTGAGGGTGTCAGTATGTTCCCCAAAGCAATAAAATTGGCAGGTGTATCTTCTAGACCCGCAAAGAAAATGCATTTTCATTGCAATATCTCTGTTTCGCTTCTTTCTTTACATGTGTTGACTACACTCATAATCTTGCTTGAAATAATTTCTAATGTTTTGCACAACATCTCAGGTTTCACACCAGTTCACGACCTGGAAAGTTACTGAGAAGCTGCTGCTATACATCTTGTATTTCTGTTGTCACCAGACCACGAAAGGAAAATACAGCCAAACAGGAATCTCCCATGTGATGTATGTGCTTGTCAGGCAGGCAAACAAAATTTTCTTCAAGTCAGCTGAGACTTAAGTTAATGATCCATTTTTCTTTTCTGCTGATATTTTTTCTCTCTTCTGGTGGCCAACAAGCTTTGTTAAACCTCACCAGAACTTCTGCACAGAACTATTCACAACAAACACCACCATCACTCTATGCAGTCAAAAAAGTTTTATGGTAAGACTTCAGTCTCTCTACATTTGCTGAGAATTTATATAGGTTTCTGTTTCCAGAGTAACCACCTAAACTAAACCTGAAAACCACTCTAAAACAACCCATATTAATTTTTCGCTCTTCAGAATCAGTGCCCAAGGCTTTCTAGAACATGTGCAATCCAGGTTCTGATGCAAACTGCAGGTTTGCCATGCTCCTGAACACAGATGTGTGTATGGCCTGCACCACCAGCCTTGTTTGATTACTGGAAACAGGTTCTCAGAAAACTTGTACAAGGATGGTGAAACTCAGCTAGGATATAAGCGCTGCATACAACTTCTGTGACTATATTCAGCAGGACAGATTTTATTCACTATTAGAAACAGTACACATAAACCTAATTTCCTGATTGACTGCTAAATTTCAGATTATGCACTTGCTCCTAAATCAACTTTCTTTAGATCCCTCACTGTAATTTGCTGACTTTTCCGAATACAAGGATCAACATTTTTTTTCCTTCTCATGATGGCCTAAACCATTACATCATTACAGATGTCTGTATTAAACATTAGCTACTTTTATCCTTCTTTACCCATATGAAAAAATAAAATTCAACTTAAAAAAACATATCTGGTCCATAAAACCAGCATTGCCTTGTTCTTGAAATCCCTATCTTGGATTCACATACTCCTCATTACTCAGAAAGTCAGCCAATAAGCATAGATATTTTCCTTTGCATCTCGGACTAAATACACCCTTGTCTGAGGTCTTAGTGTGAATTAAATTCAGACTAATTGTTGCCCTAACTTACTGCTGGCAAACGATCATTTCTCCTTCCTGCTCATGGAAAAGAGTCCTTGAGAACTTCTGCAATACAGAGTAGGTCCCATCTGTTTCATCTGTTTATTCATGCCTATACTTATTAAGCCTTATGGAAAGGCTGCTCTGAGCCAGGCACTTTTTGTAGGGATGGCTCATGCTGGGGCTTGTCTGGAGTCTTGCTCTGTGCGTGAGCCCACAAAGCCATGATCTGAAGCGATGATGCTGGAGCCGTGCTTTGAAATGGACCCAAGCACCACATTTAAACCTGGCAACTAACCAGATGCGCATTCAGCCCATCTAGCAGCACCCTCCAGACAGGTTTTTAAGGCAAAGAGCACGAGAAACTCAACAGTGAATGGAGTATCACAGCGTAACACTCTCACCACGCTGCAGACTGAGGTGGAAGGGGAAATGGCAGCAATGCTTTGCAAGCAGGTTAGCTCGCAGCCTGCACTCACTTTCACTGGCAGCCCCTGGTTCCATATGGGACATACTTTTATTTCAGAGCACCTTAACTCCTACCTGTGAGAGAATTTGTATGTTGACTCTCACAGGAATGAGATGTGATAAAGTGTTGCTTCCATTCCCCTCTCAAATCTGGCTGACTCTTTAAATCCACATAGTTCTCATTAGAGTCCCAGGCTCTGGTCTTGAAGACTGCTTTAATGTTCCCAGGGAACCAGAGCACAGCTGGTCTGCACAGTGTTTTAGGGAAAGGTATGGAACTTTATGTGGGAACAGAAATCTGCCTGCACATTAGATTGTCTGAATAAACATAGGTTCTGCTGTTAACCACAACACTTGAGTGTTTATTGGAGGCAATTCACAAAGGCTAGTAGACAGGGGGCATTATATTCATATGCAGAAACATCTGTAGCAAATGTATCCTACTTCACTATCTATTAAATGTTGTTCTTCAAAAACTGAGTTGAAAATTCACTAAAAAGCAAGTTTACGAATAGTTGAGAAAGGGATTTTACAAGTTGTCACATGTAGTTCTGCCTTTGCACTTCCGCCTCGATCACGGATATTCCACTCCTTGCTATCTTTGAAACAAAGGCTGTTCGCCACACAAAATAATCTCATGGTTTTGTAGTAGACTACAAACACTGGGGGTTTAGGACAAAGATAGTCAACTCCCTTACATTTATGACAGACACTCAAACAATGGGAAACTCCTCTGTGAAATCCTGCAGCGTCATGAAACCATGTAGTAGATCAGCATGAGCTGGATTCTGCGTATGGAAATGTAAACACATGTGCAAAATATGATAATCATTAATAAACTTTGAATACAATTAATTCCCTGACAGAATCTAATTTTTGTTTTCCTAAAATAGATTATTAGTCATTAATAGAATTATGATGAAAGATAATTATAATCTAAATGCATGAAGAGCAAAATGCGAAAATACCATCAGCATTGCATTGTCACCAATATACTCATGCTGCGTGACCTGTCCTGCTAGTTCTCTCTCAAATGTGTTTTCTATTGTCCAGATGAAGACTGGCAACACAATTTAATAGAGAGAAAAATTGGTACAAGTGTGGTGTTCCATGGTGTGGAAGACTGTCCCAAGCCCCCAAGAAAAGCAAAAAACATGAAACATGATAAAATAATAAAAGATATGCTAACAGCTGCACTTGACCAGAGCTGTTAAAGTACCCATTATTGACTTCTCCCCTGTGACAAGGCCTATACACCAACAATTCAAACTAAAGCAATACTTAGAAGGAAAAATTTCTCTGAAACTTACTATTTCATTTCTATGGCTCAGGCTATAACGAGCGACTTCTTAAGCAAAACCCATCAAAAGACGTGCTGAAAATTATAAGGAAAAAAGGGGAATGGGAATAGGGTGTATGATGATGGAGTCTCTATGTGCCAATATTCATTTACACATTTAGCTTCTAGCTAAAAGCATGCTCAGTATTTCTTACTAAACAGCCATGGCATTGGGACCATCTCTTTTCAGAGATGTCTGGCTCACAGTGGTGCCTTGATCCCCCTTTCTCACTGTGAACAGGACACTTAGTCCTGGGAAGTTGCATCTCGTAGATTTCAGAAGAGAATGAAAATTTCTATTTTAAAAAGTTAAAGTGGAGCAGATGCTCCAGAGTTCCAAAAAATCTTTCTATCACTGCTCCCCCCCAGCTTCCTGCAAGCACTGCAAGCAACCAGCAAATCTGTGCCCATTGCCCATTCCATTTCTCAATTGTATTGCCTGGCTTAAAGTGAAAGCCTTTCAGGCAAAAATTTATATGGACTGGCTACTCTGCCTATGGCCAGGACATAAATTCTGGACAGTTCAAAGTCTCTGGGGTTTAAGTGGTGCAGCAGGTGATGGTTGTAAAGCAGGCTATCTGGCCGTGCTCAGGGGCAGCCTCCTCCTCTTCACCTGGTTCCTCTCTCCTGTCCTCATCCAAAGCTGTTTGTGGGCATGTAGATGCCTCTCTCCCTCTCTCTGATCTGTACCCAGGTGAAGCCCCTTCCTAAAGCCATCCCAGACTGTGTCAGATTAGGACAGCATGTGATGAACTTGTTCCTACACCTTCTTCACCACACTGCTGAAAATCTGAAGTGTGAGAGATTATTTTTCATTAGCTAATTTCAAAGTCATTTTCCAGATGACTATTCAAGACTAACGAAGTCAAACTCCTTGTCATCATGTCATGGAAACATTTGGCACCTTGAAAATAGTTCTAATCTGAATTTGTGATATTTTCTACAAGCTCCAAAGTTTTCTTGAGCATTTTTCTTGCACTCTGTTTCTCTGCCTTTTTCTCTCACACAGAGATACAAATCTTTAAAGATTAAAGACTTTGAAAAAGATTTAAATAATTAGTTTTTAGCCACCCCAAGAGTGAACATAAAGGCAACCACAAAAAAAAAAAAAAAAAAAAAAAGACAATGAGAAGCCAGCACTCTTGTAATCCTTTGCCATCTATGTGTTGATTAAAGAAAATGTCAAACTGTAGGCTATCAGCAAAGCCTGTAGAGGATCTATTGGCAGAATAAATGAAACAAAAAACTAAAAAAACACATCTAATTACACTTTGCTTGCATCTTTACTGAATAAGAAATACAAAAGGAAATTTATCTTTGTTGTGGTTCAGATTTCCTCATCCTGCTCAAGTCTGCTCTTATTTTAGAAATAAGCTGGTTTCTTCTTTCACATTTTCATTAAATGTTGCTCAGACTTCCTGGATCTAAAGGAAGCCCTGGGATTGGCCATGAAAAAAAACATCTTTTGGAACAACGCCCTGGAGCCACTGGGATACCAAGGGCCAAATTCAGGATGTGCATAATTTGCAAATTCAAATTATGCATGGACAGGGAGACATCCAAAGGCAGGTTGCACCGATCAGAAAGTGATGCTGTGTGAGAGTGATGCTGTGCCCAGGAAAATGAAATTTACAGTCTCCTTTTCACATGTCCCTTCTCTTCTCTTTCTCCCCTGGGCCTCTCAGACTTTTCCTCATGGAAGCCGAATTAGCCATTCTATTTCTTTCTATCTTTACCATTTCCATCCTTGCTTTGTTTCCATTCCTCCCCTTTTACACGCTTCCTTTTCTACCTGCTATATCTCCTTCCTTACTTGTTATGTGTCTCTGTCTGCTCTTCCTTCATTCCCACATGTGGCTTTAGTACAGAGTTCTGGCCACTTTCCTCAGTTCTTCTGGGGTGTCTCCATGATCCTACTTTCATTTTTCTCTTCTGTCTATTCCTCTGCTCAATTTTTTCTTCTCTCTCTCTTTGTTATCAACCTTTTTTAAGCCGCATGTTCTTTTTTTTCCTGCCATTTCAGCACCTCTTCCTTTGTATATTTTGTGTTGCAAAACATTTCTTGAAACCTCTATACGGCAGCAATGATACAATTCAGGTTCCTGGGATAACAGCAAGAGACAGGTAGAAAACAACCCTCCCTCCTCAACGCTGAGCCTTCAATACCAAGAAATATGCTCCAGACTGAGAAGCACAGCTCCCATCTGCAGAACACTAAAGAACTGGAGTGTGCAGACACTGCTCCACCATATGGTGCTGAGCAGAAGGAGGACTTAGTAGGTGGGAGTTAACTGAACACATGCATCTATCAAGGGGCCAGAGTATTTAAATGTTCTTTAGCTGAGAATCACATTGACTCCCACACAGTTGAAGCACGGATTTGATGGATTAAGAAGCAGGAAGTTAGGGTTTGTCATTGATGATACAGGGCAAGAGTTTTCAGTGCATCACAGCCCACCAGAGTAAAAAATCTGAGCCATGGAGCAATATCCTGTAATTTGCAGTATCTGTGACCATGTTTTCTCTTGTGTTCTTCATTCCAGATCTTGGTCCTACTGGTATCGCAGCCTGGGGGGTCTCTGAAGACTGTGGATTCAGGAAGGCTACTGGGACAGCAACACACCAACAGGGCTAGAGGCGCTCCTTGGGTAGTGATCAAAGTGGGTTTTGGTTCACATCAGCCCTTGAGTGAAATGACTGGTAAAAGTAGAGATATGTTAGAATATTTTAGGTTTTGAGCATGTTTGCAATCAGTCCCATGGCAGGCTTTTTTTGCTGGTATAGTGCCCTTTTTATTTCTGCAGGTCACTAATTCACTATGCTTCAACTGTTCTACATAGATACAAACTAGTATAAATTGCAGTTTTCTTCGTGTTTCATGTGCATACAGGACTAATCCATCAGTTCGTCAAGCCCCAGTCCTGTTTTAGTTTGCCTCATACAGGGATTACAAGGGACTCAAAAATTCAGACAAAGCATGAAAAAGTAATGTTTGGAAACACGATTTCTGTGAAACAAATAAGATTTTTTTTAAAAAAGGTTGGCACATGAGTAAGAACACTGCTACCTTTCACAATATCTAATTCTGTGACAAAATTAGGTCAAAAACATCCCTTTTCCATGTTGACACTTCATGCTTGTTAGATAAAAGAAAAGAAGTTTCAACATGAAAATAACCATTAAACCAAAAAATACTTTTAAAAGTGAAACTCCGTAGAAAACCGCAATCACATGAAATTAGTCAGTCATGGTTTAGTGAAACAATGTTTCTCAATGGAAACTTCATTCACCACTTTTTTCTTCTTTTTTTCCTTACTGACTACTTAGAACAAATACAGGCACCTTCATGGAAGCACTTCACGTACTGAGTGGGCTTTATAAACCTTTATCAACTGTTATTAGTGGCTTAATAAAAAATTGCAGCTGTTCACCTACAATCCCATAGACTGTGCCAATCTTTTAGTGATTTTCTTCATAAAGTACCCGTTTGGCCAAGAATGGATTCCATGGCTGTGCAAAGAAGCATTCTGTATTTGATATGAAACAAGAAATCCCATGCATTGAGTTGATGTTGAGTAAAAAGAGTATCTAGGGAAAGGACAACTCAGGTAACTCTATTTTACGGAATGATTGTTCACAGGCACAGAGCAGACTCTCAGCTCATTAGAGCTCTAGGAAGCTAGGGCTAGGGAGGACCCTTCCAAAGAGCTTTGTATACTATTGGTGACATGAGTCAGAGGACAAACTGTATGATGAAAAAGGGAAGGTGGATGTAGTAAAGGCAAAATACTGCATATATTTCTATTGTTAACCTAGATTAAAATAGACCTCTCTCCCTGTTATTCCTCTCATTGGATGTTCTAGAGAAATGAGTTGTTCTGAATGCTTTCCACATGAGTCTTTGTTTAAAGAAAAAAAATAACATGTATTATTGATGCTTTTTAAACAAAGGGCATGTTTTCACTTATAAAATTTGAACTGAAACAATTAAATTGGACAAAGAGTACAGTTTGTATCAATAATTTACTACAATCATTCTAATGTTTCAGACATCAATAAACTTAGTTGGTTCCTATTTAATGTCAAAGTAATTACTCCAAAATTACATCAATTTGCCATCCTAAAGGAAACAAAAGTAATAAACCTTTCACTTTCTGCATTAAAGACTCTTTCACATTAGTTTCTATAACTTAGCTATATAATACACCAGTGTAAATATTTAAAAGGGACAACTACATTATCTTCGCCAGCAAAGATTTCTTAACCTCTGTTAATCCATCTTTTATTACTACTGTAAAAGGAAAATATTAATTATATCTATCAAATCTCGGACACACACATCATGTCTTTAATGATTCCATCTATATTTTTGTTTTCCTTCCAGCTTTCTAGAAATGTCTTTCTCTCTTATGAAGGGCAAAAGCCTGGTCCAAATAAAAACTGCAGTGCATTCCTTTATTTACATGCAGTGACTATTTTTAAAGTCTTCTCTCTTTCACTCTTTCAATCTCTGAAATGACATTAGCAAGAAAAATTGTCATTCAGAGCAACCATCTAGGTCCCAATTCTAGAAAATGAGCATCTGAAAGCAGGGCATTTTGTTAGACTGGGAGAAGACTGAGAATTAAGTGGTTTTGGTAAAACTTGGACTATGAAATTGGCCTATATTTAGGGATGGGAACAAAATGAGAAAGTTTTCCAAAGTGTTGACAAAACATGGAACATTTCTCACTGTGTGGCCTATTGACTAATGGACGTTGCAACAGGCTGGACAAATCACTGAATACATACACATTTTTCAAACTTTATGGTCTTCTATTTACAACCTTATAAAAGCTCTAAACAAATATGTTCAGCAATAGCTGGAACTAGAACAAATATTGGTCAATGAAAAGCAGAATATAAGTTGTGTTTTCAATAACAGAATTAAAATTGAAACTAAATTTTTTTGCACATGGAATAGAATAAAAACTAGAACTAATTAATTACTGTGTAACTAATAAACACTGGTTTATTAGTTAGGCTCATTAGTGTGAGCCTAAGGGCCTATTCACATGGATTCTTTTTTGGTATCAAGGTCATTCCTGGTTCCAACTAGAAAGACTAAGATTTATACGAGTTTAAGTATATTGTGGATATATGAGAGATACAGGAACCCAATGTGAATTTAGCAAGCTTTCAAGTATGATTCCATTAGGTATCTGAACTCTAACAGGAACTATGAGAAGTCAGTACTACTTATGCTCAAGTGGTGTAATCGCTGGTAATTGCAATAAATCATCAAAGTGATGACACAGAAATATGTACAAAGAGGAAACATCTCATGTTTCAGTCATTGCAGAGTTATTAAATGACTCTGGGTTACAGAAATCTTTGTATACCCAAAAGTGCCTTTAGCATTTACTTGTGTTTTGATTAGTGTTTAAGGCTATTCATTATATAATCAATGTTGCTAGTCCAAATCTGCCTCCCCACACATCCTCTCAGAATTCTGCGGGTTGGCCTCTCTCTCCTCATTGTTTACAGACAGGCTGAAAGTTGCCCAGCAGGTCACACTCACATCAAGGGAAAAGGTGTCTTCTCTGTTTATGACATATTGCACTTTGCTGAGAAGAGGCAAGAGACCAAGCTGAAGCTATATGGGGAGAGTAGAATCAAAGGACCTGGCTTCAAAATGACTACTTTGAGAAAGCAGTGGTATGTCTAAGGTGTGAATGACCTTAAAAGAGAATTCAGTAAAGGCAAGAGAAGAAAAGAAGATGGACTCAGTGTGAGGTCGTGAGGTTTTTTGTAAACTCAGTGGAGTGGTAAAGTCACCACTGTGTGTATCTGCTTCCAAACATGTCTCTCCGTGTCGCAAAAGAAAAATCACCAGCATAGTTTGATAACATACTAACCTTTAATCTATAAAGAAGATTAAATTCAAAGTTTAACATTATAAAAGAGTAACAAATACTTTTTTAAACAAAAATTCAAGATAACACACAGTTGCATCTTGGTTTCTCCTGCTGCCAAAGCTTAGAGTATACAATTTCTGGGGTACAATTCCATTGCATACAGTGTATCCTATCACTTCAGCATATGTTGGAATCGAAATGAAACATTTTGAGTTGCAAAAAAGCTTTTCCAGGTACAAGCTCAAGCCAGGGTGCTATTATGATTAGCTAGTCAGATCCCACACATTATTTAAACAAACCATAATGAAATCACTGCTTGCTGTTACATTCCTGCCTTCTCATGTCAGCTCCTAGATGCCAGTAGCCCATCTACCACTGCATCAATCAACCCAGCTGCTTGTAACTCACAGTTGTTCAAGAGCAGAACTTTTTTTCATTTGGGTCCCCTGCTCTAAATTCACATCCACAAGTTCTTATTCCCCTCAGACACACATATGAAAAAAAAGCATCAGGAGAAAAAAATGACAGAGAAGGTATGAAAACTTGTGAGAATTTTTTTCATACAGCAAAGAAAAAGCCTGAGGCAGGGATGATGTGAGTGGCCCCTCCTGACAGCAACTGCTCAGCTGTTCAGTTTTACCTCTGCTGGGCCCCAGCAAGCCAAAAAGTTGATAGGGGTAGCCAGGTGTATGGAAAAAAGGCTTATGCTTCCCTGTCTCTACAGTAAGATTTACAATTCTGACCCACATAAACTCTGCTGCTGCTTTGCACTGCCCATGGAAACATGCTTTTAGGCCCAGGCTGAACCAGACTGGAGTGACATTACCATCCACCTTACTCCTTTTTGGGTTGCTATATTAATAACCCAACTGAAAGCAAACAGGAGAAAAATCCTATCAAAACTTATAATAAAAAGCACTTTAAAAATGGATAAAAGGATACATTTTTTATAAGCATCCCAAGTAGAATAACTGTTTTTTGAATCCATTAGTGGTTGTATTCTCACTGCATGATCTTTGGAAAGCCTAATAATTACAACAAAAACAAAATGAAATAAAATATTGCCACCGATGAAAAATCTGTTCAGTTAAAAACTGCAAAACCAAGTAAACAGCAATTTACACAATTCTCTCAGTCCTGCAAACCTGAAACATTCAACACTGCTTGGACAAAATTGAGAATACAGTAGATTTTTCAGCATAACTCTACTTAAATGACAGTATTAAGAAAAATAAGGCCTACTATTGAAAACAAAATACATAGAATCAGGTTTATATGCTACTGTTTGCCAAAAAGTTATTTTTTAAAAAATGGTTTAAATGCAAACTTTTACATCTCCAACATGTTTTACATATTTCAGACAACAAAAGAATACACATACATTGTATGTGATAATTTTTCAAAACTAGCCATTGCTTTTTCACAGATTAAAAAAAAAGTTTGTTTAAATATTTCATTTCTACAAAGTGAATTTACATTTTTAAGTACAAAGTGCAAATACTACAGTTGTTTTTATTGCCTTTTGGTGAGGAAATCTCCCACATGTCGAAGAGATCTGCCTTGGATCAGTAAGGTGTTCACCCTTGCTTCTTAGAAACTTGCTGAAAGGAAGTTGGAAGAATTTGCATTATTAATGATGTTTTTAATTAGTCCAGTATAAACATCTATTTCTATTTTTCAGCAGTGTCCATATGCCACTGTCAGAAGGAGAGTTCTGTACAAATGTATATGGAATAAAATATTCCTGCCCTGTAGTCCTTCATGGCATCTATGAGCAATGGTATGAGCAACATCTATTCCTACCTATGGCCCCTTTAAATCTATACCTGTCAAACACACAGTTCTAGCAACTGCCTGGGCAAATCCCTGGTGCCATATACCTTTCTGTGGCATGTGATGTATAAGGAATAGGCTGCTGGCCAAAGTCTCACAAACAATCTAGAGCTTCCTTGCAAGCTTTTTGCCAGGCTGCAAAAGACCCCCTGGATCTCACTGACAGGGTGTGTGCACGTATGTGTATGTTGGACAGGGCGGAGCTGAGCAAGGGGAATATGCTTGGCCACGACCCAAGTTCTGTCAGACCCATTCTGTATTTGACCTCTTTTAGAGCAACCACAGCTGAGACTCAGCATTTTAGTGCAGATTTCTCTACCTGCTTTCTTTCAGTAAACTTGTATGTGTGTGTACACACACAGATTTGCACATATGTGAAAAAACATGCCTAAGCACACCCAAGCATGTATGTAACTAAACTGCTGCAATAAATCAGCAGAAAGTGAGCTTTTGAGTGTGCGTCCCCTGAGTGATGCAAATCTGATCAGGCCTTCTTAGATGGGTGGTTTCCCTGGAGCAGCTTCTACGCTTTTCAATAACTTCCTTTCAAGTGAGAACTTCTGTGATGAAAACCACCTTCTGCATTTGCAGCCATGTATTGTTCAAGTATGAAACTGAGAACAGACGGTTTGCTTAGCCAGCCCTAATTTAAGGCTATCATTTGTCAGCAACAGCTCTTAAAATAATCGATGCTGAGTCAGTAAAATTATTGGACAAAATTAAAAAACATAGCTGTTCTAAGGACACTTTTATTACCGATTCCGCAAGTTAGTATCAGATTACAAAAAAGGGGAGAGGGCTTGTAATGCTTCAAGTGTCATGCATGTGTGCCAGTAATTGCCACTATACAATTAAAATAACTCCTCTGAATGCTTTTGAGTTCCGACATGATAATTGTTTTCAGGCTGTATTGTTTAAAGCATAAGTGATTTGTGGGGGAAACTTGAAAAATTAAGACCACAAACACTTGTTTAAACAAACAGAAACTTATCACATCCTTGTAGCTGTGAGAATATTTTATATTCCATCAAAGGTATGTAGGAGGTCTCTGGTAGAACCCACAAGCAATATTGACCTTGCCTTAGGAAGTGTGAACCTAACATCAAACAAATCAGAGATAAAAAAATGAACAAACTGATGAGCAATTATGAGAGAAAGACTTTTTTGGCTTGTGGAAGGGTTCACCCTCCGTTCAGTGTCAAGCAAATCAATCTAGCTTTATGATAGATGGGAAGACATTTACCACAACTATGGTTTTGGGATATTTTTAGTCAAATTCCTGTTTTCATAGGTGCAGCATTACCTGCGCTGTTCTTATAATATGCTTACATGAATACTTTTTAAACCAGTTCATCATTTACTAATGCTTTTCGGGAATTACTAATATAAGCCCTCTAACTAATACAATAGTGAGGTAAGAATAGGGTGAAAGTGACTCTTTCCCTAGACTCTCAAGTCCTCCTTCAGGAGCAAGTAAAAGTACTAGGAAGGTATGCCAATATTGCCCAGAAAAATTAATCTTTAGAAATAATTATTATAAAAATAGAAACACACAAATGAAAACCACTTTTTTCAACCTATTTTCCAGGCCTTTCACTTGAGTCCCCTCCTTTTCAAAGTGCACCTTTCCTTCATTTAAAATTTCTGCTTTTGTGCCTTTTGCAGCTCTGACTGGCTTGAGTAGCCATATCTCCATGGATGACATACACAGGTGCTATTTTGAAAGACAAAATCAAGTCTTTGCAGAAAATTGATTCAAAACCAAATCATGGATTATGTTGTCAGGGCACTTGACATTTTATTTGCTCCAATCATTCTGCAATTTTAGCTTAAATGCATATTAGCAGACTAATGCAAATCCTAGTTCTTCAGCATCATTTTGCTCAGCTAGCAAAGGTATTTGAAAGTGACAGCTCTTTTCTCTGCACTAAGATTTTAAAAGGTGTTTAAAGCCACCACATAATTCAGTGGGTTTTGTGAAATGTATAGATTTTCACAGGGCATGGGAAATGCATGGCTTTGTTCATTTCAGTGAATGTAAGTTTGTGTCTGTGGTGTGACACAAAGGAAAATCGACAGAATTCAGCTAAAGCAAAAGTTAAATGAATATCAAGCAGTGCGCATTTGAAAGTCTATGGGAATGCTGTCTTTCAGGAATGCAGAAGACTCACAAGGGCTCAGTTACACTCATCAAATTATCACTAACCTATATGCCAATTTACACTTTCCTAGGAACTTCCACATGCAAGCCTAATCCACTTTGCACATTATGCACATTTACTCTGCACCTGTAACTGACTGATTTAGCTTTCCCTAGATAGAACTCAAAATTTGTTAATTGGGAGACTGCTCTACATTTTTCTGGCAACTTTGCAGAACAGCAGATTAATGCAGTTTGAAGTGGCGATGGTAACTGCTAAAACCCCAAGAAATTCAGGTGGGAAAGGCAAAAACTGAGATCTTGCTCTCCTCAGTACTCACCTGCCTGCTGGACGAAGTGCTCTCAGTGTTGGTTCTAGGGGCCGCTAAAGGAGAGAAAAGAAAACATTATAAATATGGTTTGCAAGTTATCCCCAAGAACTGAAGGCCTCATTCTGAAAAGGTATTTTTTAGAGCAGGGTAAGTGCACAGCTTTCAATAAATGAGATAAAATATTTCAATTCTTTCATTGGCATATCCGCTTTTTTCTTTCCTCAATGCAAGTGTTGCCTCTTTCAAGGAATTATAAGAAAGTTGAACGACAATATCTCTTGCCAGTTAATACGTGACATTTGCTTAAGAGTTTGCATCTAGTCAAGGTTGAGCATTTCAAACCTATTAAATCTTTAATAGCAAATATAGTCTATTATCCCTGGCAGTAAAGAAGCATGGACAAGCAGACTGTCTGGAAAGCATTCACTTTAATCAAAGATATTGCACAGAAACAGCTCTACAAGCCAAAACCATTGTTCGTATTTAATCTGTAACATGACAAGATTATCACCGGCTTTTAAAGTTTCTTAGTCTCAAAGTCAAAGACAGAGCTCAAAATGCAGGAAAATAAACCCCCAAAAGGCTAAATGAATTTGCTGGCCCATTCATCTTCACAAGAAAACTTGTAAAGCTAGCGAGGAAAGTGTTCTCTTGGTTTTCCATGTCAGTCTGTGAGCCAAACAAGCTCTACCGGGACAAAGGGGGACAAAACTGGACCTTGAAAAATACTGCAGCAACTAGTATTCCCCTCAGAAAGAATGGCTTGCAACTCTCTGGTGTTTATGTTCCTTTAAATTTTTCTCACACAAAACACCTGGGACTCACACAAAATGATACAGAATCACCTCCTTACCTCAGCTCTCACACCTCAGGTGACAGAGTCCCACCTTTCCCTAGAAATGTAACTCTAGCTGCAGTGAAGTGGCACTTGACTGCTTTTGTGCAAGGAAAAGGATTATGAGAAAGGAAATTTTAACTAACAAGCAGGAGAAACAGAATAATGGTATTCCAACAAAAGTAACTTTTATTGTCTTGTTCTTAAAACTATCCATTTCTAGTAAAGCAACCCAATGATTTGGTTAAGAGCATTTTTCCAACTGGATGCCACTAGATTTTCAATGCCAAAGTTCTGAGATTTTTTTTTCCTTCCAAAGTTGAATGTTCTCATTGTCAAATAGATTTTTTTGGAGAAGATCTGTTAAAAAACTCCAGTTATGGTGAACGTAATTTTTACTTCAGCCAAATCTGTGTGTGATCTTCATATGATTTCATGCATTTTAAAGCTTTCATTTCCAAAAAAGGCAGCTTTCCTAATCTTTGGGATTTTTTCCACTGGAATATGATCAGAAAAAACTGGACTTTGCTTTCAGTCTTACTATGGCCTTCCTTTACCTCCTGGGCAGTGATTTTGGACCCAAATTTCATCTACAATAAGCCCAAGGAGTGTCTGCTGCAGCAGGACAGAAGCATTTCACTTTCCACATTTACAACATAAAGATAACAACAGTCATCCACCTTCATATACATTTTTTTAACCTCCATCATCTATGCGAAAATTGCAACGTATCATTACTAGGTACACAAAAAATGTCACAGAAAAAAAAACCTGGATCCAATCTATACTCGTTTTGAGAGATCTGTTACTGTGAGCCATAGACAATTTACTTTATTAGTAAAATGTAGACTTCTGTCTTTCTGCAGTATTCACTTTCAAGACTTGAATACAACCAATGAGACTTTTGTTCTACTGTCCTTGCTTCATTTTTGGGTACCAGACAAAACAATTTACCTATATTCATTCTTCTACAACTTCTTAAAGTATGGGAATCTACTGTTGCTATTTACAATTTTTTTTTAGATTCTTTCCCATTTTCAGGAATTGTGTAAATGAACTCTGCAGGGACTATTATATTCTGTAGTTAGTTGTTCTCCTTTCTATGAGGTTGGCAGCAAGGTAAGGTGGCTCTGTATTAGCAGTTGTTCCACCTGTTTGGCAGATGACCACATTCCTCTCTGCATCTCTAAACCACATTTGAGAAATGAGAAGTCATTAGAAAGCTCAACCATGTGCTTCCTTCCAGGAATCCAAAAAGCACAGGTGTGATACTTCCACTCATTCAGAACACAGTTCTACAATAACACTAAACTAGCATTTATCGCATCCTCTTAGGTTTCCTACTGTAATACATTTAATGGTCAGGATCAGCGGGAAGTTATTGATTCTGTTGGAGCAAAGCAATGCAGAAGCAACTTTCCTGCCATCTGCCCTAAGCAACAGCTGCATTAGCTGCAGACGGGTGTATTCTTTTATTTTGTATAATTCTGGTACATATAAATATCAGACTTCATTAGCTTTGAAGAATTTAGAGAAATAGGCAGAGAGAAAAGATTCTTACTATGACGTTTCTTTGTTTCTGCTTTACCTTCTTCTTTTGTTACTCCCAAGCAGCCCATTAATTCTTGAACTGACAAGGACTTATCGTTGTTCACATCACAGTATTCCACAAACTTCTTCACACATTTTTTGGGCTTTGATTTCTTTCTGAGGAATCTCTTAAATGGCTTGATTTCCTTCTTGCCAATATCACCACTGGAATTTTTATCTAGCTGTTTGAAATACCAATGGACAACTCTCTCTTCCAGAGTATGATTTGGATCAGGCTCTGAAACCCTGAAACAAGAAAAAAACAGAATTTAGTCTTAATTCTGATACTTAAATCTCAGTTTATACCTTTATTTCAGAATAGTTACATCACCATCAGATGACCATCACCGTTGTTACAAAAAACTCCCTGCTTTTGGACACTAGCTTCTTGTAGTGAATCCCTCTTTTTTTTCACTTTGACTTGAAATCCTAAATTTTACACTAAGGGCTTGAATCTACTTCTAGTTTACTCTCAGAAACCCTACTGAGGACAGCATCATACTTGGCAATCAGCACTTTCCCCTTAAATTTCCTCAAACAGAGGAAAGTGGAGAGAGAAATGAAAAAGAAAATTTCATAGGCAGCAGATGCATCAAACATGTAAAGTAACCAATTTAAGTTGATCAACAATCAGCATCGCCAAATACGAAGCTCCAATTACAACCCATGATGGATTCTCTTAGAGATGAAACACATAAATGTATTGAATTACAGGATAAGTTTTAACAATAAATGCTATCTCCTCTTCAGATGGTAAGTACCTGACCTGCAGATGCCCAAAGTTTGACAGCACTCACACATTTTTAAAACTGCCTCTGACTGTTGATAGCATTGGTTTGTTTTGCAAGCAACTAGGCAGAATATGATTCAGGAAGGCAGCACACATTCAAGAAATTAAGCCTGAGAGTAGAAAAAAGACTGACACAGAGCTGCACCAGCAGCTACAGATAAACCCTAAGCTGTGCTGCTGAGAATTCATCTGTCAAGTGCATCTCTGTTTAGTGGACATAGTCCACAGTTGTAACTTTGAAGTAAACTCTCCTAGATAGGTTCTTGGAAATTTACCCTTTGTGAAGGCTCCTCAAAGCCCTCAACAATTCATCCACCACTGGCAGAATCCTTTTAAAGACACACAAAAAAGACCTGAAACCCACCGGCTAGAAGACAGTGACGGATCAGAGACTGCGTGCACCATATCTGTGGACAACGCATCCAAAACACTCGTCAGGAACTCATTCTTCTTGGCCCCAGGACAACCTAGAAAATCAGATTTTTTTTTTTTTTCCTTTTCTTGTTACCTGTTTTTACAACATTTATATTCCGGAAATGGTTCAGACTTTGAGATAGATGTGACTCCCTGTACACAAATTTCCATAAATTGTGTACAAGTTCATAACATAATTCAAAGACAAGCATCTAAATTCAGATATGTATCTGTAACAGAGCAGGAATAAACAAACACCCTTTTGAACTCAAGCAAGTGGGAATCTGTTTTGCATACCTTGAGTCCCTTTATTTCAATTTTGGTCACTATTTTTCCTTCTTTAACATGTCTTTAACATGGGTGTCATATTTTGAAAGTAACAGCTTTGAAGCAGTAGAAGTTTGTACACGACACAAGACCGTTTGAAACACGGACTAGAAGCCGACAACACAATACTTATTTCAGATGTCCGCTTTTGCTCCTCTGATTTTCCGTTGGCTTTCTCGACACACATTCTTTCAGTGCACTGGTTTTCCTCTCTGTAAAATGATAGTCAACTCCTTGTCTCTTTCCCTTTTCTCTTGGACAGGGGTTAACTAGCACTACATGGCACCTAGCCCAATCAGCTGCTGTTAGTTGGTACTTTAGTTCATAATGCGGGATTCTATGGTGATGTTAGATCATCCTCATAATTACATTCCCTATGCTACAAAGTTCTTCTCTGAAAGAAACTGACAGCATGTTTCAGACACATAATATGTCAGATAAATATATACTGAAAGATCCCCTCTTCAAGCAGCACAGCTGGAGCAGATAAATTCCTCTGACAAGCGCATGGATGTTGACACATGGAGGTTTGCTTATACAATACACCTGCTTCCTCTCCTCTTCCCTAGAGCCCTGAGCCAAACACCAGGTCTTCTCCTAACCCTCTAATAGCTGAGCTAAAGTATAGGGTGATGTCACAATCAGTGACACAGAGATTAAAAGCTTGAAGCTGGAGCCCATGGCAGGACTTTCACAGACAATTCTGTGCTGGAGGCCACTTACCACAGTTCTGTTTTAAAGTGAAAAAGGGAAATACTTTGAAGTGTTATGGAAAAGGAAGATTAGTCAGTCAGTAGGGATTTGCTATTTTATTACACTTCTCAGCAACCTCTGGAGCAGGCAGTAGGACTACATGAGCCTGACAAGCTTCATCTTGCCCAGCAAATTATTTTTTAATACATCCCATGTTGATCCAAGGAAATAAACCTGTGTTATATTAGCCCTTAGTTGATTTGCAGTAAGAATAGCTCAGCTGTTATGTACAGCAGGAGTACCCACTACATATTATTGTCTAACACATTCATGTAGTTATGAGTTCCTTGCCTTTGGCACCAGGGACATTTTATTCCAGTAATTGTAAAAGGTGTATAACAGGAATTCACTGAGGCAAGTTTCACTGCGCTAAAAGTACACATATGAAAACAGTTGTCACTCCGTCAGATATGTCCCTCTTTCCTTAGTCTTTAACCAGTTGTGGGTTTTTTCCTTTCACAACTGAAAAAAAGAGAAAAAAGAAAGGGGAAAAAAAAAACCTCAAACAACCCAGCAGCTTGACTGTAAGTTTGAATCTGGTGAGGCAAGCACTTGATTTTTCTCTGTAAGGAGCAAGAGTGAGAAGAGTGGCAAGAGATTAATAAGGGAATGACAGAAAACTATACTAACAGGTTCCTGGCAGCATTCAGTACATAACTTAAAAACATATTCTCTAGTGCAAAGAGCTTGCCATTAAAAAAGGTTCAGGAACTACAGCCATGTAAGTAAATTGTGCACTGTGATTTAAATAAGGTCACATAACTTCGCAAGCCACAAAAGCCCATTTGTTCAGAGATGAGCAGGCAGAGGCCAAGCAGTTCCCATGCAGCAAGCACATCCAGTTGTGTTAGTATGCCAGCCTGCATGAATCAAGCAACTAAGTCTCTGAGCAACCTACTGAGCTCCATGCTACCTCTTGCTAGCAAGGACAGCACTGTGGCCCAGAGCTAGTTCCCTTTGAAAGACAGGTGAAAAGAAGTCTGTACGAGGCTCTCCATGTAGACCTATCTTGAATGATATCAGCATTATCCATTTCATGTTGGAGCTGTATTACCATCATCAGTCAGAAGCCCAAATCCTGCTCCAAACATAAGTTGTGAATTCATACAGTACTTGTGGAAAATGCAGAAAATAAGACCTCAGCATACAACAATGCCGCACGACATGGAGAAAAGGCAATTTGACTTTTTTTCTTTCTCTGTCCTTTTTTTTGGATAGATAATAATGTTAAGAACCAATTTCAAGTAGGAGCTCCACCTGAATTTTTCATGTTATTTTATGAACATATTTCTGAAACATCTGGAAGAAACAAAAATCTGCTTTAGGTAGTTTCCACTGCTGTCCAGGGAGCTGCTGAGTGTACATATGCTACAGATGTAGAGATCAAAATCCTGACTTAGCTTGCTATTTATGAGATACACCTAAGCAGGGGAAAGTATCAACTTCTAAATTCACAAGAAATCATGGTAAGAAAATTCCACAGTTTAAAGCCTATCTCTGACAATTTTCTCTAAGAATAAGAAAGGTTTCTAAATGTGTATTGCATAAAGTTGCAATACCAGCTGACAGCAATAGAAATCTTCTCGTAGAAAAGAAAAATTGCTGTTAAAACAAACACAATCAGTTGCTGTGAAACATTCTAAATTATAACTCTACTACTTAATGTAAAATGACACCCCACAAAATCCTCATCAGTTAAATACAGAGAAAATATTCAGTTTCTCCCAATTATAAGTTTTGCCGACGTGTGGGCAATCACACAGCAATTTACCTCACAGTGAAATCTCTGTTCTTTGCAGGTGTTACTAACTCAGAATAATTCTCTGGAGGCTTCACGCTGAGCTTTAATTTTCAACAAATTTGTGGATAAACTGGCAAGACTGGGGGAGCTTTAGCTTGATTGTAGTGAATAATTCACTCTTATTGGGCTAAATACAGAAAGGGAAAGACTAGTCTCTTATGGGAGCCTTATGCTTCTTGCTATGGTTTATATGCTTCTGTTTCTTCTTCTGCAGCTGCCTGTCCTATGTGAATTTGACAGCTTACATAAATAGTAATTTGTTGTTGAAGGGTGGAAGTTGAAACCACATGGAGTTAACATACAGGTTCAGAAACGTAGACTCGAGTGTTTGCTTTAAGGATAGTTTTACCCAGAGTAAACCTTAGACCAACAAACACATGCAATAAGTGACAGGAATACACGAACACCTTGTTTCAGCTATATAATATAAAGGAAATCAAAGAATCATCATTATGCATTATATGTCTCATATGTACACATCTCTCTATACATATAACTACTTTTAGGACTGAGAATGGATTTTTGAAGTTAAATCTGTGGGGGGGGTTTTCCATAAACCTTCTAAAATATGCACCCAAGTGCCTTGCAGCTCCCGCCTTGGTTGATAATAATCTACTACTGTCAGTCTTGGAAGATTATCTTTTACAGCCCATCTGAAGTCATGGCTAGAAGAGCATTTAGTTAATTTCTGTAAAACTGGGAATACAATAGATAAGATTAACCACTTTAAAAGGGATTTTACATTAATCTTCCTGCAAGAGAAGAAACTGTCTTGAGTCAGTCACTCAAGTTATTAAAGGCATGACAACTTCCAATTAGCAAATCTAAAGCTTCTTTTTTATTCCCTATTTGCTAATATGAACATCAAGCTTAGAAGTGCACTCAAATACAAAGATCACTGAAATACCTCTGAAGATTGTAAATAAGTTTTTGATCTGCCAAAAATCAGAACAATAGGAGCAATTCATGCTTCATTTGCACATTTGACTTCACTGAAAACAGTGTTATACAGAAGAAAAGAATTTAACAAAAATTTTTAGTGCTACTAGGAGAACAGACAATACAACAAAAATATTTTTTCTTGGACATTTATTTTATACACGCATACAGGTACAGTTCATGAGTTATTTCTGTTGATCCGTATGAACCACAAGTTTTTGTTTGTCTAGACATGCTAAGGGGCCTCCTAATTTTTTGGAGGACTTCCTGAGCTCTTCCTGACTCCCTTTCCAAAAAAAACCCCACCCTTCAAAGGATGAGCCTGGGAAGTGAAATTTGTAACTCTGCTGATGACTAAAAATCATGGTCTCAACAGAGTCAGTGCCTTTATAGTTTTATATAACAGATGGACTTGATGACCTTAGAGGTCTTTTCCAGTCTTAAAAATTCTCTGATTCCATGGTTCTATGGCTCATCGCAGTTTTTACCTCACTGCAGCTTCTGGTAACTTCTCACGGACAAAAACTATCTACCTCTTAGTATATATTCTAGAATGTCTGAGAACATCCCTTAGATTTTTTTTATAATTTTATTTTACTTTTTCTCTTAAATATGCATAGCATTTAAAAGAATTAAGTTAAGCTCAGAGCCAAATTCTCCTTCATCTGTCCTTACCCAAATTTCAAAAATAATGAAATAGAATAGAATGGATATTAACTCTAGGGGAGCTACAGATCCATTGCTCTGTAGCCCTAGATTTCTATGTCTAGCAGGAAAGACGTATTATTTCTCGAGAAGTACAGGAAGCAGATCTCAATTCTTAACATGTATTTAACTTTATTTTTGTTACTATTTTAAAATTATCTTTCTGTTCTAATTTCAAGGGACACACACATACACTAAAGAGTTAACAAAAGATGCTCTCCCAAGGCCCTACCCTTCAATCCTAGGCATTCATATCATACCAAAGTGCATTGAGGGGGATTTGTTGAACTTGAGCCTGCTGAAATGAGGTGTCTCACCCATACCAGTTATTTAAACCCAGTATAAAGGAACCCATTCAGAATGCATTCATCCCAACTACCTGAGGTTTTTTTTCCTCAGAATAGAATAGAATCTCCTTTAAAATGTTTCTCTCCTTCTCTATTAACCGAGGAAGCCCAGAAAGATAACTTATACTCCCAAGTGGTGTTAAACTGCTTGCGATTAATTCTATATGCATCTGTTTTATAAATAGATTTAGTTTCAAAGTATTCTGTTATTCTTCAGGTAAATGTGGAGAAAAGGGATAATATTCATAGCAGAAACACAAGACCCTATAAGCAGTTTTTGCAGGCAACTGAATGACAAAGTTAGACCAGGGCATTTGTTGATAGGAAAAACAGTTCATTACATTTATTTCAGTTCCCGTAATACTATTACTAAACAAGAAAAGGAGAATCAGAACATCAAAGCATAAGACAGACAATGTGAAATGACTAACTTCTGATTACCACTTTTTAGTTTGGATTTCCCTCCGTGAGAGTTTGAAAGGCTTTTGAAAAGCAAATTTCTTGCTGCTAACAGCTCAGAGATGTCACTGTGACAATAAACAGTGACGAACCAGTTGGAACACTGTAATCCTTTCAGAGGCCATCCATCCAAAAATCAAATTGAACTTGAGAAAGTCTCTGGACCTTATTTGCCAATCTTAAACATTCTCTTGTAGACCTTTATCTTTCTACTTTTGACTGGGAACAGGAAAAAGGTCTAAAAATTCAGATAAGGAGCCTTGCCTCTTTGCTGCTTAACTGAACACTAGGCAATTGAAGTTTTTATTAGGCAGCCAATAGCTACACAATATCTACTTCACTTTTGGAGGCCAAAGATGGATCTGACATTCTGAGCATTTAGGTTCGGTCTGTGCCAATGCAAACTTGCAGCCTTTGGAGGCTCATCACCTCAGGTTGAGCACGACCTGCAGTGCAGCCATGTGGGTCCAGCTCTAGTGGAAGAAACACAATGCATTTGACTGAAGTGTTGGCACAGTGACAGAAGTCAATCTGTCCACTGATTTCAACACAGAGAGAAGAGTTTAAAAATTAGAAAGGGGACCAAAAATGTGAAAAAGAGAAAAGCAACTAGATCTGATTTTCAAAAGGTTGTACTTCTTCTTCACCTACCATATTTCATGACTGCCTGGACCTAAGATATACAGCTGGTACTTCTGACTGCAGTAACACTTCCAACAATAGCTTATTAAACTGAAATATTTTGGAATCCAGTTTTATATAGTATGACAGGCATCTGAATCTCCACATTATCACTCTGAGTGTCTTAACAATTAGCAACCAATACTGCTTGGAGAGTAAAAATGCATTTATTTTTAGTAGACATTTATTACTTCCCATTCACTTGTATTTTCATCATGTTGTTATGTTTCCTCTCAGGAGATGGGTATGAAAGAAAACATATTTAATTACCTCCATTTAAATATCCATTAAAAAGGAAAAGCTATTACAAAAAATGTATGTTGTTGCAATTATGGAAGTGACCTCAGAAATAAGGTGCATAATTCTGGTCTCCTGATGGAACAATGGAACTATGGGGACTTGACTTAGTGGGGATGTTTTTTACATTACTTAATTAATCTAAGCAGCCTGCTCCTTGGAAACGTTCATGAAAAACAGCCTTTTCTACAAAATTATGTTGATTTTAACTTTTCTGAATATCTCCTACTGAGACTTTTACCATTGGAAGCATAAGCTGAAAATCCCAAAAGCATCCACTCTCATCTAAAGCCACAAAAAAGATCTTTATTCAGACACTAAGAACCAATGTCATTAAATCAGACGAAGGAAATTCAGAGCTGTCGGGCCAACAGCACGCATTCCTATTAGAGCAATTTTCAAAGAGTCCCTGTGCACAGAGTGGTACCTTCATGCCAGTCTGTGGTTCTTACACAATCATATCATGGGATGCATGAAGACAGAAGGCCAGCACTCTTTAAAGATACTTTTCAATGTCTTAAAGAGACCACTACATACATGATGGATTTTTTCAAATACACCTTTGAAACACTGCACATTTGTTGTTTTGGAGATTGTTTTGTTTAAAAAAAACCCAAACAAATATAGATGGTACAGAGCAACCCCAACCTGTGGCGCACAAATGGAGCGTTCCACAGGTACAGTGGCTTTGTGTCTCTTGAATCTGGAAATAAAAGCAGTGACAGAACCACCAAATGCAAAGCTAAGTCACTGCTACCAGGGCCCAAAGCATATTGTGTAGGATGGTAAAGGAAGACTTTGAAAAAAATGATGGAAAAGGGAGGAGCACAAAGGAGGCAGAAGATCTAGCTATATTGCAAGCAGTCATGTAAAATACCAGAGTCTTTACCTTTGCTTTATTTTGCTTATACACATATCTACAAGTACTGAATTTGCATTGAGACAAATCTCCATCAGTTTTAACTGATTATTTTTTTCTCCCTCCCTTCCATAACTGGCAAGTGACAGATTTAGAAATTGGATTTCCAACACAGAGGGGAGCTAGAATTAATGGTAGGCAGGCATGGCTATTTCTTGGAACATTAAATATATACTGAATTTTAACTCAGAATGAATTTTTACAGCAGTGAGTAAAAGAGGTTTATAAAATGGAAATCCTGGAAGTAACTGAAGTGAAACAAGAGTCAGCAAGTACCACTAAAACATTACTTGAACACTGTGGAATGAAATAGTCCTTGGAAACCTGGCATCACAAAAATCTCCCTTTCACTTTATGCAGTTTTTAATTTGGGATCTGCAGTCGTGTTACCTTCCTGGACACTTTACATTAAACATGATAGATTTCCTCTGCAAATACAATTTCAAATCTTACTGGCTCATCCTTTGCTAAATAAAAAAGCTGTAAGATGACTAATGCAAAAAACATGAATACAGTCTTACAATTGCTCAGTCTGAAACTTTTACAAGGTATGATATTATCCAAGAATTAAATGCTTCTAGTACCTATTGAAGGAGGTGGGCATACAGACCAAACAGGCCCACGATTTAATAATTAGATGCTATTTATTTAAATTAATGACGATGGTCCACTCCTAATTCACCATTACCCAGCCCACTTCTCCAGGGTTGACAGAGATCTTTCTAGCTACAGCAGGTTCTCAAAACAACTTTCTTTGCAAACAGATCTCTATTTGGAACAGATCTCCCAAGTCAAATATAGTACTGTGTACCTCATTAAACCAAAATAAACTAATGTTTAAGTAATTATGAGCTTGATTTAATCCTACAAAAAAAGCAGGGCAATTGAGAGTTAACCATGCCACCCTTAATTTGCAATTTACAGTAAGCACTGAGGAAATGAACACATCCCACTTGGTAGCAGAGATCCTGCAATGACAGAAGTACAATGGAGCAAATTAAGGATGGAGATTAATGTAATTATGGTTCTAAAGTGTCTGTCAGGAAGGACGCAATGCAGCTGACTTCATGTAAAACAGTTTACAGTGTGTGGTTTGATTACAAAGTGCCTTGAGTCATTTTACACCAGGGAGATCCAATTCCATGATAATACTCCATTAAGGATTATGAGGACAGTTTCCTCACTGGACCACTACACTGTGTGCTAGTTTCATTGTGTACAGTGTGGTCTGTTTCCCTCGTGTGCTGCATGTCCAGCATTTGGTCATGTACTCAACTAAGAATATTCTACAGCCATGCCAAGGCCTGGATTTCCTTGCATTTGTGCAGAAGTCCACCTTGTCAACTTCAGCAGATGTTACGAAGTTTAATGCTAATCAGGTTCTGCAGAATCAACCGACTCTTGGTATTAACAGGTAATATCTGAAAGGGCGAAGGAGAGAGGTTACTGAAAAGTGAAAACCAGCTCAGGCTTACTGACTGTGGTACTTGAAAGGAACCAAAGAGATAGAGAAATACCCTATCGTATCCCTCCAGACGTCAGGCGTGGTCTGCAAAAAACCATGACCCCATTTTATTCACAGGCTGACATGCCATGGCGTGCTGCAAGACTGAGCACGTGTACACAGTTACGGCAGCGTGCGTGTACAATTTCTGGAGCAGGCCGTGGAATCTCACTTGTCAATAACACAGCAACAGAAACACGTGAGAGACGTTCTCAGGTGTCTTACTCTGTGCCGCTGAGTGAATGGAGAGAGATGGAAACAAGACATCACATTATATCTTTGTGCCCCAGGTATTGCAGGGGTAGGGGAAAACACAGTCTGAGTGTACAACAGCAGCATCCAAAACGCTCGCACCCAGCAAAACTGAGTCCCTCTTGGGCATGTATACCAACCTGATTTCCAGCCATGCATTTTGAAACAAGGCTTGCCTGTTGGTGAATGGAACTGAAATAGTGATTCTGATTATAACTCATATACCCACATTTCCATTCTAACTCTACTGTGAATAATTCTTCGGTATAAATATGCATATTCTAATGTTAGTTTAGTAAACAGTGGTCATTTTCCATTACAAGTGAATGAATTTTTAAAAAACACTTACTCAAAACTAGATGTCCATGCTCTATACCTGGAGATACTCAATACTGCAAATTCCAACAGAAACAGACTTTCAGTCCATGAACTTCACATGACTAAAGTAAACAAGCCCTATGCAGATGGCCATAAAAGGGTTCACATGCTAGATTGTCAAAAGTCAATAGGTGGTCTACTGCTGGTTAAAATCAGGAGGCAAAAGAGAAGGAAACGACCAGGAAAAAAAACCAGCTAAACCTTTAAAAATGCCTAGGATTAGATTAAGAAATTCAGTGCGTATGTGTGGATTACAAGGACAAGACAAACAGTTAAAACCCATCCATTTCTATCAACTGATATAAGCACATTCACAGAGAATTTTAAAACAAGGTTCAATTATGTGTGCCATCGCAAAGACTACAGCTTAAACCAGAACAATTTCTTTGTGGAAAGCACATGAATACATGGTAAGAGAGTGAAAGTAGGAGAAAAGCATAGAAATTAGAGAGAACCAGGTAGAAAATCAAGGGAGAGAACAGAGGCATGGAAACCAGTGGAGAAAAAAGCTGCTTGAAGTTTCAAGCAAACTCAGCCTGTGCTCTGACACAGACACCTCCAACAGCACTGACAGAATACTAATCCTCCCCCATTCTCCTCCAAACAAAACTGTGGTTCACTGAGATAGCTCTGGTGTTCACATGAACTGGCTTCTGGTGGTTTTGTTTTCCCAGCTTCTGCCAAAGCCATGTGGATAACATGGCTGAATCTCTGCATCTTTAGCTGCATTTGCAGGGACAGAGGGGTTTTATATCTTCTGATTGCTTCTGGCGCTCTCGGTATGTGATCACGAAGTAGCTCTCTCTTAGCCCAGCCAGGAAACAACAATTCCATCATGTGGAAATAGTCAGGAGAGGGTAGTTTATATTTTACTCTGGTGCAAAATGAGCTTTTTAATACTTTTTTTTTCTTAAGAACAAAACACCCTATCCCATCTTGGCCAAATAGCTTGGTGATGAGGGCACACAGCTGTGATGGAGGAGACTGAGGTTCAACTCCCTGATCCAAAACAGACAGAGGAGGGAGTTGAAACCTGGCTTGCTGTTATCCCAGTGGAATACCTTAATCTCTGACACTAGAGAGTTAGGTTCAATTCCCTGCTCTGTCTGGTTTGGATCAAGGATTTGAACCTAGGTTCTTTCTTCTTCAGCTGAGTACTCTAATCATCAAGCTATTGTGTGTCCACAGAAGGGTTCCTTTTGCTGTGAGCAAACTCTCAGAATAAAGAGAATGTCAGAAACCACTCCTATTGCTACATTAAAACATTTTCTTCAGAAGAATAACAATAGCATCAGAACTGGACAGCATGTTCTTTAAGTGGGGGCTTAATCCTGTATGGCATACAGAAATGCAATCAGCATCTTCCAAAAAGCATGTCAACAGAGTGCTCTCACGAGATCAAATGAATTCATGAGCTTAAAGACAAGCATGAGCTTAAAGAAAAGCATGAGGTTCAGTGCTTTGCTGGATAAAGGCCACTGCACTTTAAACACTGGAAAGTCGAATTCTCAGCAAAAAAAGTCTTTTGCCTTGCGTGTTTTGGTGTTCAGGCTTTTTGCCTTACCAAACAACAGAGTTGTGGGAACTGATGCTTAAGCAGCACTTGATCATTCTGCCATACTATAAGCCACTGCTTAAAATTTTTTTTCAGCAGTGCAAGTACAAAAGAGAAGCCTGTTGTTTGATACAGAAACTCATTAAGTCTGTTGGATTTTATTTTCTAACTTTAAATCCATTCTATTTAAAACTGAGTATTTAAGCTATTATTTAATATAAATGTTTCACTTAGGAGACAATGCAACTTCCAGTGGCATAAAGTTGAATTCAGAGCACAGTGGAAAAAAATAGGGCAGCTGGAGGCAATCAAACATTCAGAAGTCTTGGCAAAGAGTGAAAAGAAAAAAAAAGGAAAGATTATTTATAGGGGCAACAAAAAGCATAGGGTACTTCAGTAGTTCTATCTCAACCTGACAGTTACATTTCCATTCAAAACACAGAGCACAAACTTAATTTCTGTCACTTTTTTCATTTTCAGGGGAAAGATTTCATTCAATTGTCTAAATTTCTAATAGAAAGGGAACTGAAGGTTCTCACTCAGTACCTTCAAAAACATCACCAAAATTTACGCTTAATGACTCAACTTGGTAAAGCACCTAGGCTCGTCTGTAATACCAAGTGTATCTTGGGTTTTTCTGATAGACCAGAAACAATTTGATCCATGAATTTCATGGATGTTTAAAGCTAGAAACATCTATGAAGACAAGGGGAAAGGATGGGAGTTCCAAATTCAAATTTTACAATGATTTTTTAGTGACCTTTAGTTAATCTGTTTTCTGATTTTTCTGCATGAAAAGGATCACTTTTCATCTCTCAAGTATTTGAGATTCCATTAATGTCACTGATATCTTTGGAAATGGTTACCAGGAAACAATGAAAAAGAATATAAATGCCTAGCTATCAAAGCACATTTTAAGAATAAATTGCCCTTCTTTTATGGCAGGCATTTATCTCTTGACTCTACCGAAAATATATAATGAGTATAGAATGTCCTCACTATCTATCCTGTATTACAGTGTTCTACTTTAATCTGTAAACAGAGATAAATCACTAGGAAGAAAATTTGGGCTTGGGGAATTAGTCTTTTGCTGTTGAAGTACAAATTTTGGGTTGGTTACAAGAAAATTAACCCAATTAATTCCTACCTGTCTCCAAATTACAAATGTTACTAAGGGAAAGTGCGAAAGCTAAACATGCGTGAGAGAAAACAAATCTGTGAGAGGGAACTTGACTTGAGCCTGTGACCAGGGTATGAATACTTTCTTTAATATAAAATTCATTTGTAAACAAATACTTTTTTTAAAAAATTTTTTCCTTCCTCGATGTTAGGTCTGAAAACAGGCCAACCTATTAGTTCCATAAGTAAGATATGAGGCATACAAGGTGCCCTTCTCTTTCTGCACAGTTGAACTTCTGAAATTCATTGTAGAGGAAGGAAAAACGTGAGCATCAAGACATTCACTGTACACTGCAATGAGCTCACCCTCTGCGTATCACCTATATCATTACAGCTAGAGTAAGATCCAGTGAGTCTAATCTGGCTTTTTTTTCACCCCCCCCCTCCAGACAACCACATTTAATTTCGAATGAGGAGTCCAGGTTTAATAGACTTCTTCAGGTAACAGTTTTATGATAAGAAATGCATGCCTCTCCTTTCATATTAAACCAGAGTTTTCTGACCTGCTTCCCAGGGTAACTTTTCTTGGGCGGATTGTAAAGAATCAGAGCAGTGTATATCTGTTCACATTCCTCCTTCCCTCGCCACCTTCCACACGAAGTGACTATCAAGTGAAGCCTGTCTGCAAGATGCCCCACAGCCAGATATGAACGAGGGCTAGCAACAACAAAGCATTCACCCGAACGCTTAGCTAGGCCTCCAAGCTTAAATCTCAAGCAGCTAAGGAATTTGACAAAACAAGGTTTCACTGTAGAATAAACCATACAGTTTTCACTCTCCCAGAAGAATCCTGCTTTCCCAAATAACCCTAGTTTAACCAAGCCACCTGCCTATGTCAGGGAAATTAATGAACTTCAAAAGTAAAAACAACTCACGATGAACAGCAAGCCCTGTTTTTCTAAACATCGGAAATGCCAGCACCACAGCAGCGTGCCTTCTTTTTCACCAAGCCATACAGAGAACTCTAAATTAAAGCCCGATTCCTGGACCTTACATGTCCAGCCACTGCACTGAACATTAATCTCTTTCCTCGATTCAGTTGCCAAGTTTGCAGTAACACTGTGTGACGCATGCCTGGAACCATGAGCTCAGCTCCAAGAAAACTGTGCACCCTGTTAATACAGGGGTCAAAATACCTGTCTTAAGAAATTAATTTTTTATAGGAACTTCAAGTAAGTGATTTTTTTTTGTAATCCCTATTGGATTAATCTTTTCCTATTGACAATTGCACCTAGAGAACAAAATGCTATGTGTAAATCCTGGACAGCTCATAGAATTAATGAAATGGACTTATTGTAAACATGTGAGACACAGATGTTGTGGCTCTGTTTGCCTTCAATTTTTTAATCAAGAAGGAGGAACAAGGGAAAAAGAGACACAGCAGACAAAGGATGAAATCAGCATTGTGTCAAAGAAAGCGGACAGTCAAAACAGAAAACATGATTGCAAACAGTTCATAACAGGTTGGCATTTTAGTGTACAAAAAAAAAAATAAACTTAGCCCAGCCTGCGATAGGAAAGCATCAAAGCTTCAAAGAAAGATTAGTAAAACTTCAAGGAATTCAGAAGACAAATTACTTTTATATAAAAGAGACTAGCTTTCTTTGATTCAGTAAGAACCAGACTAAGTTCACTCAGAGAATCATAATTCCTTTCAAAATTTGACACTAGGATTGTATATCTAATATTAATTATTTTTATCCATGACTTTGCTTCAAACTGATATGGTAATGTCAATGACAACTAGAGCACAAACTCCTTGTAGGTTCTGTTTATGAAGTTTAGATGACCTCAACCTCTACAGCCCAGCTGGTGTCCTAATTATGCTGAACTATGTTTTGCACAAAGCTGATAGGAAAACTTGTATCCAGCTAAACTACTAAGGAGGAAGGGAGATATTTACCAAAAGCTGCTAATTAACTGTGTCCTGGTTTGCCAGCTGTAAAAAAACTCATATTGTATAAAGAAAGTAGTCCTTTGATATACATACACAGAATAAGATGCATCACTCACATTTTTTCAGAAGCAACCTTCCTGCTTTTCTAAAAGGTGCCAAGACACAGTTGTAAGGGCTGTAAAATTACATTTTCCCTCATGCTTAAGTACACTCCAATTTGTTAAAAGATCTGCATGAGAAATCTGAAAGATAAGTGTGCAGAGCAGAGACAATTTCTAGTGCTGTAAACAGTAACCCACACTCAGTAGTTTTAAGACGCATGAAATCATTGATAAATGGAGAGTGTGGATATGCTCAAGCAGTCACATCGCACATGCAGTGAACCCAACATCGCCTGAGGCTGTCGAGCTCACCAACACAGCATAGAGTAACTCTTCTCCCTTGGAGAAATGCTTCACACAACAAGCTCTAGGCAAAAAATACAGGCACATACATGTGCCTACAGCAAAAGTGGGCTGATCAGAGCAGTTCATGCCACTTCTGGTAGGGGAATAGTTCAAAACCCCTGCTAAGTCGCACCGACAGGAAAATATAAAAAGGGCTCATTCATCACATCTCACCCCCAGCCCAGACTCATGCCTGCACAAGCTGGCCTCTGCCATGTGTGGAAGCAGCTGAGAGTCTCAGCACATCTCAGCACAGTGGTGCACACAGATGGTGTCAGCCCAACCTCACATCCCACAGCCTCACCAGAGTCTGGGGTTTGAGCTGTCTCGCTCCAGAGCAGGAGAACAGTGGCAGAGGAATGAATCTCCACTCAAATGTCTGGAAAGCAGAGGACAAGACAACTTCACTCCGGGTACACAGCATCCCTCCCCAGGATGTCAGTATTTGCAAGAGATATCTGGATTAAAATACCGACACTGCTTGAAACCTCCTAACAACACTTGCTACTGAATCTCACTTATTTCTTCCCCTCTGTGAAATATAAAGCAATAAAATACTAATATCAGAGTGCTCTTTATTGAGCTTGCTGTAGGGATTGGTAGGTATCCTGTCCTAGTTATCCGTTTCCTTTGTACCATTTTAAAGCCTAACAGAACTCATTAGAGTGAGATTATATTCAATTCAAAGCAATGAATTAGAAGCAAAATTTGAACCATCATTTTAGAGATTAAATAAAATAAAAACCTTCTTTAGAGCAAGTAACTGCAAAGCATACAATTACAAAGCTAGAACCTATAAACAACTTATTTCTTTCAAGAACTTATCTATAAAATCATCTAGATGATATCAACTATTGGAAGTATTGGCATAATATGTATTTTTTCATTATTATTCTTAATACAATGACATTTAATGAATTTTAAATTTCTCACAGCAAAATCACTGTTTTCTTGTAGTTGCATAGTACAGTCAACCTGAGTGAGGCCAATAAAATTGTCATTTCTTTCTTTAAGGTATGTCACAGCAACTCATTACAAACAGCAGAGATAGGATACAGCTCACAGACTGGGTTTGGTTCATTTCAAAACATGAGAAAACTACTGAGAATATATGGAATATATTTGTAAGTAGAACCTGTTTATGATCCTTTCCTAGGAGGGTGAGTTGAGAGGCATAAGAGGATCTCTGTGTGTGTATGTACATGTTAGTGTAGATACAGATTTAAATTTAGGGCTATGTTAGCTATCATATAAACACTTTTAACCTACATAAATCAGAAACACATTATTCCTGTGTGATGAAATTACAAGCAAACAACAAGTCAAACAAGCACCAGTAGAAACTATACTCCCATGTACCTTCCTAAACCCTGTACAAGTACATGTTACTTGGGGAAAAAATAATCCAAAATTCTCTTGTATAAATATTTTAGAGAGTTTTAAAACATTTTATTAGGAATATTTTTGTATCCTTCCAGCTCTTTCTTTGATAGTGTGAATTCAGCTATACAGATCTCAGAGGGAGATAAAAATTCTAACTGATAAAATTCTTCTCTAAATTAAACTCCAAATTAACTGTCTGCATTTAAAGCCTACGGGACCAAGTACCAGATATATAAAAAACTTTTCAAGGGTAGAAATATGTGCTAAATACCCTAATTGAAAACCAGGAATCTTTTATTTTCAGTGATTCAGAGATATTGTTTTATTACTATTTTAGTATTATTTCTCTGAACTGAAATTACAGTATGGAAATCTACAGCATATATGAAAGAGTAACTCTTTTTAATCCCTGGTGATTATATTTAGATGCACCCATGTACACATAGGTACACAACTAATGGAGACCTTTATGATGCTTTCCTGCTTGCAGTGTTGAAAATGAGAGAGACACAGCGATAACAGCAAGTGAGACTGTAGAACCAAATGCCAAATGCAATTTATGTGTTAAATCCTTATTTATTCATATCTGTCTATTCTTTTCACCTTCAGATGTATAGTAGATAAATACAGATAACTACATAGTTGAATATGCCAGTCAACAGCTATTCCTAGATTCTGCTTTTCTCTTCAGTGAGCCAGGTAAACTTTCCAAACTCCACATTTATTTTCTGTGAACAAATCTGCTCAGCTCTAGTAAATATTTTCCATTATAACTGTGGATGGCCTACAAACCTAGGAACTCGTTGTTTATCAGTACTTTTTCCCATCATAAAGTTCAGGGCACAGAAGGGTCTGTAGTGATGAAGCAGTCATAATAAAAGCTGATGAATATTCACTCTGTTTCTTAAATGAATTTGACTCAATAACCTTTGCTTTTCATTTAAATGTGTTCCAAAGCTAATTTCAAGTGGATCACTATCAGCAAATCTGGATTATGTACTCAAAGAACCCAAAATTCAGACTTGTAAGGAGCATTCTATAACTCTCCAGTTAGGGAACAGGAGTAATACCCTGGGACTGAAAAACCCTGACTTTGCACTGGTTCTGTGTGCCTCATTTAACAATCAGAGACTACATAGGACATAGAATATCAAGGGTTATGGAACAACCTAAACCTTCTTCCTACATACACTTATGCCTGGGCTTAACTTTACAACCATATGTAAAAGTTTCTTTGATTTTAACAGAACTAATCACAAGAAGAATGTGAGTAAGTGTTTGCAGGATGATGGTTCAGCAGGTCATGAATTGTATTTTAGTAATATTTACAATGAGTTGCTTGTGGATTACTTACAGAGAAAGAGGCTTTACCAGAAAACATTTTTAGATAGCAAACAAATTCAAGAACTTCACAAATGTAAAGGGCAAAATTTGTGACTAATTTATTTCCCAAAATTATTCATGCACTTTTGCCATATGCTAACATCAGGAATCTATAAACAGTAGCACTCCTGCTGAGCTGTAGAGAAGCAAATTTCTGAACCTTGTGAAGCATTCTGAATCCTTCGAAAGAACTCCCAGATGTTTGTATGAAGTAATTTCATTTGTTTCTTGAGGGCTCTCAGTTCTGGACGATTATTAGCTGTATTTAACCAGGGAATAACACCATATATTTAAAAAACACTGAGATAGTCTCATGTACACTGTCATCCTTGTGAACAAGAATATTTATTCTACATCTCTTCACCAAGCACAGATAATTGCATTCGCTGCTGCCTAAATACCTGATATGAAGAAGGACCTGGAGGAAAGCCAGCTGGCTTAAGCTCAGCCAGTGTGAAATGGAGGTGACACATGCTGGCAGACTGAGGCATTTTGAGGAATTGGCAGGAACTTTCACTGTCTCTCCAGTTGATGGCATCTGTCCACCCATTGTCCAAGTGCCTTTGCAATCAGCTAGACTGCAAATTTTCCAGGCATCATCTTGTTGTTCTGGGTTTGCACAGTGCCCAGAACACTGGGATCCCAGATAGTACAATTATAAACTACTGTGATGCAAGCTCATCTCTGGTTCCAGGTTCTCCATACTAATAGTAGCAAGTATGACATCTGCAATCTGTGACTGCACCAAGACTGCAGCACTTCCTTACCAAGACATAGCATGTAAAGTTAATCATGTCTTTGATCCCACATGATTAGGAAGACAAAACCTGGCATTACCTTTGAGCCTCCATCAGAAACTATGTTCAATAAAGATATTTTACTTTGTAAAATAAAGTCAACCTCAGTGAGATGTGCAACACTGACTTCTTCTCTTGCACTGGTGATCAGTTCCACCGGTCTCAGGTAAGCCATGCTGGTATTTAGAAAACATGAGCATTGAATGGACTCTCTGACTGTAAGAGACAGCCTTTTTCTCGAAAGAGGTGAACAAGTAATATCTTTTTTGCAGAGGGCCAAATATACCGCATGGTAGTGCCTAGGAGACTAGCTCAGTCGTTTTCAAATACATGATGTTAATGCTTGTTTGAATATAACTTCTAGGCCTCCACAACTGAGAGCCCTCAAGGAGAAAATTTTTTACCTTTTGCAGCACGCTAAAATAAAAATATTTTCTTCAGAAAAATATACCTACTGATGGGAGATCAGCATCAACAATTTTGACTACATCTTGTTAGTTTTCTTTGACAAGTAAACTAGACTTATTGCTTGACACTTTCAGTCATTACTCATCAGCCAAAACTGATGTTATTTCTGCATTACATATTAAGTTATTCAAAAAGTTAGGAAGTGGGAAGACTTGCACTGGCTTCATTTTTCACAAGCCCTAGCCTCATAACTCTGCATTTCAAAAAGTCACTCTGATGCAAAACACAAAATTTCTAGGGTGGTTTATTGTAAGTACAGGATATTTTCAAAATTGCTGAGAACTGAAAATCCCACTGAACTCACTCTTAATGAAGTGCTCATTTCATTTGAAAACTTGAACAATTCTCCAAGTGACTAAACACAAGGTATAAATGCCTAACCATTGCTGTTCCCTCTAGAAAATATAGCTGCAGATATACATTCAATCTGAAACGAAAATATTTATTTTTCCCTGTCCAGAGATTAAACATGAGAGCTGTTTCTGCCACATAATCAAGGAGAACTTGTATCCAAGTATGAAAACACAACAAAACAAGATACCCGTTTTGAAGGGAACAGCGTTACAAATCCATGGCATGTTTTTATTCAATTTACTCTACCAGATTATAAAGAAGCCCCATACTATGTGCCTTTGAAGAAATAGTGTCTTATTATGTGACTCCCACTCACTGTCATGATAAGGCTCAGGTGTCATTTTTCATTATGATTACAGCCCTGGCATACTAAAAGGTCTTCGCCTTTTCCATTCAGTTAATATGAGTTTTTCCTGACAGCTTTCAGATCGCATGATGATAATGATTGCAGGCATTCTGGCAGAAAATACTGAGGTTATTCTATATCAATTTTCCCCTCTTGTGTTGTTTTTTTTCTACTGCTCACCCAAGATCTACAATCCAGTTGCCCCAAGTTATTATGAGATACCTCTCCTATGTCTTCACTGTAACAGAGATGATTTCAAAACTTTTTAAAAGCATTTCTTGAAGCATAGTAGTTTTAAGAATACAGCATCAAAGTTTGTTCAATGAGGCAAATTGTTTAATCCATTTTAGGTTCCAATGTGATCAAAGTTCCACGCTCCTAATTTTAGGATTTCATGCTGGGCACAGATAATACCTCAGTATCTACAGTCATGTACTTGGAGCTGTTTTAAAAGGGTCTGTGGTATTTCCACTGTAAACTTCAGACGTTTCTTAAGAGACAGTAAGTATATTGATTTTCTTAATACATGTATTTTCTGCAGAGCCCTTAAAAAAAAAACAAAGCTGTTTAACATGTACTGTTTTGGACTTTTTTTTGGATTTCTTAATTAGGCTAATCTCTGAATTGAAACATTTCACACAAATTCATTTCCTTCTTTGTCTTTTTGGTATTATAAAAAAAAGAAGATAGAAGGAGAGTAAATATAATATTTTGGATTAAATGTAACTGTACAGCTGGTGTGAGACAACCTCCTGGGAAACCAGCCAGATATAGGAGAATGCTCGCACTTCTGGGCTGTTCTCCTGGAGGTGTCACTGCTCATGCTGACAGCAGGACACAATGGCACAGAACAGCACAGCAGGCAAGACTGCTGTCCTTAAACATGGGTTTGTTTGGAAAAGGAGGACAGCAACAAGTGAGGTGAGAAACAGAATTTATATTCTTTGGCATAGCCAAATACTGAGAAGCAAATTAAGTCACTGTTTATTAGTCCTAATACAGCCCTTTAAAATCAACATAAAATTATAGGTTAATATGAACTAGATCAATGAATGAAATGCTATTGCTCAGCTAATTAAAGGCATCACCTTTAATTAGCAAGTTCTTCTCTTTTGTTAGCTGTGAAACAGCTGTGTCTTTCACTGGTATTTTACTAATAACACAAATGCTTTCCCTGTAATTTTTATAGACAAATTTGGACATGACTGAAAGGGCAGCTCTGAAGTTATATGCTTGAAATTTTTTTCATTTCAGATATTAATATTTCTACTTTAGGTTGGTGGGAAGATTCATTTTCATAAGAAGTTACTACAAATTGAGGCAAAAATAAAGCAATAGGAAGAACTGTGGCCAGCCCATTAGTAATTAAATCAGAATGGGGAGATGAAAAGAAGAGCATGTGCAGGAAATAAATGTGATCCACAGAGCCTTGAAAAATAACTTACAGGACTTCCTCCCTCTGGACCAAAATTGCCCATCAGGAGACTAAAATGCCAGACAATGTAGCCAGACAATGGGGTAATAATATTGAAGTTACTAAATTTGAAAGCCCAAGGAAACTGCTGCAGGTTTAAGAGACGGAGTCCTCTTTGGAGGTTCAGCTGCTCTGAAGCTGTAGTAGTGGCCTCAGGACTTGCTTGACCCATAGAGCTATGTAGAGATGAGGATTACTGCCTCTGTCTGACCCCCTCCCCAGGCCACCACTACGCACACTACAGGAGATAGCAACTGCTTTGGGAGGGGAAGCAGCCATTCCCCTTCTTCCCATAGCACTACAGGACTGAAGAGGAGCATTCCTGGCCCTCCATCAGCCCTCTGCACAGAATCACAGAATCATCAAGGTTGGAAGAGATCTTCAAAATCATCTAGTCTGACCATCAACCTAGCACCAACCTAATCACCCATAAACCATAACCCCAAGTGCCACATCCAGACACCTCTTGAACACTTCCAGAGACAGTGACTCCATGCCCCCGGGCAACTTATTCCAACGCTTAACCACTCTTTCAGGGCAAATTTTTTTTCTAATATCTGATCTGAACCTCCTCAGGCACAACTTAAGGCAATTTCCTCTCATCCTTTCACTTGAGACATGACAGAAGAGACTGACCCCCACCTGGCTACACTCCCCTTTCAGGCAGTTCTAGAGAGCAATGAGGTCCCCTCCGAGCCTCTTTTTCTTTGTTTGTGGGCTAAACACCCACAGCTTCCTCAGCTGCTCCTCATCAGACTTGTGCTTCAGACCCTTTACCAACTTTGTTGCCCTTCTCTGGACACCCTCCAGAACCTTAGTGTCTTTCTTGTAGTGAGGGGCCCAGAACTGGACACAGCACTCGAGGTGTGGCATCACCAGTGCTGAGTGCAGGGGGAGAATCACTTCCCTAGTCTTGCTGGACATGCTGTTCTTGATACAGTCCAAGGTGTCATTGCCCACCTGGGCACATGGCCAGCTCACATACAGCCAGCTGTAAACCAGCACCCACAAGGCCCTTTCTGCTGAGCAGTTCTCAAGCCACTTTTCCCCAAGCCTGTATCAATGCATGGGGCTGCTGCAATGCAAGTGCAGGACCTGCCACTTCACTTTATTGAGCCTCATGCAGTTGTCCTCAGCCCACTGATCTAGGCTATCAAGATCTCTCTGCAGAGCCTTCCCATCCTCCATCAGATCAACACTCCTGTCTAATTTGGTGTCATCTGCGAACTTACTGAGGATGCCCTCATCCAAACCATTGATAGAGATATTAAACACGACCAACCCCAACACTGAGCCCTGGGAACACCACTAGTGACTGGCTGTTAACTGGATTTAGTTCCATCCTCCACCACTCACTGGGCCAAGCCATGCAGACGGTGTTCAACCCAGTGAAAAGTGCACCCATCCAAGTGAAAAGCCTCAGTTTCTCCCGGAGAATGCTGTGGATGATGGCATAAAAGCCTTTACTGAAGTCTAGATATTCAACAATCAAAGCTTTTCCCTCATCTGCCAAGCAAGTTACCTTGCCATAGAAGGAGATCCGCTTGCTCAAGCAGGACCTGCCTTTCATAAACCCACACTGGCCTGGCCTGATCCCCTGGTTGTCCTGCACATGCTGGGTGACGGTACCCATGATGATCTGTTCCATGACTTTTTCTGGCATCAAGGTCAGGCTGACAAACCCGTAGTTTCCCAGATCGTCCTTCCACTGTTCTTGTGGATGGGTGTTACATTTGCTAATTACCAGTCAACTGGGACTTCTCTGGTTAACCAGGGCTGCTGGCAAATGACTTCGGAAGCTCTTTCACCAGCTCTCTCATTAATCTCAGATTTCCGGGTGTCTAGTTGCCATAGCATGTCACTAGCCATCTCCTTTTGGATTATGGGGGCTTCACTCAGCTTCCATCACCAACGTCCAGCTCTGGGAGTTGCATCTCACTGTGGAGCCTCACGTCCTCCCTGCAGACTGCACCATGCTCCAGGCAGGTTCCCTCCATCAACTCACCATGCAGCTGTTCAGTTCTGCCATCACTGTCATGAAGGTTCACACCAGCTTTCAACCAACATGTCCTGGTCATAGTAACTTCTTAGATAGGTCTGCTCCAAACAGAGCGTTTTTGCTAAGCACCTCTTGGTAAATAAAGTAGCACAGAGCTCAGGGCAATGGTTACAAGCTCATTCAAAACAGTCGGCAACTTCAAATGGTTGGTTGACAGCTTGGAGCTTTAGGATTCAATAGCAGAAAGGAGTATTTTGACTATTAGATCATGCAGCCAAAAAGCTGATTACATCATAAAAATATAATCCTTTTAAATCACAGCTCCGTGGAGACAGCTACATGCCAATTGACCTAACAATTTGAAGCTCATGGGAAGGCAGGCATGTGTATATAATTTGCATTATACCTTATCTGATACCTTTAAAAAGAAGGAAAGTTTTAGTCATTTAAATGTTTAAGAATGTGAAGTAAGGTAAGATTAGTTTCTGCTTGGTGCTGGTACCAGACTACACTGAGGAAATTAAGGACTGTGTGAAACTACAGTAACCAAGACGAGGTAGGGCAGTGGTGGTACCTCAGCATTTCAGCTGAGAAATAGTCTGGTACCTTATGAAATCTGATGCAGTCATGGTCAAAAGTGGAACCACTGCATAACTGAATGTACCTCAAAAGGAAAAACTGTTAAGCCTCTATCACTTATTTTTTTTTTTTAAGATGCCTTTGAAGGCACACTTCAAATGACGACTGTTTGGCTGTGGGTCTTGCATCATCCTGGTTTCAGTGCTTCCAAAAATTTCCCTTTAACTTTGGAAAAAAGAAGATAAACTGCCAACAACCAAAAGTAAACTGTACTTATCCACACATAATTCACCCATACCTTAAATCATGAGTTTTGCTCCACAAAACATAAACTGTTCAGGGTCAGTGCAGCATTATCCCATCAGAAACACAGTAAATAAAGCCATTACAATAGGAAGAAAATTGGGCAGTTAGAATACTTTTGTTTCTCTTAAGTAACCCAAATATTAAATAAACAAATGAGTTAAACAGCTCTCACGCATGATTTGCAGGAGAAAATATTAACTGCTTGAATGACAAAGTTAAATTAAGGTTAAGAACACCCATAGGACAAAACAATAGCTGAGACAGTAGTAGGCTATGAAATTAGAAAATAAGCTGTAGTTCGTATTTAAGGAAGAGTTATAAGGGATTTTTTTTGGTTCTGTTATTAAGTTGATTGACTATACAAGGGACCTGCATCAAGACATATAAATTCAGTAATAGTTTTAAACTGTAGACCATCACAGTACCACCACAGTTATTAGCAGAGGTTAGGCCCTGGATAGAAAGCACTGGGTTTTGGATTTGGGTTGTGGGGAGGAGGAGGCATGGTCTACACTGTTGTCCGAACAGAGAATTCAAAATCTGTCTCATAGAGGCTGTGCAAAACTAACTTGGATCCTTCTTGTGGCACCAAATAAACCCTAGACAATAAAAATTGAAACCTTTCAGATGCTTCTTAACTCAGTGCTGTTAAAACCCTGAAATACTCATCTTTTTATGAGAAATTATCTAGAATCAAAAATTGTAATGATAAGCATCTGAAGTGAGGGATTGCCAGGAAGGACAAAAATAGGGGTGAAGTGCTGACCTTACTTTGCCAATAGAAACCTACAGTAACTTCAATGGAATGGACACATTCCACTGGATTCCAGCTAGGTAAACTGAGACCAGCATCTCAGGAAAACAAAATATTCAACAGTGAAGAGCTATACTATTCAGAGAAAATAGAAAAGGTAGTCTTTCAGGACTTTTAGTAGACTGATTTACTACATCTGCACATTGACCCAAGTCAGTAGATTGTATTACTGTTACAGTTTATGAGGCACTATCACTTCCAAACTATACTTTCCCCTCTCAAATTATCCTTTTGTATTAAAGAAACTATCACAACTGTAGGAAGTTCAAAAAAACCCCATATTGTATTAAAGAAAAGGAGAAACTTAAACAAACCAAAATAAAATGTAAACAAAATTAGTGGTCTGACTTAAATCCACAAAACCATAGGAACCTAGTAAAGTCTGAAAATCCAGCTTGACATTGTGTTCTTCACTGAAACTTGTGTGCCACTTACTCGTTTGTTTGGTTTTGTTGTTTTTTTTCCACTCAAAAGATAGGGGTACATCTAATTAAAAAATATTACATGAGTAAAATGACATTTCCCATAATACTGTAAAAATTTTTCCCCTTACTTTTCAAATTTCAGGTCTGGGCAACGAAAATCATATTACAGAAAAAACAGATAAATTCCCAGGTTAAGTAAGAATACAAAAATCTTAAACCATATAAAGGACTATCCAAAGTTTATCCAGCCCTCACACACAGTGGAGCCTAAAACAGAGATTTCTTGCTTTCAATGCATACTTTTTAAATAAGAAAAAGATTTGCCCAGGAGGAAAATTATCTGAGTAGTCTGGCACTGTCTCAGTATGCTATAATGTCTTGCTCTCCTACATACCAAAGTCCCTTTCTTCCAGGTTGCTTAGAACAGAGGCAGGACTAGCTTTATGAACAGGAAGCCTATCCATTGTATCCAAACTGGGGTGCACATACCCCAGGGGAGTCACATGGCAATCAACTGGAGTGCAGGAAGAAAATATTTTTTGTACTATTAATAGATAAAATGAAAAAAAAATTAAATTGTGGTTATTTCAGCTTTATTTCATCCTTTTAAAAATCTCTATATTTGCATATGTTTTACAATGTACTGAATTTATTATTACAGTAGTACATCTGTACAATTTATAAATAAATATACACCTATTGAGGATATGTGCTTAAAAATGTTTTACTGATTATTAAAAAGTAGTGAATACATATAATGCTTGAAAATACCCATAGACCCAGCCTGAAAAATTACAGTTTCAGGAACAGATACTTCTTAAGCTTGGTTGAATTTGACCTATCACTACTTACGATTTTAGGAAAATACAGGGGCACCTACACCTCATTTCATCCACTATATGTTTAGCTTAACTAGCCTTCATGCCCTTTTAAATGCTCTTGATCAGCTTATGTAGAAAAATGAATTTCCCTTTAACACACCAGTAATCCAAAGTATAGAAAAAACTATTCAAGACTCTTTACAGAATATGTCAGTTCATCACAGGGCTTCCATTTTAGTGTGTAACACAGAGAACAAAAGGTCAAAATAGAAATTTTGAAATAGAGTTTGAAAACTCTGGATCCTTGAAAAGTAAAAAACCCTTTTGTTTCCCCAGGATGTGAAATTGTCTAGACTCCTTTTTGAGTTCATGTTCATTATCTCAGAATTACCAGTTTCTGAGAAGGATCATAACCGCAAGTAACCTCAGAAAAATGCTTTGGCTTTAAAAAAAGGACTAGAAATCTAATGGGAAGAATTATTATTATACAACTTCCAGCCCAAACGAAGAGATACAGGTGGCTTGGATCGTCCTTACAAACACCATATTAGCCTTCATTTTCAGATGCTTTATATTAGGTTACCCTTAGGATGTAAAGACATATTCTTAGCTAGGTTTAAATCAGTGGGAATTTTGCTGTAGACACCAAGGGACCCCTACCTTCCACAATTTTGCCTTAACAAGGTATCAGTGCTTGCCAAAAACTGCATCTTGATTTATTTGCAAATTATTGCTAACAATATTTGGCTTAACATATAATGGGTTCAAATTTTCAGGTGGTATAAATCAGTGTAGCTGCAGAACTACGCCAATTTAATCCACCTGAGGATCTACCAGTGGGGTTTATCCCATTTAAGATCATTCATAGCGGTAGAGTAATTAATTTTAAAATCTTCCTGATTTTACACGGCAGGCAGTCACAGTGGTTTCACCCAGGGCTACTGCATTTTTGTGGCTATAATCAGAAAATCAAGCAACCCATCCTTTCAAAAATGTATTATTCCTTAAAAATAAGTATCCAATTAATATACTTTTTTCTTTATTCAGTCCTGGCACCACTCAGCAATTATATGCTATATTTAAATTTAGGCAACACAGATGCAAACATGCCTTCACAAGACTGCTTACAATATAGAAGCTTTGAGTAATAGTGATTCATCTCTCCTAAAAAGTTGATTCATGTTAGCTATTTGCACAACTTTGTGTTACTTGTTAACAACTAGACACACCTGTACAAGATCATCTTTCAACCTCCTTTTTTTCTCAAAAAACTATCTAAAGCACTCAATCCCTTTTATTTGATGTACTGTTTGCATGATAAGAGAGAAATACGGCACTTGAAGACTTGTGCATTTAGCCTTACAGAGAGAGACAGAGAAAAAAAAATAAACATCTTAACACAACAGCAACTGGGAAGTGGCCTCTTCCTCCAGTTACTTCTACAGGCATGTACTTATTCCATGCTGCTGCAGAGTAGAAGAGTGAGATTCTTCTAGCTAACCTGTAAGTATTTAAGAAATGTTGGCATTTGCCTTATATTAAAATAACACAAGGCATTTGGAAGTCAAAGATTAAGCAACCTAACATGAGAAAGACAGCAAATCCATGCCATACCTATCAATTATTATAATTATGAGCTTGCATTGCTATAGTGATATTTTGGACTAAAGAGCAAATAAGGCAAAATACCATAATGCAAAAAAAGAAAATCAAAATATCATTGCCTAACTTAATGAAAATTAATTTATCTGGTAGGAGTTTACAGCATTGAAAATTCTTGTTAACTGTTTCACTGGAAAAGTATCTTGATTTTGGATAAGTCTTTATTACTGTACTGTACAAAAGCACTATCAGTTTACATAAAACTAGATATATGAAATCTTGAAAACCTTCACCTGCCCATCCTCCCTCTAAGATTCCATCTAGCAAATTCCATCTTTTCAAAGTACTTAGCAAAAGGTAGGAGTGACCAGCAAGTGATATCTTTTACAAAACTTGTTCCTTCAACTTCTGCTCTGCTATAGTCTCTAATGAGTCGTTTTCATTCAGAAAAAAAAAACATAAAATCAAGTAATTATCCAAGTCTGTAACTATGGAAGTGCTGTGTGAAATAAATCGTTGAAGATGGCTAACTTTCCAGTGGTTTCCATGTAGTAAAGATTTTAAAATAGCATAGAATAATTTGGGTTGGAAGGGATCCTTGAAGGCTATCTTGTCCAACTCCCCTACAATGAGCAGGGCACCTTCAACAAGATCCTTTGATTAACTTCTATGTAGAACACAACATAGAGTCATATTTGGTATTTTTTTTATTACACCTTGTAATTAAATTTGTTTCATGACAGAGAGTATTAATGTGCGCTTCATTCAATACATTTCAATGCATTTCAACACTGATGGGCATGTTTAGTTGAGAATGATTGTCTAAATGTTTCTCTGGGTGGCTAAAATAGAATATTTTTCATGACATGAAAGATCTGCACATATTATTTACTTGTTTCTGGTTTTTTACAATAGATGACAGTGACTCATAATTCTCTCATAACATGTGCAAGATCATTGAACCTGGTACACCTCAAGTTATTCAAGCATACTAAAACACCATTTCAAAAATTAAGCAAGTCTGCTGCCTTCTGTGTAGCTAAACTATCCAAACATAAGATCTCTCACATGCTTATAAAATGTGTGAAAAAATGAAAACTCTAATAATCACCAAGGATTTTTCCCACACCAGAGAATAATGAAAAAAAAAAATATTATTCTGAGGTAAACTGACAAAGATACTCAGAGAAAAGTAAGATAGATACATTTTTTAGACTGATTTGAAGCTGGAGACAAATTTCCCATGGATTTTGTTAAAACAAGGATTATGAAGCACAGGTCAAGTTATTCTGTATACATTTGCTGATTTTCCTGATAAGACAGCAGCAAGGAATAATTCCAGTAAATAAATGTGACTGCCATTAAACCACTGATTAAAATGAGCCTTACTTTCTCTGACAACATTCCAAGACCCATATTGACATACACTGTTCCAAAGTCAAAGACTTCAGTCAGTGGCAAATCAATACAGTGACATCTAAAAGATACATTGTTTTGATATAGTGTAAGGAATTACCTTCTAATTTACTGCAGTGAATAAACAAAGCATTGGAATGCATAAACTTAAACTTATCAGTTTCACTGACCTTGAAGCTGGCGTCCTTTGTACAAATCCTTTGTTTTTGTTGGGTGAGCTCTGGCACCATTATCACATTTAGGCTGTTCATACCTAAAGAACAAACAGAGAGAATAAAACCAGTAAAGGTTAATTTGATTGAGAATTAATTTATTTTCAATTTTGTAGTCCAAATAAAACTCGTACCTTCTTGTTTCAGGGAATAAGCCTGTTTTACATTCAGAGGGCAATGCAAATTCATCTGCTTATTTCTCACTTACCTCAAAGACACCACCAATCTTTGTTCTCCTGGAGTTGATACCAAACTAAAAAAGTATTCTGTCTTCCAAAGCCTATTCTACTAGGAGGAAAACTGAGGAATTGCTATAAAATAATATATAATGAAGAACTATTTTGAAAAATACACCAAAAAAAAAAACCACAAAAGAAAAAAAAATCAGGCTGTCCCCTGCCTACCAAACCAAAAAGCCATAAACAATATGGCAAACAGTATTCGTGTTGGGAAACACCAGTGAAGCAATTTCAAAATCACAGCAAGGCAGGTACTGCAGTTAGGTACTACTGCAGCTCCAAATTCATGTGCTACTGTATCCTCTCAAAAAAAAAGTTAGTTTAAGTAAGAAGAGTTAACCACAAACATTTTGTACAAGAGTGAAGAACTGACAGGATATCCAGAAGGAAAGGAATTGGGCTGGAACTGCTTGCAACAAATTGTAAAAAAAGACTGAGTCTCCACCCTCTACCGGAATATTCTGGTTCTTCTATGCTTACTGAGTTTACTTCAAGTCACTTTGTTAGTTTAACTGGTAACAAGAAACTGTGTTATTTGTACTTCCAACACGCACTAACTTATGCAACACCACTAGCAGTATCTTTTATGCAAGACCAGGAGGCATGGGAGCATCTGCTGCCGAATCTCACCTCTTTTTCCATGTCCCACTATCGATGCATGGTGGTTTTTCACTCGACAGAATCTCTTTCTCAGAAAGTTTTACTTTCTTATTATCCTAAAGTAGATTTAAGTTGCAGAACTTAGCATGTAGCATTTCAGAGAAAGTTTAAATTCTCAGTAAAACTAATATGCATTGTGTCTACTTAGATGTGTGTGCACATACCTGTTCACTAACTCTAGATTCTTTCATATTTTATATAACTGAAATTCTCCTACTCTAAGTTTACCTAAATGACATTTACTGAGCAGCATACTAAATGTCTAATTAAAATATACTAATGCAAATTATTCGGAACAAATTATTCTTTCTAAAAACATTGAATGGTGGCAATGCCCTGGGTTCAAGCCAGACTGTTTCTAAGAACAATGCCTAAATATTTTGATCTTAATTATCAGGCAGCATAGAAAACTGCAATATTATTTTCCTTTGAGGGTATAATTTATTTCTGCATCATCTGATGAAACTGACCACTGGCCCATCAAATTTTGGCTTCAGCGAGAAGGTACGGTGTTGTTTTCATAGACATGGGAGAGCTAGAGACTTTTTCCCCCTAAAGAATGGCAGGAATAGAAGGTGCTTTGATAACATGGGTTGGATTCAGATACGTGACGGATGACCACTTCAATCAGTCAAGAAAACAGTGAAAGGGAAATCTCTGAGCAATACTGGCTAATGCAGTATCTGGCAAACAGCCTGGTCCCCAATTAATCTGATATCTGACTCTCCATTCCCCTCCTTCTCTTCCGTTACTGTGGCTGCTCTGTGCCTACACTTTATTTTTTGGCCTCTAGTCTTCTACCCTTTTGGCTGATATTTTTGTTAAATACATGTGTAGTTCATCATATACAAACTAAATCTGTAAAAGCCCAATAGGTGTTAAAATGCTGCAATGTAAAAAGTCTACATTTAACTCTTTAAAGCAACTGAAGAAAGAAAATTAGTCATTTAAAATTTACTATACAGAACAGCCATGCTAAAACCTGATAAGAAAAACAGACTTGCCTCAGTTTTCATGGAGAAAGAGTGGGAACAGGATAGCATGTCAGAATGGAGCACTGTCAGGTTAAAAATAATGTAGTTAAAAGACATCCCAAGTTACTGTTTTGAATTTAAAAGGGGAAAGAATCCCTAGCAGTGAATGTATATCTAGAATTGGCAAGCGCTTACGAGAACTTCTTTATATGTCTGATCAGTTTGCTGGGAAGCACTGAGGTTTACTGAGGTGTACAAAGCAGTAGAGGACGGAGGCTTTCACAGGGATTCTACAGTGTGGGCAGCCTCATGAAACAGATGATTTATATTCTTTTTTAAGTTTAGAGAATCTTGTGCAAGTCGATTGCGGTTTACTCTGAACACGATCCTAGTTGCTAAAAAGTTACATGTGAGTACACAGCCCCATGGCCCCCACTGAGCAAAAAGGCTGAGGTTCATGCTGTGATTTCCAAGAGGCACTGAGAGCCAGCTGGTGAGGACCACACTGATAGGCTTTTGTGGGGATGGTTGTTTTTACCCTTTAAACGCATTACCTCCTTTTAAGCCAGCTTTATTTCACAACTGCACCTATTTCTTGTAAGTTTTACTGTCTTAAATGTCCCAGAGTGGTTCTTCATTGACATATCTTTATTTTAACTCTAGAATGAGATTATTTTTTTCTGAAATACCTTCACTGACAAATGATTTGTCTTTTTTTTCAGATGACAGTGTATAAGAAGGTAAATGAGTATTATATGAGTATAAAATGAGTATAAATAACTTCCCTTCAGTTTTAGGGTCTTATTTAATGTGACTACCATTTAATGAGGTATTCTGAGCCTTATGATAGACAAATATCATCCTCATGAATACATTCAAAACAAACAACATGCAAAATGTTAAGCTGTTCTGGCAATAGCTTCCCATACCTCTCTATCCTTTCAATGTTGTCCCTTAGTGATTTGATCCTTATTTGCAGAACAGAGATTCCAGTACGTTACGCATCCATCTTGCTACCAGGAGTACTAATGCTATCAGTTCCTGCCACAGAGTTTTAACATCTTTTAATTTGCATTTTGCAGTGAAAAACTGAAAGACAGTACACCCAATTTTGTACAAGCCCTTGGTTGCTTAAACTAGGAAAGACTCATATGTTCATTCTTTCTGTTCTGTAAGAATTACAAAAAGACAACTGTATATTCCTCATTACATTCTGATCCCTCTTTACTTCCCCTGCCTGAGAAAAAAAAGTTTAATTTTATCAATACAGGAAAAATAAAAATTAAAATCAAAAATAATTAATGGGATTCCAGCCCACCTAAATCTTTCTCAGAAATGAGGTCTAGACATTCCTCTTTAAACTCCAGGCAGTAATCCCACCTGCTTGTTTACCAAGACTGTAGATTCCTAAATACACCAGTCATTCTTTATTTAATAAGAAATTCCTAAAATTGAATACTCTCCTTACCCATCTGTGCTCAGAAATGTCCTCTCTGGGGATATTACTAAATATTACTTCCGCAGAGCTTCACTGAGGACTGACCCTAAGTCCAACAAAGCTGAACAAATTAGAAATGGTCAAGACCACAGCAGCTGATCTTTTTAGTATCAGTCATCAGGCAGAGCACTTTCGTGTCTAAACCATATGCATGGAAAGATTGAATCCAATTTTCCAGCCTTGCAACCTTGGAGACATGCAGCACAGTGAAAGGTCTTCCTGCCGCCTCTTCTTCCACAGCTGAGTGACTGTGTGGTTGCCAAAAACAAGAGCCCAGTAGACCAAACAGGAAAAAAAAAGAGACGGATTCTAGGTCCATAGGTGATTCATCAAGGCATTGGAACGACCTAGAATTCCAGTCTGTATGACAGGAGGAGCCAAAATGGCACATACTGCATGCACGCTATACATATGAATAGGAAAGTGAGTTGGTTGATTTTTAAGGATCACCACCTCCAGTTTCATAAATGGTTCATCCTGTCATGCAGGATGTGGCAGGATGCCTACACACATGAACAAAGAGCACCTAACAAAATTCAGATTTAAAAAGGAAGCATACAAAGGGTCAGGTGATATAGGAGGAATATACAGACACTGTCCAAGTGAGCAGGGATGTGCTTAGGAAAGCTAAAGCCTCTTGGAGGCAAATCTGGTAAGGAGCATGAAGGGCAACGAGAAGGACTTCTTACATGTGTATCAGCAGCAAAAGGAAGACTAGAGAAAGTGTGGGGCTGCTGCTGGGTGGGACAGGAGACCTTGTGACAAAGGACAGAGAGGGGGCAGAAGTACTCAATGTCCCCCACTCCTTGATCTTTACTTGTAAGGCTAGTCTTCAGGAATCCCATGTCCTTGACACAAGAAGACTTATCCTGGGTGGAGAAGGATGAAGTCAGGGATTTCTTTAACAAATTGGACATACACAAATCCATGAGACCTGATGGGATGCACCCACAAGTGCTGAAGAAGCTGGCTGGTGTCATTGTGGACCACTCTCAATTTTATCTGAAAGACTGTACTGACTGGGGAAGGTTCCTGGGGACTGGAAGACAGCAAATGTCACTTCTGTGTTCAAGAAGGGCAAGGAAGAGCCAAATAGCAAGCCAGCTACCCTTACCTCAATTTCTGAGAAGGTGATGAAGTAAATCCTCCTAGAAGCTATTTCAAAACATATGAGGAAGAAGAAGGTGACTGAGAGTTGTCAGCACGGAATTATGAAGAGGAAATCATACTTGGCCAATGCTGCAGCTTTCTATGATTCTATAACTCACTCAGTGGATAAGGTGAGAAGGGCAGATATTATTTATCTTAATTTTAGCAAGGCATTTGACACTGTCTCTGATCACATTCTCATAGGCAAACTGATGAAGTGTCTGCTAGATAAATGAACAGTGAGGTGTGTTGAAAACTAGCTGAAGAGCCAGTCTCAAATAGTTGGGATCAGCAGCAAAATTTCAGCTGGAAACCACTCACCAGTGGAGTGCCCCAAAGCTTGTAGAGACAATATCGTTTAACCTCCTCCTTACTGACCAGGACGCTGGGACATGGAACAACTTTAGGAAGTTTTCAGCTGATACAGAATTGTGAGGAGTGTCTGATGCACAAGACAGTTGTGCTGCCATTCAGAGGAACTTCAACAGGCTGCAGAAATGGGCTGGCAGGAATCTCAAGAAGTTCAAAAAAAGGCAAATGCAAAATTCTTGCACCTGGAGGAGATTAACCCCCTGCACCGGTACAGGATGGGGCCAACCAGCTGGAAAGCAACTTTGAAGCAAGAGCCTAGGATTTCTGATGGATTCTGAGTATGAGGCAGCAAAGAAGACCAACAGCCTCCAGGGCTGCATTAGAAAGAGCACTGCCATCAGGTCAAGGAAGGAGATCCTTCCCCCCTCATTCAACACTGGGAGAACGAGACATATCTGCAATGTTGTGTCCAGCTCTGAGCTCCCCAAACAAGAGAGACATGGACATGCTGCAGTGGGTCTAGCAAGGGGCCATGAATATGATTAAGGGACTGGAGCATTTGATATAATAAGGAAAGGGTGCTGACAATGTTCACCTTGGAGAAGAGAAGGCTCAGGGAGGACCTTATTGTTGTCTATAAGCAACCAAAGGGAGGAAAATAATGAAAAGGGAGTCAGACTCTTCTTGGTGATGTCCAGTAGCAGGAAAAGAGGCAATGGGCACAAAAAGAAATACAGAAAATTTCATGCAAATGTAAGAAAAACCTTTTTTTAACTAAGATGGTGATCAAACATTAAACAGGCTGCCTAGAGAGGTTGTGGATTCTCCATCCTTATAAATACTAAGAATGAACTGGACATAGTCCTGAGTAATCCACTCTAGATGACCTTGCCTTGAGTAGAGGGATTGGACCAGAGAATATCCAGAGGTCCCTGCCAAACTCAGCTATTCTGTGACTCTATGATAAAATGATATCCATAAGAACTACAAAAAAACCCGCACCACAAAACACAAAAAAAAAAAAAAACACACAAAAAAAAACCAAACCAAACCAAACACAACAACAAAAAAAAGACCCCAGCAAAACCCACAAGAAACAAAACCACAGTAGAAGCCAAATTTCTTGATAAGAACAAGAAGATGATCTGGACTCAAACTAAGGAATAGGAAATAAAGTTATTTAAGTTATTAATTCAAAGAAGGATTAACACTAAAAAGAAGAAACAGTGAACAAACCTAGCAGTGGAGAACAGAGAAACAGCATAAAAGGGAGTATCTGGAATCTCTAGAGGACATCTCTAGATCCTCACACATTATGTTTCCTGATCCTACAGTTTCAGGATCAAATTTAGACTATTTTGTTTGACCATTTATGGACCTCAACTTGCCAGAAACAGTAGGTCAACAGCAACTTTAAGTCACAGAATCACAGAATCCTTAAGGTTGGAAAAGACCTCTAAGATCATCGAGTCCACTTCAGATGGTACTGTAATTGTTATGGTCTAGACTATGATATAAACAGCTAGCAGTAAATCAGCACTTGAAGAATATGTGAAAAAAGCCTCCCCAAGAATATACTATTTTACAGCAAGTGGCTTATAATGTGTGTTTCTTTCACAAACCTTATGCAAATGATAAAAAATGATTTTGCTTAAGTTAGAAAAGAGTTATGATTGCATCAAAATACCCATACTGCCTGCCAGCTCTATATGAGCTTCTATAGCATTCCTACAAGGGCCAAACCTCAATAACCAACCCAAATAACATCCTCTGGAACCTGATATGTGCTTTGCCTACATCTGCTCTATGTGGCTCACAACACTTTACCATGTATCCGGCTCATCTGAGATGACTGAACTCCAAACTTCTATTAATAACACACTAAAATGCTATTTCCTCTCTATGGGTTCCCAAGCAGTTGTTCCATCAAAGCCTGTCATATAAAATAGTTGAGGACGTTGCTGGAAAAATAACCAAGCATTTCTGAGGTTGAACGTGGTTTCTGTCATAGACCATCTTACTTGGTTCTTTTATATTCAGGCTAAGGAGTGTGAGATTTCTTCTGGGATTATTCATTATCTGCTCCAAGCCTTGGATTCCCAGCATGAAATAGGAGTAAAGAGGAGGACTAGGACAGCAAACTGCCTGTGACATTGCAGTGAAAGAGTCCATGGCCATCTGGCCTTGATTTTTGATGTCTCTCAAAATATTTCACTTTATAGAGGAAAAAACCTAAATGACATAACTCCACAAGCAACAGAAATGTACATGATAATACAAGGACACTAAGGCATGTTCTCACTACAGCTTTTGAGCACCAAACATGTATTCCCTTACCTTGTTGATGTACCAGGGATGGGACGTCCCGTATCCACTAGAACGCACCAGCAGTAGCCAGTGGAAGGATGGCACTGCACTGGTTTGTAGAGACCACCCTGGGCACACTCTGGAATGAAGACATTGTCTTTCTGGGGCTGTTTAGCTTCCTCCAGGGCTGACTGAAGTTCTTGATCACATGACGATGCTTTTGGATGGAAAAGAAAAAGTATTGAAGAAGCTAGATGGATATGGCCTACTAGATTTATCAAACAGATTTTATATCCTTCTTTGATTGCATGTAAGGATTGTCTTCGAAAAGGCTTGCTAAGGCTCAAATACCAACTACATTGATTTAGGATATATACTGTTGGAAACTTTAGTTTCCTTTTCATGCAGCTGCTTGATTTTACAGTCCTAATAATATCTTGAACACCACCTTTCCTATACTTGATATAATCTATGGATAACCAAATAATTTCTCTGTGAGCTTAAAAAAACCCTCATACACTCCACAGTCCCTAAACCACTGATTCTTTTCAGAGGGAACAGTAAAAATCCAACTGCTTAGGATTCCTTAAATGAATTATTCATCTAGATAGTCACTTGGATGTTTATATTCTGCTCGTTCTTTCAAGTTTTTGGAACAACCTTTTAACACAGTGAGAATTCTTCCATGTTCTTTTCTGGTGATTCTGGTATTGGCAATGTATCATTCGCTCTGGAGAGCAAAGACCCACGAGAAAAAGTAATACATTTTTATGTCATGTTACCAATACGTCCTAGATCTTTCTGAATGTGTGGAAAACTTATGTATCTATCCATTCCCAGCCTTAAATGAAACTATGAGGCAAGGGGAAAGAGCAGAAACCATAGGGCCTGAGAACGGCTGTCAGTACACCAATCAGTAAAATAACACCTCTGTTGAGGACTTTTGGTCACTACTAAACTGGGACATGTGACATTGCAGAGATAGTAAACGAGAGAAACTATTTACTCAAGCAGTTATTTCTCCAGGGACTTTAAAGTCAGTTTCCTATCATGTGAAATTTAGATTGTCAAAAAATAAACCTTCTGTATAATTCCCGAACTATCCAGTAGGAAAAGAAAAATTAAATATTTGATAAACAAGCACGTTAAGCAATCTACAAATATTCAAAGTACTGACAAGAAAATTTCAAGTTACTAGAATTTCAATCAATAAGAGATTCTCTTCAGTTAAAGAACAGTCATTTTAATGTTACAATAAAAAAAATTCTGTGGGTAATATTTGGTCTTCTTTTAAATTAGTTAAAGGATTTACTTTTTGACTTCTCACAGTTCAGTCCACAAAGAACAAGCTCAATCCTGACTGAATTTTCTAGTGCATTTTAACAAATTTCAGCTTTACAGTAATCTTGTTTATTTTTATCCACAAGGTTCAGAAAATGCTTTGCAAATTGTATAACTGACAGAAGTTATACAAGACTGGCATAACTGACAGAAGTTCACTAGTCATGTCCAGAATACTACTGCTTCTTGCCAGCTTGTTGCAAAGGCAAAGGTCCAAAATCACTAAGACTTCTGTTGCAGGGGAAAAGGTGGTGGGAAGTTAAACACTCCTATACTTTAAATGGCACACAATTCCATTTATACAATGTCCTGGTTTACAAAACAGTCTGTTTAGTTCCAAATCATGTAAAAGGTTTAAAAAACAAGCATATCATTTGCTAACTTGATTACACAAGGCACAGATGGAGGTCTTTGGCTGACTTTTTTCCTCCTTTGCTTCATATTAACAGGATCCATTGAACAGGATATATAGATATGTTGATTGATTTTGCAGGTTTTTGTCTTGGTCTACCCACTGACATAAACAGAGATTGAATAGCTCACAAATTGCCAGTGTTTAGATAATAAACTGTACTTAGAGAATCAGTGTAGTGGGGACAGAAACACTCCTTTAAAAAGAGAAATAGGAATTATTTGCATATTAAAATCTCCAGAGAAATAGCTATGGCTTCACAAATTAGAAATCTGTCACCAACATCCTCTTAGAGTAGCCAAAATAAATCTCTCTCTCGGTGAATCTGGATTAGGGTGATTATCAAGTAACAAGGTATGACAACCCTGGAAAACACATCACTTAGCTTAGTTGTTCACTTTTTATGTTTTGTATATAATAGAGCAAAAAAGAGCAAATGGATAGAAGCAGCTGCCATGAGAGGGAGGAAATCATCACTCCTCTTTAAGTTCCACTAAATTAATTTCTCTTTCATACTGATAAACCTTGGGACCATGCCATTACCTACTGTGACCTTCTCTTGTTTTACATCCTTGTAATTAGCAAAATGATATGGCAGAGGTGCAGCTATTATTATCTCTCCAAAACTCAGAGGAGCAATACATTTTCATACTCTCAGCCTTGTTTGGAAAATACATTGGTGAAAAAGACTACACAGTCAGGTCACCCAGACAAACAAAATGTATCCAAATGGAGAGGGTGTGATAGAAAATTCCCAGTGCAGAAGCAGATACAGACTATTTCAGCTGCGAGCATAAGCTACACTCCCTAATATCTGTGAAGCTCTAATTTCTACTGATTGAAACAACCAGTGAAGGACTGCACTGCTGACTCATGGGTCAGTGCACTCACCTGCTTTGAGGTGTTTAGGAGAAAAGTGTTACATACTTTGGTAACTGGTCTTTACCGGTTGACTTGCTGAGGCAAGATTTTCTACAAGCTGTTCCTCAAGCTAGAAATTTGTATCTTTTGCACTAGGTCTGGTTTCTTCTGGTCCTTTTTCCACCTTATGTCTGGTTTTAAATTGCAGAGGTACAGAAAAGCAGCGTTATGGGAAAGATATCACAGAAGGGCTGCCAATGTGGCCTATAGCTTTAAGAGGGACAGTCAGAAGACTGGTTGAACTGAACATCACAGGTGAGACTGGAAACAGAGCAGACAGTGACAGTAATCAAAAGAAGGTTTAAAGATAAAAAGGAAGAACCTACCCCTTCTTGAAACTTTTAATTTCTTACTCTTCCTTTACAGATGGGAAATTGTAGCAAGAAGAGGAACTTATCATTAGGTTTAAACTGGCTTTAAGATAAAATATAATTATTTTTGACAAATTAGAAAAAAGATAAATAAATGTGATAGACACTATGTCTGTCAGTTCTCTATAAGCCAAATGACTGAGTCTTATTACAAATATGCTGAACACAGTTCATTCATTTTATTTAACAAAAGTGCAGAATAGCTTATCATTTTTCTCCCTTACACAATGGCTAATGAGCTTCGGGTCAGCTATCAGGCAGTCTGCCTTGTGACTGCCCAAGAGAGTAATTCCTGAAGTCTAATGGTTTTGTACACTTTTGACACAACCATTTGTGCCACCATTACTACTTCCCTGTTTGTTTTCCCCACTAGAACACTGTTCCTACCTAAAGGAAAACTGGTCTAAAGTGCTTATCTATAATCCTGCCTGCCAGAACCAGAACATTAATCCTCTGTGTGATTTCCTCTCTGAAGGAATCTTTCATTCCCTTTCAAACTTTTCTTTCAATTATTTACAACAGGAGTAGTGGAAAGATGCACTGTAGACCTGTGATGCTAAGAGCTCTTATCACAAGAGCTACCACACTGCTGAAAATAATTGCCTTTGTAATGTCAGAAGAGTCATGGTCAACAAACGCTCATTTCCCAGGAGAACCAGTGATAAATGTCATTAGCTTAGAAAATCTCTGACAGTTCGTCCAAACAATCTGACAACAACTATGAACTGGAATCACAACAGATGGATGCCAGAAGTTCATCAAGTGAATAGTATGGAAAAAGATCTGTGCCACAATAAAAGTAGGATAAATACCTTACTCATTAAAATGCATCGAACTTTCTATGGAATGTGTTACTACAATAACATTCCTTCTGGGAACAGAAAAGCACTGACACTCTAGTTTCTTCTTTTCAAGGAATGTGCTTACACTGTTGTAATTTTACTTAGTTCCTTCAGTTTTGTCTTGCTGGAAAAAAAGAGATATTTTCCAAGCATGTTGGTGAAAAAAAAAAGTAGTTAAGCATGGCTAAAAAATCCTTTCTGCATAGTCTACCATGTTAGTCAGCACCACAGCTTAGCTGAGATAATTTATTTCAGGTTAATAAACCTGTCTGCATTTTCTATCCAAACTATATTTTATTTTAGGTTCATAAGCATTAGTGATTCAATACAGACGTTTCAATCATATAAGAAGATATACCTTTTTGCCCAGTTTACAGTACCACCACCCACCCAATGACAATTTCTGAATGACGAAGTAAAACTCTTGCTCACCACTAAGAGTGAGTTTTAAAAAATGCTTTAGATGCAATGTATGTTACTCTTCCTATGTCATAATGCTATTCCATTTCTTACCTTTTCACTTTAAAGATTAATTACTAAATACATTTTTCATTTTCTGGTTTAAGATGCCTTTACAGTCCTTTACAAACAACCACCTGAAATGCTGCATCTTTGTCAATGAGAAACACACTTCAGCTAATGACAAACTCAGAGGATGAGTTTCATGTTTTGTATAAAATCTTTGGTCAATTTTTTTTTGCCAGCCATCCCTAGAAAAACAGTCTGGATTTCAATGAATCAAGTTAATTTACACGAACAGAAAAAAACCTCAATAGTAAAAGGATGTAACACTGTAAATCCTTATTTATTAAAGATTCCATTTATTCATCTCTGATGGGCTAAATGTTAAATGTTAATTAATGTTTATTAGGGAATGTCCTAGAGGAGAATAACTTTTCCGGAAAAATCATCCTGAATAATCCATTTAACTGTGCATTTTCCTGTCATACATCTAAAACACCAAGGGCTGTATTATGTACATTATGATAATCATCTTGTTAGTCTTGTGACAGACCCCTTGTTTCAAAAATTCTGGCAGCTTTTCTGCTGTGTCATCACAATTTATCCCAACGTGTGGAATTTCATGATTATAAATAATTTGAATTGGGTTTTTTTGCATAAATGTAAATTGCTGTATTTATGACTAAATTTCAGTGTGTTCTGCAGAAACAAGTTGTCAAATTTGCAGAAAATTACAAAGGCATCTGTACGGTACTTTAACATTTCCTGCCACTACACAAACATTTCTTTCCAATTTCCTTAACCCCACAATGCGTATATGACAAACAGAATCTCTATTCCAAGAAATTCTGTTTCCAGTTGGTTCCTTCTCCCTCCTTTTCTCATTACCATAATGGGCCATGAAAGGACAATTTAGACAGCCTGTTTTTCAGGGTAAATGGATCTTTTATTAAGGCTTGAAGCTCAGTGTCCTCTATAGAAAGCAGGTAACAAGAAATCTGGGAATAAAAATACTTCAAAAAGTGATAAGCATGTTCTAGAAGAGTGCAGCGTAACATTACAGACAGTTAATATTGCAGTTCTATCCTGTTTCTGGAAGTATATGCAGACAGAATATAATCATGTCCAAATTTCAGTATACAGAGATTTAAATTGTATGACAATTTCTGTTAACCAGAGTATTATTCAAATCATCTGTCTGTCCTGGTTATTTAAGCCTAATTTAAGCACACTTCAAATACTGATTTACAGATGCTTTGTGCTAGTTTATTCCAATACCATCATAATCAGGATGGATACATAGTCATCCTATTGGTACCCATGCAACCCTCCAAGAAATTTCACATCTCACGAGAATAAGAATTTGATCCATTTGCTTAGGATGAACCTTCCTTGAACCAGTGAAGTAAATATGCCCCAAGGAAACTGATCACAATATGTTTTTATATTTTTAACTAGTTTTCATAGTCTTCAAGTTTCGTTGAATAGATTTCCAGTTACATTACACCAAATTGTATTTCCACATATGACCAAAATGTTCACTTTAGAAAGGCAGTGGGAAGAGGGATAATTTCTATTCAAGCTATGCACTTCCTGCAGAGGAGTTTACGTTGATTGAATGGCAAAATGGTCCACTACAGCAGTGATCCCACTATTCCAACTGTAGCTGACCAGTTTCATCATCCAAAATCCATCATGTCTGTTCCTGCTATAAGCACAGCTAAAATAAATGACAAAAACTCCCTAAATTATTTAATTATAGTGTAGGAGAGGCGTATCTGCACAGCTTCATAGTTTTTCAGGGTTTCCAGCTCTTATCTAGGCATTCTGTAGCATGACAGATTCCTTCTCTGAAGATGTAGATGTAGTGGTATAATGCACTTTAGGATGCCAACTTCCTACCTTTTGTGTACATTAAGTTACTTTCTCGTCCCTCATGGCCAGGGTGACCTATCTTTCTTAAGAAGACCTGTTCTTACAAGAATTTGTCTGCCTGTCCTCCCTTGACAGTTTTAAGTAAGCTTGACTCTAACTGGAATCAAGTGCAGCTCAATGCTACAAACAAATGCAAGAACTAATCTGCTTATGCTACTAGTTTCTTTTAAAGACTATTCATTAACCAGAATCAAACAAAGAGTATTTATGTGGGCCAGGCTTCCCTCGATAGAAATCCATGGAAAAATACCCACTAAATTCAATGTACAATACATCAGGTCTCAGCTGAATATATTCATAGGCACGTATGTTTCCAATTAAGCCTAATATTTCTTCATGGACCAAGTACTGATTGTAAGGAATAGGCAACATTAATAAACACTCAACCTTAGACCCAACATCTAGGTGGCAACCAAAACCCAGGACTAAATTACAGTATTAATACTCATCTGGCACCACATGTTTTGATTTACATTACATTCAGATACGCGTCAGCATGAGGGTTCTCAAAGCCTGGAGAAAGCTGGCAACTTTCCTACCCATATTTTTTCTCATTTGTGAAAAACTTGTGGGAACCAAATATTGCAGGCCCCTTGTGTGCATTTCTCTCAATGTACAGCTGATCACTAATTTGTACTTTTGGAGCTTGGGCAGATGATTGTAGCTAAACAAAAAGCTCATAGCTTCAACACAGCCCTAATGATTAATTTATGTACTTTACTCCACTGAACAAAGAAGGATAAATCACAGACAGATGCTCTCATTTATCTATGTGGTTTCATTTGCAAAGAAACTGCAATACACAAGGACAGCCAACCTGAAAATGCACTGGGCCCATTGCAAAAAGAGATCCAAAATACAGGGACCACCAGCCCCCAGTTAGTTTTACCTGAAAAGAACATGACCACGGTCAATCTAATCTACCAGTATACACCAAGATTTTCTAGCTTTTACTCTGGATTTGAGTACCCAAGTAGCCCTATGTCAAATCAAGACTTCAGTAACACACAAATTCTGGTTCCATGAACAGGCAAAAGTTTCGCGGGGGGGACATAAGACAGAGGTCTTATGTAATGGGATGACTTGCTCTAATCAAAATCCAAACCTATTTGTCCACTGGAATTTTTTTCAAAGTTTCTGGTTTAGGGAAGTTCTTGCACATAACTTCGCAATTCTTTATTTTCTTAAGATTTTAAATACTGTAACCACAGTTACTGAGAAAGACTGTAACCACAACACTGTAAAAGAAAAAGAACTGTCTTGCCACAAAAAGCCCGCTATTTTAGCATTCTGTTTGGTCGTTTCTTTGCTTGCTTGTTTGTTTATTTTAGCCCAACTTCTTGGTTAAAGAGATGAGAAATATTATGCAAGTATTCAAATTTCTCCTCTCAGAGTATTAAAATTAATTTAAATTACTTAGTTATTCATTTGTGATCCTTCTCTTCACTGTCACTGAACAGATTAAGGGATCAAACTAGCTATCTCCTTTAAACAAAATGCAATTCTATATTATGCCATTCTTACTTAAAACAGTAGCGTGAGATCTGTCCACTGACTTGAAAACTACCAGGGAAATTAGTCTTCATTTACAAGCATGGCACAATCTGATTCTAAATGTTTAAACATTAGCATTTACACCTGCAGGAGATAAATAACAGAGAAATGTGAAGTTAGTATACGTTAGATTATAGATCTGTGTTATTTCAAAGCTGCATTTTGCATTAGAGCCAAAATTTATATACTGAAGAGATCAGGTCAAATATTTTATTATACCATCTATGAAATGTGAGAGACCAGTGAACCAAAAGCAGCATATTTTTGTTAAATCTTTAACAGCAGTGTGTGAAAGCGATAGCAAGCCTTTGCAAAGTGCCAGGTGTGATCCAAGGACTGTTTACACTCTGCCTACTTCAATAGATCTTTAAATAGAAGCTTTACACAAATCAAAAATCATTTAAAGCCAACTGGTCAATCACACGGTATCAGACTTCACAAGCAGAGAGAAAATTCTGCGGACATGAGGTCCCTCATCCTGCTTTTGCTCAATTAATGGAAAGAGCATGGATTATCATCTCCAGGTGCTCTCGCTGGACTTTGTTAACTTGACTTCCCTAAAATCAGAGACGATACTGTGTAAAAGACCGCCCCATTCTGCAAGGATACATCTGAAAGCAGTTATTTACCAAATGGGATGAAATCTGGTTTTCCTACATAAGAGGAAATATCAGTACTCATTATTGCTACATATGGCTGCCTCGCCCTGCCACAGCAGAGCAGCACCACTGTGTTCAAACTGCAGAACCAAACAAACAAAAAAGCCACCACCCAAAATTACAGCAAATGAAAATCACTGACTTTCCCAAACACAGTGGCTGGCTGGCCAGCTTGCTATAGCAATCTGAAAGCTCATTCATTAAAGAAAATTGCGCAAAGCTATCATTCTTGCTTTATGAGTATATTGACCAGCAAATGTTAGTCTCCTGCCAGTGGAAAAATCTCTCATTTTTCAAGAGATTTGAAGTGAAAATAAAGCTGGTTCACTTTTTCCACAGAGCTGTGAAAATGAAAGTCTTTGCCAGGTGAGCTGAGGGTACATATTTGTTTGAATAGCTCTACTAAAAATTAAAAAACAAAATGGGCAAACAGGGGTGCCTAAATTCATACTTTGGCAGTTAAATAACCCAGCCAGCTTGCACGAATGTTTATCCATCTGGCACTTCCCCTCAGTGAAACAGAAGTTGTTTCTCTTTGCCATTTGGGAAACAGATACTTATATCAGTGCGTGGATATGGCTTTGGATACTTGACCTTAGGCACTCAAGTAATTTTCCTTTCAGAGGTGTACAGTGGCATCTCTGGCTGCAGCCTGTGTCATGTTCCTGCCACTGGTTCACACCGCTAATGCTGTTGGCACCATGCAGTGTTTTCCAGACTTATTGCTTAACTCCTGCCTGGAGGTGACTGCACTCCACCTACATTTCATTTTCTAAGTATCAACTCATTTCCAGCCATCTTACAGACAGAACCCTGACTACTGTTGCAGAAGCCAGCAAGAGCCAGAAGGACTTCGGTCTGTTTTATGGGAATGCTGTCTGAGATGCGTAGTTTAAAAACGTACAGATATGTTTAAAAAAATAAGACAATGTTATTTTTGCATTTTGGTAGCTCTCCTCTACATGTCTCAGAGTATCTACAAAATGGTCAATACTGTCTGCACCGCTGTCTAGTTCATAGCAGACTGGATGGGCATTACAGAATGGTAAGGATTTGTCCCTCTGGCACTGAGCAAGAACACAGAGATTTTAAGCAGGCTGCTGAAACAGAAATCCTGCTTTTTTTCCTCGATGTTTCAGGGAGTTTCTTTGACAGACATAATGCAAAAGTTTATGCTACCATCATTACCACTGCCTCTCAGTAAGTACCCTTAAAACGTAATTGGCTTAAAAAATTGCAACATTAAAAAATTGTAGCAATACTGAGAACATAATTACACCCTTAAAAACTAACTTAGATGAATTAAAAATTGGCCACTTTTCTACTGGATACTTCTGCTTCATCTTGTCAAAGAGAAGGCAAGAAGCAGGTGGAAAACAAGTGTGCATATTATTGCTTCTGTCTCTAATTACAAGAACTGTGTTGTGCAATGAAAAATTTTTTAACAGAGCAACATGCAAATTCTGTAAAGTGCTATCATTTCTTGAGTCACACTGCTCCCAGACCCCAGTGTGAGATTCAACACCATGAACACGAAGGCTGGTCAAAAGTTAACTGCACTGCTTTAACCCTGCACAAATCTGAAGGCTCATCTTAGATTAAATGCTGTACAGGTCTTTGCCTCCCAGCACATTATGTCCACAGCACACTATTTATGTAGCACGTAGGATATCAGTATTCATAACAGGAGAAGTACAGGATTCAGATAGAAGACTGTTTACTGATTTTGGCAAAGTTTTGTGTGCAATAAAGAGGATGAGCCAAAGAAGAGTGAAAGCCAATAAGAATATTCTAATACTATTTCTTTCAGCTCCAACAACTTTTAATATAGTTTTATGTTGCTCTTTCTTTTCTTTTTTTTCTTTTCTTTTCTCATATGGCCATGGTTAAACAGCTCAGCCCATGCTTTGGTTTCAAGAGCAAAGATAAATCTTTGGCTTGGCTTTACCTTCAAACTTTGGAGAAAAACAAGGGCAATATGAATTAAAAATAAAAATGCCAATTCCACCCCACTTTCATCTCTGTTTTCAAAAAGAAATAGTTCTCTGAAGTGTACATAATGCTAAATATAGTGTGACAGTAAATGTCCCTATGCTGTTGAAGAATGGAAGATCTACTGTCACACCGAAAATTCCAGGCCAAAATTTCTATTCCTGTAAACTGAAACCATTCCATTGTACACAGTAGGGATTACCAGCAGAAAAGTCAGTCCCAATAATATTCAGAACAAACTTAAAGGCTTATTAGATGATGCATAGTAGCAAAGACTTTTGAACCAGTAAAATGAGAGCTTTAAAGTGGATCCTTAGTCCTTTACAACCCATGATTACTTTATGTTCTCATAAGATCATTATTTAAAGTGTTTAAGTGTTTAATATGCCACACAAATGACCTGTATCAATGGTACAGACCTTGCATAAATACTTCCCAACAGTCTATTGTGTGTGAGAGTAAAGAATAGATTTCAGAAAGTGTTATTTTTCAAGGTGTTTGCATGGTATTTCCAGCCCATTCAGATCTGTTCCCATCTTGTCTCCCCACACAGACATGCACATCTACCTCAGGCTTTATTTATTTTGAAGCTCTCTATAACCAAGAGAGAAAATCCAAAAGACCAGTTTGGGCAATACTGTTCAAGTAAAACAGATTCTAAATATTTAACTTATCCAGACAATGAGCATCACAGGAAAGAGAAATGTTGGCATTCAGTCACCTAATAAGGAAACGTTTTTATTATTGCTTACGTGAAGACAGTTCTGTTATTGTTTCTACATATAATGCATTGTATGCATTGGTTTTTTTAATTTGGGAAGATTAAACGTTGTTTGATGGCTTGACAATAATGCAAAAGGAAACCCAGTGCATGATGCTCCCAGGAGGTTGTGAAGCTATTGCAATCAGAGCTGTTGCTAATTAAATCGGCCTATTGTTATGAAGCATTCTGGGCCAAACCAATCAACCACCTGCATAATTAACAAAGTCCACAAGGGCCTTTAGTGGTACTTGTCTTCATCAATCATGAGAAATAAACACAGGCTAAAGAAGAGTGAAAAAGCCTGTGTATTTACAAACCTGCTTGCCTTGGGTCTCATTTGGGAATAACTACAGTACAGTCCCATGGCAAGTACCCCTGAACACTAGTAATTTTGCCTCATACACGTATGTGCATTTTCCTAAAGTAACATGGAGGAGAAGACACAGGCTGTCACTTCATTGAGTATCCTCTTTCGCTTGTGTTCTACATACATAGTTTATAATCACACAATGACAGGTACAGTTTGAAGAATGAAGGGGAAAAATCTTTAAAGTTATAAATCAATTGCAAGGAAAAAGAGTGTAAATCCAATGTCACGATTTACATGACTGGGACACTGAGACCAACAACCAAAACAAAAGGCATAAAGTCTAGATGCAAAATTGAAAAAAGGGTTGGGCCTTTTCATTTAGAGAAATGCAACTATTTCAATTAGTCAGTACAACATCTTTTCCTTCACTTCCACCTCCTATAATATATGTCTGCAACCTCCTTATTGTTTTCTATTTTCCTGTACTAGACGCTATCGCAACCACCTCTCTGATGAAACTTTTTCTTCTGCTTGCATTGATCTGTCCAGACTGCAACAGCCCTCCCAGAAGCAGAGGCAGGCAGGGTTAGAGCCCTGGAGTTCCTGGCTCACTGCCCTGAATGTGAGCAATGAAACCACGCTGTCTCCCTCCACTAGCTGACGTCAGATGTTTTCGCATACAATACTTTGTAGGCTGCTTAAGTCTCCACAATTACATCCCAAGGAAGTGATATTGGCACAAAATACAGGCCAAGACTATGAGCGCTGGTCAGTCAGACCAACAGCACTGACGTATGACACTTGTATGGACTTTTTCTTGAAAAACTCAAATGAACTTCCACAAAACAACTCACAGCCTTGACTAAGGAAGCAATCTGACTTAGAAAAGCACTGAATTAATGCTGAAAATACACTTTACTAGCTCCTGCATTGCGGTATCCTTCAGTATCCTACAGTATGGATACCACAACTGGACAAGGTATCTCTGAAACGGTCTCTGAAATCCTGCATGGATAGGTAATGACACCTTTCCAAGTTTACTCAATTTAGGAGTCAAACTCTCCTATTCATTGCACTCAGTGGGTGCTCCTAAGAACTCTCAGCTTGGTTTTGGAGTCACTGTATTTTCAGAATACAACCTGCAGACTCATAGCAGGATCTACAGCCTTAATTCCTTGGTTATTTTCCCCATAAAGCCTCCAGTTTATGCCTCTGGCTGCAATAGTTAAAAAGAGAAGGTGGAAGAAAAGAGCGGTGAGGAGTCAGCATCAGAAGAAATGTTCAGCAGCACTTGAGGCTGAAGAATGATATCTAGGCAAAAATTGAGAAACATGCAACGAAGATCAGCTATTGACAGAAGAGAAAAAAGACTGCAAAGGACTGGAAGCAGAGCAGGAAATTCTCTGTGTGCAATCAACATTGAGGATGAATAACAGAGACTATAATAACATTGCAGAAGGCTCCAATAAAAGCAGGTATGAAATAAAAGATAAGTTTAAATACAGTATTCTGATTCACAAACTTTCTTAATCATATGGGGGATAAAAAGACCTGAAGCAAGGCATTTTTCCTCCAGCCTTTCTGTGGACAGGGAGTGCTTCACAGAAGTCACACAGGTTCATTTTGACAAGAGTATGGAAAAGGTAAGTGCATCATGACATCCTTAGCACCATGGTTAGTTATGTGACACATTCTCAGACACATGCAAAGGTATTAATGAATACTCACAGTTTCTGAATATAAATATGCTTCAATGTGCAAAACACGTTATCTGGAGACAATTAAGTTGTACATAAAGGTAATAATGAGAAAATACTCTGTTCAGGCTTTCAGGTGACAATACAAGTGGAGTAGAGGAGCCCTTGTGGTGACAGCACACTCATTAAAGTCAAGAGGAATTCCAGCTAGGCAATAGCAGCAGGATTGGGGTGGACTGTCCTACTATCACTGATTCCACAGACTGATATACTACACACTAGCTTCTTTAAGAAATCAGTGTGCACTGTTTCCAAGAGAGGCAATACCACCATCATCAGTCCTGTACCACTAATGTCCCCATTTAGAGGAAAATTAACAGAGAATTAAAAGAAACCCTCCAGGCCTGATTCGCATCTCTCCTCATAAAGCTTCCAGTGGCATTACCCCTCTAACTGCATCAGAGTAGTGACTGCTCTGAGTAAAATGAGGCTTCATGCCTGCTGAAACTAAACCATCTCCTCCTACAGTCATTTGCTATTATTATATTGGACTGTTTAGTTAAAGGGATGAACTACAGGATGTGTGACTACATTACAAGTCATCTGTTTCATACTAAAGATGTTGGTAGGGAAATGGGGAGAAGTGACCTTTCAAACCACTGACATTTATACTGATATTTTTGGCTTTGCTGCCTCTCTGTTGTGTCAACTCATAGGAACTAAAAATCATGTCCTAAAAATGATCTCGGATTGCTTTTTACGTCTGATTAGAAACTGCAAGAACACTCAAATTGTAAGCCCCTAAAGCTGAGGAACCTGTTTTCAGCCAAACAGGAGAGCAACGAGATTAACAATTTTCTCATTACCTTCTGGCAGTTTGAGATTACGGCTGTAGCTACAGCTAAAGTTTTGGGAGTTCTGGGAAAGTCTGAGAGGAAACAAGACCAGAAGTTACTTACACTTCTGCTCCCCAAACCAGTTAGGCAAGTAAACAAACAGAAAGGGTCCCTAACTCCTTTCCAGCCAGAATAATTGGGCACAATGCTGTTTTGAAAGAAGAGTAAACTGCACCATGACAATGTGGTGGTTGTGAGCCTCTGCAACTAATCACGTCCCTGCCTCTGTTAAGAGTGTCCATTGTATTGGAGCATGTAGGTGAATTCACTAAATGACAAGTAAATATAACCATCAGGATCAGTCTTTGTCAGTCCTTCGATCTTTTGGAATTTGCTTCAATACAGATGTGAAAATTTGGCCTAATTAATACGGAAAACACTCAACCCTTCCTATGATTTGAACCTGAATAGATCATGCAATTCTGAAGTACCTTCTTCCTTACCAAAACTGCATCTCAGATTCTGGGGGCACTAGAGGTGTTAATTTGACTTCATACTCCTCTGCTTCCAGACCAAACATCAATGAGTTTGTTGCCCTGATCTGACTGGGTGTACTGGAAAATAATTCAAGGGCATTATAGGTCACCCACATTTGAGGAATTTATGTATTTATAATGCATTCTAGTCCAACAAAAACTGCATGTAAACATTCCTTCAAATAGAGAACAATAAAGTTGTTTCATTTTTATAAGTTGTTTTACTCACTGAAGAACAAAAGTGGTAAGTTTAAACATCACTAAGATCTCACTGGAAAACAATGGTACAGGGTAACTCACTGTTTAAGCGGTGAGAATATAATTTTTTCATAGCTTGTTATGATTGTAGTACAGTTGGTTGAAAAATTTCATTGTGACTGTCTTTGCTGGAAAACCAAGTCTTTGAACGAAAAGATGTTTTTCATTCAAAGTGTTTTTATAAAAAAGGTGATTTTTGAAACGAGAACAAAACAAAACCCCTCAACAAACTATTCCTTTGTGTTGAACTTCACACAGTCCAATCCGCCTACAAGTTTCCTGAGGTGTCTTAGTTTTTAAAAAGGGGAGACTATTATCTCCTGCATGTACTGTCAGGCTAAGGACCCAGCCCTCAAAAAAGAAGGAACTAATGAAGTTTCAAAATTACAGCTCCAACAAGACATTACACTGAACAATCAAGATTTTGAGTTTTGAGCCAAAACCATTCAGCTATTTGAAGACCTTTTCAGTTCTTTGAATTTTTGTCTTGAAGATACATTTTTTTGGATGAAAATGCATATTTTTTTTTAAAAAAAGTTCCCTAATAAGTCATGTGTTTCCATAGAAGGCTGCATTTTCAACCAGTTTGGCATATTAAGTTCTGCCCTCTCTTTTCTCTTGTGTTTTGTAATGCACCAAGAGAATTTAAGATCTGAAATCTAATTTACAGCCTTAATTGTACTTAAACATAGTTTTATTTGTGGATGAATGCAGATACTTAGCCTGCCGTTTTTAAACTAAAACAGGTATTAAAAATAGCTTAATGAAAAACAGTGGTCTGTCTCTTCAACCACTGCTGCTTCTCCAGTAACATAGAAACCTAGTCCATTGTGGCAACAATACTTTATATTATTCCTAGGCAGTTATTCCTAGGCATTGCAGAGTGCAGGGAAAACATAGTGTCTAACATTTATCTGGAGTCTGATCTGAGAGATGACAGAACATGATGTACAGAGTGCAGTGAAATGGAAAGCAAGCCAGTAATAACACAATAGTTGGCGTATAGATAAGAAGATCTCAGAGTGGGTTTACGTACTTTAGCAATGCAATCTACTAGAACAAGTTCCCCTGCTCTGATGCCCCTTGGTGTAGGTTTTCATGGAAAGGAGGCTCTACACTGGAAACGAACAAAAAAATACAGTATGTTGCATTAAGGGCAGGATAGGGTAAAAGATCCATGGATGACAGCATTATCCTGGGACCTTAATAATCCATAAAAGCAGACACTTCTGTAAAGAGTCAGACAAATGCAATAGCTGCATTGCAGATGTGTGCAATGCACAGATTTCGGGGTGAATTCTACTCATCACATGAAAGTCCCTGTAGGAGTTGAATTTCTCTTGCTTTTGTACCAAATGGAAAACACTAAAATTACTGATGAAGCCTCATAAAATTCCTGCATCACATGGCAATTTTTTCAAGAATTAAGGAAAAAGCCAAGAATTTTCTGGAAAATAATTAAGCAATGCATGAACTGTAGCACAAGCTCTCAGTCTCTTCAGGAATTTTTTTCAGAGATACATGGTTTGTCAAATTAGAAAGTTGGAAGTCATATGTGATAAAACAACCAATTAAAAATCCCTTCAAATTTATGTCACCATGACTAGCCATAACCTGATCTACCAGGGAACATTTCATGGCTACTGGTCCTCCCATGGTCTGTATTTCCATTAACAACAGTCAGAGCTTTTTCGTGCAGATCAAACAGTAGAATTCCACAGTTCACATAACTGGTTTGGGCTTCTTTTTCAAACACAACTCAGTTATTGGAAGGGTAGATAGTTGGTTATTTTACTTATTCTGACAGAAGAAAAAACTGCATCTCTGCATGGAACACGGACATTTTCTCCTAACTATCAGGTCATTGGGATGATGACGGAAGGTCTGGCAGCTCTTACTGTTTACCCTGTTGGAAGACCTATCTTCTATATACCACCCAACAATCACAGTATAGCCATAGCTAGATCCAGACTGTCTTGACTAAAAGTTTTATCTACTTCCCAGAAAGATTATGTCATTAGATATGGTCCAGTCTAATATGTTTCTGTGCATTAACATGATTTACGGGACTTTTTTTGCATCTGTCATTAAAATATAGAACATTAGCCTGACATCCCTCTTAGGATTTATGAAGCTTATTGATGTTTTTATGATTATGCAATCTGATGTCTGGAAAACCATGGAAAGCTGTGGGTAGGTGGGGGAGTGCATGTCTGAAAACCAAAGAACTTCAAGCAGGACTGTTGTGTCATTTACTTGCTGTAGAAAGTAATGTGATATAATTAAAAATGGTCAGGAAAGATGACTATCTTTTGGCATCAAATTTTAACACATGCAGTAAAATAGAAATTATCAACCTTGCATAAAACAGATTTTTTTTTTTCCTCCCTACAGTGGGGGTCCAATAAAGCCCTGGAACATCCTGAGCATAAAGAACATCAATTGGATTTAAAACAGAGATTTTTTAGAATTGGTTTAGGATGGGAGGATCTTCCCCTGTAGTGGGAGGAAAAATCTGGAAATGTCAGTGCTTGATCTTTCTTAAGGTTTTGAACTAATAAGTAAAATTAAAATGAAGATAAATGAAAACCCTTGTGAAAAGGATTATTAAAGATAGGACAGTTCTATAATAAGCATGATCCAGCAGCCCATGAATTAAGAATGAATCATAATATAGAAGCACTGTGGGGAGGTCTGGAAAGTTTTATCTTCTTGGAAGTCTGAAAGAACTGAAAGAAAACAGTAATTTTCCTTTACCAATTTAGGACAGACAAGGCAAAGCAAGGCAAGGAAAAGAAAGAGGACCAGAGTATGAAGAGTCATTTTGTTCACAGGTGAAGACAGTGAGGACATTGAAGAGTACTATTCTGTCTTTTGTAATAGCTAAATCAAGACTAGGATATCATTAAAAATTGCTGCTGAAAATTAAGACAAAGTTCTCTATTAGGAACTAAGTCAACCATTTATTGATTGGCCCTAATGGTGTGAACAATCAGCAGTTTGTAAGCTGTGAGTTTTTCAGCTGCCACAGCATATCCTACAACCAATATTCAAAAAGAATTCCGCTCTAAAACTATTGCAGTTCTTGACAGAAAAACAACAAATGAAAGAGAAGGAAAGAGAACTACCTCCTACTCTTCAAAATATTTAAAAATATAACAGTAGTGGATATAACAAGTTGTGACAGTGCCTCATGCATTTCCCCCCTCAACAACAATTGTTGCCAAACAACAAATGTTCTACCAGATGATGTCTTTCAGCACCCACAGATTTTACAAGGCCCAGAAGCCAGATCTACAGCCATCACAAAACATTTGGACTTGCTGTAGATGGCATGAAATAATGCTGATGCCTTTTCTTGTGTAGGGAATTGACCTGCAGATGAGTCCAAGCCAGAAAGTTCACAGTAACACTATCTGGACTTGAACTTGTCTAAAATTTGGCAGACACTGACTGCCCATCTGTAATGGACTGAGTTCCCATTGACAGAATCCATATGTGGACTTAATAGCCCATTGGAATGTTTGAAGACATTTAAAATCAATACTTGTGCCTTCTACTTTCCATTTAGAGGTTTGAATTCGGGTTTTTAGGACTCAAGTCAATTCCATTTCAGATACTCTGGATTATCAAACCTATGTGCCAAAACATACAGATTTCCAGTGGGTTGTTGTAACTTTTAGCCCATTACAATATCAGATACTTTAGGCATGACATGGATATATTTCAACGACTTATTACCATGTTTTTGACTTTTCCAGCTACAGCTAATTACTGCATTTACAACACAAGTTTGGGAATGCAAATCCCATGTTTGAGTGTGGCTCATACTTCACTAATTGTGGGAAAGAAACACTGTCTTTAGGGCTGAAATGAGCTAATAACAGGGAAAAAATCTCTGGTTTTCCTATGTAATTCAGTGGTTTGCAATTAACGGACCTCTTCTTCTCAGGCTCTTTCCCTATGTAAATCTACTTTATGTATTAATTTGAACTCCATTTCTGAGTGTCCAATATAGGCATAAAGCATTGAGAGCAAGTAGGAGTCATCTTGACCTACCCCTCTTTTAATGCTAAATACAAGTAAATTTGAGAACGGAAGATTAGCCAGGGTTCTGCAGGCCAACACATGACTTCCTAGGAACTCCTGCCGAAAAAGGGAGGCAACAAGCTTTTAAAATACTTTCTTCATCTTGCCTGTGTTCTTTCCTCATTTTGTTATGATATCCATTTTGATGTCCTTCTCTTATAACTGGTTTCATATCTCAAATCTTCATATTGTGAAATAAGCCAAATTCAAAATACTTCTAGAAAACTTCCAACTATTTTGTAACAAATATGTAAGTGGGAACATGCAATAGGATTTTATTTTTTTCTTGGTAGCTCACACAACTTCAACTGCATGTAATTTATCTTCAGTGAACACTAAAAGCAACATCTGGAAAATGCAACAATTAATGAGAATAAATAAAAAGTCACAGAGCTGTTACTCAGTTTTCTGTCTCTAGGTTATTAATTTTCTTATGCTTAGAAAGGAATGGCTCTTAGAATTGATGCAATTGGGCAGACACACAAACTCTTACATTTATTTCCTTTGAAAGAAAATGCTATTTTCTTCTTTTTTTTTAACTTCAGGACTGAGTTTTGTCAGTATAGGCATAGCAGGAAGAAGCTAGTCAGGTTCAGTTTGGAATGAATATGAGCACTGGAGTATGGAACAAGGTTTGTCTTGGTCCTTTATAGGAAGGTGACTTTCAGGCAAAGATCAGTGCACAGGGATCCCACTGGAACAAATGCCTCTGAGAAACAAAACAAAGCAAGCTAACAAGACAGAAACCTCACTGACAACCAACATAGTTTCCATGTGAGAAAAACTCTTATGTGCAAATGCTTTGAAGCTGTCAGATGACAAAGCAATAAAAACTGCATTCAGCTCTTAGAATGTCACTTTGTCATATTAATCAGTCTCACAGGAAGACTTTGCCAGCAGATTCAGACTATACAGACAGATAAATGTAAGCAGCTATTTTGTATAGATACAGACACATAATTATCACTTAAGGTTTCATTATTTTCGTCTATTAAGAAGGTATTCTCAGTAGACATTATATGTTTTCATTTGCATTTGCAGTCAGTCTATAATACATGAGTGTATGTGCACGTCAGTGTTTTCCCAGATGGTGTTTTGAGAATGAAACTCCTGTTGGATTGAACTCTCTGGGACTAATTGATAAAATCTTGCAACAGATTTTTAAAGTCCTGAAAATGAGAGTCTTTAGTAAAAAGGCAGCAATAAAACACTACTCCATTGTGTCAGAAAATGAAATAAAAAGCTATGTGTTCCTTTCATGTGTGCACAGCTGAAATAAAAAATGATGATGATGATGATTCTACATTACTGTCCTCCGGTCTTTCCAAAATACAAAAGCTCTAAAAGAATAGTACCTGGATTTTCAACTGACACTGGTGTGGGATTATGTTCATCTAAAGCACAGACACCTTCATGTTGACTAGAGATCTAAACTAGTCACCACGCTTAGTGAGGTCCAATTACCTGGTCATCTTTGCAATGCTGGGGGCTATACAACGAGCTGAGTGGCTCTCTAGTCTCCACTGACTGCACTGATCACAGCTCCACAAACTACAGCAGGAGTTTAGACACTCAGTTCACAGACACACAACAGTGTAAGCTGCTACATTTTGATGTCTTAATTGGAACCACGTAGTCCTGTGTCCAATGTTTTCTGTTTATTCTTGATAGCTGTTGCTATAATTCTTATTTGTGTCAATCTGATGTGGCAAACCCACAATATTTTCTGTGAAATGGAGAAAGAAATGAAAAGTGTGGAGTATTCACAAAATATTTGCAAAGGCCCTAAGACATATGTATAAAACATAATCTCAGCAAAAGCTGTTATTTTAGCAATAAGATTAATACTTTTTTCTAAGTATGGAAAGAAAAAGTATTTTGAAAATCATCTTCAATGTCCAAAAAGAGCTAAAATGGAGATGTTTTTATTCAAATCAGCCACTCTATTTAGAGTTATTGTAACATGATCCAATGTTGATGGCATTTTTGCCAGCAGTAAAATTTTGTCCTCAAAAACTAATAGGTTAAATACCACTCCACAAATGCCTTAAGTTAACAGCTAAGGCCTATTTCTCTGAGCCAACAAAAAGAATATGCACTAGAAGGCATTATAGAACATGGATATATAATCCACTAATTTCATGCCTTGCATCTGTGAGTCTGGCAAATGCCATTACTCCGTGCTAAATTAATTTAGGCTCATTCAGTCAAATGAATGCACTGGAGAACTAATATAAACTAGAATTTCCCGAGCCATTATTTTCTGTCTTCCAAAACCTTAAAGCTTATGCTGATTTTACTGGCTGATTGTAACTGGCAGGTCATTTGCAGAGCAGTAAAAAGCAAACCACTTCAGGATGGGTACAACAAATTTAATGCGTTCATTTGTGATCCTTAACTCACAAAAACTTTCTCCTAAGGAGGTTGATTTCTCCACTCAAGACAAGTTTCTTTATGACCATGGCATGTTGATCATGATATATTAGAACATATATTCAGGTAAAAACTAGGGGTAAAAAAGCAGTACAGACTAAAACAGTCAGCTTTTAAGTAGGATATTTGTATCTTGCCTGAAATTTTTAGGTTTGTTTTTTTTTGTTATGTTCTATAGGCACAGCTCTGTGGTAGTATTTATTTGCACCTCAATAATTTCTTTGAGAGTGCTTGGATTACTATAGAAAAACAAAGGAAAATTTAGCCCATTATGAATAAATTTGGCTTCATTTTTTGTTTTGTAAACACAGTTCCTATGCAGAGATAAATTTTCCTCATTTTACTCAGACAAATACTTTTCAATAAGATTTCTGGTGTTTGTATGACCAAGTCAGAATCAGAGTTTACTAAGCTAACTGAGTAAAGAAGACATCTATATTTATCCTTTATATTGAAGCCTGGAAGTGGGAAGGAGGTTAGTTTACAACCCACTGGATTCAGTGACAAAGTGTTTCCTGTTCTGTACACGTAACAGTCCAGAGTACATTCTCTGTGGATGTTCCCAAAAGCCTTGGCACCACTCTGAGAGGTAATAAGGGGAAAATCTTACCCAGTTTTTTCAAGGCATTAAAAACCTGTTTACTGAATATCAGCGAGGTTCAGCCAGCAAAGTAAGTTGTAAATACACAGTCACTGACACACATTATACTTTGGAGTCTGAAAGAGACATATAGCCTGCCACAACTGGTGAGGACACTGGTTTTAGCACCTGGATCGACCTTGATGGATTATGTCAATCTGGTGCACCAGGTATACCCACAAATTAAAGCAAAACTGGCCACCTAGTGCCTCCTGACATACTTCTGCTAGCCTGGGTGTGGCACCACAGTTGTAAGAAAGGCCTGTTATTAGCAAATCCAACACAATCGTGCTTTTGGCGACAGGCTAGCAGTCAAAAGACCAGTAAACTATGCTTCTGGTTCCTCTTCTCTTGTAAATACGTCTTTAGATGGACTGAAGGTTACCAGTTCCCAGAAATAAACCCACCCTTTTTATTTTGTCCGTGTGTGTGTGTGTGTGTGCGCACGCTGAAGCTTTGGCTTCCGGCAGCTACACTGCGAACTCAAGAAGTCTTGCTTTAGTCTCTAACACTGTAAAAATTAAACAAACCCTCCTAAGAGTGACAAATTTCTATACACATATTTTATGCAACAGAAATCCCAATGGAATTTTGTTCTTCCTTACACTGACTAAAGAAATGACAGATTAAATCTCCAGCATGAAAAGTATTTGCTTCAAACTCTTGTCTACACTGTGTTTAACTTCCTTCCCTTAAGTGCCTACTGGACAGTCAAGGAGAGGAAAAGGCATTAATAATTATTGCATTTATGTTAAAAATAATGTGTATAAAGGAATCTTTAAATCTTTTAGTGTCTTGCTTGCTTTCTTATGATGATTGTTTGTCTTTTCTAAATCCTTCTGTGCCTCAATTCAATAAAATACTTAAGCACAGTACTTAATGTAAAGCACAACCTCGATTTCTACTGGATTTGAAGTGTGGTTTTGGATGATTTACTGAATCATAGCCTGCATCATTAATGTTTCCTTTCAAACTCAACATTTTTCCAGAGAAAAAGAAACCAGGAAGATTCTCTAAAGTTTATCCCACTGAAAAGAAGGAACAGTGAGAAAGGCATCAAAATTTATAATCCACGAAAGCACTGAATGTATCTGAATATTACAGAGACTTCCATCTTAGGACATTCACCTGACATTCCTAATCCAGGTTTGCAAAGCTCAATTCTAAACAGTGGTGAAAATAAGTAAATCTGGAATTCAGCAATTATTTTAAATAAGCAACATAATTAAATCACACTAAACTGGTGATCAGTCTGTAAATAACAGGTGACTTATGTAGCAAAAAGCAGATAGCACTGTCTTTCCAATTCCTGTTTACTGACAACTGGTTTCTGATGGGAGTTTGCTTCTTTTTAGGTTTGCCTCCTGAGATTTACCATCAAACAAATGTAACCCACACTGTCATTTTACAAGCACCTTCTTGCTACATATCACCGAAACAAAAGTGATAACAAAGAGGAAGAGGACAAATTAAAAACAAACTAAAGAGGATTAACAAATCTAATAAATTAATAATTAACAAATTAAAGAGGATGCAAAAAAAAAGTGAGACTCAATAACAGATGCAAATAGATGTGAGCCAGAGACTTCAGTGGACTAATATAATTTTAACCAAGTAAAGCCTGGCCAAAAATACTTCTCTTTAAAAGGAATGTATGATGCATGAGCTTACTAAATCATCACCACACAAATCATTAAGGCACTGTCATACAACGAGAGTGGAAGCATGATAGTTATTAAAATGGTTCATGTATATCTTCACAGGAGCTTTGCAAAGTAAGGACAACCTAAATTTCTTACCTGAGCTTTTATTGGTTTTGTTTTGTCTACTTTTTACTTGCTCGGTCCATAAGGTAGGATAACGAGAAGCTATATCTAGAAAAAAAAAGACAACAGAAAACAGTATATAAATGTTAATATTTTTTAAAGTTACTAGCAACTGAATATTAATTGGCTAGTTTTAAAGACACATGGATCTAAAAAAAAAAGGGCACACTGGTTTGTATTGTGACAGTTAAAACCCTTATTCATGCAAAGGTATGAATAGTCCTTTCCTCATCCTATTTGTACAAAAGATTGAAATAAATACTTTTAGACAAAAATTATGTTTAATTAGAATAAAAATCCTCTAGTCTGGACTCAAAATATGTAATGGCTGCAGACCAGATTCTGCAAGATTAGTGGTGAGTGATAAGGCAGCCTCAACATAGGACTATTATTGGTTATTTAATGATCAGCAACTTTCTCCAGAGGCAAATTAGCCCCACAAAACATCAACTTTAACAGTGACATTACTAGTCAATATGCTGGGGATAGAATTTATCCTATAACTTGTTTATTTGAACACACAGTTTTGATCTGCACTTTGGCTCAAGTTTGAAACCTTTGTCTGCCCTCCGTAGCGAATATTAAAATTGCTGATGATGGTCTCCACAGGTACAGTCTCATTTCAAGACTATCACACAAAATTCACCCCTTGTGAGACTTTGTTTGTTGTCTTTGTTCCTGAAAAATATACAGATGCTTGCAATTTCTTACAATTTCTTTCAACTACCCCAGCAGTTGTAGATACTCTTAAGTAGCATTTAATATCATAGAATACAGCCCATAACTGCATAGTTTAATATCACACAGTTAAATTTGCTCACCTTCTTCATCACCTTGAGGCTGAGTCTCCAGCGCGGGAGCTGAGGCATCATCTGAATTCAGAATGGAAAAGATTTGCAAGGAGACTACAATTATGAGAGTAAGCTAAATAAGTGCACATACGTGATTGAAAATAAAGATTTGCACATAGCCCCGGCCAGTAAACAAACAATAATTTAAACGTTCTTTATAGGCACTACACAGCATAGATATACTACACAGACAGACTACGTTTTATAAATGGATGGGGTTTGAGGTTATGGATGATGAATTTATTGCACGGTGTTTGATGATGCATGAAGTGATCAAGTTGCTCTCTGAAGTGTAACTCTTCATTTCTAATGCTGCACGTTGATACCTGTAGATTATAACGGAAAAATCAGCATTTCTAAAGAAATAATCAGATAAATGTGTGGAAGAAGTGAGACCTGTGAAAGCAAAAGCAGTCTGGGGAGAATGAGTGGCTGCAGACATGTGGACACCTTAAAATGCAAGTTTTTTTTCAGCACAGCAGGATCTGTTTGATCAAGTTGATTTTATAAGCAAGATTCACAGATTATATAAGCAGAATATTGTTTGCACAACTGTTATCCTCTGGTGAGCCTTCTCCATCCATCCATTACCAACCATTACTGCAAAAAGAGAGGGAGGAAAAATTACAGAAATGACAAGAAGATGTGAGTAATTTTAGGTTCGGTAAAACACAATGGACGTACCTCTGGAAAAAAAAATTGAACAAAAAAACCTAGCATTTGCTAGAAAGAGTGGTACCAAAGACCCATCTTTATTATGTTTTTTTAATTTAAAATTATTGCAGATGTGAGGTAAATATGACTCAGGAGGCCATGCTAGTACATACATTCCAGTCATTGCTGCTTCCTGTAGCATGGAGGTAACTCCAAGACCAAGGTGTACTCCAGTAAACATCTTCCATGCAAAGGTTTTATTACTATTTCTTGCAGTTTCAATTGGATCTCACACCAAAATAGTTTCCAGATTGATTTCCTGGCATTTTCATGGAAGAAAGAATCAAAGGTAACTGAGAAGCTGCTTCCAGCCTGATTCTTACCTGGGTAACAGTGAGCAGCAGTTTTTAGGCTAACACACTATCTCTTTCCTTTTCTTCTTGCTACTGCAATTTAGAAAAGCCTCCTGTTCTCTTTGCTGTCACCATCACCATTTGGGGTTTTTTTAGGTCTCAGTTGTCTTTAAATTATGCAGAGGATTTGGGGGTACTCTGACCTTTGCCTCTAGAGGTCACAATCTAGGCCACAGTAAGAATTGATAGCAGGTGAAACCAAATTTCCAGCCATGGAATAGTGACCTCCATGCTTTTCACAAAACCAAAGCAGCAGCAACAAGAGCTTTTTTTCAATGCAAAATTATCTAACCAAGGTGTAAGGAGATTTCTTTTAAGCGAGCTCATTCTTCATGTCCCTACAATGGCAGGATTCTTTGCTCCAATGCTATAAAAGACTGTTGCCCCTCATTAGTTTTGCTGGTATTTTTGTGGTGTCCTCTGGGTGGTGGAATAAAACCATTGATTAATTTTAGAGAGGCCATGAAGTATCTTAGTGTACTGAAAATTAAGACATATATTTAGATTAACAATCAGTATGTGATTTAGAAAACCCAGAATTTCAGAGGGTAACTTATGATAGGCAGATATTAACAAGAGTCAAGCCAGAAACTTGGGTTTGCATTTAAATGACATTTCTCTAATCATCTTTTGGTACACAATTTCAGTTTGTGACACATTTGATCTCATGTTATTACCTGAAATTCAACATAATGCTGCAACTTCAGTGATTATCAGCCCAATCAAAATGAACCTCCTGAACTTTGTTCAAGCAGCATTTAAAGCAGTTTATCAATTTATTTTTTTTTGCAATGCAACATATGTTTAATGATTGATATGAATTAAATATCTCACAGACTAATTGCTGACGTCTTCCAGTCCATACATGCATATATTTAAACAGAAACCTGCTTAAATTCTGTTTGCTGTCAGAGTTCAGTTACCAAGAACACAGTCCTGCAGTCAGCTGAGCATCAGAAAAAAAGAGATGTGATCCCAACTCTGACACCTGTGCTTTTCAGAGAGTCTAAATATTTTCCTTGGATAGAGGACAGAACTGTGGGGCCAGAGAACATACTTAAGTGAATATCTTTTATGCTTCATTTCTGTTCAATTTAATGTTTAAGTTTACAAACATGCAAACAACGCTCCTGATCTCCAATATCTGCAGCTGAAAATTTTCTTTCAGTATTGGAATACTCAGAGAAAGCAAGGTGCACAACTACAACAGATATGGCTCACCAGCTCCATGTCTGTGAGACATCTTGGAAGAGGAGACTGTCTCAGGTTAAGCCTATGCTGTCTCTTGAGCAGAGTCCTCAAGACCGCACCTTGAAGGTCTGAAGCATGTCCTCTGGAGCCATGAGAACATTGTGAACCTGCCTAAGCCTGCTGGGCTACAATATGGGCAGGCACTCCTGGTTAGTCCACAGAAACATGCAGAGAAAAGATAAGTATTATGGTTCTTCAAAAAAATACACTTGTGACCTTGCAAGCTGAGCTATAAAATATATTTTTACTACATTGGCTGTGAAGCTGAAGCACAGATAACTCAGATAAATGTATGATCCTGTTCCGTATTCTGTGATGGTCTCTAAAGAGTTGGAGATGTCTCTGACAACATTACTTTATTTAAAGCATAAGGCAGTGACTGTCTGGAAGAAGGGTGGGGAGAGGAAGACAGCAGCATTTGAGAAAAACCAGCGAACACCTGGGAATCAGGTCAGAAGAATTTCATCCTGCAGGCTTGTGCTGGAGAATAAAAAAAGGGCATGAGTAAAATGCAATCATGTCACTTGAGACACAAATATATGTGGTAAGAAGGGGGATTTGATAAATTGTGTTCATTTCCTTGTTCGATGACTGTTCATTCAGGGTTCAGCAGCTCAGCCACCACAGCCACAAACAAACATAAAGGATTCCAGACAAGTTTTATATATGCGATAGTTCGTTCAGTTCAAAGCTGAAAATGAAAGTCCAGACCTAAAGCAAACGGGCAACCTAAGGTTAGTGGAACCCACAATTTGTCTGGAAATACATGAAGGACAATTTTTCAGTACTTGTAATTATTAGCCTTTAAAGAAGCACTGATTTTTTTAACCTAACAGAACTCTAGTTTATTTAAATGTTAGATTTATTGCAATACTGCAAAAGCTCCTGTAAAAAGAAAAATTCAATTATATTTACAGTGCACGAAACAGATTAAATTAGTACAAAAATGAATAACTTCTTTAATATTAATTTATGCACTGTAACTGACAGAAATATTCAGCATTTTGTGTTGAGTTGAATCTAATTCTTTCAAGTGTTTGGAGAGCGTAAGCTTTAATTTTGTTTAAAGCATAGACATCTCACTCATTTAAATCTGCCAGCTATGTTGTATTCACATCAGATTTTGTCCTGCCAAAAAGATATACACCATGATCTGTATCTAACAACAACAATCATCTGGCCATAAATATAAGCCATCAGATGGATTAATCACAACATAAAGCAAAGTGCCGGGTCCAAGATGACTCAAGCACTGATTGCTATGGAAATAAAGTGAGAACTCCAGTTCCCAAGATTTTGGGACTGCAGAATGCTGTCTTTTTCAAACCGACAGAATAATCTGTGCTCCAGAACAAGCAAAAAGTATGGGAAAATATTTCAGAGCATAGAATTTGGGAAGGAAAGTTGTCTCCCAAACAGCATAGAATTGCAAAGTCTGTAGGACTGATACTAGAAAAACACAGTGTCTATTCATACATGTATAAATATACATGCATACATATAGATATATGTTTATACTTTTAAGTTCACTAAATATCTACAATGTAAACATAAAATGAATAACATGTATGCATGCATATGTATTATATATGAAGCTATAATATATCACAAATAAATATTGATAATTTAAATATACGGAAAATCACGGTACGGTATCCCACAGCTCTTTTAGCTTCAATTTAAAAGCTAACTAAGATATTTACCTGTTTTGCCTGCACCTTCTCGTTGTGGCAGCTTCTCACTCACCGAACCTGCAATTGGAAAAAGGAATTAACCAGAAAAATATTATTTTCACTTCTAATATGCTATCTCAGAAACACAGTTCAGCTTTAATGGTTCATTTTTGTATAATACGGCAATAAATATCAGCAAATTCTTCCTTTGCAAACCAAAGATTTTAGCTTTGCCTGACTTCTGCATTAGTGTAGAATCCATTCTTCTTGGCCAACACAGGACCTGAGAAAGAGGTAGTATTAAACCCTACATAGACGCACGTGCAAGAACATGCTCACGTGCTGCAGAGTCACCATTTCCCTTCCCCAATGCCCCAGCAAGGACACGTTCTGCAGTACAAAGCATCACCCCAGAACCACTCCCTTGTGCCACCTCGTACAGGGCAGCTGCCTCCCTATGCTCAGTCCTGCCCACGCACCTCAGCTGCTCTGCGGGGTTTCTCCAGCCTCTAGCCCAGGCCTGGCTCAGATTCAAAACTGTCCCTTTCTGCTTTAAACACTTCACATCATGCCTCACGGAAACCCCACGCTGGTGTGGGAAAGTGTATGTGTGCTGGGGGTGGCAGGAACACAGAGCCTCATTCTGAGCTTGTGCCTGATCTGGGCTCAGGATAGATTCCCAGAGCTGTGGCCCTTGGGAGAAGAGACAGCAGAGGTGAGAAAGGAGTCAAGAAGATTACACGAGATGGGTTTATTCTACCAGCCTGGACTCCAGCCCAAGCCAGAACCCAGACTTGTTTTCAAGTCATCAAGAAATAGAGAATCTACTAGTTTTCGTAGTAGTTTTAAAAGGAGGCAATTGTCCTTAGGGTTTAAAATAGAAATCCCTTATTATTTCATGCTTATGTGTCATTATCACATCCATTTGTATGATTCTAACTCCTAGCCACTTTTTAACAACTTATCTGTCTCTGCTGCATAAAATATCACTTTTAAAAGTGGTATTTTTCTCTACAAAGAATCACATAGAGTGATCAAAATTTAAAAAGCATGAAGTCTATCAATTCTTACCACATAGTCTCTTCTTACATACATGGGCTATAATGAAAAAAAAAAACCAAACCAACAAAACACACATCTGACACATCTGACAGATGCTTGTATATGTGTGAAATAATTTAGTTGCCTTAATTGTCTTAATTTATTTCCACTGGAGTAACTCCATTCTCTGTGTTTAAAACAAACTAAAGAAAAACCCAAACCTTGCAGCACAATAACTGTGTTCTAAAAGGACAATTTAAATAAGAGAACCCACTAAATCAGAGGCCTTGCTTAGCATGCTGAACTGATGGTTACTTCAGCAGGAAGTTTAGACAAGGAGTCTGCCAGAGGGAAGATGCCTAACATTGCAAATCAGCCCTGCTGATTTTAAAGCCTCCAAAAAAGAATACATGGCAATGCAGCCAAGCTGGTAACCTTCTGATGGATTCAGCTCTTAATACAGCTTTATATATCCATACTACAGCTTTATATATCCATATTAAAAATATTCTTGTTTAGACTTGTTTCCTTTTATGGCAATAGTGTATTTTTATTATATTATGTTTGAGTCACCAGAAATTCAATAAACTTAGTGATGCATCAGTATTAATTCAGGGAGGAAAAAGAGAGTTGTTATCATTGCAGGAACTACATCCAAGGGTGTTTGGGATACCGTGCTCTAAATAGACTGCAATGTTGTTCACTCTGAAGAGTAGGCAGATCTTGCATTTATGCTGAAGCCAGAAGATCTGAGTTTTTGGCGCTTGGCTAGCATTTGATAAAAGGCTCAGCTTGAACTCAAATAAGATGTTCCAGTTTTCGGAAGTACTACATACAAAATTACAGGTTTTTCTAATTGCACTAAATACCAGTGATCCAATCTTTCCTCAAATTTCATCCAGATACAATTAACTCTGTAGTTTCTGAATTTCATTTTGATGCACAGGCTTATAATTATAATTTTCTTGCAAATCCAGATATTTTAGGCCTGACTCTCAGTCACACAAACATTTCAGACAGTTTTTTAATTTGTGAGTAGAAGTGAAGTGTCAGCAGGGGGAACGTGTGTGATGAACTGCCATTGATACCCACTCTGCACCAGTTTGGCACCAGTGTTGGCTCTCTCTATGTGCATTCAGAACTACTAGTATAAATTGAACTTTAAATTCAGTTTATAGCTAACTAATTTAACATACTAGTGAAAGTTATATAATATTCTGCATCTTAAATCAAAAGCAGAAAAATCTTTCCAGATGTATTCAGATTACTTCATCTATATAAGAAACGGTGAAAATGACTAAAGTCAGGGAGAATTTAACATGATTTTTTTTTTACCTTAAATTTTCATGGAAAATTAATGGATGGAGGAAGAAAATGGCATTTACTAGTACTAAAAACTAACTTTATCATACTGAATCTAATTTCATTGAGAAATTAGATGAATTCTATGAAAATCAGATTTACTGGGCTAACATTAATTTTTTTAACAATCTTAGGAAGTCAACAAAAATATTCAAAGAATTTCCTATGAAGAAAAATCTGTGCCCTTCATATAGTTTCACCTGAAATTCTCACTTTATGCAAACCTTTATCTTCAAATTTGATGTAAGGGGGAGTTATTGACTTTGTATCTTTTTTCCTACCATTTTCTGAATATATTTAAGGTAGAATCACTTCTAGCTTAAATGGTGATAGGAAGTTGCATTTGCAAGTTTTTAGGAAATTGTATCTTCAATGTCAAGATGAATTCTCATATTTTCAGCTAGGCAGGAAACAAAATCAACAACTTATAAAGTTGTCGTCTAAAAGTTAGGCAATGCAATTGGCTTCCAAGTCTTCAGTACACTTTAAGCAACCAAATCACCACATAAATAAATATATTTATGGAATGATGGAGGGCAAGAAGGGATGTTAGATTCAGCAGCATTACTTTAACAGGAAGACTTTAGTACCATTCTAGCCTGTACACCTGCCTATCTATCTATCCAATTATGATTCTGATTAATTTTTTTTTAAAAGGCAGACATGTTCATGCCTTATTGCAAATCCCACAATTCCATCCAGTTTCACTCTAACAGCTTCTGAGGAACAATAAACCTTCCAGGCAACATGATGTGAGTTTTGTGGTTTGTGATTTTAGCACATCCATTTTCTATAGATCTTACCATATGGGACTGGGCTTTAAAAGAGAAGGTGAAAATCTATTATTATCTAGTTAAGATAATGATTTCTGATCTCCTACTAAAGAATATTTGATATGTAATCACTGAATGCAGATATCAAGAAAAGTAAACTTCCCATGCTATTCTTTATCTCACCTATGGTTGTGTCTGAATGTGTATATATAGGGAAAGTACTATGTATGGGGACAGAACATCTAGATCATTCAAGGACGGATATTTTTCTCCAGCTAACAAAAACAACTTACTGTAAATTTTAAAAGTACATTGCCTTCGCAAATATATTTGTTTCCATCATATTTTCTGATCATAATAATATACTGGAAGATTTCTGAATTTCCAAAGATACTTGTATTTTGGCCATAAAATATGATCATGCTGTCTTAATCAAAAGGTAGCAAAACTACTTCACAGGAGAATAAAACATGTCTCCATACCTCTGCAATCTCACTGGCAGGAGCCCAGCATATTTAATAATGCATAAAACCCCTACAATAGGCAAACACTGTATTTTCCAATGATAATTTAACACCTGCTTCTCAACTTCTGCCCCATTTCTCAGGACTCCCTGCCTATGGAATTCCTGTAGTTCCCCGCAGCGCTGATAACAGAGATGGAGAGTTGTAAAAATGTCTTTTTTTTATGTCTGGTGTTCTTTAGTGAAAGTACTGGGAGATATTAATCATTTTTAAGGAGCTTTCTTTTTAATGCTGTCATGGGAATGTGTTTGATTTACTCTCCCTCTCACCGCTGCTCCTGCAATAGTGAAGACTATTTTCATGGAGTGGAACACCATTCTGGGATTTATCATGTGTGTCTTAGCAGTACCAAGTGTTGATGTGGGAAAAACCCGAAAGGATAGAAGAAGAGCCTCTTTCAGGTAAAGATGTAGTAATTAATACAAAGGTTTACATGAAACAGTTGGAGAGTCCTGCATTTCCTAATGCTGTTTATGACCTTCATCCTTCCACATCTTACATCTCTAGCAGAGAAGTCAGCTTAAATAAGAGCAACCAGAACAACTCAATGAGCAAAAAATGGCTCATGCAGCTGTTGTTGATACATAAAAAATATGCATGGGACACTTTTCAGACCTAAGATAACTTTAGGAAACATCACATTATGCAGCTAACCAACATCAACAGTTAGAGAAATGTAGAGGTTGTTTTACATATCCAGTATCACACAGTAAACATGAAGCAGGGATAGGGGATGGAATCGGTAAACGGAACTCCTAACTGCCTGTCTAAACTCTGCTCTGTATTCCTCTGTTAAAATCCAAGTTCTTCCAGACTGCCATGCTCTTCTTTCTTATTTCTGGATATTTGTCAAAGTCAAAGGTGAGTTCCACTGGGAGAAAAAGAAAGGCAAGAAATTATCCTTTAATTTAGGAATAGCACAGTTGATTAGACATGTATTTGAATCTTATCTGAACCTTGCTGAAGAACTGATCCAGAATTGAAAATTAACTGAATATTTTCATTAAAACAAGAAATTTTCACACATTCCATGGTAGCACATTACCTACGAGAAAATCTTTACAAAAGCATCTTGATTGTCTGTACACATTTTCCTCTAAAGGAAAAAGGTGGCAAAAGTGTTCTTGGGAGAAAAAGGCATGGTACAGGCAAACTGAGAAATTGGCACAAATGTCTTTGAAGTACTTATAGCATCCAGCCTGCAGAATACACAGAAGCAAGTGAAAATACAGAAACATGCTGGTTTTAGGATGCCACCTAAATCAGGATGCAAGAGATCCGCCTGCATATCAAAAATAGCAAGGCAATTCCTGCATCAAGGCTAGCAAGGACACAATGTATTGGACTAACAAGGGACAACAGTTTTGGCAGAAAAGACATCTCTGTAATACTAGTTAAAACAGGAGAACATCTCCTCAACTTCAGTTGACCCACTAAAGTTTTGATTATAATTCTTGTGCATAGTTGTACTAAATAAAAAAGTACAAAAGGGGATCAACAGTGATCTGGAAAACATCAACAATCTTGGGAGGGAAAAAAAAAAACAACTCTGTTATCCTAAACAGATGGCAGCTTTGAATATATACTGGGAAACGGGAGAAGGGTGCAGTTGTGCATCAGACTTTCATTCTGCAATATACAAACAAAGTTTTGCCTTATTATACCACATAACTTTCTGAGAAAATCTGTAGCTGTCTTCTCTGCTGAATGAGAAGGTTTCTCCAGATCTCTCAAAACTGAGTCCTTAGCCAATACCCCAGCAAAATCCCCTAGCATTTCAAGTCTTACTTCCAAACTCTGCTGTAGCTTGACTTCTTTCCTGAGGGACAAAGGAGAAGTGGTAAACAGTAAAATAAGAGAACACTGATACAAGCAGGGGAGGAAATGTGCAGAGATAATCCCACAGGGTCTCATAACAACTGAAAAATTACCCACAATCTTCCCATGGATCAAAATCAGACTCTGCATACTCACCTGTGGCCTGGAGCAGTTTATTTATCACTGAGCTACTAAATTCTACTTGAGTGCTACTATGACCTTCACCTTAGCATTTCTGTAAAAATAACTCCCCTTCCCATCCCTCTAAAAACGACCTGGCAGTTTATCTGCTAGGTACATAAATATACGTTTTAGAGGAACTAGGGTTAGGTTCCTGTAGAAATATAGAATAATTCTCATATTAATCTATTAACTAACTTGGAACTACACTGCAGTTGTTCCTCAAGAATACCAGTAAAAATACAAAAAGTGAAAGTATAGCAAGTAACTCAAAACCATTTTGAGCTAAAATAGTGCCATGTGTTATGAGATATCTGACAAATGATTATTTATTGAACTTTCATCAGCAGCATAACCCTTTTTTCACTGATGTCAGTGAAAGCACACGCAGGGAGAAAGCTACAAATGGATTTTGCAGAGAAAGCAACAAAGGCTCACTTTCAAAGAAGCCCTGGCTATGGACATGGAAAAGCATCTCTACTCAAAAATACACTGAAGCATGAAAGTGCTGTCCTAGCCATAGAATCATAGAATTACAGAATGGTTTGCACAAGACTTTAAAGTTCATCTCATTCCAAACCCCCTGCATGGGTAGGGACACCTTCCACTAGACGAGGTTGCTCAGAGCCCCATCCACCCTGGCCTTTAACATTTCCAGGGATGGGGCATCCACAACAAAAGAAGATACATCCATGCATCTTCTGAAGACGCAAACCAGTCATGAACAATAATTACACTAAAACGAAAATGAATATACATTTTCCTCTATTTTAAGGTTTTTGGATTTTTTTTATTTTTCACAATTGAATCTTTTTTCACAGTGACTTTTCAGACTGGATTAAAAGGAATATTCTGAAGAGTATTATTTCTGGATAAAGTTCACCTACAGGCAAGATGATTGAAAAATTCTGCAAGTCATTTAAACAAGAAAGACCTTAAAAGTAAAATTAACTTTCTATAAAATTTGCTGAAACTTTCTAAGTGGTCTCTTCCTTCCTCCATCTATTTATTAAAAAGATCAATGTTGTGCTTGAATGCTTGAAGTAGACTGGTCAGGTGGATTCCCTGAGAGACCCTATCCACTTACTTTTTCATCTTCGCTCACATTACAGGATTGGCTTTTTAAAGCTGTTTCTTCCACTTTCTGACAGAGAACGGTGCTGTACCACAAACATTTATGCAATAGATAGAGTGTGCAAATATTTGTAGAGCTATTTCTGTGCAATTCTGTCAACCTCAAAGGGGATGAACAGCAATTCAGATAACCATTCATACACTTGGGATTTATATTTATCATCAACGTTAATGAAATAGGGTCAGAAGCAAATCCCTAAAAAATAGAACCTGTTAATTTTCCTGATGAAAGACAAAAGGCAGCATGCAAGGCAGTGAGTTTGATTTGCCAACTGATTTCTGCAGACAATTATTTCATTATGCTCTTAATGCTTTTTTTATTCTTACTTCTCCTCTGCATTTGGTAATTCATGAAATGTGCTGCGGGAGTTCTTTCACTGGGCTACGCTAAAAGCAGACATCTCCACTACATTTTTTTCCTATACTCTTAATGTTTGAATTATCAAAAAAGGCAAATCCCTCTGAAATTTTCTTGCAATGAGTTTACATGCAAGAGAGTTTCAACATAAAGTACTATATCAGCAAGTCAGTTGCCTGGTTTCATGTATGGACAAATAAATATGGTATGAATAACCATAGCAGAAAACCTTCAATAGCTAAATTAAAGTACAAATAAAGCAGATGGATCCTAGAATCACAGAAAGGCTTAGGGTGGCACTGACCTCAAACTTCATGCAGGGCTACATGAAAAGCTAGATCAACTTTCTCAGAGCCTCATCTGATTGAATTTTAGCAACCCCCAAGAATGGGGCATCCACAGGTTCCACCAGCACCTCTTTCTGGGCTGAACCACTCTTCCAGTGAAAACTTCTTTTCCTTAAGTCTAATCAGATGCCACAAATAAACTCTGCTGTTCATGACACACTGTCATACCTGGGCAGCCAAACAAGATTTACCTGGGCAGCGGGGAGTTTTGTGGGCCACAGCAGTACCACTGATAGGACGACCATTGGGAGTGACACACCAGCAGTATCCAGTGTAACTATGGCACTGAACCTGTCAGAAACAACATGAACCACGTGCAGCTTGTCAGACATATATCTGTTATCCCACAGCATTCATGACACATGAGTACAAAAGATTTATACGGCAAACTATATTGACAAAATCTAGAACAATAAACCATAATGGACCTAATCTCAGTCCTACATATGAATTTTTAGCACAAAGCATATACCAAGCAAAGTGTGGTAGGCCCTTTACAATCAAATGGAAGACAAAACTATTGAAACATGTGGTTGTTTACACCCTGTCTTACATGAGTGAGGTGCAGGTGTTATAAAAACCTCACAAGGAAGTTCCTCAAGGGACACATAAACTGTTCCTGAAAAAAGCAATCTTGAGTTTTTTTCCACATAGAGAACATATTGTTCCACCCACTGAAGGAGCAGGACAGAGTGCTTCTGCCAGCATTATTCATATCCCAAGCTGTCAGAAAGGAAACTCTTGGAATTCCACTTAGAAATCTATTGCATTGTATTTTCTAAGGGCCAATATCACTTCCCTCATCATGCTTAAAAGGAGAAGGATTGTCTTCTGGACAACTCCACAACCGAGATGCAGTACAGAGGTGGCAGAAGGCGATTGTGACTGGAATATGTACCTCAGGGTAAGCTTCTGTGTCCTTTCTGAATTCCATGATCTAAGTAAATTAGTGTCAGAGCATATGCTTGTGAAGAAATTCAGCCAAGAATAGGGAAGAATGATGTATGATTCATGCTTTAGCACTAAGATATGGACTCTGGTGGCAAGATTTCTAGTTCAAATCAGGAACAGATCAGAAATTCCAAGCATTTTACCATCGGATGAGTATTCAGGGGGCTACAAGAATGACTCAGCTGCCTCATCCTAGAAGAACAGGGAGTGTATTACATGAACAGTGGTAATGTTTGGCTCTTTTGTTGGCCAACTCTGAAAAACAGAACAAGGACTCCACACATAACACAGATTTTCCTTCCAGTTTTTTTGACGTCAGTGTTAGCACAAATTATATTTAATTTTGAAATTACATTTCCCTTCATTACATTTGTCTCTTCTTCACCCTTTTCAAACACACATACTCTGACTTTCCAATCATGCAAGATACTGAATGAAAAATTTTCAACCTGACTATATGTGCCATCATCATTGCATTCTGGGATAAACACTTGCTGAAATTCTTTGCGAGCTTGTTCCTGGGTGTACTTCCTCTCAGCCACGCATCTGGAAACATCTAGAGAAGGGGAAAAGAGAAGTCACTTGGAGGATGCAACATTAAGGAAAGATAGGTGATCATCTATATTATGAAAAAGGAAGACAGCTCTGAGACTCATGTAAAGAGAAACAGAATTTTAGTAAGTGAAAACGTACAATCAACTTGCATTATTTTTTGGGAAGAAAACCAATGCAGGACAATAATTTCTGGACAATAACGCATAACTGGGAAATGGAGACATGCCTGGAGAGATAACCTTTTTGTTCCAAATGCTGCCAAAGAGCAGAAGCCCAAGGAGGGCTTTTCCTCTCATTTAACACAGTAATAGCTTCCACACTGCACCCCGCAATATTCTTTCAGAGCTGGTGACAGCAACAGCTTTCTAGTGCTTCAGGAAAGGCTAAGGAGGCAGAAGGAGTACAGCTGCCTTGTACTTTCTACTGTGAATTTACACACCACTTACTGCAGTTAGGCAGCAACTTCAGCTAGGTAGCTAGCTAACTACACTAGGCTGGTAAATAGAAGTAAAATATACTGTACAGCACAGGGACTTATTGGGAAGGTTATTTAATAACAATTTTGGACATGATTGATTCATATTATGCTAAAACTTAATACAACAGTTTATGATTTAAACATGGCATCTCAAGTCTACCACATGGTCCTTTTTTGTCCACTGTGAGGTTTCTTGTACCATCTCCTTCGTTACTTGGTACTGGTCTCCATCCAAGACAGGGTAGCAAACCAGCCAGCATTAATTCAGTGGAGTTTCTATTGTCTAATGAATTGTATTGTCTCCTGTATACACTTCATTTCAGTTAGGCAGCCAAGGACTGAAAAAAGACACATAACATAAGCTGTTGTACCTCTTACACTAAATTTTAGCATGTTGCTGATGCAAAATCAGAACTTTAGAATCTGCTTGAGCTAAGCAATTTCAGGAAAAATGAGAATACCAGAGGAGCTTAAGGTTGTATTAATGATTTCAAGATGTGACTGTAACATCTGAGTTAGAATTATTTCAAACACACAAGCAGAGAAATTTGCTACTTCTGATCCTTGTTTTGTTTAAAGACTGTTTGACAGAAACTGGCCAATCCCATTTTAAGGCTAAAACTGTCCAGTTATTACCTGTGAGACAGGGGTATTGTGGTGATTCATTAATGCTTGTGCAGTTCTTTGAAAGCACAGGGACAGGCTTTGTAATCCATGCAAGTTACACATTGAACAGAATTCAACAGTGAGGCAACAACACTTGACAGGGTTTTGCATTCCCAGGAGCCCACAGGTGAGCCAGTGAAATTCCCAGTCCCCCAGGCATCCTCTCTGTGCCAGTATGATCCAGACACACATTCACAGAATCAGCACGGAAACTTGGTGGAATGGCAGAACTTCATTCTAACAGGGTAAATCCTTCACTGGTCACCTCCACTGAGCTTTGGACAACTCACCTGGCAACATTAGCATGGAAAAATCCCTTCAAGTCCTAGGCAATCTGGTGTGGAAGTGCAGCATAATGAGGACAGAAACTGGTCCTCAGCATCTGCATTCTGAAAACAAAATTGGGGCCCCTTAATTCTAATCTTCCTATTTCTCTCCTGGTCTTGGATTCGTGTGCACTACTTCTGTGCATTACTTTTCTCCTAGGAGCATTATGAGAGTTCATGTTGCTAATATGCCCAAAATCCAACTAGTTTCACTTTGAAAAACTATGCTTCAGTCTTAGCAAACTGTATTATGCTGTTTCAGGAGGGATACTCACAGAAATGTAATGATATCTAAAAGGGACAGAAAAGTTCAAACATCCAGAAATGTGAGAAAGAAAAATAATAAGGAACTGAATTAATTTGTACTATGGCACTTTAATAGCTCGTTTCTCCAAGGGAGAAGTATAGCCAACATACTGTGCAGCTCAGGTAAAATCTGTTAATGTGTGCACTGCCAAAGCTTTTTTTGGTAGAAAAAAAAAAAAGAAACATTTTAAGCAAGCTTTGGTGTCGTAAGCGTTCTTCTGAGCATGGTTTGGTTATACAGTACTTAATAACATGTGGTTTTAATGTAGCTAGTATTTTAACTGAAAATAAATCACTCCTTTGTTGGACCTCTGTCCTCGTTTTTCTAGAATGACATGTGGTTTAAATGTCTAAAAGGAAAAGTGATATAAATTCCATCACACAAGGTCTCTGGTATAGTACCAGCAGGGTTGTAAATTATCTCCAATAGTTGAATTATCATGAAAATATGCCAAGAAGAAAGAGAAGTTCTCCAAAACTGTCCACCACTTGTTCCTAAACAGCCCGATGCTCTAAAGGCCTCCTATTCATGGATGATCTAATATGCTTTAAAATCAACAGTCACCAAATTTATTGGAATATAAAATTCACATTTGAAGTCTTATTTTGTATTATATAACCATGGAAACATTTTAAACCTGTTGGGCATTACTGTGCCTCAGTATAACCAAAATAAAACCATGAGGAAGATCTCTTATCAAGTTAAGCATCTGAAACTGCATATAGTCAAAATACTATTTCCAGTTCTGTTTTTTTTTAGTTTATCAAGGTATTACTGTGGAAGAATAATTATAACACAGAAATGAGGTCCAAACCTGATAGAAGAAATGTAATCGGGTGATCAAGGTAAAAAGAAGACACATAAAAACATTCATACTCAGAATATTGATGACCATTGAATTATTAATTCAGAGAAGCTAAATTCCTTCCAAATTAAAAAAAAAATCACTGAAAAGAAGTTATAATATTTTTATAATAAATTTGTAAGATTACACCATCTGAGCATCTGCCTCTGTGTCCTGGTGGCAATACCTTCAAAATCTGTTGCATAATTTCCAACAATTTTTTGAAAGAAAAAGAATTCAAGACATTTATGGGCTATACATTTATGCAAAATAACAGCTGAAAAAGGATGAAAAAATTAATTCCTGACACGACTGACAGAAAGGCTGAAACATGAGCTCACATGAAAGTACCAGACAAGAGATAGTTGTAGGGAAACCTTGCAGCTCCTGACATACATAAATAAGTGATGGATGAGATCCTAATCCGTAGAGAAAAAAACCTTTCACATGGTCATTGCTCATGACCATTCAGCAAAGGCAAATCTGGGATTCACTGTACAAAGTCTCCTTTGACTGCACCCAGACAGTTCTTGTCTACAGGCCCCTCTGTGCACCTTGTAGTACTGTAACTAATGAAGATGACTCACACAAATCTCAAATTAGCAGGATGAGTCTAGACTTAAGTGGTTTTCCAGAATTAGGTTTATATAAATAAATCAATAAATAAATAAATACATCTAAGGGGATACCAGTAAAGTCTCTCACACACAGATTCAACTTTGCTCTTTATCTAGAACAGGAATCATTGAGATCAGGATGGACCCTGATTATTTTGAAATGAAGACCAAGAACGAAAGGTGGTAGGACTTACCTGGTACCTGTGCTGATTAATCAGCCCACAGCTTTTGGTTTTTCAGCATGGTACCTGACAAAAACAGGCTAAACTCTTATGAGATATGTCCCTCTGGTGACAAACCTGAGAGCAGAGGGGACTCTGAGGCTGCAAGGTTTTGGAAGGATGACAAATACTCTGTAAAGCCGCAAAGCTTTTTTTTTTTAAAGCTGTTTTTGTTTAAACTTTTGGAACTTTCTAGTGGAAAAATAAGGGGCTTGAAACTGTTATTGGTTTCTTACTAGAATTCCCACTATACTTTATTTCTCTTCCTAACTGAAGTGTTAACAAGGAAGCCAGCAGACTCAAGCTGGAATCTGGTATACAACCTGGTGAAAAGACCATTAGGTTCTAAGACCTGTTAAAATCTGGCTGAAATGAGGCCTAATTTGCCTACAGTCATACAATGAGAAGAACGAATTTTGCAGATATGTATGTCCAGCTGTAATTTGGAATCATGTCAATGACTAACTCAGTGAGACTTTAACCTTTCAACTCCAGGTAAATGGAGTTTTACAAATCCCACAACCTTGCAGGGAGTTGGGAAAAAAAAAAATCCCCTGGCATAGAAATTGACCATGAAGATGCATGCGTTTACCTTAAATCAGCTCACTGGGACCATATTAGCTGTCAAGCTGCACTGGTACAAGGCTCAATGCATTTCAGCACAGTATGTTGGCCAATGTGCTGATTGCACCCCCGTGACATAGCACCAGGACTGCAAAGGCAACCAGAGGTTTAATAAGACAAACACATCTTGGGGTGTATAACCGAAGACAAAAATGGGTGTATGGGAGTGGGCAGAAATACCAAGAACTGAGCAGAGTAGCTGTTTCAGCAGATCTTTCTGAATTGCCCTGGTGACAATTCTGGTTTCCAGGGGAGACCAGTGACCAGAAAGCACAAGTAAAATACAAAGCCATCTTAATTCTGTGCTAAGTTTCTGTGTGCAACAGAGAAAACTTTCACCTATGAACTGGTGCCAGTACATTGCTGCAGGATCTTCCCAAGATAGCACTGAAGTCAATAGGAAATTCTGGAAACAGAATTAACCTCACAAACAGCACCAGCCTGACTTGGAACTAACTTCATTTTATGCTTTAGTTCTAACAGTACAGCACTGAAATCACTGAGCTTTGGGGAAAAAACATCCACCAGCTTCAACTCTGTTGGCTAATCCTCGAATAATATATCAAACAGAGAGAAGTTTATTACTGTAAAGTAGAAGTTTATCATTATAACAATGACACAAACTCGTCAAGGGTGTAAACACCATCTCTAAGGTGACATTCAATACAACTGATTTACAGGAATTTTGGGGCTCTGCAGGGAGTTCTAACCCAGATTCTCTCATGGAAAAGTAAACAGCTTGCCAAAAGTATAGATAAATCTCTTGAAAAAGGTTTCAATTTAGTTCATCTGGTATTTTTTGGTTTGCTATATATCTCAATAAGAATAAAAATACTTTTCTCAGTCCCAATACATAGAGCAAACTTTGCTTGCTTCCAGAGAGATTACTCTGTGTGACATGACCTTGTTACATATTTATGCACAAAATACACTTCATCCTTTACTTAGTTATTTTATTACAGATGGAATATTCTGTTGAACAGATCAAAAACATTTACTACTTTGTAAAAACTGCATATAAAATGGCTAACTTAATCATTTGAAGAAGTTCCCTCGAGAGCTTCCCACGGTCAGCTGTTCTTACACTAAAGAGAAAGCTTTTCTAAAGTCACATAGATGTCAACAAGCACACCTAGTATAGACACTCATACTCCAAAGACCTCTTGCTGTTTCCCTTTGCATCTCAATTTTGCCAGAATACCTGTATACACTTGTCCTTAAACCTAGAAACAAGCAATGCAACAAGCTGATTAAAGTTAGCTGTTCACCTGCGCAATTTACTGAATTGTCCTAACAACAAACGAGAATTTATTTCTACTTCTGTGCTTCTTTCCCACTGCTATATCCTTTTGGTAACTGGTAGTGATAGGATAAAAGTAAAAGGGTCTTAATTTGTACTTAAGTTAACAAAAATGTTTTATTCAGAGCACAAGACACAATTTGGTTTATACGGAATAAACCACTCACAACATGAAAATTTCCAATTATATTTGACCTAGGTCAATGTATATTCCGAAGAACTGATCATGCCTAACAGCAAAGCAGATGAAAAGCTGTAGCCTCTAGTGACAGGAAACACGTAGCAAGCCATACATGCTGAAAGTATCAGTTTTAAAGATGCAGAGATATTAGCCTCTTGGGTTGGAAAGGATGTCAGCACAGACATTTAGCCTGACAGAGCCATAAAATAAAGACTTGATGCTTCGTGACAAGAGCTGGCCAACTCTTTCACTATTTATTTTTATTGCTGCTTTCTGGATTCAAACAAAACAGCAGAGCAATCTTAGCCTTAACTCTCCTCTATTGGCATCTAACAGACAGAGCCAGGCAGTGTGGGGTTTCTGTGTTGTTTTTTCTTTTTCTTTTTTTTTCCCTACATTTTGCAACCACACAGCAATTTAGATAGCTAAGCTCTAAGATAAAATAAGGAATGCTGTGCTGGATTCCCTCTTGGCACACCATTTCAGTTTGCTAACAGTCGCATTTGGAGAGATACAGTCTGATTAGAACTGAATCAAATACTTGCAAGAAAAACTAAAGCAACAGCTTTCTGATTTTTTACATGCCAAAGGCTATACTAGGCTTTCTGAGCAGAGCAGAGATCTGATAATTTGGAGAAGTCCAGTTTACTAATTCTTGCACTGAAAATCTGAGAGGGTTTGCAACTCTTTGTGGTTCCTACTCTTCAGTGCAGTATTATTGTTTTAGCACTTTCTATTTCACTCATTTTTATATGAGGTCTGAAACTTAAACTGAAAATACATGAGCAGAAAAGAAAACTCCACAATAGAAAACAAAAAGATTAGAGTCATACGATTGCTGTAGTGCATATTTGATTCCAAGAAGACACACTTTTGTACATAAGAATGCTCTTATACGCCTTATTTCTGTGCAGTCTGGCTTCAGCAAATTCTGCTTGGAGAAATATTATCAACAAAAATTGTGTATTTTAAAAAGAGATCAATTCCGTCTTCAGAAAATTGTGGATACTATTCCAGTTCACTTGTCTTGTGTTCTAAGTACCACAAGACACATTTAAAAGAGCAAAGGATATTCCACAAAAAAAATTCCAAAAGTACTTAAAAGTTTATTCATCTCCATTAAATACTTACTACAAAGTATAATCAGAAGCCAACTCCACTTGCTTTCAGAGATAACATAAATTTTAACTTATATATGTAGATACCTTTATTCACCAAGATGTTGAATATTTCGTTTCTCAACACTTTTACTACAGTGGCTTAGTATGTAACAGCTTGACACATAATATAAATGAAGACTCAAAACCAAAATGAGGTTGGGATTGACAAGTGTTTGTATCAGGATTGCCAGCATCACAGTCTGGAAACTTCCAGTCATCCTACAGATTAAATACAGTGTCTACAGTTAGAAAATATGTCAGAAAAAGGAAGAGACAGCTCCTAGCTGAAAGTATTTTAAGACAAAAATCTGCCCTATAATCACTTTTCCCCTTGTAAGGTTTATTTTCCAAAAAACCTGAAGATAGTACCACTTCTCAATATATTCGATTTTAATGTATTTTTCAAAATAATGAAAAAACCTGTATCACTTTTTCTTTTTTTCCCCTCGTAGAAGATGAGAAGAAAAAAGAGAAGGGAGAGGAGAAAAGGGAGAGGTGAGGACAGATGAAAACTGTTCTGCTTTCAGTCTACAGACTATGCAAGGTCTCACTGCTCAGGTTTATTTTTTAGACTGACACCTTGGTCCAGTCCCCCTTTCATTCATTTCAGTCAGAAAAAGAACCATACCTACTCACTACATTTTCCTCTCTGCAAACGAAACATCTTGGGAGCATGCTTCTACGTCCCAAACACATCCCACAGGGCTGCCTTCCAGGCAGGCAGGTGCACTGGCCAAGCCAAGGTTGCTGCCCACACGCTGAGCTAAGGGACGTGCTCGGGCACCACGAGCACACGTCAAGCTCACACCCGTCTGGCTCACAGGCAAACCTGAGCTGGATGGCAGCCTCCATGGGAATGCTGGAAAAGGTGTGCACTCAGAAACCATGTCCAGCACTTACAACCCAGTTCTTTAGCTAACAGGCAACAGTAATGTTTCCCCAAATTAGGCTTGGATTCACTAATTATGGGATGAAGGTTAATTTGCGAGCTCAAAACAACTACTGCCCAGAAATACCTCTGTTCTCTTCACAAAGGGAAAATCCCATCAACATGTTTATCCAAAGGCAGAAATTTCAATTTATTTAAGCATGTTCTTAAGTCCATTCATTAACTCCTTGTACAAATAGCTCAAATGACTGAAACTTTTCACTATTCCCGAAAGCCCTAATTTACAGAAACAAATGCTGGGCATTTTTTTTCTTTAAGAAAAGCAAATAGTAAAATATCTGTTTTATGAGAAATTTCACTCATATTTTGATGTGCTTTGGTTCTTTAAGTGACTTGTGAGAATGACGATAGTACCTTTCATTATGTCTATGACAGCTCTTAAAAGAACAGCATTTTTAAACAGTGAGGCTCTTTAAGATACAGCAAATGAATTAAGCTAAACATGATCTACCTAGGGTTTCCAATGGAGAAAGGGGATCTACACAGCTATAGAATAACAATGACACTACTCTGTGTGATGGCTCTCCTTGGTGTACTCACAGAGCAGTAAGTCACTGCTGGGGCCACCTCTGCAGATACTGAATACATACTCAGTGTCAGCCAGACTAAATTCCAAGCCCCTCAGAAATTAAATATCACTGTTCCTACATTGCCATTTTCAGTAAGAATCACTCACAGATTTGTGCCAAGTCCAGTTTAGTAGTTGCCTGCAAACCCACGTTGCTGCTACATGATGACAGTGGAGTAAGGAAGTGTGATGCAAGCTGGGAGTTGAAATTTTATAGTGATCAACAATTTTTATCACAACTCTAACCATTAGAGAAGTCTTATTTTAGTGAAGTACTGGTAGAGAAGTCACAAAACCCAAGTACCTCTGTCGGGATATTTTAAGAACTCTGTGACAGGGTAGAGGTATGCTGGTAAGACAGTACATGTGAATTTGTTTTTCATTGATCACGATGTCAGAATATCAAATATTATTACTGAGCCACTTCCTTAATACATTCAGAATATTACTCTCCGGTGCCCCAATTATGGGCCTTGTACATTCACTGAAAAACAAACTGAGAAATTAAATGAGTATTCTCAATGTTATTTAAGAAACGAGAAGAGAAAAAGAAGAAAGGGGAAAAAAAGGTATTTTTGAGTGCCTTACCCTAAAAATCTTGCAGACTGCTTTCAGGGCAAATGTTAGTTAAACAAACAGAAACTACTCTTAGCCAACTCTAAGAGGGACATCTCCATGGGATATATAGGGGTTTTAGTTCAGGTAAAACATTCCTAGTAGCCACAGACATCCAAAATTTAGTCACAGGATTGCACATGTTCTTCAGTTTCCCTCCAACAAGCTGCCTAAATCTCAGTATTCATACAAAGAGCTTAAATGCATAAATGAAACCCAAACTGCCCCAGTTGAACTGCAGCACCACCTGTTCCAATTCACCCTCCACCATTAGTGAAACTGCAGATTGACCTGCTGCTGGCCACTAGTCGCTGTTCGCTTGATGGTCCATGAGAGAGAAACACTTTGGTCCCTCCATGAAACACGGTTGTTACAGATATGGCACACATTGAATATGATGCAATCAGCTAGTAGACTTCCTACACTTGAGACTGGAAGCTGCTGAGATAGGAGATGAAAAGCTGTCCAGCAGCAATGGAGTTATTCTAAGTTTCTGATATCTGAAAAACTTCATTAATCCCATAGAAAATCCTCCACAAACCTACCCAGGGCTAAAGCTTGCTTTAATGCCAATTCTTGTAAATGTCAAAAAAAGGTACAGTTTCATTGAAAAATTCTTCAATCCCACTCACCTCCATCCACCATCACAATTCTATGTTTTAAAGTTAATATGCTTTATTTACTGTCACAGAAAACTAACCAAAAGACCTAAAATTATTTGAAAACTATTGCAGGAAAAACATGAGTTCACATTTTCAAAGTTCATCAGAAAAAAGCCTTGTTCAGTAGGGGAAAATACAGTGTAGCAATTTAGCACAGGTGAAACTGATAGGAGTCTGCAGAAGTTAGTTAAAGCATTGTGTCTTTTTCTTTTGTATAGATAATGCAAAATTTTCATGACAATAGAAAATTTGAATATTCTTTGAACAACGCCATCCTCCAGTGCTATGAGCAAATTTGTTTAGAGTCACTTTGAACAGCTAACAAAGAAAAAAAAGGAGGGGGGAATCTCAAACCACTTTATATTGGATGCAGAAATGTTCCATGAAAAAAACAAAATAACTTGTTTCAGGTAGTCAGTCTCATCTAGAATGATTTGTGACAGACATTCAGCCTTACATCTGTAAACTAAAAAAGCAGATCCTCACTTGGCAATGCCTTTCCCATGCTTGCTGTGGAAGACACTTTTAGCTGATGTCTCGTGCATTTCAGTTTCACACAAGCACAGCCTTTTGGAGTAACCTACACCATGTTCCAAATCATGTAATATCCCCATTAAATGCAAAACTGTAGCTACCGGCCCAGAATGAATTGCTGGGCAACACTTCCTACTCATAATGGCCAGCTGCATCGCTTTGGGGGTTTTTTGCAGACATGGTACTTCTGCATGTTGCTCCTATTTTCAATACTAAGAAACTTCAACTTGTATTTTTTGCATGCACCAATAGTATCAAAGGCTCCATTTTTTAAATTAAAAAGCCTTCCTGTGTGACATCCGGAGCTCTCCAGCCCCATCCTTACCAGCTGTAGTGGTAGGAATAAGGAATGAGTGCTAAAGGACACATGCCCAAGTTTGTATTATTCATAGGAATAAATCCACCCTGGCAGGTATCGGGGCAGTCCTGGAAGAATAGCTAGGCTCAGTTCTCAGGCTGAACAGCCTTAAACCTGTAAAAGAAAGCAGCTCTGTGCATGCTGCCTGCTGGGAAAAGTCCTTGGTCCATCTTTTCCCTGAGCCAAATAGATACTCAAATAGTCAAATATAGGACAAATAGTCCTCAGGAAAACACTAGCTGGCCAGCACTCAAAATGCAACGGGGAGCACTCACCTGTGTGGTGCTCATACTGTGTCCTTGCACTGCTTAATCAATTTGTGTAGACACAGTGTCTGTGTCTTTCTGAGCAGTTTAAAAGCAATCATACTGCTTTTCCACTTCTTGTGTATTCTGTTCCTTTGGCTGTACTGGGCCAGATTTACTGTGAAGCATTTGTGTGTACATGTATTTGATCCCCATCACAAGGGATATTTTAACAGTCCTCCTAACACAAGTAGTATTTCTCAGCTGTCAACACACATTTATTTATTAGATCCGTAATCTCGTTGCACAGTAAACGTCTGTGTCAAGCAAGTGGCAAATCTCCAGAACTTCAGAGTTAAGATTTTGTTTGGAAAAGTATCTAAAAATAGGGATGTTCATCTACAGTGTACACAGATTATTTGAGACCTTAGAACTCCAAAAGCAGGCTGGAAATTTTAAAAGATTTTAACTTCTTATGGCATTTCCAAGCTTAGCAGTGAATTCCAGCAATGGCTGGAAGTGGACTTAAAAAGAAAAAATATTATGAAACTTATGTCTTCAAGAAAAAAAATGTTATCAGAACAGTCTATGTTGATGCTTATTTTGTTAAAGGTGGGTTGTCTTTCAAAAAGAGGGGAAGGTTCAGGGTTGAATTCTTTTCAGGTTTGTTTAAACTGTTTTGATCACTGCTGCAGTCATTAGGAACTAGAACAGAAGTACAAGGGAAAAAAAATTGTTTAAATGCTGCCATTTTACTGTGATCTTTTAAGATCTAGGATCCAAAAATGGTTTCCTTTGCAATGCTAAAGAATTACCTGGGCTGAGCACTCTTGCTGTGAATGAAACTTGAATTAGAAAGGAAAGCAAGCACACATAGAGCAAACTATCCCTTTGTAATTTTAGTATTTAAGTGTTCAAAACCAAATAGATGAGAAAAATGTTGAGAACAGGTGAGAAAGAGAAAAAAGAGTCAATCTAAATTTGGCTTTCTCAGGCAAAAGAGAAACAGAGAAAGCAGACATAAGTCTGGTGGTTGTTCAAAATTCCTTATGGATGTAAAAAGAAATCACAGTTCTAAATATATAAACAAGAAGTGATGGACTCAAAATTATTTCAAAAGGTTGTAAACATAAACTGTCAAGGTCTGTAGATTTCTACTGAATAGACTGAACCAAACAAAGAGCTAGTCACCATTAAATTAATTAAAATGGTACCTGGAAATATTTAGTTTTCAGAGAAGATTTTTGTGAGGTAAATAGGGATTTTTTTCTAAAGACAGGAGGAGACAGACACTGACTTAACACTGCCTTTTTTGATGAATGGTGGATGAATATCAGACGTGGATTTAAAGTTGTGAAATGTATACCAGGATTCTCTTTTCTCCCTTCAAAACTTCCACATGCAAACATGCGGGTTTCTTTCCCTTTTTCCTGCATTAGCAAGCTCAAAACTTGTTTTAAAACTAATGCTTTAATGGGAAGTTAGGGTGGGTGTCTGTTTTTTCAGGGGTACAGACAAACATTTCCAAAAGGCTCTGTTTGCATTCCTACATAGAATGAAAGTAAATTCTGAAACCTTGAAAGTTGTTCTGAAATGAAACCATCACTTTTTGATTAGCCCTACTAAATCAACCCTCTGCTTTTTGATCAAGCATCACCTGCAACAACAAATTTTACCACTCAAAAGCAACTGGCTCAAAAGGTCTTAATCAGAGGACTTCCTTAGCTCTTTGAGAATCTTTGATGGGACTATCAGAAGTAGCCCTAGCAACTGAAACTGAAGCTAGGCCAACAAATCATCTTTTTCTTCTCTAAAACTTGTTTTCACAACTTGAAATATTTCTGAAGATTGCAGCTATAGGTAGGAATAAAGACATTGGTCACTTCAAAATTTAAGACTGCTCTACTGAATAAAAAATACTATGAAAACGTAAATTCAGAAAAGCACTGGCCTCTTACTGATATTGACCAAGTATATTATTGGCAAATATCTGCCTATTACCAAAAAAAGGAAAAAATATTTAAACACTAAGGTGATGTTTGTATTCATATAATTTTAAGATTAAAAATACTTAATTGGTGAGAACATGATGTGTACTTGCTATTAGCAATACTTAAGGTGTCTAAGGTGTCTAATTCCAGTTCTACAGTTGTACTGACACTCTATCCATTAATAAATAAACAGAAAATGAGCACTTCTCCAAATTGCAGCTATTGACAGCAGAAAAATTTTACGGCATCACTGAGGACACCTTCATTAGAGCAATTCTCATCTTAATGAACAAAATTTCTTGCAGATGATATTTTCAATATGGTATAAAAAACAACAAAGAAAAACACTCAAAACTAATTTCCATAAAGGTGTATAATGCTCTAATGTACAAAAGGAACAAATACCAAGTGCACAATAATTGTCTCTGTCGTTCATGAGTGCAACAAAACCTTTGGCTCAAGTAGCTTCATTATGTTATCCTTGTTCACCAAAGTAAATAGATCCATCACGTAATACAATGGTTTACTATGAAAGGATTGAAGAATGAGGATAATGTTTCATCTAGACAGAAGATGAGACAGAATGTCTCTTTGAAGCAGTCTTGATGCTTCAGAGGTTTGCTGGAGCTAATGGAGAGAGATGATGTGGAAAATTGCCTCCTCCAGGTTGAATTGGTGTGGTCCCTGGGGTTTTCTTTCCCCCGCCCCCTGTCTCCACTCCCTGCCACTCTCTTTAGGATAGCGAGAAAGGGAAAGTAAATCTTTATGTCCACTGCTATTCTTACATTTTAGAAAGAAGATCATTGTGCTGAGAATCACCTTACACTTCAGCAAGGAACTGCATTGTCTAGCACCACGCTACTCTAAAAGTTAAAAGATTTATTTGCAGATATTTTGTAGTGTTGCATGTCACCCAATTTCTCTAAACAGAGATCAGAAGTAAAAGAGTGGATGATCTAGGCAGGAATGGCCTGTGAGGGCTCTATGCACTGCAAAGATCTTTTTTTTTTCTTTTTTTCACTCAACCCACCCTACCACCACTACCCCCGCCACACCATGTGATCGCAGTTAGGAAACACAAGACTTAATTTGACCATCTCTAACTCAAAATACCAAATTGCAGTAGACAAGAAACCTTGCAAGATGACAATCATAAGAGCTTCTCTGAGGTTGCCAGTGATATGGTCCTTCAGAACAAGGACCTAACCACGCAATTTCCTTAGTGTAGTATAAGTGGGTGTGGGAGTCGTAATTTTGATGAAGGCTCAAGATTAATTAATCTTTACATACCATATGGATTTCAGGCCACTTGCTTTTAGAAAATGCTTCAAGTCCAGCACTCCTGGTTTTCAATACACAGACATTTCAAAATCTATTTTACGGTGTATTATTTTTCGTTATGGGAAGGATTCCCTTTCATTCAAGGGAAACAGATTTTCTTACCTTTGCAGTTGCCTCGGTAGGCTATTTCCAGCTGAGGGTCTTTGCATTTTGCTCGTTGAAATTCACACCGGGACAGAAAAGTTCTTCCATCAGACGCACAGAGTGATTTCTGAGGGGAACCTGCACAGTCCAGGCTGCATTCTCTGTCTTTGTCTTGGTCCACTCTCAAAAACTAGAAAAAAAAATAATTAACGCTGCAGGAATGCTATTCCTATGTGAAATCTGCTCTGTGATCCCCTTCCCCAGCAAAGACATACAAATATTACCCAAAAACTGAAAACAAATTTCTGCCATTTTGGTCTATTCAAATCCTAGCCGATTTGTTATATCTGGGGTTATTCAGCTACTGCTGTGAAATGGCAGTGATTGCAACATTTCCCTAATATACACTAAATCCAGTATCCCAGTTAGAAACACCCGGAATCTCCTTCAATCATTGTGAATCTCAAAACAACAACTTGGAATTTTTAGAGTGAAAATGGTGATGGCAGAAGCATTCTTCACAACAAAAATGAGACAGTAATGGATGCTTGTATATTTTATTAGATACATATTAATTATTTTACAATGACAAGCCGAAAAGTCTGTTCTAAGACCCAAGTAGGATTTTTAACATAAATATTCTCATTGTAGATTTCAAAGCACCTCTTTCTAGTTCTGACACACAGCCACACTGAACCCAGCCTAATTGTTCATCCCTGCACCACCAAGACTGCAAGGCTCGTGAGTTTAGCATCATCCTTAGCACTGTGAAAAGCAGGAGCTGCTCACCTTGAAACAAGCTGCCAAAAAAACTAATTGGGTCTGATGCTGCTACATGCCAGCCAAAAACAAATGGAAACAAAGATAGTACTTCATCTCTGAGCTTGAAAAGCAGACACTAAGGAGAAGGTGAACTCAGTAAATCCTCAAGATGAATTGCTCTGTCCTTCTGCTTCTTCTGAACAAGCACAAAATTAAGCAAGGCATATAGCTACCAGAAGGTAATCATTCTCCTAAGCATCAGGAGGTGCCCAAGAAAAGGTCTTCATCCAGCTGAAGCACTGTTTTCATTGGTGCTACTTCATCATAACAAACCTCAGGTACAGCAAATTTTGAACTACAGATAAGAAACTGAAACTAGGAGGAGGAAAATTTCAAGGAAAAAATAAAAAAGGAGAACAAAGAGTAGTATTTGGATTAAAAAATGCAAAAAACATTTGCTACGTATAGTTCCCCTGCATTTTATTAGACACAAAAAATATATAAAGAGAGTTATAAATCTGCACAATCTTCATACTTAATATGTGGTCTATTTGTATTTCCTATCACTTAACATGAGGAAATACAGATGTCTTTCTGGAGAGTTTGCCTGAAAATGGAGAGATTATCTCAAAGGTATCACTTTAAAATAACAGTCATATGGTTGGACTTTCACCAGAATTTTTATATTTTAGTGGCAAACTAAGATAAAAAGGAAAGCTCCCTTTTCCCAACATTTTTGAGCAATTTTTCATTTTTAGGAATAATTAACTTCAGAAGCAAATTACTCACAAATTATACACAAAACCCAAATCTTTCTTCATGGAATCCAGCTAGAGTTCCAGAAGTGGAGGACAGATTTCCATGTTATTTTGCAGAGGCTTCTTGCCAACAGAAATTAATAATTAGCTGAGCTAAGCAGGAAGGGAGAAAAACTGAAGTCATCTCCCTTTACCTGCACAATGAGCAACAGTGAAAACAGGCATGCATGGCTCTGAAAAACCTCCAAATCATGTTGGTGTCCATGGCCTGCCCAGGTGCCCTGATGAGCTGCTGTGTGGGAGCCCTGCGGAGTCCTCCAAGCTTCCCTTTCTTGCCCGGGAGGCATTTGCAGGACTCCAGGATTAGGCTTAGCCAGGACTATGAAAAGGACTTTTCATTGAAAAATGGACCACGTGGGGCCCCTGGCAGAAAAATTGGATCCAGTCCTCTGTTTTGCCTCAGACTTCCCCTGTGGATTTGGTGATGGCAAGTCAAGTGATCTCCCATTTTCTATTTTGTGAAGTAAGGATCCAAGTACAGCCTTTCTGTGTGTAGAAGACTACCCCTCTGTAATGGCTAGGCATTTTGCCACCCTTAATTTATCCTCAGCAACATCCCCGTTGAGCAGAGAATTATTTTTCAAAAGCACAGGAAGGCTTCGTGACCCACAGAAAATCATGTAGTACATCAGGCAACTGAACCCAGGCACCAGAAGAAAATCACGCACAGCAGCAGTCCAGCCTCTGCACCATTTTTCTCACAGAGTTTCCTCATCTGTTCTATTTTGAGCTGTTGCAGGAGTTAAGATGGGTATGCCTGACAGAAACACAGTGGACAGAAAATCCCCTTAATTGTCTGAGGAACAAAATCTACTCCCTTGACAGTGTGATAGTTCACAGATAAAGCTGTATTTTAAAGGGCATTTATCCAAAGAGTTTCATTTAAGTATTTTATTATTTCAAAGCCTTAGAGGAGATTAGGGCAAATTAAGAGCTCAAGGATATTCAAGCAACCTGGAAAAGCAGAGGATGAAGACATACCCAGGAGACAAAACCACTTGAATAGCTTGTTGGTTAGCCAAACCTCACTGGAGAATTTGGGTTGTACATTTAAACAATTTCCACCAACCTAGTGTAACTGAGGGATTTAAGAGCAGGAAGGACAAAAAGGCAAGCGATTGTAAGGAAAGACAGCATGCAAGAGAGACTAGCAAATGTATTTAGAAAAAAACATATAGAAAGTATGTGATTGACATTTGGAAAACAATTGTCATCTTTACTACAGCAGTATAACATGGTACAAGTCAAAATCAGTATTGCTTGCTCATATAGCCAAAAAAATCGATAAATACATCAAAACTAATGATGAAACAAGCAAGGGCTATGGAATTTCTCATGAGATTTGCTATTTTTTCAAACAGGAACAAGCAGAGTCAGCAACAGAAAAGCTGAGATCAAACTGGTGCACATCTTAGAGCTCTATGTTCCTGTGAAAATATTCCTTTTGATTAAAATAGGACAGTTTAGAGAGAGAGAGAAAAATGGTTCAATACAGACCAGAAAATGACTCACCCTCAATATTGGCTCATCTATTTCTGTCTTTGAATTCATTTAACAAATAAACACATGTTATTGTACAAACATGTGATTCACCGAAAGACAAGCTTAAAGCAGCATTTCTGTTGAATGCTGGTAATGACTGAAATTAAGCCAACAATAGTTGACCAACCTGAGGTGGAACTATTTTGAACAACCAGCAGAAACTGGACAATTATGGTTAAAGCCCATTAAAAAGCAAAACACTTTTAACAGAGAGGTGTTCTTGCCCTAATAACATGGAAACCAGCCTAGTCATGTTTCAAAAACTACAAATTATGCCACAGATTAAGAGGCACAACTAAGATGGAGTTGCTGTAATTTATCTTCTCCTTTACATTTCAGAATCATTTATTTCAGCCTTTCCAAAGCACTATATTTGACAACATCCAACTTCCAAGGGGTGTACTATTCTGTACTAGGCACTGCTTCAAATTCTCATGTAGTATTTCTGAGAAGAAAGAATGATAACAGGATTATATCAGAAAAATACTTGATTTTAAGTTTACCTCATTAATTAAACTCACTAGATATGTGTACCCACTTGACAGGTATAGGCATTGATGAAATACTATTTACTGTCCAATGTTTCAGGCATCATGGAATTCCAGTATTTTTCTTCCCTGTCTCACTCAACAAAGAATCTTAATAGCGCCTGAAAGGTGTCTCCCTGTATCACTGATGGTCCCAGTGATCTTTCTCTGTTACTGAGGTTCAGAGTATGAAGTAGTGGATACCTGAAACCTGGCTTAAACTGAGCAAAAATATTTCTGCTGGTTTTTTGCTCTGTTTTTCTGCTCTGATTTATCTTTCAGCTTTGTTTTTTTCACTGGTGCCACATCTGAGCTATGGGCAGTCAGGATGCTTATTTCTTCAACCACAAGCAATGTGTTGCAGTCAACAAGCAAGTTTTTCCAGTACCTTAAGGGTAGGCATTTGATGGTTTTCTTACCGTGCTATTGAACTGTTTATCAAGATAGCATGTATATATAACCTTGTTTACCACTATGTCATAACACATATCTTCTCTTTACCTTACACTGTTCACTCTTAGGCAGGGATTCAGTGTCCTTCCCTCTGGTCTACATCCTGCAGCTACACCATCGCTAAGGCAGAAAAGGTCTTCAGATAAAACTGACTCACATGCACATCTGTGCATTTCCAACACACAAGTCTGTGAACCCACCCTCTGCAGTGCAGAGAAACTCTCCTTCCACATACGGAGATCACAGAGTACACTGCGAGAAAAATGGTGCTTGGCTAGAGAGCCAACAATTGGATACATCCACAAGCCAAACTGCCAGTCCGAGAAAGCAGAAGAGTCAAGACCAGTGTTACACTCTGTTCATGGGGAGCACCAACATCTCTCTGCATTGGAAGAAAAGCTGACAACAGATGCACTTTAGGCTGAGGCGTAAAGATTAGTTATTGAATCTGGCTCAAAGCCTGTTAAACAATAATGGGAAACACTCTACTCTACATTTCATAATATAGTGCCCAGCTGTGGATTGTCTTTGGTCAGAGGCCACTGTCTGATTAATACAAGCAAGGCACAACAGTGTTCCCCAACTTCTTTTTTTTTTTGCTTTTTTTCTTTTTTTTTTTTAATTTGGGCCAGCTTGTCTCTAATACTTGCAGTCCTGTAGAGACATCCTTAACACAAACAGGCTGCACACAAAGCATAACTCATAGCTATGCTAAATGTATTTTTAATTCACCCTAATACAAGTTTTCTTACTAAAGCTGAAGACCAAGAAAGAAGACCACTTTTGCTGTCTGTGGATAGAACCTTCATCCTTTTCTGTGAGACCAGGTTGGAGTCTGTGGACTATGAAAAAGACAGACCTTCAAGTTCATGCATTTGGATAGTTCATCAGAGGCTTCCAACCTTTCTTGAATTTACAGATTCCTTCAATTTTCACTAGACCTATATACCCTCCACTGACAGGAGATATTTAAGGACAGTGGCCACAGGTTTTTCTTTTGTTACTTTTTGCAGAACCCTTATAACTGATATACCGACTCTCCCTCTGACCAAGTGAAAACTACTGTTTCAGAATCAAAAATAAAGTTCAAGACTGCTTGCAAAACAGGAGACTAACACCTCATCTTGGAAGGCTGAAGGCCAAAAAGGCCTGAAAAACAAGAAGAAGAGAAAAGATGGACACTAGACATCACTGTTTTGCTTGGAAAAGCTTAGTGCAGACTACAGCTTTCAAAGAAAATTTCTTTATTCTGCATCTGGTTCCTGTGAGATATTGAATAGAATGGCCTGACTTCCCCACTGCTGGCATGGGAGGTCTGTGAACAAAATATGGAGAAGTGCACTCTAAAGTGGCTCTGTGCTGAGGGCTTTGTGCTGGTGAAAAATGTGCTGATTTATAGTGATTTATGTAGTCATGCTGTTTCTGTCTGATGGCTGCCTGAAGGGCAGATGTAGAAATCTCCAAGCTATTTTGTTCCCTCTGGGCTTGTCTACAATGGAAAAATGAGTTAGACAACAATAATATGTGTGTGTGTGTGTGTGTGTGTGTATGTCTGTATATATGTATGTGTGTACACATATCCACACACACAGATTTTAATCTGTAAAGTCATATTGCCACGTGATTTTCAGACAAAGACAATGATGTTTATATATCCACATGTTACAGTCTGCCTTAGAGAGCATTCCAATCAGCTACTCTGTCTCAATTAATCCGCTTCGTTGAAACACCACTAATTTTTTCAATATTTATTTCTTCACTCTTCTCCCAAGGAATGAAGCAGAAGGTGATCCTGATGTGTCCCTTGCAACTCGTATTCTACGATTCTAGAGTACATTTACGTAACAAAATCTACTCTCATCCCAATGCCACGGGAAAGCATTCAGCCCTAGCACTGAAATGTATGGATAACCTAAGTCCTCCTTATCCTTGTTGTTATTTAGAACAGTACCAGAAGATTCCTTCAAAACATCCACTCTATATAACTGCTTTACTTAACCTATCTTTAACAGATCAGTTTGTCTTGCATTGTCCCACTGAAGCAAAACAGTTCTTCATGACTGTTCTAAGACAAACCCAGAGCTGCCTACTTCAAATTGTGACCTGCATTTATTTTACAACCGTACAGCACATCACCATTAAGGCTAAGCTTGCATGGAAGAATTTACACAGAAGTCATCACACACTGGGCCTGTTCAGCTTTAAGAAGATATGACTGAGAGGGGACCTCATCAATGTGTATAAATATCTAAAGGATGAGTGTCAAGAGGATGAATCCCAGGCTCTTCTCAGTGGTGCCAACCAATAGGACATTAGGCAATGAGCAGAAACTGATGCACAGGAAATTTCACATGAACACAAGGAAGAACTTCCTTACTGTGTGACTGAGCACTGGAACAGATTGCCCAGAGAGGTTGTGGAGTCTCCCTCACTGGGGATATTTGAGAAGCCTCTGGATGCAATCCTGTGCCATGTGCTCTTTAAGACGACCCTGCTTGAGCAGGGAGGTTGGACCAGATGACCCACTGTGGTCCCTTCCAATCCGACCCATTCTGTGATTCTGCGACTAATCAGATATGATTCTGACGAGATAGAACATGCCTGTGCTTGCTATTACAGTGGGCAAGGCCATCTGCACTTACAACTAAGAACCTCATCAAAACATTTCTGTGTCTCTTCTCAGTGGTAAGGATTCTTGGTGTATATCAAAACCTCCCCATTATATTCCACTACCAGATAACTGAAGAGATCACTGACTTCAACGCGGTTATCTCAGACATCTAAAAGTGAACATTTTTTCTTTAGAGTTCATTATCCCTGTTTACAGAAAAAATTTGTAGCCCAGCCATACTAGTGCAGGACTTTCCAGGGCAGCAAGCCATGATCATGGTTTCATAGTGCTTCATAGGAACTAATTGTGTAAACTAGAAATAGAAATTGGCACCTTTAGGATAAGATTCACCTGCCTTGGAAAAAATGGATAACGTCCTAGAAACATTTCTTCTACTTTATGAGCTAAAGAGTCTGATCAACTAGCTCTCCTGCAATTAGTTCAAAAACTATGAGAGTAACCTAGCCCACAGTATCAAAGGAAAACAAAGGGGAACAAACATTTGAAGACCCAAGTTTCAGACAGACATGAGCTCTAGGTTTCAAAAATAACTTTATCAAAGGTCTCCTGTAGGTTGTGCATCTGCAGGGGCACACAGGAGGCAGAACTGTCTCTAACACCTGCTGAGACACTGTTTTATTGAAAAGGACCCTGTTAAACCTTTGCACACAGACACCTCCACTCAAACCTCCACTACCTTTTCCTCATTATATTTCATTAAACTTTTCATATGTAACTTATGTGTTATATCCTTCCCTATAAACTTTAGCCAGGCTGGTTGAAATAAACAGCTAGAGTAAGCAATTTCACTGAGTGGGAAGTTGGGGTTTGGGTTTGTTCAGTTTTGTTGTTCCTGTTGTGGTGGTGTTCATTGTTTTAATTTTTTTTTTAATCACCCAGGAGTAGTACTCAAAGTCAGCTTCAAGTTACCTACCTATCAATTAGAACAGTGTTGTGCTTTTTTCCCTCGGTGCCTGGAGTGCAGTAGAGCTTTTGGAGCCTCACTGTCAAAACGACAGTTTCCTCTTGTTATGACCAGCACAGAAAATTATTAAACAGGGTTGTGCTTTGATTGATATGTTTTGCTTTGACATGTTATTTTTTAAATGTTTATTGCTTTAACAGGTGTTTTTTTTAAGTGACCTCTACTTTGCTGTATTGAGGGAGGGTGGGGGGGGCTGAATGTCAGCACATCCATAATTTCTTTTTACTGCTGCTTCACAAATTACTAAAAAAGGCAAAACATCTCAGTTGTGCAACCATGTAAACTAGGAAGAACTAGGCTGAAACTGAAGCAAACTGTGACATACATTCTTTCTTGCTTTGAAGAAAGGATGGACATCATTTTATTACACATGAATACCAGAAAATGCTACAAGAACCAGGGGTCCGAATCTACACTTTTTTTCTGTCTTTCTCTTAAAAAGAAACTTAAAGGTAGTGCAACCATACCTCTTGAAGGGCTGTTCTCTGGAACAGCTTAATTCCAGCATCTGGTTCCACCTCTACTAATGTAAATCCACATACACCAACAGGAGCAGGTTTAGGCTCTTGGTGAATTACGCTCTCAGAAGGACCTTTCCCTGACTCATTTGAATGCTTTTATGATAAAGTCTTCACAAGTACAAAGCACTCACTTCAAATGAGTCATGCCAGAAGCCTCAAAAGCTGAGCATCAGAAACAATGTATGAACAACTTTTTAGCATTGACCCCATATAACTAAAAATAAACTAATGCTCTTAATTTTCTTGACATGATAAAGACTATCAGTGACCCTAAAACACCCTTTATCTGACTATATTAATTCACTGTCAAGATGAGGATTCCATATTTCATGAAACCACTTATTTTTGCAAACTGATCCTAGTGTATTCACTTTAGAAGAAAACAGCCAACACATTTAATACTGTAGATATTTAGAAGTAATGAAAGTGTACTGCAGCAAGGGCAAATGATCTGCAACCTTTTCTTTTCTTCCAAAAAACAGGTTATTTGACTTTTCAGGGGTAGGAAAAACCCTCCTGTGATTAACTGTAGTTATTTTTAACTTCAGTTTAACATAAACAGCTGGTTTATTTCATTTTGCAACATCAAAAAAGTTAAACAGTATCTAAACTTATGGTATGCATTGCCTGAAAATTGAACCGTAGATTGGGATAGAAAGCGTGACAGACTCAAGTACAGTGCTGAAAGCAAGAAGGTGGTACCATTTGTATGTATGCACAACTGCTGATTAGAGAGATCTCAGCCTTTTTATTTTGTCAGCGTTCAGTGGCATTACTTCTCCTGGTTTCAGAGTATTACCAGCAAAGTATAGTGCGTCAACAGGGTCAAACACCTACAGATATACAGACCTTCAGTTACCAGAGACAAGACAGACTAGCATAAATTTAAACTCAAATTGAAAGGGTTTCTAATCTGAAGGCATTCTGTTCTGCATGAACTGCAATCCACTAGTTGCTGGATGTGTCATGTGTCCAGTGTTCTGCATTTGTCCTAAGTCACTGGTAACTTCATGCCCTTCATTCTTGTGGTATTGTTATTCATAATCTTTTCTTTGGCGGGTTGCTGTCATTTATAGTGTTTCTTCTCAGTTGCCAGAAGTCACACAGGGAGAAAATAAACAGAGAAACAGTGGGATGCATTGTCTATGTATTGAATTATCTTCTAGTTTACTTAAGCTTTTCGTAAGTACAGACCCAGCTTTCAGAATACAAGTGGGCTAGCACAAGCGCCCTGCTAGCCAGTTTCCTGACACACAGCTAATCTGTTTGGCTGGTGTCTTTCATAACCTCAGCAACAACTTCGGAAAATAGACATGTTTTACTTTTTAAGGTTGTTTAAAGGCTGCTTGTTTGAAAAACACTTTGGCTTCCAAAATATTGAAAATCTATTTTAAATTGCAAATAAAAACTAAGTCAGATCAACATTTCTATATTTGATGGGTTTATTTTAGGATTAAAGAATATCAGCACACACCCTTTAAAGTGTCTGAGATAGCTTAAAACAATGAAACTAAAGGCAATGACCTATAACTCAAAATAAGAAGCATTAGGTTAAGCCTCTGCCACAAAGGCCAGAAATCTCCAGCACACAGGACATGCAAAACCCTGAAAATGAGCTTCTAGATTGTCGTCTCCAGGGTAAGGTGTCGCTATTCCTGGAATCACTAAAGGGGTACTTGCTTCCCAGTCCACCTTTGCTCTCCCCCCCGCCACATGCTGAAGCAGCAGTCCAGCTGCAATTACACTGGGGATGTCAAAAAGAAAACTTCCTCAGAAGCACTTACCTCAGTGAAAAGGAAAGAGTTCATTAAAGGAATAGAGGGACCCCCTCAAAAGCTAAAGTGATGCAGTGCTGGATGTTGCGTTGCAGACTTGTAGGGAACAATCTCCCTTTGTGGGGCACAGAAAGGCTCAGCTAAACAGGGCTTTTCTATATCTGAATTTCTATGCAACTCTATTTAGTGCCTATCACGATCAGCAGGCAACTGGCCACTCTCCATATGGCTGGTTGCCTTCCCTTCCTAGGGAACTAAAGAACACAGAGGCATCTCAAATGACGAAGACACAGTATGAGACAATATCACAACAGAGCATTTCTTTTTATAATTTAAATCAAGTAAGCAACTGATTCACGCAGGGCAGAAACTTGATAAGACATCAAAGGTCTAATCCCCAAGCCATAAAGCTAACTTGCTGACAATAACTGCAGAGCTCTAACTCTCTTACATTTATCACTGCCATCAGCTCCTTCAGAACAAAGTATTTGGGAAAGAAGGCATGCAGCTGAGTCTGGGAGGCAGATTTTGCTCTTGCTAAACTGTTGATCTTAAAACAACATGTTGCTAGGTTTAAATACCGTCATCTTTAAAAAGAGGAATCACGCTAAAAACAAAGAGTTAAATAGTACACATTTGGAACATACAATGGTTTAACAAGCCAGTCTAATGAGAAAAAAACACTTTCCACAGGGACGCAAGAACCTGTAAGTGGTTTTCTCAAACCACTGGCAGTTCTATTTCCTCCCAGCTTTGGGGTTTTATGGAACTCTTGTATGTTTGTTTGTGTGTTGGGCAAAAACATTTTTCCTTTAATTTAAACCATTGTTTTCCAAGGAAAAAAGTCATTAGGAAGCCATTTATTTCCAATTATTATGAGGACTTTTTCAAAAGAAAAACCCTTAAATATGGAAAACAAAATTTTGTGTGCATCTAGCAGTTGATAGAAGGGGTCAACAAACCATGATCCAAACCAGACAATTTACCAGAATAAAAGAATTTTTCAGAGTTCTGTGTCACATTTTAAATGGCCTCTGTTTCCTTTGTAGCAGAACTCACGCTCCTTGCAGTTCTTTGCCTTCTACACACCAGTTGGCCGGTAGCTTTTAAATCTGTCCTAAAAGATCACCTAGTAATCCCAGGGAATGTTAAAGACTTGTCATACTAGCACTACAACCCATTACTCCCTTTCCACTGTGGACCTGTATGTGTGAGATTTCTTGATAGCAAAAGGAATTCTTCGGGATGACAAACCCAGTGGAGGAGAATTTGCAGTTTCCATTTGAGTTCAGTGAGCAAAGACCTTACAACAGTTGGTGCAGTACCAAAAAAATCTCCAAAAAGGCTGTAATGACAGTCACACATACTGTATTGTAGATGAACAATCAACAATACAAGAGACAACTGCACTTCAAAAGTAAAAATAAAAATGCTGTTTCTAAACATATTGGACCTGAGAATACACAGAATAAGATTATAACAATTAATTGAAATCCTTTTATAATAAAAATCACCTATATCACAGATTCTGTAGAGGTTTTTTTTTTAATGGGATGCAATCAGAATTAGTTTTTGCACACTTAAGGAAGCCTAAACACTCTGTATTTGTGATAATAAAATGCTTGTAAGTACTTTGAAAATACAACAGATGAAGAACCCTGGATTTCTAAAGAACAGATATTTTACTTTAATCATATTTTCTCTCACCCTGCAAAGTGGAAGAATTAAGGCCCAGCAAGTTCCAGCTCTTACGAAGAGTTTATTTAAACATCAGATTTTTACAGACCAAAAGTGAAGATTTCTGCAGTCTTAAGTCTCTGATGCAATATTTTCTATTTGTGGCTTCTAGTCATACTAGAAAAATCAGAGAATCTTATCCTCTGAGATTATTTTTGTTGGAAGCCTATAATTATTCCATGTTACAGATATTTTTTATATGCAGTCAAACTGACCAACAAAATACAGACAGGGGTGGCATCTATAAAATATTTTCCCATTCCACTGTGGAAAATAGCTCCCTGATATTGTTTTGCACAGATTACAGCATTTGGAAAAATATTTAAGAGAGCCCATCCCCCTTCTAAGAGGCAGACCCATCCCACCAATTCCGCATCCTCTTCCTCCCATGTTACAAGTTGTTGCCTTTCTTGGAGTGTGGGATCTGGCTTTTGCAAATCTTATTTTGTCTTTTGGTGCTTGTGAGGTCAAGCAGAGCAGCCGCAGCCACAGCTTTGTTTCTCTGTTGTGTGTAGTGGCCTGGAAAGCCAGCAGTCAGATGGCTAATTTTGACCAAAACTCATTGACATGGGAGGAAGAAAAGAAACAGTGAAGTCATTTTTAAAAAACCTAATCTTTTTCCCCTGTCCTCTGCCTCACAGAGAGAAAGAAAAGCATATTCCACAGCAGATGCTGTGGCATTCTTGCCTCCCTTTGCGTTGTTGCCTGAGGAAAAGGAATATTAGGAGACTGGACTAAGGCAAATTGCTCATTTGCCGGCATTCTTTGTAGGGAGAGCTTGGCCAACCACCTAAGGAAAATTACAAGCTGTCCATCACAGACTACTGATGCTCTCTGTAGACAGTGCTTGACCACATTTAAAGCAATCTGGATAAAAATGACAAATGTCAGTGTAAATATATTGTCATGAATATGGCTTGGACTAGATGAATAAGGGTATTTTTCAGGCACCTTGGCAAATGTAAATCACTGTTTAACTGTTCAGAAAACAGAAGAACAAATGTTTTATGTTAATTCAGTGTGCCCATATTTACTACTGAAGAGGCCTTCTTCTCTTTAAGATGTAGGCTTGGGGACATAAAAAATTTGTCCTGTATCATCCAGAACAGATTGCCTTTGATACCTGGACTAAGTTATCCTTCTATCAACTGCACAGTCTGTCACTTGACCTGCTGGATGTCATCCACTAGGCTTGTATTCCTAGCCACCTCTTACCAAGGGCCAGGCCTCTCCTTTAATTAAAGTTCCCTGAGGTCCAGCACTACTGCAATCTACACCACAGCTCCACCCACAACTTCTTCAGAGCAGCATCATTAGCTGACTGATACGTCCGTTGTATGTTTATCATCACCGTCCTAGACTCAGGTTCACAGGTAGAAAAGTATGTTCTGCTACGAATCTGTCTGATAGGAAGACGTGCCAAAGTACCCCAGATTGCTGATGCAAATTACTCCAAATACTTTGTGGTATTTTCCCATTATCGAAATAGCCATAGAAAATGGCTACACCTTTAAACAACTCTCTTTTGGATTCACATGTTTTAGAAAGTTAAAAATCTAAGTCCTCTGCAGCTGCAGTTGATACCCAAATATATGTTCTCCTCACAACTTGCCATTAAAGGAGAGAAATTCTACTAGCATCAGTTTACAGACAGTTAATTTAGTCACAGAGATGTGGTGGCTTGTTCAAAGTCAAAGAGGAAGTCTGTGGCAATGCTGAGAATTAAATACAGGACTCCAGAAACCAATTTCTGTTTTTTAACCACGTGTCATCCTTCCAAATGTTCTTTCCTACGTAAGATTTAGTCATGGCTGAAATAGGCCCGGTTCATTAACAAAGCAAGGACACACCAAGACAAACGGTATGACTCTTTCAAAACTGGCACATGGATTTTCTTGTTAAAAACATTTGAGGATGTTTTGTAAACTAAATTATGACTTTTGTTTCAATTTTAAAAAAAACCCTTTCCCTGAAGGTCATTTTTAATGCAATCTAGGATGATGTTCCAGGGAAAATGCACAGGCTGAGCTGTTTGGACTCTGCACAATATTAGTTCTCTCAAGTTTTGAACAGTGTGGTACCAATTGGTTTTTTTAGCTCTTTCAGGGCAAGTCCTGAATTCAAGGTCTCACACAGTCCTCTTCCACTTCTGAGCCTAAAAGAGTACAGGAGAACAATAATACATTTAGCTTGAAAGAGGTATATAACTGCAATGTTCCTTCCTAAAATAACCATGTCTCCCTAAAAATTACCGCAATATTTGTACTCTTTCTACCCACAATCAACTGACTAAATCACAGACAGGACCTTTTATCTCTTAGTGCTTCTTTAGACCTCACCCAACAAAAATGAGACTATCATTATTTGTCTTTGTAAAGCATTTCATAAACCATGAATGAAAAATACAGTAAGAGCAAAACATTAAATAAGTGCCAAAGCCACAAGATCAGGCTCTAAACAAGGCAACAGACTTGACTTTTGCTTTAGTTTTCTAGGGCTTATTTATTGCTAAGCATTAATTACTTGTATTTTCTATGTCAGCTTAGAGTAGTGTTTTATTTAGTTATGTGGTTTTAGCTTTAGGAGCACCTCAGTTTTCAGATACTTCTTTATGTAGCTGTCAGACATATAGAAACAATGACAGCATTGTTAATATATCCATCAAAACAGAATAGATATGATACATTAATGTTTCTATAGCAAACCAACACTGTTAAGGCAGAGGTATATTTTTCAAGGTTTTTCTAAATATTTTTCCTTAACACAGATTTGTTTAAAAGCTATGCCATAGTGCTTCTCCACAGCAATATTTCAGCCAAATTGCAAACTTATCTGAGAAAAGTAGGAAACACTTTAACCAAGAAGGATATGTTCCTTAACATGGTTTCCATAACCAAACACCTCAATCTTTTCTTCTCACAGCTGGAAAAGCAGAGAGGATTAGCATGACAAGGAGCTGATATCATGATTTATCTGCTGCACACCATGCTTTTAATATCACAACAGTTTTCAGATAATCAAAATAAATGACAGTGGAAAGTCTTGAACACAGAGCAGGCAAGATGTAGGTCCATTAGCTGCTCTTAGAGGAATGAAGCTGCAAGTTGGCTAAACTCTTTGCCCAGCTTGCACTGAAAGTTTTATTAGGGAAAATGCACTCTGCTTGAAGTTGAAAATGTTTTTTTTCTGTAAAATATTGTTGAACCACAAGAGGATCCAAGCTAACTAAATATGGAGCAAGACATGTTTTTGTATACCAGCCCAAAATATTCTCTTACTGATTCACTGGTAACTTATGACTGGTTTGGATATAATCTTAACCAACCATCATTGGTTTTGGGAGGTGAAGTGACATGAGTCAACAGTAATTAATATGATAAAGAACAGCTCACTCTTATTGCTTAAGTCAGTCCAGTCAAAGCTTTGCTTCTTGCAACAATGTTCCAGTTGTAACCTTTAGAAAAGGCAAATACAAAAAGCCATACCACGCTCCACTTATCATACAGTTGCTTTCTCCCTAGCTCAAAAGCATAATAGTCTCGTACAGATGGAAGTGAAACATGGTACCATGTTTTCACGTGCACAGAACAACAAAAGAAACAACAGACAAATGCAGTATTTTTCATATGGTAGATGTGTTGCACACACAGCTTCATAAATTGTTGCTGACCGTTACTAAACATTCTTCTTTCTTTTTCCCATTTCTAAGTCTAAAAATCATGTCAATCGAGAGATACTCCAGTATCTTTCAGCACAGCTGACATAACCCTACACAAGAATCCGAAGATCTTGTTCTTCGGCTATAGGAATGTCACATCCAGAAAATACAAAAACAAGCACTGGAAGTGACAGAAAACTATTTAAAAATAGAGAAAATTTGTATGAAAAAACTCAACCAGTGAATTTTAAGATTATATTTAACAATTCCTGCAGAAGTAGTACAGAAAAATGTCAGGTTTTAAGCTGAATCTTGAACTCCAGATAAACGAGCAGGTGACCTGGTGCAGACAACAGAAAGGAGACGGAGTCCAGAAGTTATCTACTGTTAAGCATATATAAAATTTCAGTACAGAGAGAGTGAGTGGTAAGTCTGGGGGAAACTTGATTATGAGTGATGAAGAGTCTAATTTAAACCTTTAAGCCTTAACTTGGACTGCTTTAGTTGTCAGTATGAGAGAATATGCACCATTACCTAATTATGAAGGTGTCTATCTTTAAAGTTTTGGGATTGTCCAAGTTCCTCCAATCAACATGTAGGCTGACATTTACCTTTGACTTTTCCTCAGTTCTGTTCTCCTTTTGTTTACATGTAATATGCAAGCTGAACACTTTTTAGATAAAGTTGTGTTCTGGCACAGCATAAACAGGTTATCAGCTTGAATATGATACAATCCTAGGATGTCCTGAGTTGGAAGGGATCCGTGTGCCTGAGAGTGCTGTCCAAAAGCTTTTTGAACTCTGTCAGAGTCGATGTTGTGACCACTTTGCTGGGGAGCCCATTTCAGTGCCGGGTGAAATCCTTTCTAATATCCAACCTAAACCTCCCCTGACACAACTTCAGGCCATTCCCTTGGGTCCTGTCACTGGTCACCACAGAGAAGAGATCAGTGTCTGCCCCTCCTCTTCCCCTCACAAGGAAGTTGTAACTGCAACGAGGTCTCTCCTCAGTCTCCTCCAGGCTGAACAGACCAAGTGACCTCAGCTGCTCCTCATTTAGCTTCCCTCTACACCCTTCAACATCTTTGTAGTCCTCCTTCAGATGCCTTCCGACACCTTTGTATCTTTTTTACATTGCGGTGCCAATCCACCTCTGAAGAATAATATGTGATGTATCCTGGATAATGAAATACTAGTGCTAAAACAGACTTGCTTTTTCTATGGTATCCGCTTAAGCTGCTCTTAAGATATTGAAAGAACAACCGATATCTATTACAAAATTCACCTATGTTCTCAAAACGCTTTATCTAGTTATGTATTTTTGTACACAAAAAGAAAATTCCCACTGCTCCTTCCAGGATTCACACTGCTTGCAAGCTTTGAAATACTGCTGTTCTCAAGCGGAAGCCGCCTGTGATTGCTCATCCTTGCAGCTTCAAAGTTACAAACTTGAATGGCAACTGTATTGGGTCTGACAAACCCAATACAGCAACTTTAAAGGAAGTATCAGGATTTTTATGTTCTTTAGCCAAGACCTAGTACTTTGCTTAAGAAGAGCTTGTAGATCTAATCATCTTGTGCTCTCTTTTACTACTTGCCCAGAGCCATTTGAAGTACCAGTTTCTTCTATCTGACAGAATACGCAACGTGACATTTTGTGGGACTGTTTTCTCTTTAGCTCCCTTAGTGGATTATATTTTCATGCTAAGCATTGCTGAATTGGTAACTGCATGGATCTTACCCTTGACTGACCCCGGTTTATATTGTTCTTGGCTCAAAGAGGCAAGAATGAACAACCCCCAGTGAGAAGTCTGACCATCTTCCTCCAGGGGAATTGCAGCTGTGGAGAGACCACATATGATCTTCGGAAAATAAAAGTCTGTAAGAGAGTTTCTCCTTGCTGGCATAATATGGGGCAAGTCAGACCACTTTCACTAGTACAGATAAGTCAAGCCTCCTCCTTTGATGAAACAGAAAAATAGCAATTGCATCCAAATAAAGCTACAGGTAAAGGAATGGCAATTTATTTTCATCCAGTGAGAATCTAAAAACAAATATTGGGTTCAGCAAGCCTGAAAAACTACACAGGAACACTCAACAAGAGGGTTTTGCAGCAATGCTTCCCAGAGTTCCTGTTTCTGGCCAGGACAAGAAATACCACAAGAACAGCCACAGTTTAATCCGAAACTGGATATGCATGCAAGAATAATGAAGATGGAGGGATGGGGAATGACAGACACAAAAACACAGGACTTTTGCAAGCTCTGTCCAACCTAAAGAAAGGCTTGGGTTTCTTTACAGCTCAAGTTCAGTTGAAACCTTTATGTAATTCAATAGGGAAAGCTGAAGTGGAAATCAACACTTGGTCCAGGTCTTATATTCTCTTTACCTCAAATACTTGTATAATGTTGGTTCCTAAGAGCTGATGAGTGATAGCCTTAAAGGTGAGCGGCAAACAGCACAATGGCAAATCCAGTGACATGACAGGGTGCAGCAGGACATGGCTACAAAACGTGTGAAGAGAATGCACTGGTTGTAGCAGAGCCTGGAAGAGACTAGTGAGGTGGGACAAAGATGGTGAGGAGGATGCAAGAACGGCACTGAGCACCACCTTAAGAAAAACTCAAATGGCCATTATACAGAGCAGTCACTCCAACCCATTAATATTTCATGTTTGCTAGCACATCTGCATCATGTTCTTGTACATGCAAAGACTTGCAGACAGTTTCTTCCCAAAGTTGATGCAATGAATACATGTAATTTCTATATTATTAGCATAGAGACACATCACAGGGACAGCACAGACCTTTCCTTACACATCATCTACTGGCACAAGTTGCACTGACTTTAGCAGAGTTACTCCTGATTTACATCTGTGTAAAAATAAGGCTAATGTGCTCAAGGAAATACTCTGCACAGCTGGGACAGTTTAAAAACATGAAATAGATGTTTGTAACACCATGTGATTAAAGAAAAACCCAAACCACAGAGTTTAGATCTGAATCCAAATCCTCCTCAAGCTTGGTGTGTTTTAGATCCAAGATTTTGATTCAGACCCTTGCCTATATAAACTGTAGCAACTCAAAATTTGCTGTAATTTTAACTAATATATCACACCGAATACATCGGCACCTACTTTGGATTTTACAGGCTTTGTAGCAACTGGTAAATTAAGCTGAGGAACATAAACAGTAAATACTGGTCTAGAACAAAAAAGAAATATGGAAAAATAAACGTTAACAAGCAAGTGCCAATTTGATGTTCCTTTGAAATTATAAATTCCATTGTCCATAACTGAGATGTGAACATTAATTTTCTATATCAAGAAATACATCATCATTAGAAGAACTCACTCCAGAGTTAAGCTGCAGGGACACCAGTGAGAGAACTCAACGATTTCCAGCATGAAAAAAATTGTCATGGTTCCAAAGCAAGTTTTTGCTTACAGTTAGAACTCTGCTTCTATGAAGATTATCCATCAACCTCAGCTGTTTCCTTGCTCAAATATTTGTGGAAGACATTGAACTCTTGTTAATGTCATTAACAGCAGCAATCCCATTTCCTTCCATAGGACAAGTCATTGAATGCTTACACATTAGAAAGCAGAACTTACCTATTTTGAAAACATTGAAATGCAAGCAAACTTTACAGAAAGTAATGAACAAGCAAAATACCTTTCTCATTCAAGCAATCTGCCTTAACTTCTAGCGAAGATACAATAACTTGAAGCTGAAGTTATAAAAATTCAAAACACAAAGCAATTTTATTTTTAAAAGCAGAATCTTATTAATCAGATGGATTTACATACCTTTAATACGAATGAGAACAGGAGTGGCCCACGTAGGAATATGTACATGCTTAATACTTACTTCCCTAATAGACTAGTATTTTCTGAATTTGGAAGTGTTCATCTTTCTAAATGCATATACTGAAACTGGTTGTATAAGAAGTAATTAACCCAGTAATAAAATTAAATCATCTTCCCACTCTTGAGAATCAGTGTCCAAACCAAAATATGTCAACTATGCAGTCAGTTGTGGGAAAAAGGTTTCTTTCCTAGAGTCTAGGCCAGTAATTCCACATTTGAAGAAAGTGCTTTCAAATTAAGTTAAAGTTCTACTGACTCCAGCCACAGATGTTTTCTCTCAGGGGTGGTATACGCTGCCAACCAAGTTGACAATACAGAAATATTGGGAATATGCAGAATAAATCTTCATTTCCCCTTTCACTCTGAGCTATGACAACCCAGTAATTTGAAGTTTTCAAAGTATTGTAGTCAGACAGCTTCAAATTCTCTTCTTCAGCAGGCAGTACTGAAGAACAAAAATGCAAACTTGAAGCTCTATGCTAGATGTTAGTACTTACTGGTTTTAGATGCCAGCCTTTATCTCAATGCAACATTTTTACAACTAATCAGTATTTTATCCTTTGCCGATGTAAGAATATCCTGCCTACTTGCTCCCACTCAGCTGCTTTAACCATTTCCATAGATTTTGCTTGGGTAGCAAAAAGAACAAGTGTCTGGGGGTACAACAGCAACCTTCAAAGCAGGTCCCTAGTCTCATGCCAGGCAGAAAAACAGCAACACTTCCAAGGATATGAACTGATTTTGTCAGCCTCACCTGAACGATTTTATATAACAAAACTATGTATTTTAGTTAAAAACAAGTAGTGCTATACCTCTTACTGTCATCTGAGCACAAAGCACGAAAAGGGTGAACAGAAATATGGTTTCCTGAGTCTCCACATCAGCAGTGACACCATTCATCAAAAGAAAATTACCAAAGCTGTACTTGTTTCCAAACATCCATAAATTAACTCCAGTGCCTTGGAGTCATCCACGCTGCAACACCTGTCACAGACAGATGGTTTTGTTTGCTTCTATAGCAGCAAACTCAATGCTTACAACAAGAAAGGAAAACTCTCCTGGCGCTTTTTGGTTAAATGGGGAATTTTGATACATCAGTCTGCATTCTCATGTACCTATTCAGAATTAGCTTCCATCTTAAATCAGAAGTTTGTTGGAGTTTTGTGGGTTTGGGCATTGTTTCTTTTCTTTATACAAGCAATGTGACCTACTACAGCTGCTTTTTTGAGTACCTTGAAAAAACTCTGAGCCTGGAAAGATTTGGGAATTGAACTATTTCAGTTAAAGGGGATCTGAGTCAAGGTCACATTGCCAAGGAAGGGCATGAGAAATTTGCCTTACTACTGCTCATACTGTGATTCTTACATTAAGCACAAGAAAAACATACAAAGCTAGATTTATAACAACAAATTATATTATTTCACTGACTTAGTATGCTGTAGTTCAGTTCCAGTAAAGAACATATTGCTTACTATGGGAGCAAGGAGGGGAGCTATTGTTTTACCCAAAGAGTGCATTCGGTAAACTGAATTGTTAGTATCTTTCTTCAATCACATAGCTAGAAAGTAGGAAGCAACTTTTTCTCCATTAGACAGGAGTGGGAAAATTCACCTATATTTGATTCACAGCTGCAAGTAACATTTGTAGCTTAATTAAAAATGTCAAGTCAATACTGAAATAAGTGGGGAAATGTCAATTGTTTCCAAGAAGACCAGGTGACACTTTGCCAGCCCAGCTGCCCCTTTGTCAGCCCTGCTGTATCTTAAGAGAACACACACAGATAAAATACAGGCTTCTGGAAGTAGCTGATTTTGATTTTTCTGATCTCTGGCTGCTTGGAATTTTCCTTCTACATTTAAGGGTGATAAGCATTCATTACAAAACCCAAGCATGTCTGCAATGATTCCTCACTCTAGCACAGACAGGAGACTTAACTTCTTTTGTGTGAAGAAAGCTATAGAGATGAATTCAGTGATGACACTAACAGTAACTGGCTGAATGAAAATTTCTGTGGTCTTTTATTGTGGCTCAAGGAAGCAGGGAAATAGAGACCCAGTTATGTCTGTGTCTGATGGGCACAAAACTTTTCCAAAACTGTCAGTGTGTCATCTGCAAAAACACAACTGTGAAGTGGAATTGTGTTACCCTGCATGGAGAAGAGTTTTATACACTGTAGCTACCTGTTATACTTGGAAAACCCATCTCTATCTAAATATGGTTTTGGCTATTTGTCACTAGACAAGATAACCTGTGTGAATGAAAGATTTTAATATGCTTGGAAAAAAAATTCCCAACTGATTAATTTCAGTTTGTCATTTAATTCTGGTTTTTGGACTCTGTAAAAAGCCATTGTAAACTACACTGGTGTATGCAGCTGTATCTTTTTCTTGCAAGTTATACAATTTAGATTAGAAGTAGTTAAAATGCTCAGGTCCAGAGGGTTATTTTCCTGAATAAGTTGGTAACCTTCCCCACACTGTGCTATTGTCTCAATGGAAACATACCTACCTACAGGTTACAGCTAGAGAGATATGCAGCTTATGTTTTAAACTCATTTGACTCCCTAAAGAGTAACTCATTAGCTAGATGGATCAGTACATTCATGGGCCACATTAATTGGGACAAACAATAGTTAAATACACATCCCCTTTTCAGCACTGGCAACTCAAGGACATTTCCTTACAAGATTAGGACTTGAAAGCTTCCAGGTGAGATCAGTGTTCAAGGTTTTTTGGCCCAATAAATGGATACATGCTATATTTAATAGAGAAAAGCACTAGCAACACACAGTGCACCTGCAGAAAACCAGACCTGAACACAACAAATTGTGCATCATTTCACTCCAAGATTTAAACCTCTGAACTGTGGATTCAGCACAGAAAGGCAACCCCATCTATGTTTGGCTGAACTTCTAATAACTCATAATAAAATCCTCTTTGCCTTTATCTTGCAATTTGTTACTTCTAAGATCCAGGCAGCACCTGGGATTTTTATTAACTGTAAGCCTACACAGGGAAAATGAAAATTACTTAAACTACATTGCAGCATTTCAGTTGGTGTGTTTTAATGCAGGTACTAGACTTTGTGGTGAAAATCCTCAGCTTCAGGAATTTTCCTAGCAGACTAAGAAACAATTTACTACTTTATCCTGTGTTTTATCCCTTTTAGATTCTATTAATAGAAAAGCTCCATGGTTACAATCTTAGTTTCTCTGAACTAGTGAACTCAATCCAGTTTACAGGAGTCAGTAAAGTGTTGCTAACTATAGTACTTTTCTTCTCAGATAGGTAAGATCTTCATAGTTTCAGGAGCCAGTTGGATGTGAATCTCCTCTGTTATTAAGAGACAAGAAAATCAAAGAGGCTGAGAAACTCTTGCAAGGACCCATTCATAATACAACCTTCAGTAGGGTTTATTCTCCCAATCTTAAAGCAACCACAGACTGGAAAGTGTTATCTGTCTTTTCCTTTCAGGAAAAGTGCAAGCTTCATCTGCAGACATTTAGAATATTGTAATTTTTTTCCTATGGTGTAACTCCCTATTCCATACAGGATCTTCTAGGAGGTTTAACTATTTTAGTTGCATCCTTGTAACTGAACAGTTTGACTACTAGCTGAATAATATGGGCACATCAAAAATCACTCAGAAATGCTGTTTATCATCACTAAACACAGCAGCATCTCAGAGAAGACAAAAATAAATAGCAGATGTCACTAATCCATCACTGTGTTCCCATCTGTAAATAATACAGGTCAAAATCTTCCAAGTTGCGGCTGTGCAACGACTTCCATTTGAATAAGCATTCACTGCTATAACAAGGAAAAATATTCCTCTTTTTATCTAATGTACATATCCAATAGCTTTTATCACAACAGTAAAATAAAAGGTGGAAGGCTTGAGGGGTGTATGGGGACTGGCATTCAGTGGAATTCCCCAGAGTTCCCTTTTGGGAGATGTGCTGCAAATTCACTGACACAGGATGCCCCAGTATTCAACAAAGACTATGTAGTTTAAATACAAAGCAGTATCTTAAGTCAAGAATATTGGCACTGTGTCCAAAGCAATTCCAAGTGAACGCACAGAAACATACACATGGGATATAAAGGCTTGAGATGTAACTTTTCCTTTTTCCATTGTTTCTCTTATGTGGTTTAGAAACATCTTTTCAACATTCTTCACATGCTCCCCTTTCCACCACCCCCAGAAATGGGGGTGACATTTAGTTCTCCAACCATGAACTTGTGGAATGAATCATACACACAGCTACTGCAGGAAAATTCTGTTTCCTGACAGCAACCACAGAGCTCTGAGCACCAAGGTTATGTTATGACATGCAAGCTGGCATTAAATCCACCCTAAAGTTCAGTTCATGTAAGAGTTCACCACCATATAAGACTTTACTGGTCATTGCTCAAATTGAGTGACACAACAACTTGCCTAACAAATCCTCTCCTCCAACCCATTGTTGCCCCTGAGGGAGGACTACATGGGCAGCAGAGCTTTATTCGCAGATTATTCAAACCCAAAAGGCAAGGTTGAAGAATTTCAATTTCCTCTGGAGAAATTCTCAGTTGTTCCTGCCAAACAGCTACAGGTTTCTGCTGCCTCTAGGCCAAAACAGCTTGACAGAAGCACTTAGTTTGGAAGTGCCTCAGAAGATGGGATGTTTCTCAATTCTTCCTTCCAACTAATCCATGTCTCCTTCATGTCCCACAGCAGGATTGCTCCCTCCACCAAGTTAAGACAGACCAAGAAACAGTTCACCAAGATCTTTGACACTGCTGCAGCTATAAAGGGGTACACAAACTACCCCAAAACAGCACTTCTAGGAGTTTCACAGTTCACAGCCTCATGCTTGACAGTCTTACCTCACCCATAGACCCAGAGATCTTTGCCCTGAAGACATCAGGTGTGAACTGGACAAGGCATGGATGTTGCTGCAGGGCTTCTGCAAAGGGAGCTGCCCCATCTGAGATGTCACTGCTCAAGCAGCTACTCAATGCTTGTACAGTAATACCAGCAAAAAAATGAGACTGAACCCACCAAAATGGACATTCTCCTCAGGGAGACAGCTGCACAGTAAAGGGACTAAATAACACTAGCTGACAACATGAGAAGAGTTTAATTCACAAATTATTGATCTATATTTTCAAAAACATACTGCTTTTTTGACCCTCAGAATTCCCTTCCTGGTGGTACCTTGAGCCGATGAATTAAACTGTTTCATAAATCATGGTTTGTTAGCGTTGTGCAACAGATTACAGACGGCACCTACAGAAGGCATAAAAAGCACAGAAGGAACAGGAAAAACTACTCCTATTCAGATCCGCAGTACCCAGGTTGCCTTAAGTGCCAGTGAGCAGAGGGAGGGCGCAGGCTCCTTTCCCATTAGCAAAGAATTATTTTAAAGTCCCCTCAAGAAGAACCTTCATTAGGGATGGTCTCTCCACTAGATTTTATTTCTAGCCCAAACACTTAGTTCAAACCAGAACATATCAAACACTGCCTTGATGATCAAGGTAGCAAGCATTACACACTGTTGTTGGCACCACAACAAGCTGACCCCTTACCAGATGCGAGCTGCCAGTCACAGAGAAGCAATCCATTGAAAGCCTTCCTGAGAAATCCCAGTCTGTTCTGCAAGCAGCAGCATTATGAAAAACACCAAGAGCCAATATCCCACACAGTATTTGGGCAAACATGCATTGATAGTTTAGCCCCTTCACTGCTCCCCAGCTCCAGCAACAGCTCACTCAGACCCTTCCCAGCCCAACATATCAGACTCCCTGACACCACCAGCTATAAAAAGGCCCAGGAGAGAGCTAGCTAAATGGACAGCTGCAGCAGATCTCCTTGACATGGAACTGGTGCAAATGGAAAACAGGTTTTATTTCTCCTTGCCCCCATTAAATCCATATCACAACTCCATTTGATGTGCTATCCAGAAGTTTATATTGGTAAAAAAGTCTAACTACATTATGTCAAAAAACAAGGCTATTGCAATGAAATGACAAAATCTCCACTATTTAAAGAGAATCTCATTGAGGAACTGCATGGATCATTCAAGGTTAATAAATTTATTGTGAAGGCAGATAGGACTTACCGAAGCAATTTTTACCCCACATAGACTCTTAATAAGTAGTTCCTGTATAAAACTTTCATCATTTCATGAGCTAATGCCTATCCTGAAGAAAGACATTGTTAGAGGTCAGACAAGCCTTCTGCAGCAAAACCAATCAGTTAGCAACGAAAATTTCCAAGACAACTGTAAGATTCTAAAAATTCTATTATTTTATTTATTGAAGTTGATCAAAGATATTAGCTCCAAATCCTGTAAATTATTTTAGTTTAGTGTCCACCCTTATGACCAGATATAACAGTAACATAAATTACTTTCCAAATATTTTCAGTTTAGAGGTTTCTCCTAAAGTCTAGGAAAAAATCCTGATATGGTAAAGTAAGAATGTGAAAGTAAAAATATAATTTCTGTTAAGAAATGAGAAATGGATACTTTCTTTCTTTTTTTTCTTTCTTCAGGGAGGAGAAAATGTCTTTCAGAGTTTTCTTGTTGCCTCAGAAAAGCTGATGCTGGCAAGAGCCTTTTGTTTCGTAACTGCAAATACAAGGCATGAAATTTGATCTTTCGACAACATGAGATCAGTTCTTGTGGTCCAGAACTATTTCTGACCAGACATTGCAATATAATAGAAACTGATTTCACTAAGGCATTTCTGGTCCGAACATTTGAAGGCAAGTCATTTGTCTGTTAGTTACCTGCAACTTGCTGGCTCAGTTTAGTCTTCCGAAATTTGAAAATAGGGAAAGACATATGTGACAATTACAAGCATGGTAATCTATGGCATCACTGCACTGCCTGGTGGGGAACTGTACTGCCACATTAGTGTCGAAGTAGGTGGATATGTTTACTCAAGGTTGCACAACTCTGAAAGCCAGAGCAGCTTGGGCACTGTGCCACGGTAACACAGTTACACTGAACTACGGTCTCCTACAACCAGGAGTGTTTGATCAATATATAGTTGTGCAGGGGGGAAATAGTTATCAAGCACCCGACCTGCTTCCTTCACTTGTGCACATGCACACGGGCGTGCACATGCACACGGACCTGTTCCTCCGCAGCTTCTCTCTCTGGCAGCCTACCCATGCTTCCACAAGGCTGACTTGCACCGTGGTTTAAATGGTGTGGAAAGCAGGGAAAAGCAACTTGGAAAGCAATTTATTCATTTCCTGTAATAGGTTGCTCCTTGCACCTGAGGAGATTGTGGATATGGAAACTTTATCTACATGCTGGCTGTCATGTCAGATATATGAACATGAGTTGTCAACAGTCTGGTTACTGCTGTCCTGCAAAAAAACAGTCAATATGATGTGGGAACCTAAAAAGCCTAATGTTTCCCTAGGCATAGTGGGTGATCATCTGTAAGACTGCAGCACACATATTGCTTCCACAGTCTGTCTGAGACAGAGAGAGTAGAGAAAGTTGCATTTTTCTACAGTTTTCCGCAGATTCTCCCTTCAGTCTTTTCATGACTTAGAGGATGATGAGACCCTTAGGTTTTGTACTGGGCTAGCTTCTTTTAATTCTCCTTCTCCAAGGGAAAAGTCTTCACTCACAAATAGAAAAGAAATTTCAGCATAGCATATGTGATCAAATCAATGGTAAATTGTCTCTATTGTCTGTGTATTTCATAGCAATTCAAAGCTATAAAACCTGTATTACACAAAGCACAATGCTATTCAACATCAACTAGAATGCAAAGGTGGTTTACTGGGGTGCTTAAGCAGCCACCAACCAACCCAGTCTCTGTCCTGTAAAACTGGAACAACATCTTGGCCTCTGTTTGCCTTAAGTTGGCTTCTGCCACCTTTCCCAGACCAAAGACCTCGTTGCTAGGATTTTTGATCGTAAGAATTACTTCATAGATTATACAGATTTTTTTAGGGTACCTTCTGATCGTTAGCACTTAAACATGATGCTGGTTCCCCATGTACAGGTCCTGAGACCTTTCCAGCTCAGGCCTTGCTGCTTGGCCTCTGCCTGATCCACCGCTCCTGCCACATTCCATATTCACCATGGACTCTGCTCATCCAGGCCCATATCCCAAATTATAGGTGACTTCCCACCTTAACACCACCCCATACCCAGGGAGGTGTCCAATGCCTGGGACTGCCCCAGGCCCGCATGGCTGCCCTGCTCCTGGCTGGAGGGTGGGACAGGCTCTCCCTGCCCACAGGGAGCCCCCACTGTTCCCACTCCCTGGTCCTCACAGCGCCTGACACTCTAATGTAGACTTCTTGCCTTTTACATTACATTTTTTACCATATTAAGAGGCAGTTGTAGTGGTTCAAGTAAAAAGGAATTGGTCCCCTGAGAGGAATGTGTAATGATTTTCTTTGGACCGAAGAAGGGGAATTCATTTTTAATTGAATAATATGAGAGAAAAGCCTTACATGTGCTAATTTGTTGGACTCAAATGTGTTTAGACTGGGTTACAAGGATGTTTTGACATTGGGTAATTAGGGTAATTGGAGAAGACGGTTGGACTATTTTGACACTAAAGATTTTGATATGGGTAAGGTCACTGTGACACTAAGATCATGCAAGTGATATAAATGTAAAGGAATTTGCACAATGAAACAAAGCAACTTTCTATATAACACCAAAGACACCTTTAAAAATATGCAAATTAAATAGCTTGGGATTTTTCAAAAGTGGATCTTTGGAGACTTCTCCTAAATTGCATCTTTATACTTCTACTGAAGACCTTATCTGCCATGCAAGGAGCAGTGTGAGTATGAAACAGAAAAAAAAGCTGTGATAATAAAATAAACAGTTTTATTTTATAAGTGTTTGGCTTTGGTAATAGTTACACAAGGACTTTTCCGCCCTGTTTCCACAGGAATAAATCTGCAGCTGTCTGTGAACATTTTAATATGCCTGGTCAGAAACAAATTTAGCAAAAGTAATCATCAGCAACTTGACCTGTCTTATCTCAGTCTCTTGTCAATAATAGTTCAAAACTCAAATGTCAAATGGTCCCATACTTCAGACCTATGACATTCTCCTGCACGGCATGACAATTAACCAATATTCATTATGCCTTCAAGTGTTTCATGAATAAAGCCTGACTTTATAAGATGTTTCAAGGCTGAAAAATATTCTGTAAAATCTGCAAAATCCTTGGACATTTTTGCTCTTCTGTATTAAAGTTGTGGTTTTATGAACAGAAGACTTGATATACTGCTTTTAAATGAGTCACATCTATGATATACATCAAATCTTTCATCAGAAATGGATATTCTCATATTAAAAACAGTAAAGGAACTTCTCAAAAGAAGAAATTTTCCAAAAAAAGGCAACAGTGAAGGCAACAGTGAGTACTTATATATTGTCTTCAATATTAAAATAAATGATGTGATTGCTAACTAGGAGCTAAGTCAGAGAAGTTGCAGAATTTGCTAATTTTGCAGAATACCTTTCAGGTTAGAAAAGATTCACAGAAGTAGAATCAGTTCATGAAACTTTTAAAACTGTACTAACTCCTGTTTAGCAGATATCCTGTTACTGATACAAGACTATAATTATAGTAGCCTGTAGTTGCATCCATGTTACGCTGTGCATGAAATACTACAGCTGCCTGAAGTTCCTTCCAATTAAAACCCTTCTACTTAAAAATTGCGAGATTTCCTGCATTTTTGTCTTCTGTCAGGTCTCTTAGGAAACAAAACTCTTTTGCATTACTACACGTTTCTGGAATACAATATGACTGCTTCTCCATCCCTTTAAGAACAGTAGCATTTTAAAAACAGAATTTCAATAAAATCCACCAAGTTTACAGAAAACTTTCAACTGAAGTGCTGTTTTTTAAGAAATGTTTTCTCTAAAAATAGAGAAACAACATCTCATAGGCAAACTGCCATTATTAAAATTATTAAAAATTATTTTAAAAAACCCAAATTTCTTGTTCTCTCTTTATGCTAACACAGTTTTTAATTACTTGTAGTTTTGCTTAAATAATTCTCATCATGAAAGAAAACATTCAGCCATTCAGCTAATCAGATTAGCTAGCAGAGATTTCACATGCTTTGTTATTGGCAACAATTTTTTTATATCTCAAATAATGAAAAGCCATCTATCCATAAATGACAGAAATTAGTTAAAAACGAAAAGACCAAAAAAAGGAGTCAGTACATGCGTGTACATGACTGGGGCAAGAGGGGAGAATTTTCCCTAGACTGCCTGGAGCTAAATGGCTATCTTGTATATGATATTGATTAAAACATTCTTCTTCTTTTGTGTTTTCTTTTTTGATCCTTCAAATATATATGTACCTATCTTTGGATATGTGTGACTCTTCTTTCCCTCTCTTTTTTCAGTCCATGCAATAGCTGATATGATTTCTGGCCTTTCACAAATGGTCTGAGTAGATAAGGAAACCATCTTTTTCACCAATTTAGTTTCCACTGGTTCCTGAAGAACTAGAGAGATGATGGTTAATGAACAGCAACAACTGGGCAACTGCAACTGTGTCTCAAGCGTGAGCTTCTTCTCAGGCATCAGTTAGAAACACAGCAGTGATTTGCCAGTCACCTAGGAATAAAGCAGAAATATTTGCTGAATTTTTTTTGAACCAGCTTGTCTCCACTGGTTCTGAGAGGCATTACAGGCACACTTTTAACAATCTGGCTTTTACCAGAACTTCAGGACCTCCCAATCCCTAATATATATTTTCTAATAGAAAGGGGTCCCTAGACAAATTCCCAAACAACCTACTATATAGAGTGGGACTGCACTTCACCAGACAGATCAGCCACTCTCCATAGGGTAAGGGAAGTGTCCATAATGAAGCTGAGTGCAGCTGATAAATTATCCCTAGGGTAACAAAGTACTGGGTATGTATTTTATTAGGTGATCAGCAGGAGAAGGGTAACATCTGGATTCACACTCCGTCAGGCTAAATCTGCCAAGTGTTCAATTCAACTTCAGTGTATTTGAACAACACCATAACAGTTAAATGGATTCCCATGGCACAGATCCCAGTGCAATCTGGAAAATGAAAGAGCAATAGTGCAATGGTGTTCACCTTTGACATGAAAAATGCAATGAAGAAAAAGGTCTATCTGAGAGACAGCATACAGTCAACAGCTATTTAAGAAAGCAAAACAGCGAGCAGCAGAGATCTCTAGACTAGGAAAAGCTTAAAACCTTGATCAATGTGCTGCCACAACAATGCAAGTGACCTGAACACTAAAAGACCAGCCCTTCTTTTCATAGGATCATTCACAGCTTCAGCTCAATGGACACGAGGGAGTACTGGCCACCTCAACTGAAATAAGAGCAAGAACTTGTTTCATGCATCACACAGTTGCTAAGACAGAGGCTGCCTGTTGAAAACGCAAACTGCCAGGTTCCATGCTTCCATATGAAATCTGCAGGAGTTTTAACACAATGCACAAGCACTTCTGGACAACATGGGGGGTTCTCAACCAAGGGAGCAGCAGGTAAGCAGCAGAAGCCTCACCTGATACACTGCAATCAAGCTCAGGCAGGATTCCAGGCAATGGGCGACAGCAGGACTGATTGAGAAGCATGAGCTTGGAAAACAAAGTGTATTGTGAAACCAATGCACACCGAATGCACTTGCCCATATAATGCAGTCAGAACGAATAACACATATTTTAGCAATCCCAGTTTCATGAGCTTTTCTTAATGATTGTGTTGATGAACCATACACCTACATAGCCTTAGCTCTAATTTAACAGAGCTCTGTGCGCAGATAGTCAATGTGACTGAGGTAATATGAATACTTTAGAGATTGCCTTCTAGGTTGCTTGTAAAAAAAGAATTTTACAAGAATACATCCATGTTATTTATAGCCCATTTTATTTATATCCCATTTTATTTTGAAACAAACGTACTCATTTTCAGGGGGAAAAAAAGGAAGAAAAAATACTGAGACTTGAGCTTTTTTCTTCACATAGTTTTGGCACGAGCACAGCTCCCCATTCTCTTGACTTTGATTACTGTCTCTTCCAGGTTCTGCTCATTTCTATTTCAACTGAGCCAGTGCTTCCACCCTGCTCAGGTATCTTTCAGCCAATGTCTGGCTCCCAGAACAGTCTTTGGAGCCTTCATAGAGCATGTCATTTAAGAATGGCTGTGTCTTGAAAGAGATTGTCACTTTGCCACAAAGATCAAAACCATCATTTTCACACACACACACACACAAAAAAAAAAAGAAAAATATTGGCCTAATAGTCTTATAATAACAGCTTTGGTGGATATGGGATTTATCAACCTCCTATTAAGAGAGTGAGCTATATTTGCCCAGAAACGTGAAAGACAGGATTTTAACAAGTTTTATTTCACAAATTAGTGGCTATTTCAGTGCAACTTTAGGTTCTGTAGTCACGTGCATTTGTCAACCACTTGTAAGAAGGACAAATATGATGACAGGGTTGATTCAAGAAAGTAAATACCATCCAGTAGCAACAAAGAGCAGGGAGAGGTGATTTTGTACTTATGCCCAGTATATGCCCAGTGGTATCCTGTTGATCAATTTCTACCCGTATATACAAAAAGCTGCCAACATGTTTCTGTTATGAACAGTGCCACCACCCAGATACATATAGATTAACAGATTTTATCACATCTGCAAGGCTTCATATCCAAACATGCTCATTGACAGTATCAGCTCCAGGCACTTCAATTATCTCCAAGCTCCTCTGCATACTCCTGCCCTAGACCCATAGTTTCCCTTCCTCCAGATTCAAGAGGACAGGCACATGTCCAACTCTGTCTTGCTCAAACTCCCACTGGACTCAGCAGGATGTTGTGGAGAAGGTTGGACACACCCATTATAAAGACTGTGGAATATCAGAACTGCTATTATGCAAACCCTCTGGCACCCATTTACAGCTGAACCTGCAGCTCCTGTACCCATGACACATGACAGTATCGGAGATCTCTGCTTTAGTGCCTATCTCAGGCTTTTCTGCTCTCCAAGTCACACGGGGATGTACAGAAGTAAGCTGATATTCCAGATGGCCAGGACAGAAGCTGCAGTTGTGACATCCCTCTTTATTGGGAAGGACTGCATCATGGTGAGGCAGAATCATTTCTGATCTCGCAGAACAGCGTACTAGGGGGCAAACCATCTCAATTCCCCTAACCCACGTTACTTCACCATTTGAACTGCCTTGCAGACACCTGGCACACATCACAACACTTTTTAATCAATACAGGACACAGAATGTATGTATATGACATATACAGCCCTCAGGCCATTTCAGTCACAATGAACTGACAGAAAATTAAGTAATCAGCTCCAATTATCCTTTGACATCAACTTCTAAATCTCACTCCACTAAACAGTTTTCTAGCAAAAACAGAAGCATTTAAAAAATAATCATAAGGTTTTAAAAGATGTTGACCTTTATTCAAGCAAGAAACATCAGGTATGAGAAAAAGAAAGCATGTAGTCCTGCCTCTCTCAGGCACACACCTGCTTTGCTGTTGTTGACAGCAGATAGCTGCGGGGCTCTTCCTGAGAGACATCCTGCATACCACAAAAGAGCTGTAGAGTATGAACTGTGACCCCCTTCAGCTTTGATAGATTTGTCATTTCTTTCAAGCTTTTCCATCCATCATGCATGCTCTTTCTAATGTTTAACTCAATTTTACGAAGATCCCTGGAGGGCATTTCATTGCATCTCTGACACTGCTTTAATTGCTGTCAGGTGGAAATAGTGAGTTTTTACATGTGATTAGTCCTATTTGTAACTTCCTAATTTCATTGGACACTTCTGGTTGCTTCTTACGTGTATTAAATGAGTGTGATTTCCTGACATGGTTGTAAAATGAATCTCACTGGAGAGTATCTCACCCCCAGGTGTGTTGAGAAGACTCAGGATAGCAGTTTTAAAGAAATAATTTACTTTTGCAACACAGAAAGATACTGTGTGACCTTTTTATTTCTCCTGTCATAACAAGCAATGCAGGCAGTAAAAGTTCTATTCTCTCATTATTTAGGATGACAATCAAGAGAGCTACTAAAATAAAACCAAATATTGCCCGAGGCAGTTCCTGAAGTGACCTGATCTGAGACTTGAAGGGAGATGGTATTCTTTTTGTTCTTTTCAGTCTTTAGATAACACAAATACATCAACTAAAAAACACAGCTGTCCTGTAGCACTTCCAACGCAGTCAAAACCTAACTTCTAAATCTTGTCAAATGAAAACTAACACCAGACTCCTATGCATCATTCCATTAGACCAAAACACACAAACAAAAAATAGCAGATCAAAGCAGTCAGATCAAATTACATAAACTTCAGGGGAAAACATATCTGACATTCTGGTTATTAATCCCAAGGGAACTTTAAGTTTTTATGGGGGTTTTCCAATCATTGCTGGAAAACAAAAGGAAGAAGAGCTTTGCATGGGAATGTATACAGTGCACCCCTGCACACACATATATGACTGACATGGGTAGTCTTAAGACAGGAGATGGCAATCTAGGGAATTTATTGCAGCTGATGGATCCAACATTTTGAAGCGCCAGGAAGCCTACAGCAAGAAGATCTGTGCTTCTTGATAATGCCTGACACCTCTCCAAGTTTGTCAAGAGAGCCTTTGGACCAGGTTTCCCAGAGGGTTCTTGGTGCTGCTGCCATAGAAAAAGAGAGCATACTCCAGAGGTGGTGAATGCAGGAGCAAGAACAGCTCTCAGCAATTTGGTCTGCACTCACAGGATGGAAGCATCTTGCATCCAGACTCATCTTCTTTTCTCCTTCAAAATATAGGGAAGGGCAGTGGTTAGAGAAGCTTCCAGCTCCATCTGACCTATGCAAAAATAGGAAGAGGCATCCAAACATTCACATTATTCTTTGCAGGAAAAGACCAGGCTGCGTTGATTCAGGGCTCTTTTTTCTTTAGGGGACAAAGAGTTTTGCACCATGAAAGGAAATACATACCACAGCCTGAGAACCTCAGCTTTAGGGCAATGATAAGGTTGAAACACTAAGCTCTCACAAGTCAGGAAATACCAAGCAGATGACACTTGGCCCTCTGCACTGTGCAGAACCCTTTGGCCAGCAGCATGACAAGGGAATAGACAATTTCACTGATCACTTCCTGTAGTGTTGAATTGATTGCTCCAACTCTTTACAAAAGGTAGAGTAGGATCAAATATATGTATCTGCCTGTGTGTGTATGTGTGTACATTTAGGAAAGTCTATACAAAATAACCAGCTTGGATCATTTGCAAAGGGTGTGAAGAACTAGACTGTGGCCACAACTGCCTGATGAACTCTACTATTTGTGTATTCTCCATTATTTGTGTTCAGCCTCTCCTGCAAGCAGGTGTCATTGAAGATTTACTCTTATTTATTACTTAACTTGAAAACGATGGTAGAACAAGAAGGCCAACCAGGCATAAGCCGCCTTTGCCCAAAACATTGTACAAACACGAAGAGCTCACAGTCTATATATAGAAAAGGCATGTAAACACTGAAGATGTATTAAGGAAAGATCAATTGTATGGGGAAGGAGAATACTGGAGAAAAATCTGCAGAGGCCACAGAGAGTCCAGTCACAACTCTGAATCCCAAAGGATGCCAGTTTCCACATCCTCTGGGCTCGCTCCTACCAGCAGTGTTTCAGCTAGCTCTTTTCTTTGGTTTCACCTCAACACTACATATTGTGCACCTGCGATTAGCTCACCAGTCACTCTATCAAACCAGCAGTGCTGTGTCTGCTGAGCTTCTGTGAGTTTGTCACCAGCCACAAAGATGCAAAAAGCAATCTCTATCAGCCGTTTAGAATTGGTGTCAGATCTGGTTTTGCCATCTAGCAAGAAATACTCCCACTTGCTCATTGCCATACATCTCTCCTGGTCTTGCATTTAATGAATGTAAGGACTGACACTTCATAAAAGCAGTACTTGACACCCATTTTGCAGGAGAAAACTGCTGCACTAGTTGCAGACAAGCAGACATTTGAGCTCTGCTTTTTGCCATTTTCATTCAGAATGAAATCAATTATCCATGCATGAATATTGCCTTGTAATTTTATTGCAAATTAATAGAAGTACATCATCAAGAAATGACAGAACTTTTGCTCTGGGAGTCATTCAGCACCTGGAAAAGGGAAACTTAAAGAGAAGAGCAATTTACCAAATGAACACTTCTTTCAAAAAAGTCTTTCTCTTTCTCTCAGAAATGTAATTAATTGAACCTTTCAAGGAGAAAACATGATGGAAAGATAAAACCTCCTGTTCAAAGTTCAGATTTGCAACTAAATCCACTTAGGCTGAAATCTATCAAAAATTTGGCATGCTTGGAAACTGCCTTCCCTGGAGGACATGGTCTGAAATACAATCCCATTAAATACAGTGTGAAAAATAAGTTGTCCACTTTGTTTTGTCTTGCTCACCAGAATTCATGTAAAAAATGCTGCAAAAAGAAACAGTATGGATACATGCAACGAAATTAATAGGCCATATGCTTTCTTCAGACTGAACCCCTCCTCATGTCTCACAGCCAAGAACATCTCATATGTTAGGCCATATATTTCCTTTTGTCCACACCAGCCTGCTCCGAGCTCTCACAAATGCTAATGGTTAATTCATGTCAAGGCATGGCATGTCATTAAAGACACTTTCTTTTTACAGAGCTGTTTTCTACCTTTCAATAGTTTGTGTTGAGACTTTTTTCCATTTGAGATTTTTCCCATTTGAGTGCCTATCTGATGGGCAACTGAGTGGCAAGTGCTGAAAAATCAAGGTCTCCCCTTCTTCCCCTCCTGACTAAAGCAGCTCGGGAGGGAAACAAGGGCTTTCCCTCCTTTCAGCCCTCCCCAGAGGAGACTGGTCAGACCGCGCTGCTCTTGCTCTCCCTCCCGTGGTGGATCCCTGAAGTGCCACTGGAGAAAAGACGTGACCTCCCTGCCCCTGAGGATGCTGCGCGAATGATGCCACTCCTCTGTATTTGCAACGGAATGGACAAGGGGAGAAATGGAGAAATATCTGTATAGACACTCCCCACACACCTATCTCTGCTTTTTATTTTGCATCACTTAAGTCTTTGATGGCTCTCTTCCAAAAATAAGCCATCCTACACACTAGAGATAATTCACTAAACAAATAAACCTATGGTTAAGTCAAAGCCTTATTTAGTTTCTATGCTGCCAATCTTTTTCATTTCTGCACCCTCTTGTGGGGACAAAGGCACCTTTACAATATGTGCTACTCTCCACTACAACATAGCATACTTACTTCAGGACCAGGTTTCACTTATTTACTTCATTTCTTAGGTAGAAATTTTTACTTTTAAAAGTGACGTTTGCTACAGTGATTTTTCACTCAAGAAGGCACATCAGTCCCCAGGCTTGAGCAGTGTTATACAGTACTATCAGCAAAAAAAGGTGGCACACAGTGACCACACCATTGATAAATATAACGTTACAGAGCCTGGGTCAGCTTCACTGACATCCCCTTGCCTGCACTAAGTGGCATCAATGTGGATGCTAAAGTTAATCAGAACTGATTAGAACACTGTGATTAAATGCATTAAATAATTCTTCACCTACACAGATGGACATGAGAACAAATACATTAACTGAGACAACTGAACCAGAGACTGTTTGTAAGCTGTGTTCTGCTTCTAACAGCAACTCTCCTTTTAAGACCATTAAGTTCACCTCACAGTTCCAAAGAGGAACTCAGTATGTTTGGATGCCCATAGAAAGTTAGGAAGAAGACAAGTGAACTGAAACCAGCATGGCATGCACGTATCAGCCTCACTGAGAAGAGATTCTCACATTTTAATATCACCATCTTTCTGATACACTGTCGATGCCATATTTCTACCTTGTGTTCTCAAAACAGGGGCCCCAAACCCTAGATTCTACCACTGGCAGAAAGATGCCACTGTGAAGACCAGCATCTAGCCAAGAAAAAGGTTTGGGAAGAAATTCTTTAGACGGCATGATTTAGATCCCAAACAGATCACACATTTTGTACTCTGTGACACTTCAGAACACATGGTCCGATTTAACAGCATTTCTGTTCAAGTAGACATGTTACAGTTAAAATATAGTTAAATGCTTTGCATGTCAACCAAAATGTCACCCTGTCTTCTGCCCCTCCTGCAAAGTAGTAATGAGACTCAATGGCAGACTTTTACTCAGACTAAACTCAACCCTTCCTCCACTTTACTCCAGATAAGAGCAAGAGAAAGATAATGAAACTGAGTCATTGCCTTCCCACCCTGACATCCACAATGCCTGCAATCTGCAGGTTTTCTCAGTTCTGCAGGTTTTCTCCATACTGCAGCTTGCTACATGGATCATAGTGAGTTCCATCCCGATTACCATTAAAATTATTCTTTATCTGTCACTATTTTCATTTCAATAAATGTACAGATCTCTCCTGAACTTTTACACTGTTTACTCACTGACACTATCTTGCTTTAATTCTGAAAAAAGATCAGAATATTGGTAATTGCATGATAAATCTAGCCCAAGTAAAAAAACTGTGAGCACTTTATCACAGAAATTTTATTCTAAAAATCTGCAAAATACAGCATGCAGCCATGATATAAATAAAGAGCATTCCAAAGCAAAGGAATTTTTCTTTGTTTGCATATAAGTACTCTTTAGGTGCTCTAGGACAGAGTCAAAGATTTATGGCATATGTATGACAGCTAATTTGTATACAGTTTAAAAATGAACACCTAAAAGACAGGAAAGTGTGTTATTACATCCTCAAAACAAATTTAAGGTAACACAAAAGAAACAAAGTCCTTTACTCAGTGACTCAGAAGGTGACAGAACAAGCAGCCGAAAGTAAATGAATTTTGAAAAGCTAGGTTTTGGATAGGTATGAAGTAAACATTCTTGAGCGAGTTTTCTAGCAGCACACCGAGCAAGCCAGGGAGAGAGCTGGAAATGATCGCCTTCAGGAAATGTTTTCTCTTTCCGTCCCGACAAGAATTCTAGGTTGTATTCTCTATTAGCCTGGATTTTCAACAGCTGATGAAACACTTAGTGGTCATTTTTAAAAGGTAATAAATTAGAGAGGGGAAAAAAATTCACTGAAGGGCAGTTACTAACTCATCAAAGCAAGTTCTTCTGCAAGGACTGACTAAAACTTCAATTTGAGAGACTGACACACAAACTTACTTCACGGGTTCCATGGTAAGACGTGACACTGCATTAACTTTGCTGCTTGATGACAAAATTGGTAATTTGGTAAAGTCATGTTAAGAAACCCTCTGATACTAAGTGTTACCACACTAATCTAAAAACCAGTCCATATATGTCTGGGTAGCTTTCACTTCCCCATAAAGTGAAAGTTTGTATCCCTGTATCCCATGCACACCACTGCACTACAGCAGTGGCTGTAATCAGACCAATTCCCTATGTACATGGGGCAGCTAGGCAAAGATTGAAAAAGTGCAGAAAAAAAATGTAGGTATTTATGCTATACCTTCTCTTCTCTCCTTGGTTTATTTGCTTATGGACAATATCGTTACATCTTGTTATCTCTCCTTTTCTTTTGGCATAATTATTCTGTGTAAGATTAGCATATTGTAAATCTTTTCTGAAATGTTTCCTCTTTTCAGGTTCACCTCCAGTGTTGCACTGGAAAGTGTTTCATCAGCCACTGTAGATAATATTAAAGCAGTGATTAGCAATCAATAACCAGAAGTGGATAAAGAAATGTCAACGGAAGCATATCCCATGAAAATAAACAGGGCAATTGAGACCAAACGATTGGCATCACCAGCATTTTGTTGTAGAAGACAGTAGAGAGGCAGAGGAGGGAAGGGCACTATTCACACAGTCAAAAGTACTTTGACTATATTAATTCTGAAGAAAGCATTCCAAAATTCCATTCTGAAATGGCCTTCATCATGAATCTATCACGTCAACGCTTTAAAAATCTACCTCACAACACAATACTGGATCAACCAGAAAATTAAGATGCATTTGGGTTTTGATTCTAAAGAAAACACAAAACGTTTGGACACTGAGTCCTTTGCAAGATGCAACCTCCATTCACTCTGCAAATTGCCCAAGAATGTTTGAATTTGTTCAGATAAAAAATGTCACTCCTGAACCCAACTCAGACCTTCATCTGCTGTTCAAAAACAGGTCTTTGATTTCAACTCTTTCTTACTCAGTTTTTAATTTTCAGGCGCCTCTGCACTTCCTGGTCTCAGGCCTGACAGGAAATGAAGTACCAAAATACCATGAAAATGGCTGCGCCTGTGGTGAGGCTGGTCTGGCTGAAGAAATGGAAACATGAGCAAAGTCCTGAGCAAGCCAGATCTTGAAAAGATCTGTAGCCTGGTTTCCAGACCAACAGGGTTCAGATAGGTTTTGGACAGCAGCTAAACCTTTGGAGACTTTTCAAAATGAACTAAACCTTGAGGTTTGCCCACTGTCTAGGAATACACACAGCTGTTCCTCGAGGCATTCAGCAGGCAACAGGGGACTGATGACAGCATCAAAACTGCCCACAATATATATGATCTACTTCTTTTTGCTTCCTCTGTCCTGCTCTTCCCTCCCCATTCACATTCATTTCTACTCTTCAATTCTAGTTTTAAAAAACTTATGGGCATGCAGTCAACCTGCCATCTCCATTTATGTCTTCCACATTATAAGGTGCAGTTGCATGTTGGCTGCATGCACAAAAATTACTTCTGACCCCTGATCAAAAGTTTGCTGATGCTTTGAATATCAACACTCCCACAGGTTTTGGTGTTGTTTCTTTAGTCAGAAGTGTCTTGAGAGTTTATTGCAAGCAAGCATTGTCGAAAGTGGTTTATTTTCAGAGCTGATGTACCCTTGGTTGTACCAATGCCCATTTGCAGTAACAATGTTGTTAGGATCTGGAGCCACTTACAGTTTTATTTATGGACTTGGTTTTTCAGTCACAATTAGAGTAACTTTTCCAAATGTTTTGGTTTCCAGGCACTGTCCAAATGGGTCCTTAACTTGGAAAGCTTTGATTGTGTTTAGCTTCCCTTTACTGAACCACCTTAGTGGTCCATCTTATATTGGTCAGTGTTGTGGAAGATATCCAGCGCACTAAGTGCTATTGAATACTCACAAAGCATGTGCCAAGGGAGAAAAAGAAAACAATTGTTCCCTGAAATATTCAGCTTCTGACAAAAGGAACTATTAACAGGCAGAGGTGTTCATTTCAAGAAGTGATTTCAAGCAAACTTTCTTCCTTTGTAAGATCTATTGATTGTACCGAGAAAAACACATGGTTCAGCAAGGCCTTGAAAGAACACTTTGTGGTATGTTGTACCACAAGGAACACTTGTGTCCTATTGTTTGTAGAAGCACATCCACACACACAACACCTCAACCGAGATAAAAGCTAAGTTGATGGTTTCATAAATGCAGCATAAACAATGGCAAAGTGTGTTGGTAAGTGCAGTGATCACAAACTTACTTATTCAAGGAACACAACGAGCTTTCTTCAAAGCACTGTGTTTCAAAACAAAAGTACCTATACCTTCAAGATATGCCTATTTCCCTAATACAAGAAGTCAACAAGGCTCAGATCTCAGTTTCATCCATCCAGAAATAATGGATGCGTCTCACAGAGCAGAATAAAAACACAGCACAGCAAAAATGTTCCAACAATGTGTTGCAAGAATTGCAGAGTATTACCTGGTTTTCCATAAACAAGGTAAAAGGACAAGGCTGCTTCAGATATTTTCTGGAATGTAAGAATGTTTTACATTAGTATTTGACACAAGGGGATTAAAAAACAGGAGCAGCCAAACTGGCTACAGTCCCTCCAGATCTCATGGTTTCTTATGAGACAGCTCTCAGCCTACCTTTCCATAATGAAAGCCATTGTTCTGTTGCCAATGTTTGTTCATTTGAAATAACAATAAATATTATACTAAATAATGTTCTCCTCCTGCATGCATCCCTGTGACTCAGTTAGCAATTCATAACTGGAATATTACATTTCCCCTCACTTTGTCTATTATTGCAATATGGTCCTATTCAGGAGACGGGAGTCCAGGAGCAACTTCAGCAAAGAGTAATTTTTGATGACAAGAAGCCAAGATTGGCACAAACTCAAAGCAGCTTTGAGCTACCCCTAACCCTGCAAACCCACAGAAACTCTGAAACTCTTAGACTTTGGTGTACATCATAGCTCCCCAATAAAGATTCAGGTGTGCATCAGCCCACCTCTCATGTTCCTTCTCTATCTTGGCACATAGTCAGGGAGTCAAGTAAGTTCTGTCCGGGGTTCACAGTTTGGGCAGAGAGGGACAGGTTACAACACTCACACTCACTTTAGACATAGCCACAAAGGTCCAAAGGACCAGACTTTAAATAGTGTGGTGCATTTCAACTACCTGCTGACTACTCTGAAGTACCTGCCTGCCAGAAATTGTCCGGATGGATATTATCAATGTTGTAGGAAGCCATATGCTCATCACTCCTTGCAAACCTGGAATCACATAAGACTGTCAGACAATCAGAAATCTCTTGGAAGTATTATTTGTGTGAAAAATCTGTAATTTATTGCTGTTGGACTATTGCAAAGCTTCCAACATCTGAAAATCACATATTCACCTGAACTATAGACATGGGTGGTTGTTGTGGGTATTTCTGCCCAAGTGAAATGCAAAAATATTATTCCTAATAAATGGGGATACAACTCTGGAAAATACTGAAAGTCTTCTCTGAAAGTAATACCTGATCTGCTTCTGGAGCTAGCAAGGACATAAAGTTAAAACAGCCCAGAGATCTGCTTATATAGATGAAAAACTTAGATGCTGATATCCTCCCTCCCTGCCAAGCCATCAACCAGTTTGTTGCATAGAGCCCAGAGCTGTTCAACACCCAGGCATGGAAAAAACCTCTGATCCATGTAGAAAACTCTTGGAAAACTTCAGAGTTGCTTTTGCTAGAGGGAACTTTAATTTTGTTATCATGTTGCTGCTAAGTGGCATCTTATGTCAGATTTACCACTGCAGTAAAGGAGACTGTGCCCCTGATATTGCCAGCACCTGGCAAGATAAGTATACCTGTGACAGTGTGCACTGTCACGGGTATCATCATCAGGGATGTGCATTCCCTCTCCGTAATCATCCCATAGTTTCCATGAAACTCAGATCCACAGTGAAACATACCCTGTTCCTGTGGCCTCTGGTTATTTATGAAAATTTCAGCCTTTATCTGTTATTCTTCAGATGACAAATAAAAATAAAATCTTCATCTGATATGTAGAAAAGAATGGCCATTCTCAGTCATCACGCTGACTGGCACAGCAGGTGAAAAAAAGCCATACATTTTCTCAGTCTTTCTACGCAGCCTGGGTTTGTTGTTCCTTAATAATTATGCAGATACTAGCCATGAATATTTGAGAAAGGTACATGTGGAAAGGGGGTTATACAGCCTGTGAGCTATAAGGAAAATGACTACAGGAGTAAAGACTGATTAAATGCTGTGGTATTTGTTGCTGTAGTAGCACTGCTTTTTTATTGTTGTTTAAATAGGTAAGTACAGAAATAGTAGAAATAAACCGACCTCGCTCAAAGTTTAGTCTTGTGGGAAGATGTAGAAAGTATGTGTGTATCAGCGTGTGTGCGTGTGTTCTTTCGTTCCTATGGGTGTCTGCCCGTCCATTACCCTTTTAGGGAAGGACTTCCAGCGTAGTCTAGTATTCATATGGGTGAGCCATTTCTGAAAGAAGAGCACAGGCAGCAGAAAAACTAGCATGGGCTCACTACCTACAGTCCTCTACCAGAAAGGCTAGCAACGCCTACCAAAATGTTCAAGTTTATTTCAGTCTGAAAGTTCGAAGTCTTCAAATCCATTACCTTTTTGGTAGCAGAGGCAGAAGGTGGGAATTCCGCCAGGATTGACTTTTCTGGTCATGATTCATGAAGATGCACACTACTATAAGGTACAGAAATGAGTAATGCACACTCTGAACTGATGAAAGAAGGAACAGAGGGACTTCAGACATCACTCAGATAACAGTGAAGTCAAATACATCTGCATGAGTCCATGACATTTGATTTTTAAAGAGTTTCCTGAAGTGCCCTTGGCCAGATTTTTCTTCGCTTTTGTGAGGCAGACAACACCTCACTGAATGAAAATTATATTCTAAAGTGATTTATATACATATTTTAAAAGGCTTTGACATCATTTGGGTTATGCATCATCTAACCCATATCATAACAGTCACCATCACTCTTATTTTACATTTGGACAAACTAGGATTTGGCAGCATTTCCAGTTTACTTCCACACTAATATTTAGAACTCTTTTTATGCACAGAAAAAAAGTGTATTACATGTACTATCTTGTGAATTATGTATATACCTTTGTGAAAGTGAACTTGAAAGTAAATTGCAATGTTAATCTGTTAGCTAGAATAGTATATATCATCTGACAGTGTAAGGGTGCTTCAAACTAGAGTCTTAAAAAGTAAAATATGAGAATCACTTGACTTTATCTGTCCTGCACTTTAAAATGCCACACACAATAAAATTCATAGAGCAAACTCATTCCTTTAAGGTTTTCAATTAGCAGCTTCTAATCTACAAATCATTTAAGAGAAAAAAAAAAAAGCTAGACAAGAAGGCAAAACTTTTTCTGAAGAATTTCAGGTATGAACAGCTCAGCCATCCCCCATTGCCATTCCTCCTTGAGCTGTCCCTATAGCACCTTACTCAAAAAGAAAAAAAAAAAAAAAGGTAAAAACCCAACGCTCAGTATTTTACAAAAATTTTCTGAGACAAAATAGGGTCTATTTCACTTCGCAACTGCCTGTAACTTTACCATAATAAACTCTAAGCGCACAGCCTTCACCAAAACACTTAAAAACAGCTTGAAAGAGGTACTCGCTGCCCGTTATGTTTACTCAAGCACTTGTTTAAAAACACATTTAAGGAAAATGTTTTTATTTCTACAGATTGCATTAATTATAGCTTTGCAAACACTGCAAGCTCTACAAGAAGACTGAACTGAGCTATTAGCTGCAAACCTCAGGTCCTGGCTAGAAAAGTGGTTATGGCTTATTTAGCAAGCCTAATGAATTGGCTCACCCATCTCTACGCAGAGTTCCATGTATAGCATCATGGAGCTTGGAATAGCCAGAGAGGCTTGTTTCACGTCGCTTTATAATTAAAAATAAAGTAAAATCGGTCAGCTCGAGTCGGTCCCAAAGCAGACCTCACCGCAGCATTATTCCTCTTCGGGAAAACAGAAGCATTAACAGGGATATTAACGCTGGACCGAAGCTCTGCGGGGACCCGCAGTAAACTTCCACTTCGCAGCCGCGGGCCGTGCTCTCCCCGGAGGCGCTCGGCGGGGCGGCGGTGCCGGCTGCTCCCCGGACCAGCGGCGGCGGGGCTCCCGCCCGGCCGNGGAGAGCTTCTGTGCCGGCACGGCGGGGAGCAGCTCCGGCAGCAGCAGCAGCAGCGGCACCCACATCCTGAGGCGGCGGCGGCAGCGGGCACGCAGGGCTGCGGGGAGCGGAGGACAGGGACTCTCCTTGGGATGTCGCTGCCCGCCCCCGACGCCTGCTTTGGCTCCTTTTCAATCGCTCCGGCTGGGAGGTCCCAGCTCAGGTCCTCAGTTTTCTTTTTCCCCACCCCAGTCCTTAAAACTTGGGGACGCCTGTACAGCTGAGACGCAGCAATTTCTCCCTCTCTCTGTNNNNTCTGTGACCCTCCCTCGTTCCTCGGGAGTCAAGCCCGGCTCGGAGATGCTCCCCAGCCTCTTCCCTCCCGGCGCCCTCCCACTGCCGAGGGAATCTGCCGGACGCCGCCGCCTCCCCCGGGGCGCCGCGCCTGCCTCCGCCTCGGGCGGGCAGCTGTCTAGCCCTGGGGGTCCCTTTCTCTCCCTTCCAGCCCTGACTCGTCTGTGGCAGGGGAAGCAGGAGGAAACGACTGGGACGGGAAGGGGGGACCCACCACCACCACCGGCAGCACGCGGGAAGGCACTGCCGCGGCTACGCAGGCTGGCGGTGTGCGACCTCACCGAGCCGCTCTGCCCCTTTTCCTCTTATCCTGCCCCCTCCCCAGCCCGGCCTCCGCTTTCTCCTCCCAGACCCACAGATCCTCGCCGATTAACCCTCCCCGGTGCTCCCGGGGGGACGCCGCTTGCCTCCCCCGCAGGGTTCATTCCCTCCCCACCCCCCAGCCTCTTGCTGAATCAACACGTACAAATACCGGCAGCCCCCGGCGGGCGGGGGAGGTGGTCCCGACCCCCGTCCCG